>WHPX01001440.1:465000-1065000 GCA_011057435.1 Actinia equina | reverse complement strand
CACTTCTGCAATAATTGAGGACTGTTTTCCACTCACTCACACACTACCACTGCCACCATATTTACTGTAATGGGTAGATAGGTACAATTGTAGCTTTATTACAAAAACATCGCAGCCATAGGCTTAATTACGTTTATATACAATAAAAGAGGTATACGTTTTATCATATTTAGGAGTGGCATGGGTGGTACGTCTTCAGTACGCTGCTAATGCTTCAACCAATGCTAGGTTTAAAACATTTGGCAGGAGGCCTATATTTGAGTCCCCCCGACCATATAGCTAGTATGCGAGTTTAGTTTAATGTATTTTCTCTCCTATGCTGCAAGGTTTTGAGTTTTGTGTGAATGTAATCTTAATGTAGCAGTAATGTTTTTTCTTCATAATTGTCTAGTTAAGAGAAGAAGTAACAGAATTAAATGAAGTAGCCAATCACAGGCCTCGAAGCACACTCATTCTTGGAAGTCAGGAAGAAAATGCAAGGATACGTGAATTACAGCAGGAAAATATTGAACTCCAGACCTCTCTTGCTGAATATCAGTCTGCCTTGGAATTAATAATGGCTAAATATAGAAACCAGGTGAGGAATTTACTTTTGATTGACATCTACAAAATTAATGCTTGGTGTTTGAGAAAACCACTTTCAATGGCAGCCCTGTTTCTCCACACTTCACAGTGGTGGTTGAATAAAGTGAAAAGTGTGAGTGTGGGGATTTGAAAAAAAATGAACGGGTGCTCACCCCAAAAGCTATTAGCCCCCTAGACTGCCAGTCCCTAGCTGGCCCCTCCTCTCCAACTTATCCTTCATGAAATCTCTGACCAATGCCAAAAGAACTACCAACTGATGAATTAAAGAAACCTTGGAAGTGACCACCTTCAGTGTTTAAAACCACATTAACTACATACAAGAACATACGTAATAGATAAATTACGAGCCTTAGATGAAACGACTGAAGAAGAGTGCCACACAAGCCTTTCACAACTTCAAGTCGGGTAAAAAATGAGCCAGCTCAACTAGAAACTTTGGGCAGCTGTTTCAGCCTGTATTTGGCCTTGTCAGCACAGTGTATCTAGTGATCTGGCAATCCCACGAAAAAGTACTAGATAGATGAGGCAATGCGCCATGTGGGATGGGCTCGGATATCAAATAAGAACATACGTAATAGGTAAATTACGAGCTTTAGATGAAAGGCTTGTATGGCACTCTTCTTCAGTCGTTTCATCTAAGGCTCATAATTTACCTATTACGTATGTTCTTACAGTATTTGATATCCGAGCCTATCCCACATGGCACATTGCCTTATCTATCTAACTACATACAGGTACTTCTCACTTGAAGAATGTCGGCCCAGAATTGCAACTTAAGTTAAATCTTTCATTGCCTCTCCAATCATTTTGACCTGTAACCTTAAGCCAGAAACAAGCTATGGCTAGTCTAAACCTAATTACCTAATTACCGACAGTTATCTGAAGCCCTGCTTCTGATAAGCAAATCTTAACCTCTTGAGTCATAACCAATTAAACACCTTTGGTTATAAATAGATAAAGTATGGTTATATATAGTATGGTACCCATTCACACCAGTAGGAGCGTATGTTAATGCATATGTATGAAAAGGCGATATATATATATTATGAGAATATGTGGCCCACGTAGCACTTATGAAATACATGAAGATATAGAAATATAGATAAGTTATAGTGCTTGGAAACGAGTTTATTCCAGGCGAAATACCCTGTAATTAAATCCGGAAAAATTAATTGAACCCACGACCTTCGGAATTGTACTATCGATGCTCTACCAGCTGAGCTAGAGGTCAGACTGAGAGCAGGCCGGGGCGAAAAAGATGTTGGGTCACGGTAAATAAGATGCAAAGATGATAATATGTGGGCTGCGTAGCACTTATGAAATACATGAAGATATAGAAATATAGTTATAGTGCTTGGGAACGAGGTTATTTTGGGCGAAATACCCTTGGAATTAAATTCGGAAAAATTAATTTCCGACCTCGCTGGGAATCTATATTTCTATATCTTCATATACATATTATGAATCATTTGTTTTTTTTGTAGCGAAGATTTGATTGTTCAAACTTTCTTTCCAGGTCCTGAATCTAGTGAAAACCAAAGAGATTGAGTCAGATTGCTCTATGGCATTAAATAACTACCAGGTTTGCTTAAAATAAATGATATATATCCCTTTGATTTAAGTGTCTAGTCGTTCTAGTGCTTTTGCACAATTTGGGGACATTTTTACCTCACACGCACTACCACTACATTCAATATTTTACAGCTGTTGTTATACACATAAAGCTCAACTCACGTCGATTTTTACGGAGGGAGAAAACTGGAGAAAACCCTTGTAGCATAGGAGAGACAACACATCATTTTAATCTTATGTATCATTTTTAAACTCTGTTGTGTGCAATGCCTCAGAAATTCCACAGGTAATGTTAATTGGGAAGCATACATGTAGGTCTAGCCTTCATACATGTAAAAGCGTTCTGGGCAATCCCTCCTCCAAAGTTCTCCCACAGTTCCTTTTCTTTCCCGCTCCCCAAAGCTCACAAAACACTTGGCTAAACCATACTGTCTTATGTGTGGTGTGTTGCTACTTGTAAAATACCACTTCTCACTATTGTGATTCAGGTTTGATTTCTGGGCTCAGTGTCGTATGTATAGTATTCACAAGTGTGGAAATGGGGGCTTGAAGAACCCGACAAAAATGACCGCTCGCCAACATGATTGGCTTCATAGCTCAGTTGGTAGAGCATCGCACCGGCATCGCGGAGGTCATGGGTTCGATTCCCGTTGAAGCTTGAAATCACTTTTTCAAGTCTTTCTTTACAGCGTTCGCTTAGATCGCTCATTCACTGTGATGATCAATACATCTATCATAGTATTCACAGTTGTATTCACAGAGTTTGTTAGACCTTAATTCCTGTGCTTTGAGGGTTTTGATTTTTTCAGGTTTTCTTTTTTTTCCCTTCACAAAAAGTCAACTCAAAAAATCCAATTTATTCTGGCATTGAGCATTTTTATCATGAACTTTTGTCTTGAGTTTGAACAAACCTGCAAATTTGACATAGAACAATTTGATTTTTTTTTTCAATTCAGGGTATCAATAAAAATTGAAGATTTTTTGACCGGTTATTTCTGATTTTAGGAATTACAAGCAAAAGCAGAACAGATTAGTGAGATGGCAGCAGTAATGTCCAAAGCAATATCCATAGATGACACTGCTGTACAAGCTGAAGAAGAGAGGTTAGCAGCTCTGGAAATGGAAAACAAGGGGCTTAGAGAACTACTGAAGATTAGTGGTCTGTCTGACCATGACTTAGAGAATTTTAAAAAGGAACATAATATGTGACAGGTAACCTTAGGGGGGTGGGGCTGAGGGAGGAAGGGGATTCAATAGTTTATAAGATGAGTGCCCATACACAATAATTGAAAGACATTGAGTAAGTTGTCATTAACTTATCAAGCCTGAAGCTGTGTTACAGTATCTGCCAAAGACAGCTGAAGAGAAAAGTCTTGATAATATTGTAATGCCATATAGTATATATACTCTTTATCTAGCCTGGCACTGATTTGCTGAGAATATATAACCTTCAATGGCATTGAACTTGTTCATATTGTGTATTTTCAATAATCTGTGCACATAGTTTTTTTTTTGTATTCATTTGTTTCTCCGTGGCTGTCAATTTTATTCAAGGCTCACAATATTATAGTTCATCAAAACATGGTGCACTATTTTCGCAGAAGGGAAATTAAATCAGAGGATATTACATGGTCGCGCAGAGATACAAATTTTATCTTCGAGTGTTCAATTGATCAATCGCTGCGCTCACTTGTGATATACCTAAAATGAACACGAGAAGATAAAATTCGTATCTCCTGGAAGTTGTCATGTAATGTTCTATTTATTATATAGATATCGATGAAACTAAAATAAAACAAAACCTCAAAAATTCTTAATAAAAATAGCAAGACTATTCAACATCGATCATATTTTTTTCATGTGTGAAAGATGTGGCATCTTCCACTGGTGAAAGATATCAAGTTTTCGACACTAGAGAAAAATTGGTATTTTATCGATATCTTAATAGACTTGTAATAGCACATTTGGTATCTTTGAGGCTTTCACGTTTTGCCATAATATTGAATGTAGGATTTCGGACTCAACTTGTAGATTCGATAAAAACATGATTTTTAAGGTATAACTAGTAATACTGGTCACTAATGAATTAAATTTCAAATATAACTTTAAAATGGATTGCACCTTACTGTAAATACTTTAAAAAACTGTGTTTATCACTAATCACTTCCACAACTACATTTACATACAGAGTACCTAGTGGTTGTGCAGCTCAATGGGATCACATCCTTGTAAAAGGAATAACACATTGCCCCTTACTGTAAATACATTAAACTGTGTTTAACACTAATCACTTCCACAACTACATGCATACAGAGTACCTAGTGGTTGTGCAGCTCAATGGGATCACATCCTTGTAGAAGGAATAACACATTGCTGAAATGTAAATAAATCCATGTAATAAAAATAATGTAGATTTGAAGTAAAAAGGTCTAAATTAGTACAGAATATACAGTATAGTAGTAGTAAGCTAGCTTCCCTGCTGCCTTTCTTAGTGTCGTCACGCAATGCTCACACCAGTGTTCATTTCCCAAATTTTAGTGGGGAGTGAGCGTTGTGTGACGACTCTAAGAAAGGCTTTGAATGACACTAAGAATGTAGGTGTACATATTGTTCAGGATTGAATGGTCAGGGGAGATATTAGGCTCTTTTACATACAACTTCTTGGTATTTATTCCCTTTACACCAGAATATTCTAAAAGCAATGGTTTAAACTGCGTTGTGTTTCATAGGTTTAGCAGTACCACTTACCTTTCTTTATCTACCTAGGTATTTCTTGTATATTATACTTTTATTATCGTTGTAATTATTATTATTTAAATAAATAATAATGATTATGTTGGTGCACGATTTATTATCAGGGGCATAGCATAGTCCCAGGAATTGGAGGGGGAGGGGAGCACCGAGGATTAAAAAAAAGCAACACAGATCTTTATTTATTAAATCTTTATGAGAAAATTCAAACATTTAAAGGATTTTGTTATAATAATAATAACCAACTATTTCATGAAATTTAAACACGTAACAGGGTAAACTGATGAACTTCTGGCCCTCTGTTCCGATTTAATTTCGAGTATTTTACTTTTTTCTTTTATGTTTCGGCTATAAGAGTGAAGTCATTAAACCCGTGCAATAGATATTAGACTGACACACTTAAGTAGACCTTAATTCCATTGTTTTCTTTTGTGTCTATTTGACTATTACACGTTGACTAGTAATTTTTTATTTCACGGGTTAAATGCCTTCATTCTAATTTCCAAATGTTTTTGGGACTTCACTATCCCCTCGCTAGAGCACTGACTATTATGCACATGGAATTTACTCTACTAATCTTTCGAGTGATTTAGAAACATTTCACATACAGTTGCCATGGTTACAAGATCAGGGAGAAGGTGTTACGTAAACCTAGTCCCACCAACTTTCAACTCTTATCCATTCGATCCGTGACAGTAAATAATAGTTGTAGAGGGTTTTTTTTTCCTTTAAATTTTTAATATTTTAGTGCGACCAACAATGACGCCTTTTCTCTCGGCCACGTATTTTGAGCCGCGAAGTGTCGAGCGAGCTGCGAGAAAAATCGTCGAACCTCTGGGACCAGGGTACGATGTTTACTGCTCACCAACTTTCACCTTTTATTCGACATGTGACAGCAAATAGCAGTAGTTTCTCTCTATAACCAGTTTCTCTTATTTGAATGCGACCTACAATGTTTACTGCTCACCTTCCAGCGTATTTATCCAAGAACAATACATCATATTATTGATCCACACACCAGGTGGCAAAACCACAGATTGTCAATGCTTCCTCGCATCATTTACATCTAACAATTACTTGCCGAAGGCGAAGTGAATATTCTATCTGTTAATCTAAATATGCTAAGATTAACCACACAGCTGATCGTGATTTTCCATTAACAGGAAAAAATGAAAGAAACGGAAAGATGGAAATATAGATAATATAGATAGTAAGGAACAAAAAAAAAAAACAACAACAACAAACAAACAAAACAAAAAACGAACAGCAACGGGAATTTTTTGTATTTTATTGTGTTTCATTGCCGTATCTCATACTGAAAGCCAGAGAATCAATCTTCGTTTATACGCTGGTTAGTGACGAGTGAGCAAGTGTAGCTAATCTCTCACACACACTTGTTTTGACGAATGTACTAATGCTTTTAGCATTGGTTTCATAGCCCTTGAAGCGCAGCAGTGATAATAAATGAGATATAGACTGCAGCGCGGTTCCCTAGCAGTTCGTAGCATCTTTTAGTCGTCTATTTTATTTGTTTCTCACTTTTATTAAGTCCTTTAGGTCACGCATAATTTATCATCGTTTTCTACAGCTTATTAGCTCCTGAGTTTTCATTCTTACGTTAATGGAACGACCATTTGAAGTTCAATAGAAGTAAGTAAAACAACTTTTCCTTTAGCTTTCTTCGCACTTTAAACCCCCCCTCCCCCCCCCCCCCCCCCCCAAAAAAAAGAAAAAAAAAGAAAAGAAAGTAAAAATGAGAGAATAAATTTCCAAATAGAAATTGATTATCTACACCTACTTGCAGGAACGTTGTCATACGATATTAGAAATTAGTAATTCAGTGAGAAAGGAATACATTTAAAGACAAGAAAAAGTTCAGCTTCAGTGATCTTCTTTTGTTTTTTAATATAATTCCTATCCCACTAAATCAGTAATGTTCTATATTCGCATGACAACGTTCTTGCAAGTAGGTGTAATATTTATGAACAAAAAATTCACAAATCCTATTCTCATACGACCTTGCATTGCAGATTGCTCAGAAAAGCTTCTTTTTTTACGGCTGAGTATTGGAAGAAGATTATGAACGGCAAGTGAAGGTTACATTGCTACTTATTCCTAAAATAATATTTTCGTAATTTGCTATTATATTTTTACATAACCTTCATTTTTAGTTTGCTAAACCAATTTACTTTTCATATTGTGATTTTATGTTTTGCACTTGGAAAATAACAACATGAGTATAGCTTGCTGGGTTAATTAGTTAAACGATAATACAAAGAAAGATCAACATCAAACAACCAACGCTATCTGTAAGAAACGATGAGTGCATTCCTTAGTAACCACAATTATAGCAACGTCCTTTTGCAACGTGCTTTATATATAAACGAGTGTAAATTTTAACAGAGACGCTGTCGTAGAAATAAAAAATACGAAAAATTCCTCACAGTTCTAAGGTTTTCAAACTTCAAGTTTTTTTGTTTGTCATGCGATGCTAAGAAGGGCCAACTTAAAATATCCACCTTATCGGGGAATGTAAATCAAGCCGGTTGAAGCTAAGTACGAAGTGTTGCAATCGATGCGGGAGAGAAATCTCTGGAATACACTTCCAGATTTACCCAAAAAGTCCCCGAGAGATTTTTCGAGGGCATTTCAAATCTGTGCGATGAATTTGGCGATAACTTCTAGAAGATCAAACAAAACTGTATTTGTAAGAATTTAGTTTTATCTAGAACATGGAAGTCCGGCATAATTTGACCGGATCTGAATGAATAGCGATATAAATCTCAAATACAAAGATTTTTTACATCAGTTCTCTTTGACGGATTTATAAATCAAAATCATTTTCAATTTAACAAACGTTACTGTAAGCTACGAACATTTCGAAATTTTAAACATAATTCTGACGTTTTACTAAATAATAATTAATTGTTACAAAGCTGCATGTAAGTAAAAATATCTTTAAAAAATGAACTGAACAACACATAAAATATAATTATACACGTCTGTACTGTCCGGCAATCAGGAATATAAAATCACCTTTAGTAAACTTCACCGAGTGTCTTTGATTTCGCGGGAATTTTCGGCGGGTAAGTTAAAGTCCAAACAGAGACAAGCTGATCAGGGTCGAGTTAAGCCACTCTCCAAATAAAGCGATGGTAAAATCCATTGATGTAGGTGAACTGTACTCCCAGACAACCCATTCTTTTAGCTGACTGCCAGTGAGAGTTGACCAGTGACTCTGTTATTCCCTGAAGTCGCGAAGGATCTAGTCCTGGAGTCAGCAACCTTTGCACCCAGTTAAGTACTAGTTGGTGTACCGTTTCTTCGTCGTTTGAAGTCGATACCTCGAGCAAGCGGTTTGGACCGGGAATATTATCATACCAACTCGACAACATCCATTCTCCATAATGTTTTTCCATAAGCGACATCGCACGTTTCTACCACAGGTGTTCGCTTGTAACCGATGTATAGAAGAGCTTTTACCTATTTTTCTTGCACCAACAACTGGATAAAAACGAGTGTTAGTGAGTTGTGTTATTTTCTGTAGTTGCTATAGACGCTGTGAGTTAAATATTCTGTCTAGTTCAGTGGTCACGCAGTAGTTAGCCAAACACTTCTGACGAGTTTCATTGGGTGTTCATGAATACATATTGAATTGCAAGAGGAAGTTTGATAAGATAAACAGTCACGAAAGATTTTAAAAGTGACGAGTACCTAGAAAAAGGTGTGTTGCAACACCCAAATCTTAAATTTTGCATGTAATTTATTTTAGGAATATTCATGTTTGAAGAGAACGCAAAATTACCTACATTTCTGCCAACTTTAAGGCTGTTACGAGCTGTAGAAATGGAGATATAGGGCATTTATGCCTTATTCGCTAGTTTCTCTAATCCCTTTTATTATGTAGACATGAGTGTTTTACTGGGAAATACGTCACTCGTAATTTTCGTACAAACTTACATCCGGGACCTGAGTAACACATTTTCCATATCTTCACTAGTGAGGATATCAATGACGTCACTTGCGATGTTTTCTTGAACCTGTTTTGATTAACTTGCTTAGTTATCTTCTCGCGTTGAAAAATATTTCACAACTCGAAGATAAACTTCATATATTCTATATATCTTCATACCCTCTGTATATATAACTATTGATAATGAATTCGTTTTTAGATTTGAATATAGAGTTCTGAGCGCTGTGAAGTGGTAATAAAACGATATTCCCCTGTTTTGAATCACAATTCTCATTTGCACGTTACGTCATCGCGGCCATGTTGGTACCATTTTAAAAAAAATTCTCTTTAGCATCCAGTTAACGGTACCACAATGGCCGCCATGTTTTGTTTTTTAACTCTCTATAGAATGCTTGCAACCCATCACTAGCGAAAGTTTTGATAATAAAATGTTTGTATATTATAGTTCCTGGATTTAATCTTTTCTCTGCGCACACGCTCTTGACATATAGGCCCTACATATTTATAGTATTCTTAAAATATGTAAACTTAAAAGAGACTACTCGGCGAATAGGCTTCCCTTAACACGTTCCAGAGCAGACTAGAACATTCTTTTTTCAGGTGTAGCCTCGTCAGCTGCAATAAAGCTTGGGTATGCCGGATTGCGTAGCATTGGAGAAGGACGAGGAAAAAGTCCGGGATATAAGAAGAAGACTGACGGAAGATTGCATAAAATATGCAGAGGAAGATGATGATGATGACAATGACGATGACAATGCCACAAATGAAGTTTAGATAGAAAGCAAACCGATAAAATAAGGGTTTATGATTGTGATTTTCCATATTGTGTTCGGCTAACATATCGAAAATCACGATTTTTCATACGATACACTAGTACTATAGCTATTCCAACAGTATTTTGCTACTTAACAGGAAAATTATAAAAAAATATCAGAATGCCTAGGCCAGTAAATGATTTTAAGTTCTGGAGGCAAATTGCCAAGGGAAAAGGTCATTTTTTGAATCAACGCTTGGCACAGTGCTTAGTCTGAATGTATTTGTTAAGGTGACTCGACGGTGTCGTATTTATCTAGTCTTGCTATGAATTTTAATTTAATATTGATAATATTGCCGCAACGCATTTCACAATCCAACATCGACAGTGTGGCAAAATCTTTACCCAGTCGAGTCACCTTAACATGTATGTGTTGTTCTAGGATCATGGTAAGAATGAATAAATCATTTTGTGAGAAACTATCATGTCTAATAAGAGTTTGATTGATTCGGTTGTGTCTGCCTCAGAAATTTCCGAGGCAGAGTTTAATTGATTCGGTTGTGTCTGCCTCAGAAATTTCCGAGGCAGAGTTTAATTGATTCGGTTGTGTCTGCCTCAGACATTTCTGAGGCAGAGTTTGATTGATTCGGTTGTGTCTGCCTCAGAAATTTCCGAGGCAGAGTTTGATTTATTTGGTTGTGTCTTCCTCAGAAATTTCTGGGGCAGAGTTTGATTGATTCGGTTGTGACTGCCTCAGAAATTTCTGGGGCAGAGTTTGATTGATTTGGTTGTGTCTGCCTCAGAAATTTCTGGGGCAGAGCCGTTTGATGGTTCAATAGGTAATGAGCCTGATTTTAATTACAACGATCGTATTAGCAAATATATGATGATTCGGCCGGTTTTCGCTACCATACCTAAAATATTATCATAGCAAATTATCGATGGAAATTGTAATATTTGCTACTTTCCAAAATTGGCAAAATCATGAAAATAAATGAAATTCTTCTTAGACCTTGGCTGCGAATTCAAAAAATAGCAATTATCGAAATATTACTTAGGATATTCCCAAAATATTCAAACTTTAGAATGTTCTATACTGCTCTGGAACGTGTTTGGCTAGTCTCTTTTAAGTTTACAGAACACTGTAATAAATGAAAATATTAATTTTTATATTCAATGAGAACGAACTGTTCAAAGACTTGCAGTGCATACCGAACGCAGTCGGATTTACTCAAAACAAAAAGAATTTCTTCAATCAAAAAGAATAATCACTGATTGGGAAACGAAATATAAAATATAGCGAAAAAACAAAAAAAGAATAGATAGTTCAAACAAAGTCTTGAAGAAATTTAAATCAGCCAGTCATGTTTGAACAAAGCTTGGCTAATCCGACATCGAACACAAGAATGAATGCCACAGTTCTTGAGGATTTGCTTCAAAAAATAATCAATTTTATTAAGACCTGAATGAAGAGAGGCGGAATAATTTTTTTCAACGAATTCGCGACATGAAAATCAGAAAATAAACTAGTTTATGGCGAAACTTTGCTTAATTTTACATCTATTGCATCTAGTTTCATCTAAATCTTTGACTGTCTAGCTGAAAGAAAGAAAGAGAGATAGAAAAAGAGAAAGAAAGAAAGAAACAAACAAACAAACGAAATGGAAAACAGAAAGAAAAAAAGAAAAAAAGAAATAAAAGAAAGAAAGAAAGAAAGAAACCGAGATTCATAAGCTTAATTTTATGAAAATTGACATCAGACGTTGTTGTCATATTTGCAATTAACTTGGAACGCGCTGGGGGCCTAATCCTTTAACAAAAATACGATACGTAGTTTATTAAGTTCGTAAGAAAAGTTAAAATCACAAAAGAAAGTACCAGAAAAATTTAGTAATCAGTCTATCGTAAAGGGTATGATAGGGACCCGAATTACAAACGATCGAATATTATAAACGCGTAAAATAATCTAAAGATTCGACAATATTAAGTTTCTCAGCAAAAATTAAGTTAAGTTAAACTTTGATTACATCTGGTAAAACCCTATAGAATCCGAAAGCTGACTGAATTATAGGAAAGGAAAGGAAAGGAAAGGAAAGGAAAGGAAAGGAAAGGAAAGGAAAGGAAAGGAAAGGAAAGGAATAGTTATACAGTCAAAATTACTTCTTGGAAATGCACAAGGTGTCTGTAATCCCCCGTCGAATGGTGAGAATACGTAGCAGCGAGAGCTTTGAAATTCCGATTATTTTTTTTCAAATATTTGTTTCTCCCAGGGTTTTGCTCCTACTATGCGTAATACCTATCTAACCTTGGGGTGTCCGCAATGCGGGAGTTGGCTGTATTTATTATGGATACCGTGAAAAATAAACTGAAAACAGTAGAGTGAAAACTTATGAGTAACCGTAGACCTAGCTTCATTAGCTGAATTTTTAATCCATGGGGGAAAAATAGACTGTATTGTACGAAGTATTATTGTGCCATATCCACCATACACATAGTATTATTCCACCGTAGCACTTAACAACACTTCGCTAATCTTGTTCCTAAGCCAATGAAATTCTCATTCAGAATGTTAATCATTAAGTGATCATATTTTAACAAAGTTCGGGAACTTATGTTTGAGAACAAGCATTCGATATTCTGACTAACTCTGGAATCAACAAAGCTGTGGCGATTCTGCTATAATCTAGCAATTACAAAATCCGATTTCAGAACGATGGAATTGAAGTTTTCCTTGAGTAACGTAAGTTTGTGTATATACTATTTGCTCTGTTTGTGTGTCTTTTTCAAATCCTTTTTTTGTTTTTCATTTTTGGGGGGAGGGAGTGATGACCTCGAGGCGTTACGAGAATTCGAAGTTTCGTTATTTTTGTCATTCTCTATTTTTTCATTCTTCTTTCTTTCTATTTATTCTCTATTTCTTTCCTTCTCTCTCTCACTCTCTCTCTCTCTCTCTCTTTCCTTCTCTCTCTCTCTCTCTCTCTCTCTCTTTCCTTCTCTCTCTCTCTCTCTCTCTCTCTTTCCTTCTCTCTCTCTCTCTCCTTCTCTCTCTCTCTCTTCTCTCTCTCTTTCTCTCTCTTTCTCTCTCTCTTTCTCCCTGGATCTTTATTTATTTTCTCGAATGCCCGTTTACACCACTTTTTAGAAATTTGAGTTGCGATTTTTGCGGCGAATTTGGTCATAGTCAAGATATGAATGTGAATGTGAATAGCAAGGATAGCACTTAAAAGTCAGTGGCCAACAAACCTGTGGCCCTCGTTCCATGACCGACTCGGTTAGAAATCGATTATCGTGAAGCGAGGAAAAACCGGTGCAAAACCCTCGAAGCACAGGAGAGAACCAACTAGAAACTCATTCTACATATGAAACCGAGTCCGGGAATCTAACCTGGAGTCGCATTGATTACGTATTCGAGGTGAGCGCTTTCAAAGCTACGCCACTCGTGCCTTCCTCCGCTTCTTTCTTTATTTTCTTTCCCTTTTTTGGCTTATTCTTTTTGGCAATTTGCTAAGGTATTTTTAGAACAATGCAGTTCCAACATTTAATCTTTTTTTAATAATTATAGAGCAGGCCAGAAATTCAATCTAAATTTAACAGTATCATTTTAAGATTCCATTAATTTACACTGTAATTCAAGTTCAAATTTATTGATTTACTAGTTTTGAGATGCTTTAATTTCTTCACAGATTTGACTTCATGTAATTCTCGTTCAGTTTTCCACGGTGATTCAGTTTCAAATTAAATTATAATTTAAATTAATTCAAATTATAATTTTATCATTACTGTTTCATTAGAAACACCGGCACAGCTAACACTAGATTTTAGCTAGTTATCTCTTCCAGTTTCAAATTAGATGAATATTTTCGTGAGACGATTTCTTCACAAATTCTTTTAATTCTCGAGCATCTTAAATTTTACATCGCGGTAATTCAGTTTCAAATTAGCATAAATTAGGACTTTGATATTTGCAAAATCTACGTTCATTGTAGTTTTCACTTAAAACATTATCAGTAAAGTCAACCGCATTCACAGAAAACACAGCCTTCAAAGTAGCAATCACCAAAGTGTAGCTGATCCACACTTCCGTCGCACATTTTGCAAATCTAAAAGTCCTTATAACAGTTTAATTTGTGACGACTTCTTCACAGATTGTAGGTCTTGTAATTCTCGTTCAATCTTACACGTTGATACAATTTCAAATTATAGATGAATATCAGATTCGTGAGACGATTTCCTCCCATGCAGATTTAGTTTCTTGTAAGGGCCCGGCCCAGCCTCGTAGCAGAATAGACCACCCTGGTTAAATAAAGTTTACATCTTAATACCAGTTTGATGACCTTTAATTTCTTTCACAGATTGTGGCTCTTGCACTTCTCGTTACTATTATGGTAATGGAGTTCCATATCAGTTCCCAGCAGCACTTCTTCTCGAGCGATTATTATCCAATAGAAAACTCCGACGGCTACGCGCTGATCAATTCCGTTTACAAGTCCTTCAGCACCGCAAGCTTCGCTACGTGTCTGCTGGCCTGTGAAGCAGACATGACTTGTATGAGCCTGAACTTTCTCATGACAACCAGTACATGTGATCTGAACACACAGACCAAGGAATCTACACCAGTATATTTTATACAGAGACATAACAGTATCTATTCCATCAACCCTTCTGGAAGAATAGGTAAGATATGAATGACAAGAAAGTGAAGCTTCCTACCTCTGCCGAGTACAGTTACAATTTCATTTCAAGGCTATAGCAGCTTATAGCCATGCCCTAAGTTGTTTTAGGGTTCGGTCTGTGCATGAGTTATCAATAAGTTATTCTTCTTCTTATTCTAACCCCGATCCCGATCCCGATCCCGATCCCGATCCCGATCCCGATCCCGATCCCGATCCTTCTCCTTCTCCTTCTCCTTCTCCTTCTCCTTCTCCTTCTCCTTCTCCTTCTCCTTCTCCTTCTCCTTCTCCTTCTCCTTCTCCTTCTCCTTCTCCTTCTCCTTCTCCTTCTCCTTCTCCTTCTCCTTCTCCTTTTCCCGATTCTGATGCTGATGCTGATGCTGATGCTGAATTTTCATTTTTCATTTTTAGTATTAAAGAAAGGAACAAAAGACAATCCTGCCAAGTCTTGTCTAGATGTATTGAAGAGCGGCGCTTCAGCTGGGACAGGCGAGTACTGGTTAGACCCCGCCAACACAGGGAGCCCAATGCAAGCTTACTGTGACATGACAACAGATGGGGGTAAGTTCAAAGTTGGGTACTTTAGAGATAAGGGATAACAAGCTATAATTAATTATAAAATAGCAATTATTTTGTGTAAATTGGCTAATTGCGTGCATAGAAGTAGATGTAAGTTAAAAAAGCTCCGGCTTTCGAATGTTTTTGTTTTCGAATATAGAGCGTTTTAACATTATGTCACAGCCGCCATATTGGCGTACCTTGGACAATAACTTGGCATGATTCGCGTCGTTTCTTTGGTTAGGTGCAATATTATGGCTACAATCTCTATTGTCAGTTAACTCTCTAGGGACTGGGTTAAAACGCTCTATTTCTAGATTATATTTAGGAACAAA
Organism: Actinia equina; assembly: GCA_011057435.1. Taxonomy (NCBI): domain Eukaryota; kingdom Metazoa; phylum Cnidaria; class Anthozoa; order Actiniaria; family Actiniidae; genus Actinia; species Actinia equina. Next base: position 1,049,802 of record WHPX01001440.1, on the reverse strand, counting down.
TATTCAAATTTTATATGAACAAACCGTGCGACTAGTTCGATTCGTTGCTATATGAATAAAGTTTGTCATGGTAACACAGCGGTTCTTTGAACAAAACGCTTGGGCTCAAAAGCTATAGAATCTCCTAAACAATTTGTTTAAAGCGTTTGTTTTAGTTTATTTTACTTTTTGAGGAAGAAAGTAGACACTCTCGAAACATGATTATGATTACATATAATTATAGATGTATTTGTGATTTATATAGCGCCCTTTCTAAGTAGATTAAATCAAAGGCGCTTTACATTGAGTGTGAATGTGTGATAGCCTTTTGTGAAACTTACAAAAAATGAGATGGTAAGTATGAGGTGTAGGTACTGAGGGTGGTCACTGCCAGGAATTCTTTACGTCCTTAGTGGTTCTTTTACGTCCTTCCGATGATATTGGTTAGTAATAATGCAGAGTGGAGACCGTCATTTAAGGTGGTCATCCGAGCCACAGTTGAAAGTTTAAACGTTTGCAGATGTAATTACTAAGGCAGCACTATCTTCTATCTTAGACCCTGAACTCCCGCACGAAAGTCCGATGCTCAACCAACTCAGCCAACCGGGTGGAATAAAATGTTTTTGAGAATTTAAAATGTTATAGTGTTTCCAAAAGTTAAAATATTCAGTTGTAAGAAAATCATTAAATTCATAGCATTTTTAGTATTTCGAGCTATGAATGATTATTTTATGTGACACTTGGTTTTCGCCATTTTCCCGGATTGAATTAACTTGTCAAGATGATAATGTTGAAAACCTGAACTCGGGACTCAATGATTACCCTTTTTTCTTTCTTTGTGTTGAACCATTGTTAAATTCTGTTTTTTAAACACATATCTTAAAAAGACGATTATTCACCCGATACGTACTAATTGATTTAAATGTATATAAATTTTGAGGTGGATGGACTGTGGTCACAAAGTTACTCCAACCAAGCAACACTCCATTGACTCCTCTCAAGCCAGAAACCTATGAGGTCATCAAAGAATACAACAGAACAGACGTGAACGTCATGCCAATGGGAGCCGCCATGTTGGATATCAAGAACAAGATGGGATTCCACCAGATTCATTTTTATTGTCGCAAGGTATCTGTCGGAAGAGTAGTGAGCATCATGACCAGAAACAACACCGATGGACAAGCTGTAGTAAGTTTCTTTACCGAACCAGGTACAGCCTCGGTACGCCCTGCTGCTTGTGATTCGTTTGATACACTGCCTGATGACACGTCAATGCTTAGTGGAAATTGCAGTGAATGGGGTGATACTCCGGCCAATGAGTGGGGATCATCGTGCTGTATGGGTCAAATGAGAATGGCTGCTCTGGCTTTTCATACAAGTCGATCACACGGTTTTGAATTTGTCGATTATTATTCGTGCGACAATAAAGTTCCAGCAAGCAAAGACTTTGCTGTGGCACCCGGTGTGAATGACACGTGGCAAATGTCTGTGCGCTGATTATAACACTCGACAAGAGAATATTAAGTAAGAGAGCACATCTTCCATACATGGGTCTGCAATCATAGAAGTTTTTTGAAAATCTATTTTAAGTTCCCGCGCAAGTTTGAGCTATTTTTAGCATGCGATTCCTGATTGGTCAGAGTTGCGAAAGAAAAATGTTTAGTTCCGGACAATAAAAATGCCTTCAAAATCATTAAAAAGTTTAAATGATTAAAGTATCCGATGTGCTCTTCATAGACGATTTAAACATTAACTTAACAATTGATGTAAAAGAAAATTGAAAAAGATCTAATCAGGATGATTTTCAGTATACGAACAAGCTAAAAAAAGCGAAGATGCCATGGGGAAGAAAATCACAATAAAAAATGCGATGAAAATATCGAAAAACCTACAGTGAAGACAGCCAAAAAAGCATTTATCGTAGCGGTTTCTATAGTAAATAAGGTAAAAGAAGACGATAAACAAGTACAGTATTTTGTTTCACAAACGAATCAGAACAAACTATTTGCACCGAAATGTGCCGAAGAAAACTTTCTGTTTAGATTGCCAAAATACGGTATTGCTTACTATCAATCACGTGACTTTTTTGGAGTTGACTGGGAGCAAACAAGCGGTTGACTTGGGGGCAACTAGCGGGTGCTAAGTCAAAACATATCAAAATAAGTCCTCAAACTATCGTATTTGAATATTTTCACGACATCAAACCAGAAAACAAGAGATCAAAATAATCTCCAGGATTCTACAAGCCATCAAAAAAGAGCTATTACCGGAAGTGACGTCTATTCATAGCAACCTATTTAAATTTATGCAAAAGACACATTGCCCATTGAGAAAAGGTGAATTAATGAAAACGTTTGAGTATTAAAACTAGAACTTGCTTTCATGTTTTGCACCATGAATTTTCGCTCCACCTCCATGTTCAGGCATTTTTTTCATAACTTTTCAACTTCTAAAGTCTCCAACCGGACAATATAAATACAATCAAGATATCGGCCAAGAACAAAAATTGAATCAAACTTAGTATTTGAGGATTCGAATTTTTCAAAAATATATTATTTTTACCTGACCGAAGGGCATTTTACTTGCGATTTTTCCGCCAGATGCTCTCAATTCGGCGTATTTGTGTCTTTATGCTTAGTTCTCCTATTCCGAGCAGCTTGACTGTTTTCAGATATCTTAAAACCTCTTCTTTTTACTGGTAAACAACTGAATCCAACAGTAAATGCTAAATTTTAAGCTTTTTTTTAACTCTTTACTCGGTGAATTCAACAAGTTTGTTCATCCGCTGAAATCCGGCTCTTTCGCAAACGAGTCCAATCTACCTTCATTTTAGATGTCCATTAGATAACTTTTCATTTTGAAAACACTGAAGTTCAGGTCAGAAGTACGTGTTCTTGGGATACAGCAATATCAACTGTATTTCAGTTTAGTTGAAGAGTTGTGGAATAACTACAGCCTCATCTATGACTGCAATCAACTCCAAAATGAATGAGTCTCAGCCGAGCGACCATTGTTTTGATTTAAAAACAAGCTTGAATGATGTTGCCTCAACAGAGTATTTTCCACATTTGCTGTTCATGGATTCCTTCAAAAACCTTTCAGAATTTCTCAAGGAATTCCTATAAACACATTTTCTAGTCAAATTGAATAAAGTTTAATTTGTCAACTGCATAAAGCTTGCTTGTCGCTGCCGATCTCTTGTGTACCCATAACATCACTACAATCTGACCAATCAGGAATCGTATGCTAAAATAGCTCAGGCTTGCACGCGGAGCTAAAAATAGATTTTCAAGAAACTTTCATGTGGCACAGGGATAGGCTCTCTTATTTCATATTCCCTTGCACTCGATCGATCAACACTACTGCCACAAAATATCATTAATCTCAGTCAAAAATCACTATTCTTGTTTTTAGTATAGCTTTTGATTCGGAAAGGATGAAACGCGAAATGTACTCAGTGCAATATATTAGTTTTATCCCCATACATTTTGGACATTAACTATTGGTGACCGGTATATAAGTTATACAATGCCTTCTCGTGGTATACCATGGAATGTCCCACGCGCGCATCCCTTGTAATTTCTAGTATATACACAAGCCATTGGACGAGTGTGTACCAAAGAAAATACAACGGACTAGTGGGATATTACATGGCGTGCAGCGGGAAAGCATCGTATAACTTTTATTTCCCACATTAGAAAATACCGTGAAATACACTAGATTAAACGAGAAATAAGAATGAATTGTCTCCAAAAATATTTAGCCGAAAAATGAACTACCATACTAGCTGAATGTTTTTAATTAAAATGCATTCATAAAATATTTACAAAGTGCAATCTTTAAAGTGCATATGACACGAAAACTTTTTAATGTTAAAAATGTGTAGTTTATTGCCATTGATAAAAATATCCGGTTAAATTCGTTTCAAAAACGTATTTCTCTAGAAATTTAAGAAAATTTAGCATGAGTTGTGACGTCATTTTGTTTACACGTCTCCAGATTTAGTTGCAAATATACGAAATATGTTTGAATGTAGAATCTTAATTTCAGGTAGTACGATTTTCAGTTTCCCAACATTTTGAGAGTACTATGTAAGCTATCAAATGAAGCGCAAAAGAATATGCCTTTTGTTGTTATTTTATACGAATTACAATTTATATTTAGTACATTACTACCGAATCTAGAGTATGTGTCAACAAGATAACGTCACAAATTGGGCTTAATTTCCTCAAATATCTTATCTTTTGAAACAAATTTCATTACGATATATTTATTATTACTAACAAACTGTACATTTCAAACGGTGAATTTTTTTCGTGTCATATACACTTTAAGACCTTTATTTAATCAAGCTCTGAAAAAGTGTTTTGAAAACTCGCGATTTTCTATCAGCGAATTTGCGGGTTGCTTTTTTCTCAAAAATCTCTCGAATGAATCGCTAAAAATCGTTAAACTATCTGTTTTATGTTCCTGTTTATCTGCTTTTCGCATCTTTAGAATAAAGTGGCAATAGACTTCGAATTATTTTCTCTGAACGTGACAGTTCTTAAATGAATTTGTTTCCTACACTGTCAAACATTATGCCGAATGTTTTGGAGGAATCTTAGGCCCCGTTCGCACTATGGCGAAAAAAATTGAATCCGGTTAGGTCTAGGAATACGGTTTCCCGAGTGGAACAATTTGAAAACGCCAGCTAGCCGTATTAGTGTGGACGGAGAACCTTCGTAACCGGGACTTTTCGAATACGATGATGTCATGACCGCGGGCTCAATTTCAGCTTCGATGCGCATGCTCAGATGTGCAATAAAGCGTTTTTGCCGCCTCTGATCGGCCTAGTGTGGACGCGAAACATTTTACATTTTCATGTGTAGACGGTAAACCTTTTTTTCGGCTTCCGTGTGAAAATTGAGGATTCAAATTTATCCGGCATAGTGCGGACGGGGCCTTAGTACTCTAGTTCAGGGTTAGCCTCGATGAGCCTAGCCCTGAGAAAATGAACGGTAATCAAGGAACACCATCGACTAATTCAAAAAAGGTCTCTTAGTAGATCAGTTTTTCAAACTCGGACCCAATCCCTTGCTCGTTTTGTTTGTGAACATGGTTTCTTGAAACTAAAAGCCATTATTATGCCCATCTATTTATAACTGCATGTTATATATCAAATTTATCATATATTGCTATTTGATGGGGGGGGGGGGGGGGGGGGGGGTTAGTTGCCTTACACTTTTTACACTTTTTATGCATTACACGCCACGGAAATTGAGTGGAACACTGTAACACATTAAAGATATTCCAATATACGAGAAAAAGGTCAGCTAATGCCTGGTTGCACGCGGGCTACCTTATAGGCTCAATTTTAAGTAGCCGAATATCATGTGTTCCAGTTTTTGTTCCGGTGTTCCAGTCAAGTCTGTGGAGTTTCGTAGTGTTTGTATTGTTGAAGTTGTGCATTATTTCCTTTACCGTTGTATTGGTATTTGTAAATATTTAGACACTGATGAGTCTGCAATCAACTAGGGAAAAGGGGTATTTTCTGAATCCAAAAAAGCACTGCTGTTGGAGCTAGGGATTTCAACTAAATGAATTGTGCGAATTAGCAAACCTTTATTTTTTAAGATGCTGTTGTGATTTCAATTCCAACATTTTGAAGGCTCTCGGCTATATAGAATCAATCAGCTATTCCTAGGCCCCATTTTTCAGGGTCGCTAAAATTACAAGGAGAAAGGGCAATAAGGAACTCAAGGAAACTAAGAAAATTATTAATCCTATTGTTAAAAAGGACTTAAAATAAGGTAGGATTGTAGACAGTTAAGTAGAATACAAGAACAATTCTTTTTCTTTCTTTTTCAATATAAGTAGAAAGCATACAGTAACTTGATTTTAAAAATAAAACGTAGTTTTAAAAAACGCACAATTTAAGCCACTTAACCTAGTATATTATTTCAAGCGATGTTCCATGGCCATGGGATATCAACTGATACCCTATTCTTGTGCAATGGGATAACACAGACACCCTATGCTTGTACCATGGGATAACACACACACCCTATGCTTGTACTATGTGACAACACAGACACCCTACTCTTGTACCATGGGACAACACACACACCCCACTCTTTTATCGTGGAAAAACACAGACACCCTACTATTGTACCATGGGATAACACAGCACCCTACTCTTGTACCATGGAATAACACAAACACCCTACTCTTGTACCATGGGATAACACACACACCCTACTCTTGTACCATGGGATAACACACACTCTTGTATTATGATATAAAACAGACACCCTACTCTTGTACCATAGGATAACACAGACACCCTACTCTTGTACCATGGGATAACAAACACACCCTACTTTTGTATCATGGGATACCACACACACCCTAGTCTTGTACCATAGGATAACACAGACACCCTACTCTTGTACCATGGGATAACACAGACACCCTACTCTTGTACCATGGGATAACACAGACACCCTACTCTTGTACCATGGGACAACACAGACACCCTACTCTTGTACCATGGGATAACAAACACACCCTACTTTTGTATCATGGGATACCACACACACCCTAGTTTTGTACCATGGGATACCACAGACACCCTACTCTTGTACCATGGGATAACACAGACACCCTACTCTTGTACCATGGGATAACACAGATACCCTACTCTTGTACCATGGGATAACACAGCACCCTACTCTTGTAACATGGAATAACACAAACACCCTACTCTTGTACCATGGGATAACACAGACACCCTACTCATGTACCATGGGATAACACAGACACCCTACTCTTGTACCATGTTTTCGCATTTTGCTTCATTTGACTTCTCGAAGAGCTCATAAACTTTAAAACTAAACTGATCCACTTTTCCTTTATCAACTCACATTCTCATTCCATGTTTAGAGCTAATTTTTATTTATATTTTTCTTGAGAGTCCCAAAGTTTTTGAAATCTTTATCGTCTTCATTTTCATTCTTCCAGGACAGAGTGTTCGGTGGTGCTTTGAAGTTATTAGTGTATTATTTATAGCTGATTTTGAATCTTTCCTGATTGATGAATTTTCTCATCCCATATGCATGTTTTTGTGTCTTTATGACCCCTGCGAGGGGAAAGAATTCGGTGGTGCTTTATTTGAAGTTATTTTGATATTTATAGCTTATTCTGAACCTCTTCTGACTGATTTTTCTTACACAATATATATGTATTTTTTAATCATAAGTAAGAAGATGCTAGTAAAGTAAGAACGTAGCTATCTTAGGCGGAATAAACTATACTCTTAACCAGACGATTTTAGGTTCTGTCAGGCTAATTAGCGCGATTGTACTCAACAAGGCATCACAACGATAATCTTGTTTACTAACAGTGTAAGCCAATGAAATGCTTCCTTCATTAATAATGTGCCAGTAAATGTCATCATAGTTTAAGAAAGTTCTGGTTATCATGTCTGAAAACTAACATTCTGTCCTCATTCGGAATTAACGAAGTAGCGATTCTACGATTTGTGACAAGTTTTCAAAGCACGCTGTCAGAACGAACGATGGAATTGAAGCCTTCGCTAAATGATGTAAGTTTGTACATATGCTATTTTTGTCTTTTTTCATATTTTTCTTTCTGTCTTTTTTTCTTTTTTCCTTCCTTCCTTCCTTTCTTTCTTTCCTTAGCGTATTTTCAGTATTAAATTAAATTAAAATAACAGACGCGTTCGTTATCAAGTCTCTTAGTTGCATCTCCTATTATTCCACCGTAATTCTTAACTACGCAACACAAAGCTAGTTTTATTTACTTAATCCAGTGAAATGCTTCATTTATAACCTTAATTATAATGTGATCATACTTAAACTAAGTTCTGGAGCTTTTTCTTTTCTTTCCTTTTTTTTTATTTTTTCTCTTTGTTTTGTTGATCAGGTTTTACGGAAATTCCAAGTTTCTTTGAGAAAATCCCTCCTCGATCTCTCAAAACATTCGCGTTGCCAAAAATAAATTTTAATTCAAAATCTGTTTTCAAAAGAAGAAAAGTACCACATGATTTCTTAAGTCAGTGTTATAAGTTCCAACTAAAAGGTTAAGAATTTAATTTGATAAACGCTTTCATCTTCATAGATATTAACGACGCCATAAAGATCTTCCGTTTTGACCTGCATCCATTATTAATGTCATCCAAAGGCTTGAAGAATCGAACTTTGCTCACTGACTTTAATAATTAACCAGATAAAACCTTCAGTTTTTTAAAAAACCTCTGGCAATTTCTGAAGTATTCAAGTAAAAAAAAAAAGCTAATTTCACAGAGAAAAATTTAAAAATATGTTTGTGGTAAGATAAACTTCCAAGTTATTTTCGCAGCGCGCTTCATTTGACTTCTCGAAGAGCTCATAAACTTCAAAATTAATTCCAATTTTCTGTTTTAGGTGTGTTTCCTTTTTTTTCTCAACTCACATTCTCACTCCATGTTTAGATCTATTTCATATTTAGCTTTTTCCTGAGAGTCCCAAACTTTTTGGAATCTCTCATTTATATTATCATTTATATACAAAAGAAAGAGTAAAGGTCCTAATACACTTCCCTGAGGAACGCCAAAAGAAATTATTTGCTCATTACACTTAACACTCCCAACAAAAACAAATTGCTTTCTGTTATACAATCCATATTATCCATTCTTACACATTTATAAACGAATTTATGTCGCTTATATGCCCAAGTACGGTTCCTGGAATTAATATATCAATCTCGTCAGATATAGCTTGTCTTACAGGATCAAGATACTTGTCCGTTATTGAAGATGGAGAGTAGTCACATCAGTAAGGCAATGCTGTTTCTCCGCCATCGCATCTGTATAGTTTTGCATGAATCCTTTTCATTCCACTTGACTGTTTTGAATGTTAAACTAAGCAATTTAAGTTTAAGATTAATAAGCAACCCAGTGCTTCAAGAGCGTCTTGTCTTTCCACCATTTTTTACAGACTGGTTTTAAAACCAACCACGCCATATTCCTATTGTCTTAATGCAAAGATTTTGGGAATAAAAACGAAGATGCTGAATTGCTGTCGATCACGGAAAAAATATCGTGGAATTAAAGCAAGACTCGCAAACGTATGATCACCGTTAATGTATTCGCATAGTTTTGTCTCGCTATCGTCACTTGAAAACGAAAGAAAATTTAATGTAAAACTTTTCCAGGGTTTTGACTGAATCAGTCCCGCTCTCTCCAGTACATATACCCCCCCCCCCACCCCCCCCCCCCCCCCCCTCCCCACCCCCAGCTTTAAATCAAGATTAAATTTAGGTTTTCAAATTCAAACCCTCGATCCGCGGACTTAATTTTCTTCACAGATTGTGGCTTTTGTACTTCTCGTTACTGTCATATTCATGGAATTCCATATCAGTTCCCAGCAGCACTTCTTCTCGAGCGATTATTATCCAGAAGAAAACTCCAACGGCTACGCGCTGATAAATTCCGTTTACAAGTCCTTCAGCACCGCAAGCTTCGCTACGTGTCTGCTGGCCTGTGAAGCAGACATGACTTGTATGAGCCTGAACTTTCTCATGACAACCAGTACATGTGATCTGAACACACAGACCAAGGAATCTACACCAGTATATTTTATACAGAGACATAACAGTATCTATTCCATCAACCCTTCTGGAAGAATAAGTAAGATATGAATGACAAGATAGTGATAGCGCGTTAGCTACTAAACTCTAGGGTACAGTTAAACGTGCCTGACTCAGATCATCCCAGAGGTTGTTTCAGGGTTTGATCTGTGAGTTAGCCATGCCCTGACTTAGATCAGCCCAGAGGTTGTTTCAGGGTTTGATCTGTGAGTTAGCCATGCCCTGACTTAGATCAGCCCAGAGGTTGTTTCAGGGTTTGATCTGTGAGTTAGCCATGCCATGACTTAGATCAGCCCAGAGGTTATTTCAGGGTTCGATCTGTGAGTTAGTCATGACCTGACTTAGATCAGCCCAGAGGTTGTTTCAGGGTTCGATCTGTGAGTTACCCATGCCCTGACTTAGATCAGCCCAGAGGTTGTTTCAGGGTTCGATCTGTGAGTTGGCCCTGTACGTTGACACTGTAGTCGATTCCGGCATCCTTTATTTTTATTTTTATGGCTTAGTGCTATTTTTATTTTTTAGAATTAAAGAAAGGGACAAAAGGAAAACCTGCCAAGTCTTGTCTAGATGTATTGAAGAGCGGCGCTTCAGCTGGGACAGGCGAGTACTGGTTAGACCCCGCCAACACAGGGAGCCCAATGCAAGCTTACTGTGACATGACAACAGATGGGGGTGAGTTTAAAGTTGGGTGTTTTAGAGATAAGGGATAACAGGCAAAAAGTAGTGGTTCAGTGTTAATTGCAACTAAAAGGAGCTGAAATAATTTTTATCATAGTAGTTAGCTTTTTTTCTCTCCATGCTCTATTCTGGTTTTGAATTTATTTCATTTTTGGGAATCATTTTACACCCATTTCCAAAACTACTTGACCTAAGAGGGCTTCAGTTAGCATGAGCTGATTGAAATGAAATTCCTTCGTTCTCAACCAATCAGAGATAACTTTCTCTCTCTTGAAATGACCATATATAGTATGCATCTTAATTCCATTCGTAAGGGACGGACCGTCAGATTTTTGAGGGGTCAGGGGGGAAGGGGCCGAGGTTGGGCAATTTATTTATTGCAGAAATTGTTTTTTACCCCTATGGCTGTGTGCATGATTTGCTTGCACGAAATTTTTTAAAGACGAATCTCGTTTACATTTTTTTATGAGCCATCAAAGCTTCTTTTTTGACCAAAATTGAGGAAATATCTCTGATTTATACGACAGGCAAGGGATGAAATGTTCTTAAATGATGCACTATTTTCTTAGGGGAACGGAATATAACGGAACGGAATATGAAAGAGTATAACATACGCGTAATTTTGAAAATGGGTGTAAACAACAGGCACATTTGTTATGGGTGACCGGTCTCGGTACGAGCTATGGGATCTTATTCACTTATCTCTTCTATACTCTCTTCTGTCTGACTTATACTAATTAAATGAGCTCTATTTATAATAACTTCATGAAAGGTGTCAGTCTACAGTCTATGTAATATTATCGCTGAGTCTTGATTGGCTAAAGGAAATAGTAAACCTAAGTGTGATATCTTATTAAAGAGTAATACGAGTGAAAATCTTAAAATTAACCATAGCTCAAACTAAAGTTAAAATATGAATATATTGTAAATATATAGAAAGGTCTACGAGGAATATTTATATCGTAAGATTTAAAAGAATAGTGCCAAAATAACTAAGCAAAGGGGCGAAGAGTGTTTAGGGTGTAACCAGAGGTGTACATGCTAATGGGAGGAGCTAAGAATTCAAAGCATACCATTATCTAAACTTGTGCGTGGTGGAAGCCATACTGGAATCTTATATCGATATTTTTCATAACTAATTAATCGTTCTTTATCTTGTTTTCATACGATAAGAAATTTCTTGAACTTTGGAGGCGAGTATCGTCCACGTATATCGAATCAATGGTTTCCACGTTGGTATACACTATCATTTTTTTAAATCAATTATTCGCCGAAGGCGAAGTGAATATCGGGGAATATTTACCGAGACGCGAGTCTTCGAGCGAATTATATTCGCTGTTAATTTCGGCCCCACGTAGGCAAGGTTTCCGCCATTTATTCGGATTTGAAAACAATAATAAAATTGAAACTTCAGTATCTCGTAAACGAGCTTCGGGAAACCCGCGCCATCTTTCTTTCTTTAGGGACCCTTCACTTTTATAGGATTTAACATCGGTTCAACATTAGGAACTCTTTACTTTTTACGGGAATGTGAATTTTGATGCCATTAACAAGTGAACCATCCCTTGTGTTGAACCAATGTAAAATTAAATTGTGATTACTGTCTGCTAAAATAGTCATGCATGCAGTCACCTTAGTACGGCATATACAAACATACACAGATAAATTACTTATGCATATTAATTGTTTTATAAATATTTTTTTTCAGGTGGATGGACTGTGGTCTCGAAGTTAGTCCAGCCAAGCAACACTATATTGCCTGATATCAAGTCAACAACCTATGAGGTCATCAAAGAATACAACAGAACAGACGTGAAAGTTAAGGCTTCAGGAGCCGCCATGTTGGATATCAAGAACAAGATGGGATTCCACCAGATTCATTTCTATTGTCGCAAGCTAGGTATTAGTCGGTAGAGTAGTGAGCATCATGACCAGAAACAACACCGCTGGACAAGCTGTAGTAAGTTTCTTTACTGAACCAGGTGCAGCTTCAGTACGCCCTGCGGCGTGTAATTCGTTTGATACACTGCCTGATGACACGTCGATTCTTAGTGGAAAATGCAGTGAATGGGGTGATACTCCAGCCAATGAGTGGGGAACATCGTGCTGTATGGGTCCATATAGAATTACTAATATGGTTTGTCACACAAGTCGATCACACGGTTTCGAATTTGCCGATTATTATTCGTGTGACAATGAAGTTCCAGCAAGCAAAGACCTTGCTGTGCCACCCGATGTGAATGACACGTGGCAAATATCTGTTCGCTGATTATCACTTGATCGATCAACAGAGCTGCCACTAATATATCATTAATCTCAGTCATACATCACTATTCTTGTTTTTGGTATAGTTTTTGGTTCGAAAAGGATGAAACATGAAATGTACTTTGCAATATATTACTTTTATCCCCCTACATTTCAAACATTTGCTATTGGTGACCGGAATATAAAACATAAGTTGTAGAATGCTTTACTTCTCGTAGGACATAGAATATCTCACGCATCCCTTGTAATTTCTTTTTTCAATCCGCCGCTTCGTGCTTCGAAAATTGCGGCCGATGCTTTTTGAGTGTGGTATTTACCTGTGTCTGTTGTCTGCGAGGCAGACCCACGAGTTAGCATCGTCCCCCCCCCCCCCCCCCCCAATCCCAGCTAAAAATCCATATCAAACATTGAGTGTGTATTTCCCTGTGTATGTTGTCTATGAGGCAGACCCACGAGTTAGCATCGTCCCCGTATCCTTCCTCGATTTTCCAGATTTTTTTCTTTTTTTACTTGTCTTTTTTTTCTTTTCTTTTCTTCTTCAAAAATGTTCATGTCGAACTCGTCATAAGACAACGGCCTTTTTGTTTGCCGCTTTTCCGCACAATCCAAATATGGAATTGATCATACCATATATGGAGTGAGCTTTCTCTACTCCAACTTCGACACTAACATATAGAGTAAAGCTTGATATGGCAGTGCATGTGAACTTAAATGAGAACTAAAGATGGTTGATTCTCAATAGAGATGCATTTTCTTTCTCCTGTTCCTTTTGTCTTGATTACATATATCCTCCATAATCGGTTACCACTGAAACTAGGCTTAAGAACTCTCTATTGAAACAAGCGCCTGCTATTTTATCGAACCACCTCCACTACACTGTAAGTAATGTAGGCACAACCATATCCCGACACCCTACTCTTGTACCATGGGATAAAACAGACACCCTACTCTTGTACCATGGGATAACACAGACACCCTACTCTTGTACCATGGGACAACACAGACACCCTACTCTTGTACCATGGAACAACGCAGACACCCTACTCTTGCATCGTGGGATAACACAGACACCCTACTCTTGTACCATAGGATAATACAGACACCCTACTCTTGTACCATCGGATAACACACACACACACACACTTCTCTTGTACCATGGGATAACACAGACACCCTACTCTTGTACCATGGGATAACACAGACACCCTACTCTTATACCATAGGATAACACAGACACCCTACTCTTGTACCATGGGATAACACAGACATCCTACTCTTGTACCATGGGATAACACAGACACCCTACTCTTATATAATGGGATAACACAGACACCCTACTCTTGTACCATGGGATAACACAGACACCCTACTCTTATACCATAGGATAACACAGACACCCTACTCTTGTACCATCGGATAACACAGACACCCTACTCTTGTACCATGGGACAATACAGACACCCTACTCTTGTATCATGGGATAACGCAGGCACCCTACTCTTGTACCATCATCATGATCATCTATCTCATCATCAACTCTTGTTCTTCTTCTTGTTGGCTTCTTTTTCTTCTTGCTCTTCTCCCTTTCTCCCTTCATCATTGCATCAGCACTCAAAATGAAAATGTAAACTTAATAACAACCTCTTCAGATTTAACTTTATCTCATTTCTGAAAGCAAATCATCTCATAAATTCACAAAAAGGATTACATATTACAAGTACATATACAAGTTATCTATGTTTCGACGAGATAAACGAATTGACTGTACGGCTACGTGGTTTCAGAACTTTAATATATCATTTAATCATCTAACAATATCTGCTGTTACTTTTGCTTGTCCGAAACCTAGATATAATTATGATACAAAACGTTATTTTATAAAGAAAAAAGCAAATTTAGAAACAAATTTAGAAACGTTATATAACTTACCCGGTAGCCGCGCGCCGGTGTTATATTCCTGAATGAATTTACATTAAGGCCTTTCCTTACATATATGCTTCATCTACTTATTTATTCAAAAAGCGTGCTTAAGGTCGAGATAAAAGAATCCTATTATTCTATTGTATTCCTTTGTTCCAAAGTATTTTCGTGAACGAAACAATCTATATACGGAAATGTGTATTTTTAGCCATAGTACAGCTTGGTTCAGGAATCCAAAAATTATTTCTTCAGTCGGCGGAGAGTCTAAGTCTGATTGACGGGATAGGATTTGTACAGATTAAGAAAGAAAAAAAAAATTTATAGACTGATTATCAATCAAAAATATCACCCAATAACTGTGGAGATAAACCAGTAAAATGCACCAAAATGTAGTGCTATAACCTCATCCCTAAAGAAAGTTCTTATACGCGTTTACAATGATTGGCATGCATATTTTACTTCCGTGTACTTGTAGTAGCCCGGGCATGGGTCAATGCCAAAGACGCCACCACCAGCAGTAAAAGAACAGGACTGCTTCCCTTCACATAGCTCTTTCACCTTGATTAAGGAACTGGCTTCGTCTCCACAAGGCACCGTCATGGAAGAATGAAAGCAGACGTCTTCAGAAGAACGACCATATAGAGCCCATTTGATACTAAGAAGCTTACCATTTGGGCACGACATGCTCAAAACCTTACCCTCGCACACTGTTGTCACTAGTATCACTGTAAACAGAACAGAGATTAAGAAATGTGTTTGTCTTTCCTTCTGCCTGTTTGTGTGTGTGTGTGTGTGTGTCTGTCTTATTGTTTTTATTCAAACCAAATTGTCATTGTTTCGAAGGCTTTTCATTCAGGATTCTCCGGAGGTTGTTTCGGGATTTGATCTGTGGGTTATCTGTGCCCTGATTTAGAACAGCCCAGAGGTTGTTTCAGGGTTCGATCTGTGAGTTTGCAATGCCCTGACTTAGATCAGCTCAGGGTCGTTTCAGGGTTCGATCTGTGAGTTAGCCATGCCCTGACTTAGATCAGCCAAGAGGTTGTTTCATGGTTCGATCTGTGAGTTAACCATACCTGACTTAGATCAGCCCAGAGGTGTTTCAGGGTTTAATCTGTGAGTTGGCTATGCCCTGACTTAGAACACCCCAGAGGTTGTTTCAGGGTTTGATCTGTGAGTTAGCCTTTTCTGACCGTTAGATCAGCCCAGAGGTTGAATGTTTCGGGATTTGATCTGTAAGTTAGCCGTCCCATGATTTAGAACAGCCCAAAGTGTCTCATTATCACTTATTATCTATGGGGGCTTGAAGAACCCAACAAAAATGACCGCTCGCCAACATGATTGGCTTCATAGCTCAGTTGGCAGAGCATCGCACCGGCATCGCGGAGGTCATGGGTTCGATTCCCGTTGAAGCTTGAAATCACTTTTTCAAGTCTTTCATTACAGCGTTCGCTTAGATCGCTCATTCACTGTGATGATCAACACATCTATCAATAATGCTATATTATTAACCTTTTTCGTTACAACTTGGTCCAGTAAAGCCACTTGGGCACAAGCAATTGAATCCTGAGCCTTCTCCGATGAAGATTGCTTGACAAGTGCCGTTGTCAGGGCACGGCTTGCTCTGACATGCGTTCTGTTTGAAGAACCAAAAAGAATAATCATGAATTCATAAAAGAAAGAAGGTAAGAGAGGAAGAAAGGAAGAACGAAAGAAAGAAAGAGAGATAGAGAGAAAGAGAGAAAAGAAAGAGAGAAAGAGAGAAAGAGAGAAAGAGAGAAAGAGAGAAAGAGAGAAAGAGAGAAAGAGAGAAAGAGAGAAAGAGAGAAAGAGAGAAAGAGAGAAAGAAAGAAAGAAAGAAGGATAGAAAGAAAGAAAGAAAAGAAAGAAAGAAAGAAAGAAGGATAGAAAGAAAGAAAGAAAGAAAGAAAGAAAGAAAGAAAGAAGGATAGAAAGAAAGAAAGAATAAAAAAAAAAAGAAAAGAAAAAAGAAAGATGGAAATACTAGAGGGAAATGAAACGCTAGAAGATGAGAGAGGTAATAACAATCATTAGCGAGAGGGGATCATAAAAAAGGGAGATCAGTTGATGTGACATAACCAACCCCCCCCCCCCCCCCTCCCCCGCAGGTGACAAATAATGACCGGTCCCTTATTACTTTAATCTTAAGTGTGTTCCCTGTGCTACCTTACCTTTGTGCTAACATGAATATAGCCAGTCCTCCTTATAATGTCGTTAGGGTGTTGAATTTGATCAGAATCATTGATGTCGCAAACGGCTTTTTGCTCATGATAATTGTACGACATACAGGAATCGCTGACGTAGCACTTTACTTGACACGTGGACTTTGTTTTACAAGCGAAGGTCTCGATTACGTGGTTGGCAAGATAGCTGTCAGCTTTAACGGGAAGAAAATCCACGATCTCGCACCCGTTGGCTGAGTTTAATTCAGTAATCATAATCAATAATTGCAATTGGGAGACCAAGATGCAAGGTGGCGTAGCGCCGGTAGTACCTCTCACTTTTGGGGTTTCGGGTTCAGACTCGTACCCAGCCGTGCATTTTTTCACGCTTTTTTTTTTTTTTTTTTTTTTTTTGCGCGCGCGCGCAATGAATGCAGACGCAAGGTTTTTTAAGTCCAAAATGAAAAATTGCCTTAACTACTTTTTAATTTTTGCTTGTTTCGTCACTTTCGTCTTTTTTAGCGATTTCTTTTCTCTGAATTCTATCCCCAGATACAAACGTATATACACCAGTTTCAAAAAGGTTTTCGTCAAAGGCGATGGGCGATAGGCCGTTCCATATGGAAATGGTTTCGTTGAATACAAAGAACATTGAATCAGATTCAACACTAAGGTCCATGTTCTAATATTCTTTGATCTTGGAATTACATATATCATCCTATTGCTGTTCGCCTTTTTTTTCACGGAAACACTACACTGCGCAGGTCAATCGTCAGTCAATTCAGGTCTACCGAAAAATCGTACGATTCTCAAAAATTGCGTTTGACATAACTTTAATTTGCAGATACATATGGGAAAAAATCAGTTTTCTCGATTGAATTTATGTATGGTATTTCTCTTGTATTTTCCTGCTGTTCTTTCATTGCGTTTATTGAACCGTAAATTTAAATTCCTGTAGAATGTTAAGTTTAATTCTTGTCTATTTGCGATTTGAAGTCGAAAGGTAGTGCGCCAAAAATGGTAAAGCCCCGTTTACGCTGGCGATTTTTGCGGCGATTTTTGCTGAGATTTTTGTGGCAATTTTCGGAAATATGAAATCTTTTGTCTCATCCTTTAAGAGACATTCGTCTAGGAAAAAATCTTGGTATCCCGAAAAAAGCTTTACAAGTAAATGAGTTCTTTACCAATCTATTATGGACAAAATCGCAGCAAAAATCGCCTCAAAAATCGCTAGTGTAAACGGGGCTTAACTGCGGGATATAATCTGATCTAGATTTCTTTTTCTCCGTTTTCTTTCTTCCTTTTTCTTTTCTTTTTTTTTTTTTCTTTTTTTTTTTTGAAAATTCAGTTGCTAAGAATAACCTACCTCAGTTGTTCGTTGTTTCGTTGTTTGTTTAGCAGTTAGTATAATTCACTTAAACAAAAAATACATCTTAACGGAACTTTGTCTCACTCTCTTTGAGATTTTAGCATACTTTCATGCAAACAAATCCCTACCTTTGATCCGTGCGACTAAGGCATACCATGTAAACAAAGCAAAGACGATTTTGGTAAAAGATACAAAGTACTGAACTCTCATCTTTCTCGACGTATAGTAGTTTAACGGTGTTTAAAATCGTAGTCTACGTATAACTCAAATCATCGGCATACATAATTTTAAAATGATAAATTTTTAATACTTTTCTGTCGACTTTTCTGAAATACAAAATTGGTCTCGCGCAATTATCGTCTTAAATAATGTAGGAGCTAATATCTTATTGCCGCCGTTTTTTACGGTTCGTAGAAAAAATAACTTTAAAAAAGAAATTAGTATACTTTGAAATGGCTTAAAAGGCTAAAACTCCGATCTTAGGTGACAAATTTTATGAGTAGAATTGTCAATAACTATATATTCACCAAAGCAGAAGGGATAACTAGCTAAAAACTAGCAGAAGGTTTAAATTTACAGGTTTTTTTTTTCAATTAATTTTATGTAGTTAGTGTTTACCAATGCAATACGCTGCTGACTCATTATGAAATATTTCACTAATTGCAATGCTTATACGCGCTTATTCCATGTGCCATTTTTTTGTTTTTCTAGTATTTTTACAACATTGTCCCGTTATACGACCAACTTATAGTCAAGGTGATTTTGACATGGACTTTTTTCAACGACGGAAAGGAGATAAAAGGCTTTATTTTTACTTCTTAAATAATAAGCCACTTTGAAGTTATTTAACTTACTAAATAGGCGAAAATTCGAGGTTTTCGCCCATCTTAGGCTTCTAAACAGTTGAGGACGTATTGTTCTTCAAAACTGCCAACAAAATTAAGAAAACAAATTGACCACATTTTGGTTTCTGCTATGCAAATGCTTTAAATAAATTATCTTTCAGGTTGTTTTAATTGCTAATTTATGCTAATGCTAGGCTTTTACGATAAACAGCTGGCCAAAATCACCGTGATGAGCATGCTACAAAGTGCGTTGGTAATTCCCTGTTGCTGATTGGCCGAGACATGGTCACATGATCATAGTTTCACTCCCCGTCAATTTTATTTATCATTCGCCAATCCGCCATATTTGTTTACTTATGAGCCCGCGCGATTTAAGAAACCGCATGCGCGTCCATACGACAGGAAGACCAATCAATTAAATTATGTATCACAGGAAGACCAATCAACAAATTTATGTCTGCCGTGCTCCCTTGGAGAGGGGGACTCACCGTAACCCAGTGATTGACGTAATATAGAGAGTAAACTCTGTAGAAGAAAAAGAAAAAATAAGAGTGCATTGTAGTTCCCCCAAAACAGTCCCACAATGCACTGCATTGCCACCTAGACCCATTTTTTTCTTATGGCTTTGACTAAAAACTCATATATATCAATCCTTGAACTTCGTGGTTCAATGCATGGTGATTCGGTATGGAGTCATGAAAAAATTATCGACCGTGAATTCTTCCAGTAAGCTGACAACAACAACAACAGAAAAGTCAATATTAGAAGCTTGATTTTAATGTCTTCCTCTCTCTGATATTAAAAAGAAAAAAAGAAAAAAAATTAAATCAAATGATTTTCCAGCAAGTTCCCCTTAGCCCAAGCAGGAAGTCACGTGATTCCCATGTGTCAGCGTTTTTTTTGAATAATTTATGTTAAATTTGTGGTTAATATTTTAGCTGTATTTATTTTCAAGAACAATATGTTTAGATTTAACAACACTGGATTTAAAAGTTTAATAAAATTTGAAACATTCGAGTGTTTATGAAATATTTTATAAGGCTTGGGACGAGTCAGGCATTTTTGCGCATGTCTTCCATTTATGCAAATTACAGGACAATTCACCCCCACTCCTCTCCCGTGGGGGCAAACATTATTTAATCTTCCGCTTTTTAGTGAGAGCGGAGAGGAGTTATTGCTGACTACGATTTCTATTTTTGGTGCAATTGGGCAATTCCCGAATTATTCAGCCATTATAATGGGCGAAGGCTGAAAAACTTCCTCTAAAATCACTCGTCGACGAGAACAGAGTCAAAAATGGTGGTCGGTGAATCAAATGGCGGGTTCTCTATCGAAAATGAAGTTGTTATTTTAATCGAAGGGACCGCCAACCTTCTTCCTTACTTCGAAATCCTCCGTAAAGACTATCTTGACCCAGTTATAGAGTAAGTACAACATTTATTATTTCACAGTTACCTTCCGAAGTAAAACAAAGCCTGTTTTTAATTTGGAGGCTTCGTTTAAGCTTAACTGTTCGTTTACATTCGAAATTCAGTCTTAATTCTGCTCGTATTTCTTATTTGTTTCGTTTTTTTGTTGGCTTTTTAGAGCATAACGTTAAAGGTAAAGTTTCGTTATATTGAAGTTTACATATCAGACGTTTATTTGTTCTATTTGTAGCGATATAATAGGCTTTAGGGTAAACGATAAGCTGAACTCGTACAACCTATAAAGCACAGATATTAAGAAAAATGTTGTAGGATTCTTAGAATTGGGAATAAATAAGATTAAATTGAAGTAAAATAATCTTCTCTAAAATAAAGGGGGATAAGAATATAGATTATTCTCGTTTTCATAGATTGAATATATATAAACCTTTGAAATTTTCAGTCGAAAACGCAGAATGTTTTTGAATACTTTATATATTGATACTGTGGTTTACGCGCGAAAACCCTAGATAAGTAAGTTATTTAAAAAAAAAAGATACTTGTGGTAATATTCAGATTAAAACAATGAGTCAACCATTTAAGACCCCTTTTTCAGTATAACTTGGTACATAGTAACCAAAGACAAGTAAACTTGCAATGCTCATATGTTAAGATATTTGTAATAAGATTATTTATTAAATCAAAAAACATAATTTAAACTAGTGTATTTTTGCCTTTAAAAAACTTGTTTCGTCGTTACAACCTCCTCAGTTTGGCAAATAAAACTAGTTTTTAAAGGCTAAAACACACAAAATGTGTATAAGACTGTAATATTAAGAAAATGAGAATTCACTAGTTTAAATTATGACTATTGTTTCAAAGTCTTTTGAGGCTTCAATAATAAGAATATCACAAGGAAGTCATTTATTAAATCAGATGGGAAATTTCTGGAAAATAATATTACTACCAATTCTAGAGCTATTAAATTACAATAAATACATTATACATATATTTCGTTAGAGGTTTTTGTTAGTATATTTAACAATAAGGACCATGAGGCTGAAAGCTGCTTGGGCTATTGACTTGTAGCGGCTATGAGGGCAAGAGGTCTAATTGATTTAGAGTAAATCTACTTAGTTGGTCCTATTAACTGGATGCAAACAATTTTAAAATTAGATTGAAATAATTCATCTTTCACATTAGTTTTCAGAAACTGAAACTTTTCACTACTAGACTTGGCCTATCACTGATAGACCACTAGTAGCTCAGCCATGCAATTAGAGTGCAGGATTTGATAAGTTTTTACTAAATATAGCCAATCAGAATGCAGGAAACCTGTTGTATATTTGTTAGTAATTCACTCTTTCTTCCCATCGTGTTCTGTGCATTGAATCTACACATTAAGTGCAAATAACGCATGGGACATTCCATCTCGTACGTACCACTTGAAAGCACTGTTTTACTAGCATATATATGCAGTGGGTCAAATAATAGTCACAAATTCATAGCTCACTAGCTACTCTAAGCTCGGAAACAGTTTCACAGCTACATATCTTACTTTAACTATATGCATTGTGGTTGTATGAAGTACTGGAAGAAAATGGGAAGCTATTTTAATGTTATGGCATACATGTGAGACAATGTTATTATGTTATTAATTATGTTAAGTCAATACTGTATGTTTCCCACTCATACCAAAACCACTCTATGTACATGTGCCACATTTTACATATGTATTTTTTCTGCATGCCTACTATAATTATATCATCTAGCTTTAATAACAATTTTGTTGCTCACTGGTGTTAGGATTTTGAATGGTGGTCCCTTGCAAGAAAGCTCCTGTTTTTTTGGTGATGAGGTTAGTTCTTAATATAATAAACACATGTAGCATTGTAAAGCTAGGTTATAAACGTTTTGCACCAGGGCTTGAAAAGCACCAAAGGTCAATTTTGCACAGAAAAAAAGGCAATGGCTATTCGTACGGTAGCTGTATGCCGACTCATATTTGCTATTCATATGGCAGTGGGATTTTTTCGAGGATTTTGGTTCTCCTCACTTAGAAAAAAAATCAAATGAAGACACCAAGAATGGAAGCCCTAACCATAAACCTAACCATTAGATCACGAAGTGAATTCCCTTGGGTGCCCTCATTTTTTAGACATTTAAACAATGTTATGTATCATTAGCACATGCACATAAATATTTATTATAGCTCAATTTATGCTATTTTTGACTGCCGTACGAAGGAATAGCAATTACACGTTGGCATACAGCTATTGTATGAGTATTCATTGTGGGAAAAAAAATTTTTGATGCTAGGGAAAAATTACAAATGAAATAAAGTGTCCTTTTTTAATGAGGGTAGCTCTTTATAGCCAGTGGCTAACAAACCTTTGATCCTCATTCCGTGATCAAATTTGAATTTAGGAGTTGATTTTTGCATAGGGATAAAAACGGACAACCCGGAAACCCTTGAAGAGAACCAACAAACAACTCTACTCCTATATGCATGCATGTATACAAGACCGAACCCGGTGGGACTCGAACTTAGGTCACATTGAGGAGAGTTGAGGACCCACACCTCTACGCCACCCCTGCTTCCCATAAATGAATGTCGACAATATGAAAGGCTGTGGGTTCAAATCACATCTGAAACTCTAAAAATTAAACATTGTGTGGATAATGTATTATCTCTTACCAGTATGGACAAAATCAGTATTGCCTCATTATCTATGGCACCAAGGGTTCTCACTTTGAAGATGCTGTACAGCTAGTAAAATATACCAGAAATGTTCATGACTTTGTAAAGTCGATTGATGACATAAGGTATGTATCATGTATCAGTCTATTCACCACATATACATGTTCCATACAATGTACATTGGTTCACTGGTCAAATACAAAGCATTCAGTTGAGGCTGTATAGTACTGTAGTTAGGAAGTATTATTCAAATTTGAATCTTGTAGCCTCATGTGTTTAATGCTTTAAATGGTATCGACCTGTGAAAAGATTGTATGGAAAGTGCTGAATAGATTCAGCTTCTACTTTTAGTGTAAATTATTTCATTTATCATTCAAATATTTTTTCTGTCGTTTTGATCGGCAAATAACTACCTACAAATAATAATCTGCTCGTGCATATATTACGGTGCAAAACCATTTTGCTGCTCACTGTATAATAGTATGCTCATAAGGCAGTAATGTTGCATTTATCAACATGGCTTGCTTCCTGTGACTCGGTATGTTTGATAGATAGCAAAGACAACCAAATCCCGAAAGAAATCAGAAAATGGTATGTTAAATGATACTGTACATAAAACAATTATTGACCTTGGTTGTCAGCGAACATAGCCAATTGTTAGTGTCTCGCAACCATCTCAGAAAACATCTATTTTGGTCCTTCTTTGTCTGCAGTTGACTATAGCCAAAAATCATTTTTAGCCCTGCTGTTCATGTCTGCATGTTTTTGCTGTTTTAGGTTCAGTGGAGGTGGGGGACAAGAGGGCAGCTTACTTGCTGAAGGATTAGGGTTTGCTTTACAGGTATATACATATATATTGTTGTATCTCGTCTAACAGCACAACTTATCGCTGGCCATTGCAATAAAATATTATCATCGACCAAGATATAGTGTTATATTACTAGATAAATTCATCTGATTCAAAAGCAATCTGAGTCACGTGCAAAGCATTAGTTATACCCCTTACTGCGATCATTTCTGAATATTTATGCAAACTCAGTAGTTGCAAGTTTTCAAGTGCTGCCACCTTTAATCACAAATTTAAAAGGTACTGACTGATTATTATTGATTGACGACAAGGAAAAATCAAATTTCACTAGCTCAAATAGTCTGAGAAGTATGTACAATGCTTTGGGAAGTACAGTGCTGTTGATTATTTATTTCTAACATTGTAATATTGTATTGATGTTAGGCATTTGATGACATGAGGAATCACAGACAAAGGTACAGTACATGTACATGTATACTGTCTAATATGGACCTCCATCATTTTAGAGCTTACAGTCCTAAATTTTTCCACTTTCTCTGGTACTTGTTCTCTTAACTTTTACATTTGAATATTTAAGTCTATTCCTAACTGCATTTTATCGAATCATAAAATTTGGAATCACTGAGGGCGTTCACTCAGGGAGCATGTTTACATACCTGAATTGAATTTACCCAGTGATTATACGTTGAATCAAAGTTAATGTCAATCAATTATTTAAATAACTAGATCTATTGTTCTTGATAGACTAGCCTTTCATACCTGTGAACACGCTTAAATTATTTGTAAACTTCCACATGAACACAAGGCTAGTCAGTCAAGAACAATATGGTTAAATTCAAATTGGTTGCCACATTCCAATTCAGTGTATTATCTCTCAAAATATTGGTTTTGATATAAAATAGTAAAGTGACCAAAATAATAGCATTCAGAAAAAACTTTATTGATTCCTTTGCCAATTTTAATTTTTTTGGGCTTTCTCGGACTAGCACTCTAAAGCTCTCAAATTGTGAGTTAATTTTTAATTGTTTGGTAGTATTAAAGTATATGCCTTACCCCAGGGATCTCATCTGAACTCATAGATTCTTAGTCTGATAAACCCGTGGTTTTGCGTATGCAAGAGGAAGTCTGCAGAATCCAGATAGAACCCTGGAAACAAAGGAGAAACCTTGATTCGGAGAAAACTTCTTAGGAATTGCCTTCCATGCTGAACTGATCAGACTACACTGTAGGTGGCCAGTTCACAAATGATATGCGTCAACTCTTAGAACTGGTTCGGGGCCTGTTCTTCCAGTTCTAAGAACTGATGCATAACATTTGAGAACTGGCAACTTGTACCAATTGCTTAGGTTTAATGGAAAGTGCCCTTAGAAAAGCACAATTACGTTACTTGCTGGAATAAATACAGCATCAAATTACTGTATTCTCTTACTTAAATATATTTTTTGAAGATTAATAATTAATCCTGATTATTGTTTGTTCGTTTTTTCCCCAGCTCCAATGTAAAAAGAAGTTGCATTGTTGTTAGCAATTCCCCTCCATATCCACAACCAACAAGAGAATGTTTAAATTATCAAAACAAGACTGTAGAACAACTGGCTGAATTGATGGCAAAGGTAAGCAAGAATGCATTATTTTGTTTATTCATTCTTGGCTACAATTTTTTCTCCCTATATATTCCTCTCAGTATTATTTTGTTGTAGTTCAATGCTTGTTTGCATGTGCTCATTGTTTAATTGTACACGTTATATACGATTGAGGTCGGTCGATATTACATTGTACCCTGATGATGGGCATTGAGCCTGAAACCTCAGTTATTGTATTTCATCTATAATTATATAATTAAAATTTAAACAATAATACATTCTTCATTATTTATCACCTAAAGTTTGTCCCTAAATTACAATTTTTTTCTGTGTTCCTGGTTTTGATAACCTTATGTATGAACTTAACTTTATATAACAACCATTCCCACTCGTGCAGCCCTTCTATGTATGATGTTCTATCCACACATACTTTCAGTACTGCTTTCTATATTTACTTTAACAAACAACACTCAACTCACATGTTATATTTTTACGGAGGGAAGTGATGTGAGAAGTTCACAGAGAAAACCTTTGTTGCAAGGGAGAGAACTAAACATTACAAGAGAACAAGACATCAGTAATTAAAATTTTTACTAAATAGAAGGAACTCACTTTGAGAATTACCCAAAAAATATGTACATGCCCCTTAAGCCCCTTATGTGATAAAGTTTGGATTTAATGTATTTCATAATTATGCTGTTTCCAGGACAACATCAACCTGTCAATCATATCTCCTAGGAAACTTCCAGCTCTTCAGAAGGTCTTTGAAGTGGTGGGTATACTACAGTAAAAGTAATTAAATGTTTTTCAGTTAAGTTGATTTTACCTAAGATTTTTTGTGGCTCAAAGCCATGTATGTCATTGAGTTGTGTACAGTAATTCCATAAGTAAGTAAGTCTATAACACCACAGGAAGCCCAATGCACATTTGAATAGCATGGTAAAAATAAACCAGTACATGTGATCAGAATGTGAAAAAAGCTGGTGGCCTGATTTTGCACAACAAATAAACAACATAGCAGGAGTAGATAGGTACATTTATTATAATGGAATTATTTTTAATTAGTACAAATGGAGCTTGAAGCAAAAAAAAATTTCAGTATTGCTACAGAAGAAATGCAGCATTTCATAAAGAAAAAGGATTTGGAAAATACCAGAAAAAGTGGCAAAAAATGCTTTTTGGAAACAAATTAGATCGTATGTGAGTCTTATTCATAAGATCAGTTTTCATGCATTTAAATAGCTTGCTAAATCAATAAAATTCTAATTCCATAAACTGACTAATCAATATTTCTCGATTGCTATATAACAAAGCTTGGCTTCCTCTCAAGAAACATTGAGACTCTCCGGAAAACAAAATGATTTCTCTCCAGACCAGTTTGATTTCACACATGTAAACCTTTGCATTAGCCACATGTGATCATTGAGTGCTAAAATATTTTTTGTCATGTTGCTAGTCAATGCGTGATGACAGTAGAGGTGCAATGGCCAAAGACTTCTCTAAAGATCCACATCACATGGTATGCCTTCGAGGTCTGGTCTTGCCAGGAACAGCTGGTGCCGTTACCAAAACATCTCCTCAAGCTAAAGGTAAAGATGGGGTTAATTGTAAGATACGGTATGATTGATAATGAGGATCATCTCAACTAAGGAATAAAGGGATATCACAGGGAGCCCCACTTACTTGGAAAAGTTGACCAGTGTATACAATAAAAACCCCGATCAACCTCCTTCCCCTATCCCTATCCCCCACAGGTATATTGCTTTGTTATACATGAGTATGGTGATTTACTGTAAAATGCCTCAAGGGCAGATCCAGGGGGAGGAGGGCAAAGGGGGGCTCAGCCCCCCCTTTAGCAGTCCCCCTTCAGCAGCCCCCATTCAGCTGCCCCCATTCAGCAGCCCCCATTCAGCAGCCCCCATTCAGCAGCCCTCCTTCAGCCCCCTTCAGAAAACAAAACAAAAGTGAAGAATTAGGTGCTTTTTTATTGTTTTCCGTTGTGTTCTAAACTTAATTAGCCCCCCTAAACTCAATCAACCCCCCCCCCCTAAAATTTTGGCTGGATCTGCCCTTGTGCCTTTCCTAAAAACGTCCCTACTGTATCCCACACAGATCCAAAAGTTATTGCTCTGTACTGTGTAGGAAGGTGATTTACTGTGAAACTTTTTTAACTAAAGACATAAATAAATTGGTTGTTAGGTGCAGCAGGAGTTGGTCAGTCAGCTGTTAAAAAGGAATCAGATGCAACACCACCCAAACAGACAGGGTTAAGTAATAAAGGGTCTCCGGCAGCAGTTAACAGCCCTGCTGGGCAGATGGGAAGCCCAAGACGCACAGGAACAGGTGAGATATTGATTGGTAAAGCATTATCTTGGCCAGATATCGAAAAGCAAAGCATTATCATGGCGAGATATTGAAAAGCAAAGCATTATCATGGCGAGATATTGAATAGCAAAGCATTATCATGGCAAGACATTGAAAAGCAAAGCATTATGGTGGCAAGATATTGAAAAGCAAAGCGTTATCGTGGCGAGATATTGAAAAGCAAAGCATTATGGTGGCAAGATATTGAAAAGCAAAGCATTATCGTGGCGAGATATTGAAAAGCAAAGCATTATCATGGCAAATGTAAAAAATGTCAGATATAAATAGGAACTGTTTTCTCCTTCCAGATGGTTCTGCGGCAGAGCCAACTACACGTAAAACAAAGGCCCAATCAAGAGCTCAAAAATCACCTCAGGCAGGGTCGGCGCAGGACAACCCCTATGCTCCTAAGGTTCCTGTTCCAGTCAGCCAACCCATGGTCATCAATAAGCAGATGCCAAATTTTCCTCCCAATTTTATTGCAAACGTTCCTACGATGCCTTCTACTATCGCAATGACACCTGCTGTACCAACTGCTACACCTCAGGTTTGAATTTTTAAAACAAAATTTTTGACCTTACTTAAAAATAGAAATACCTAATGCCAACTGGTAGCTACAAATGTACACGTACAGAATGATCTTCTTTTCTTCCTTAAAAAATATTGTCAGTGGAAATCATTTACATTTCTTTGGATTCCCTTTTCATTATTGAAAAATACTGTGGACCAACTTTAGCCATAGAGGCACTGCCTGATCACAGTGGGTTTCAAACATTTTGATTTTCAGAATTCAGGCGTTGTCACACAAAATGAAGCTGTCAACCGATTGCAAAACAGTAGTAAGTACTATTAATAAAAACTCTATAGGCCGATCTTTCGATGTTTTTTTCCTCATTAGCATATTTTTTTACAACCTACAGTACAAGCATACCGAGTCCACTAATTTGAAAGAGAAGGTCTTACTTAGTAACTACTGAAAATTTGAGACTAATTTGTTTAAACTCTTGGGAGTACTTTTTTTGAAAACATATATATAAATTACAAAGAAATGTATGTCATGCCAGATGACCATACATTTCTTTGATTGGCCTAGAGCAAACGTTGAACTTTCCATGCACCAAACTCATTAAAAACAATGGATATCAGTTGATAATGAGGCGCCATTCTTTGATGTACTTAAGTTTGGTGCATGGAAAGTTCGACATTTGCCCTAGGCCTAAGTCATGTAGCTTGAAATGTTTTTTATGCTAATGAGGCAAAAACTGTAAATAAGAATCAGCCTATAATAAGTTCCCAAAAGAGTTCAGATTGGTCTAATTTACAGTATATACTTCCATACATGGGTATCCATGGCGACTTTTGATTTGATTAATTTTAATCTACCTATAAATACATGTAGGCATTTCTATCTTGGGCACGATGATTTCCCATTTTATACCCTGTCATTCCCCACAGTATCGATTCTTTTAACAGTTGTGCATAAGAAGATGTGTGAATATTGATACACTTCAAACAAAGAATCCATCTTTACTTAAAAGGCTATAGGAAATGACTAGGGAATGACCCAAAACCTTAGTGATTAAATATCCTCAACCCTTAATAAAAACACCTTAAGGTGTGGCTAGTCAACCCCCAACCCCTATCCTCTTGACGCTGGACCTATCCTTGGATTTATTGGAGATAACTAGCTAAAAACTAGTGTGAGCTGCTTTGGCATTTCTAAAGAAACAGTAATGATCGAAAAGTAAATTTTATTGGCATTTTGGAAGCTAGTCCTTCGTTGGAGTAAAAGAGAAAGAGGTGGTAGAAAGTAGTGTTTATGCACTGAGAATAAGACAAAAGAAACCAATGAGAGCAAGGTGGACAAGGAAATGAATTAAGAAACAATCAAAAGACAAAAAAGTGGATTAGCTAAAAGCAAAGCTTTCATTTATCCCATTGGGACTGAGAGTGCCAATAGGTGAATAAGCTGCATTTATAAGGTCTGATTTATTACCAACCTATTCTAAAATGAGCATTAATTAGTTCATCTTTCCATCTAGTTGGGAACAGGCCTGGAATACATGCACCTGAGCAAGGGAATATAACAAGGGCACTGGCATGGACGGGAACATTGGAATGGAGTGAAACAGTAAGAAACAATTGTTGAAATAACAACTAACCATTTTATTAATGAAATGAGTTGTGTACATTTTTACCTTGCTTGTGTCTTGGTTCAGGAATGGACGGGAACATTGGAGTGGATTGAAACAGTAAGATACAACAATTGTTCAATAACTAACCCACCCATACTATTTACCTTGATTGTCACTTCCTTGCAAGGAATAAGAAGCATCCTAAAGGGAGCCTGTGTGTGTGTAAAGAGGGGGGGAGGGGGGCTTCTGCAGAAAAAAATTAGTGGAGAGAGAGAAGACTTAAAATCTTAGTGCATATTTTTGCAGTAAAACATTGGGGTGGCTGTCGCCCCTCTATGCAATCTCTGTGATTCTTCCTTGATTTTTCCTTCACTTAATAACTTTTTCTTTCATTGTCAATTATTTTTGCCTTCCTCATTTGTTTTCCCCCAGGTGAAAACTGACCCTAATCAGCAGCAACAAAGGATTACTCGCTCTCTTGCTTGTCACATATCTGTTGCACCTGGATATGCATTGTAAGTAAAATAGGCAATTTCTGACACATTGGAAGTATTGTTTATTTGTACAACTTGATTAAGTAATTGCTTGTATGTGAATGTGATGACTGGAAAGGAGTTAAGGTATATGATTGTAAGAAAAACACTTGTAATCGTTTAGTTGATGTATGCCTTCTGTTTCACCTTCAGGAAGACTGATAAGTGGCCAGCAAAACTAATTATGCAACTGATCCCACAACAACTACTGGTATGTCACAAATGACTGGTATGTCACAAATGTCCACACATTCACTAATTCATCCATCCTCTCACCCATCCATCCATCCATCCATCCATCCATCTATCCATCCTTTCACCCATCCATCCATCCATCCTCTCACCCATCCATCCATCCATCCTCTCACCCATCCATCCATCCATCCTCTCACCCATCCATCCATCCATCCATCCATCCTCTCACCCATGATCCATCCATCCATCCATCCATCCACCCATCCACCCACCCACCCACCCACAAACTAAAAGAGTAGAGGGAAGAAAATCCCCCTTCAACTTTGTGCTGTACTAACATTATTTTACTTAAAATTTTCTTTCATTCTTTCTTCCAGTCAACTTTAGGCCATCTCCTTCAAAACTGTAAGACAGTGGCCTTTCATTTTCCTGCAACAGATCCGGAATCCCTCAGGGCTCTTTATCGAGTTATGGCTCTGAATGGAGTAAAATTTGTAAGTTCCGTTTTAACATGTTATTATTCCACATCCACCACATATCCATTTTATAACTGGTTTACTGGATCAACTCTATCTAACCTGTTTACAGCCCCTTCCTACCCCTCCCTCATGGGGAAAAAATGGGGAGAGAGCTCCCTCCCTGTTTTTTCCCCATAAGGAGGGGGTAGAGATGGTAAGTAGCTGTACACAGGCTAGGTAGAGTTTAACCAGTCGAACCAATGCCCACCACCTAAATCAAAAATAAATAAATAAAAAATCAGAGTATTGCTTACTATCAATCACGTGACTTTTTGGAGTTGACTGGGGAGCAAACAAGCGAATTGCTGGGGGGCAACTAGCGGATGCTAAGTCAAAACATATCAAAATAGGTCCTCAAACTCTTGTATTTGAATATTTTCACGACATCAAACCAGAAAATAAGAGATCAAAACAACCTCCAGGCCATCAAAAAAAGAGCTATTACCGGAAGTGATGTCTATTGATAGCAACCTATATGGACCGCGTGGCAGTATATCTTTGAAATAAAAAATCAGGTCCCTATTTTGGACGTTGTTTAGACCTTAAGATTTACTAAGATTTACTAACCTTACTAACCCAGTCTCTGAACAACAGGCTGGATGTGTGCATTTACACCTGTCCCTGGATGTGATATCAAGGTCCTCCTCTTAATCTACAGTCCAAAGAAGAAAGCCTTTGTGGGGCTCATTCCCCATGATCAGGTAAAACCACCTGATGGTTGTGACAATAAGCAATTATCGCGGTCGTAAAAAAATATTTTATTTACTTATTTGTCTTTTAAATCCAATTTATTTATTCATTCATTTTATTTTATTTTATTACCGCTTTCTTTTGTTCATTTGTTGATTAAGTTTATTTTTTTGTTTAGTTGTTTTTGTTTTTTTTTGGTATTCATTGATATTTTTCCTCTTTTTTTCCCATAGGGAAATTTTGTCAATGGAATAAGGGTATGTAATCCTTTAGTGGTCCATTTCTCCATACGAACATACCCAATCACAGTCTTTCTCTGTTATTTAGCCAATACACATATGGGTTGGTGTAACAGCGGAAACATAGCAATTTTAGAATCAAGACAACATTATAGAGTTCTAAAGTTACACATTTAACATATACTTGCATACTTCTACGCACAGGCTTTTGACTAAACTAGCAGCTTCACATCGAAATGTGTTGGTTTAACATACAAACGTCAGTGCATGGAGGTATGCGAAAGTATTGATTACAGTCATACTTTTGCTCTTTGCGCTTTAAAGGTTGCGTGAGCAAGAACGTCAAAACCTGTTCAGGGGAATAAACCTGTAAGGTTAAAAATCTTTAATGTTGTCTTGTTTCTAAAACATTTGGGTTGTCAAAAAATAACTGTTTTTAGTGCTTTTGTCGCAAGGAATAGGAAAACACCTTCGACAATTATTCACATGTCCACTACCATTGCAAGTTCACTGTTCGTTGAATTTCGTACTGTATTTATTTCAAGATAATATCTGCTGTATCTACAGTACTTGCTTATTTTTTATTTCATTTTGTTTTATTTATTTATTTATTTTTGTTTGTTGCTAATTTTATTTGACAATGTTTTTGTAATTAGATGTAATCTGTACAATTATTTCACGTGATTTCAACTCTCATCTTTTTTCTGTATATATCAGACGGTATTGCAGAAGTATCGACAAGATCAGATTAAAAAGGTAGAATTGATTTTTAGGAAAGCAGTTGTATATTCTTTGGTATGCTGCACTTTCTGGTGCTTTAAGGGATAAAATAGCTATTCACCATTTTCATATCCAAATATCGCATTGCAGGTTTTGGGGAGGGGGGGAGGGGGGAGGGGGGTGTTTTCTTGGGAAAACCTGCATGCGTTATTTTTATTCTGGAGACTAATAAGAAGATGTTGCAAAGTGCATGTTATATGATAAAG
Source organism: Actinia equina (assembly GCA_011057435.1). Classification (NCBI taxonomy): domain Eukaryota; kingdom Metazoa; phylum Cnidaria; class Anthozoa; order Actiniaria; family Actiniidae; genus Actinia; species Actinia equina. The sequence goes on along the minus strand of WHPX01001440.1, from coordinate 1,016,778 downwards.
TTTTGACCTTGTTTCTTACTCGTTATCATAATATTTCTTATATGGTGCTTTATTCCAATCCTTTTTATCATTTGAATAGTTTCAGCTTCAACGGCAGCAAATGATGCAACTTCGACAGCAACAATTGCAGCACCAGCAGCAACAGTCACAGCAATTTCCAAACGCATTGCAACAGGTAAAAGCTAATGATAATTTGAAATACGAAAAAGTATTGCAAGAAAGAAAAGGAAGGGAGGTCGGATGGACGGACGGACGTATACACGGACGGAAGGATGTCCTATAGAAGGGAGGAAGGAAGAAAGAAAGAATGAAAGAATGAAAGAAAGAAAGAGCGAGCGAGCGGGTTAATGGTTTACACTAACTCCTGTTAGCTAAGTTCTGACCAACAGGACACAGGCTCCGTACAAAAATCAGCCACACTTCATTGCGGCATAATGACATGGTTTTTTTATCCGATTTTAACAGTTTGGCCAATCAAACCCAGGACTTCAGCCAACCCAAGTCAGCCTACCTAACACACAGGTAGACGAACAGTCTCTCATGTCATCAGGGGTGAGCACTATGCTGCAAACAGCTGTACCTTCTCAAGCTCAATCTATGGACGGCATTACTCCTAGCACCCAAACAAGCATGGCATTTACCACTGGAACTGTTGGCGGGACCATGACAACAACATTACCAACGATGCCTCTTGATCAAGAACAAAACATCGTGAGTAAAGAAAGTATTCCCTTATATATTATTCCCTTATTCGGCGACTTCCATTAAGAGGTCACGTGATCAAATCCTCCATTGCTGCTGGCATTCTACAGGATTTTAGCTATGCGAACATGTAAAAAAAGATGGCGGATAAGGGTAGTTTTTTTGGCGATGAAAGTTGGCTAGTTAATAGCAAAAATCTACTTTAAATATCTATGAATATATTTTTAGCGATAAGAAAAGGATCTTTATTGTTATTTATTGCGTACTTACCTTTTATCACAAATAAAAGTATTTTGGAAGTATTCGAAAAATTAAAGTTTCAAAGAAAGATTGGCAACAATAATTGGTAACCTAATCTGTATGGCCAAACGTCAGTCTGGGTATAAAAATCTCAAAGATAAAAATTTCCAATATTAATTACATCTGGTTTTAAAAAAATATTATTATAATTTTATTACCAGCGTTTACAGGCCGCTTATCAACAACAACAACAACAACAACAGCAGCAGCAGCAGCAACAACAACAACAGAACTATTTTATTGCCCGACAAAAACTACAGGTAAAGGTTTATCTATTTCTTTTTGTTTTCTTATTTATTTATTTATTTTCTTTTGTTTGTATGTCTCAATGTTTGTTTCGTGCTTTTATATATATATATATATATTCCCCTCCTAGACACTAGGCAAAAAAGCCAGAAAGCCATGAAAATGGCAACCAAGGCCTTGTCAACCTCATTTTCCATGTTTTTGACGCTCGTAACTCTACAGATAATATTTACCTTAGCACCTTCAGAGAAGGGGCCTGGGGAAGTTTTATGATCATGGCGGCTTTCTTGCAATTAAGTGTATACAATTGTATTATTTTATGTATTTAAATGTGTCTTATCTTTAGGGGGCGAGATTACAATTGGGACGTAAGTTCTGTTTCATTCCTCCGTCACACTCGTATCTTTTCTCTATATTTTTTGCATTAATTTTCTTTCTGAATTATTATTTGTATTTGTCTTAGTATTATTGTTTCTGTAATTTTGTGACGTGTTAATTCAACTAAACTAAACTAATCATTGAAACTTGATTTTGTTTTACCTCTTTTCTCCCAGCAACTGCAACAAGCTCAACAACAAGCCCAACAGCAAGCACAGCAGCAAGCTCAACAGCAACAACAGGCACAACAACAACAGCAGCAGCAACAGCAGCAGCAACAGTTCCAAGTCCCTAATCCACAACAGCTCACCCAACCAACACAGGCGGCTGCTGCACAGGTTCCTTCACAGCTTCGCCACCTTTTGCAACATGTTCAGAACCAGACATCGGCGCCGAGTACAGGCCAGCAACCCACCATAACACAACAGCAGTGGCAATTACGACAACGACAGCTGTTACAACTGCAACAACAGCAGCAACAGCGTCAGTCTCAGCAGCAACTGGCGCAAGTTGGACAAATACCTCAGGTAACTGTGACAGCGAGAATACTCCATTTTATTATACGGCAATGTAATTTCATTCGCTGTCATTGGCCAATTCGCGGTCCATATCTTACGGTAAAGACCTCGCACTCGGTTCATTATAAGAGCTATTCACAAACATTCAAGTCGAGGTTGGAGTTCCGTGCACACTAAAACTAAGCCTGCGTCACATCCGGAATTTTCTTCGTAAATGCCGTGGACATATTGGAAAGAAAAGGCCGGATGGAACGCAGGCTAACCAAAACTATACTTGTTATTATGAGCGGCAACAACTATTAAATGGAGTATTAATGATTCAGCTAGTTTCTTGTATCAATAATTTAATTATAATTTAATAATAATTTTATTACTTATATGTGCAAAATTTGACCGCCACCCGGTTAGTTCAGTTGGTAAGATCGTCGGTCTATTGTGGTTCAAGCCTCGGCCGGACCAACACTCAGGGTCTTAAAATAACTGAGGAGAAGGTGCTGCCTTTGTAATTAAACCTGTAAATGGTTAGACCTTCAAGTCTTTTTGAATAAGGACTTTAAACCATAGGCCCTGTCTCCCAACCTTTCCTAACCTACAGTAAATGGGGGACATAACAGAACCTGTTGAATTATTCGTGAAAGAGTGGGGGATTGTCTCCTGGAGGCATAACACTAACGTACTCATAAATCACTCATGATAGTAAGCTGCACGGCTGCTAATAGCGCCTTAATATGCAGCCCGTAAAGTCCTCCACTGCAATGTAAAGCGCATTGAGACAATGTGATAATGCGCTATATATTATTATTATTATTATTATTATTATTAATATTATTAATATTATTATTATTATTATTATTATTATTATGATTATTATTATTAAAATATATGATCTAATGCGTGGTGAAAAAGGGAGAGAGAAAAAAGCAGGTCTGTTTTGAATTCGCAAATTACTACTGTTACTCGATAGGGCTCATTTACCCAGGGTTAGCCTCATTTCAGTATCAAAATGTCCACAAGTACCAACGATAAAGTAAAGAATGCACAAGGACCTTCAGTGAAACACATGAATATTTGAATAACTAAATAACAAAATTTAAAACTAGCGGATTGGGCCATGTGTTGGATGTACGCAAAAAATAAATACTCTTATTACACCGAAAATTTATTTATTTATTTATTTGTTTGTTTGTTTGTTTATTTACTTGTTTTTTGTTTGCTTGTTATGATTTGTTTGTTTGTTTGCTTATTTGTTTGTTGGCTTGTTTGCTTGCCTGTTTGTTTGCTCGTTTGTTTGTTCGTTCACTTGTTTGTTTGTTTGTGTTAGTATGTTTGTTTGTTCGCTTGTTTGTTCGCTTGTTTGTTTGCTTGTTTGTTTGTTTGTTCACTTGTTTGTTGGTTTGCTTATTTGTTTGTATGTTTGTTTGTTTGTTCACTTGTTTGTTGGTTTGCTTATTTGTTAGTATGTTTGTTTGTTCGCTTGTTTGTTTGCTTATTTTCTTGTTTGTTCATTTACCTGCTCGTTAGCTTGTTTGTGTTTATTTGACTGCTTGTTTCTTTGTTTAGCTTGTTAGTTTAGTTTTGCTTTTGTTCTTTATTTTGCTTTTCCGCTCAACCGCGTTCGTTCCTCATCAGGTTCAAATGACGTCAGCTCAAATGGTCCAATCACAGCCACAGATGGCACCAGGCCAAGTAACACAAGCGCAAATGACCGCGCAGGGTCTGGCCCAAGGGCAGCCTACATTCCTGCCCGAAAACATGAGTTTGATGGAGTTATTACAGTAGTGAAGTAGGAATGAAACGTAGGTAGTATAATTGTAGGAAAATCTATGACATTTTAGCAACAGCGCTGTTTGTGTCTTTGCGCCGGGATCCCTGTGGTTACCATACCTACCTCCTTCCTCTGAAAAAAGCACAGGCAGCCCAATCTCTTGTTCTGTGGTGTTGTAGTATTTGAATGTTAACGGTAATATTTCGTAGCATGTAAAATTATTACTTTTAAGATTAATAACGACTTTTCTTGATAGCTTTTTGTATCTTTTATCTTTTATTTATAGATATAACAGATATGATTTTATTTTACTGCAAAGCGCATCGAGGCTCTCAGAATGCGCTATATAGATACTATTTTAATATTTTTATTATTAATAATATTTGATAAAAATGCACCAAATTGGCTTCAAAATCAGCAAAACATCAAAAGATACAACAAGGTATACTACAAGGTATGCTACAAAATATTACCCCGTTAACATTCAATAGGCCATTTGCATTATGGCGTCATTTACTACCACTACCAGACTCCATTGCACACTTTCTTTTGTTCTGTTAATTAGCACCAATTGTCTCACTATTCCCATGAGGAACTACAAATTTGAATAAGAAAGAAAATTCACGAAGCATTCTGGTAGTGGTAGTAAAATGACGCCATAATGCAAATGGCCTATTACTACAACGCAACAGAACAAGAGATTAGGCTGCCTGTGAAAAAACCTGTTTTAAGAAACTGGTCTTGGTGTATGCAGGTAATTTATGCAGCTAGTGAAGTATTTGTGTATGCATTTAGCCCCAGCTTTATATGATGCAGCAATAATGATGAAAAAGTAGTCATGGCAGATATGATATAGGATACAAATATGATATTTGGTTGGAAAAGCCAACGTCTTTTCCCATAAATGTTGTTTATGTATCATTCAACATGACCACCACTTTTAACCCCTGTAAATGTGATAGCAAACGTTTAAACTACCTTAACATAGGTGCCACGGCATTAACCCTTGGGAATGGTTTTAAACTACCCATATAGATACAGGATCTTTACAACAATAATTTAAAAACACGTTTAAAACATTAGACGTAAAAAAAATATCTAGGCAAGGTTTGGTCTAGTATATTTAGCAAAGGCGACTTTAGTCTCTTGTAACATATAAAACTTTACCCATAATGAATAAATACAAATCTTATATGTAGGCGATATCCAAGAATATCTAATAATATTAATCATAAAATAAATGTTAAAAATCATGCATTCTGACTGGTTGGGAGCGCGTGCTTTATGAGAGCACACAGGAAGCACGCACGCACACATCTTAATGAGGATACCATCATCACAATCAGTGATTTACAGAAGGTTCCTCAAATGACGACGACGATGATGTTGATGATGATGTTGGTGATGATAATGATGACGGTGGTGATGATGGCGATGATCACATAATCTACTACCAGACTCCCTTGCACACTTTTAATTCAGTTAAATACGAAAGAAAATTCAGGAAGCATTAATGTAGAAGGAGTATAATGACGCCAATATGCAAACTTCCTATTTGTTTGTTTTTTTTTTTTTTTTGCTTTTTTTTTTTTTTTTTTTTTTTCAATTAGTGTGCCTCCCGATATTGCCTCTCCCTGTTTCCTTGGAGTGGTGTTCAAGTAGCCAAATAAAATTATGTTTCTTTTTTATATAAAATATCAATACAAGTTGCATGGAGCATTGCGTAACCTGCAGCGCAATTTGAAATATTTGTTGCGAGACTAGTTGCAGCAATCGTTGCAGCAATCGTTTGGAAAAGTAGGATTCGTTTCTACTTTTGCCAACGATTGCGTCTCCGTTGCACCTTGTAGACACTATTGCAACATCCCTCAACGCTGTTGCGAGACAAGTTGCAGAGAAATTGCTCCGTGTTATCGCGCCTTAAGTGTATAGTATTTATACTTTTTTGGATATAGATGTAAAGTAATATCGTGAATTCCACATACCTCGACAAAATTTGAATAAAATTTAAAAGATAAAACTAAAAGCTTAAATAAAAGATTTAAACGTTTTTAAACCTTTCGTAACTACTATTCACTCATAATAACTTAAAATTCCAGTTAAAAGCCTTGGGTTTATTCTCATTCGTAAGGGGTTTTTGCATGGTCTTGTATTCGGGGGACGAGAGATTTGAGGATCAAGAGAGGCGTAGAAGTAGCCCGTTCGCCTCTGGGGTTCGATTCCTGGTCTATTGTTAGGTTTTTTTCGTGATTGAAGGGTTTTCTTCCGGTTTTGCTTCCTCCAAAAAAAACTCCAATCCAATTCAATCTACGAGTCAATTGCCGTGCTCTGACTTTGATATCCACACTAGAGAGTGTGGACGCGAGGAGATGCATTCAAACAAGACACGGCACAGACTTGACCAATCGCAGTACGCGAGTACACTACTCGTGTATTCGAACAAGACACGCACATGCAGTGCACATAACCAGTTCGTAATAAATGCTTATTCATTGGCCAGTGCGCGTTGTATATATCTCCTCTCTAGCGTCAGTCTACTTGCATTTCTTGTGAGAACCACACTTAATACTCTTCCATCAAATCAAAAATATCGTTAAGGCCGAAGCCGCTTCTAAAAAGCACTATTAATATATTTTTTTCCCTTTCGGTAAGTTTTCAATAAGGTAAATATTCAAGGATGATATTCCAGAGCATATATAAATGTTTCTCTTTTTTTTTTTTTTTTTTTTTTTTTTTTTTTGCTTTTGTGTTTGATTTTTTTTCTTCCCATATATGTTGTCATTATGTCGTTGAGAAAATGGTGAAATTAATTTTAACTTTTCAACATGACCGTAAGCAGTCTAGAACTATCGCTCTAAAACCAATATTAGTTTATTTATTAATTAGTTTTAATTCAGGCCTCCTCCTACGATCTGAGAGTCAGTTGTCTACCTTCTAAGTGGTTTCTCACTGTTAAGGAACTCCTGCGGTCCGCACACCGACATGCTACTTAAGAGCTCTTGGAATTCGCAGTGATAGAAAAGTTCGAAAAATAAGATACAACTGACTTTAGCCCGATAAACAAACTATCTTTCGATCAATTGATTGTTATTAACAAAACAACGGAAAAAGGCTCGTTTAAATTGACACATTAAGCACTTATTTCTTTTACATTTATAAAAAAATTCAAACTCTAGTGTTTTTTAAAAATAAGTTATCGTTAAAGTCAACAGTTTGCAGATATCTCCTTTACCTTTTAACCTCATTAAGGAAGTGGTTAAAGGAAGAGACTAGTGCCTTAGTCACTTGGTAAGAGATCTAAATTTAGATTTATTTTATTTTATTTTACTTTTTTACTTTATTTCATTTTATTTTATTTCGTTTCGTTTTGTTGTATTTCATTTCATTTCATTTTGTTTCATTTCATTTCATGTTTTGTTTTTGTTTTGTTTTGTTTTGTTTTGTTTTGTTTGTTTTGTTTTGTTTTTGTTTTGTTTTGTTTTGTTTTGTTTTGTTTTGTTTGTTTTGTTTTGTTTTGTTTTGTTTTGTTTTGTTTCGTTTCGTTTTGTTTTGTTTTGTTTTGTTTTGTTTTGTTTTGTTTTGTTTTGTTTTGTTTTGTTTTGTTTTGTTTTGTTTTGTTTTGTTTTGTTTTGTTTTGTTTTGTTTTGTTTTGTTTTGTTTTGTTTTGTTTTGTTTTGTTTTGTTTTGTTTTATTTTAATATATGCTTCGCGAAAGATCCGCACTTAATTGTTTAATTAATGTCGAACGATTTAACATTAAAAAATGCTACTCACGCCTGATCAATTTTTTTATATTAAAAGCGTAAAGCTGGAAGAATAAAAACATTCACCAATTCACGAATCAATTTTAAAAAAGCACCTGTGTTTTCTCTTGTTAAAGTTAAACGAAGATTGATCGCTTTGAATATAAAAAAAAAGCTCAAGACAGTAAAATAAAAATTATTTTCTAGCTTTAATATTGTCTGTATATCTCATGTAGGAAGCAAGTTTTGGCGTGCGCACCTTTATGCACGATGATGAGCGCTACGGCTATGGTCGCCAGTTTAGTTGAAGGGCTACGAACTTATGTAAGTAGAGTTGCTTCTTGGTTCTTTAAAGTGATCCCAATTTTTTCTTGAATAATTGGTTATTAAAATAATATTATTTATTTTGTAATAATTTTTAGGATTTCTTAATTAAAGACTGATAAAAAAGGAATAGTTTTATTAGTAATAGGAATAGGAATATATATATATATATATATATATATATATATAGGTACAAGATACAAGAAATAGAAAACGCGCGCGCGTGCGGTGCAGCACGCAGGGATTGGCAGAACACGTGAGAAGTGTTAGGAGAAATATATTATCATTATTGTATTATATATTATTGTATCATATATTATTGTATTATATATTATTGTATTATCTATTATTGTATTATATATATTGTATTATATATTATTGTATTATATATTATTGTATTATATATTATTGTATTATATATTATTGTATTATATATTATTGTATTATATATTATTGTATATATATTATTGTATTATATATTATTGTATTATCTATTATTGTATTATATATTATATATATATATATATATATATATATATATAGGTACAAGATACAAGAAATAGAAAACGCGCGCGCGTGCGGTGCAGCACGCAGGGATTGGCAGAACACGTGAGAAGTGTTAGGAGAATATATTATCTATTATTGTATTATATATTATTGTATTATATATTATTGTATTATATATATTGTATTATCTATTATTGTATTATATATTATTGTATTATATATTATTGTATTATATATTATTGTATTATATATTATGTATTTTATTATATATTATTGTATTATATATTATTGTATTATATATTAATTGTATTATATATTATTGTATTATATATTATGTATTATATAGTATTGTATTATATATTATTGTATTATTATTATTGTATTATATATTATGGTATTATATATTATTGTATTATATATTATTGTATTATATATTATATATTATGTACTGTTTAATAAACGAGCAGGAGTGTTTTATCGGATATAAAACACGAGGCGTAGCCGAGTGGTTTTATACCCGCTAAAACACGATCTGCGAGTTATTGAACGGCTTAAAAACTCGTGATGAATGTTATTCATATTGTACTGAATTCTTTATGAAATGAACAAAGTTTGATAGAGAAAATCCAATTTAAAGTTTATGCAAATGAAGACGAATCTTTATCAGATATAAAACCCTTCACGGTCATGATTTCTATTGTGTTTCCTTCATGAATTATTAATGAGTTTTTTAATGTATTATATATTATTGTATTATATATTATTGTATTATATATTATTGTATTATATATTATTGTATTATATATTATATATATGCAGCTATTTGCAAAAATTGTGGCCACTTCTAATATATATACAAGTATATCAAAAGAATATCAAAAATTATGGGAAAGGCTTCACTATAATTTTTTCGAGTTGTCTATCAATATTGCTTTCTGAAAAAAAATATCAAGAAAGATATCCCGCCGTGTCTGATATACCTTCGATATACTTGTATGTATATTTGAAACGGCCATAATATTTGCAAATGGCTATATATATATTTATATATATATATCTTACTTTGTTCTTGTGCTGGAGTTTCTGTTTTTGAATCATTGTGCACATTACCCAACCTAGTCTGGAATTCTACGTCTCTTATTCTTTGTTTCAACAAACTTTCAGTTGGCTTACGATTAATGTCAGGTTCACTTTGTCTTTCATATACTTCTCCCAAGCCTAAAGGGGGAGGCTTTTAACCTCTTGTTCCAAAAGACCTTATCTAATCGTTATCATCTTAATTCCTTCGAACGATTTACGAGGCAGTTTATTCTCTCGAGGGCAGATGAGCTTTAACCAGAATCGACTAAGCTTCGAAATTTAGCGCTTGCTCTTAGATGGAATCTGCCAAGTTTGCTCTTACAGGCAACTTGCTTTTCTATTGACTCCTAAAAGCATCTTACAAAGTTAAAATTGACCGATTCAATAGGGTCATTATCTAGCGTTTCGTTTATGTCTATTCCTCAGACTTCGCTACCGTAAAGCAGGATTCGGCCAACTAAACGATCAAACACTTTCATAGTTAGTTTAGGGCCTCTGCTAAATTGATTTCCCTTCTCTTTCCTTTGATTTGAAGCGAGCTTTTAACGCGATTTTCTTTGTCGCTTGTTTTGCTAGATTGAAATTTCCACGTGACTCGCATTTATAAAATAAAAAATAAAATAAGATAAAATAAAATAGAAAAAATAAATAAATAAAAATAAATAAATAAAAAATGAAATAGAATATACAGTTATTCATGGTTTTGCTATTGTTATTAAAAATGAGAACTTTTGATTCTGTTATATTTACACTTACAAATGAATCAGAACAAAAGGACTGAAGTTAGTTCAACCCTTTTGCGGATTTTGGCATAATCATAAGACCATCAATATATAGCATGCGGCTAAGCGGTTTTGCTCGTCTTTAAGGGGTAATACGTGTAAGAATCAGCGATTTGTTTAAACTGAAATTTCGAATTTTATTATTTTTTGGTATCCGTTTGAGCTTAATAAGTAGTTTTCTTTTTTTCACGCGAGGGTAAATAAATAATCAGTGGAAAAAGTAAATATCGATAGCTAGTCGAATAATCCATTTTAAATCGAAATATAATTTTTTTAATAGTCCAACGATGTTTTTAAACTAAATTAAAGCTTCAACTCCATAAATCTAGAAAACTTGAAAAGTTTTGAAAGTTTATTTATTATTAATAAGAAACTTCTTATTTAAACATTTTATAATAACATTAAACGAGAAAAACATGTTAAAATTTGACGACGTTTCGACGTTTCACAACTGTCATTATCAAGTCAAAAATGAACTAGAAAAGGTTTGAGTTGTTTGATCAGCAACATCTCATTAATGAGACAGTACAAATCTGTTTTTGCCCTTTTTCAAAACTTAGCTGTCTCTCAAGGGACCATGCTCTCGGGCGTGTTTTCCGATATTTATTATTATTTTTATTATTATTTATTATTTATTTTTTTTATTCCCCGGCGGTCCAAACACACACTATGGTAAACTGCATATTATTACGATAATATTATGAAATGTGGGGATGATCCAAGAAAAAATATACGAGTTATAAATTAATTAAACAAAGCTTTTGTAACCTTGTTAGTGAAAGTGATCCATGTGAAGTGAATAATGAATTTTAAAGTTGTATGGCAAAATTCATTAACAAAAAACATATTTTTTAATCGAGAATTGTTTGAGTATATTTATTGTGAGCTTCCGAAATTTCAACCGCCTTTTGGAAGTACAGGCGTCATTTAAACAAACTCTGTAAAAACACGATTTTTTTCTTGTGTTCATGGTTATCCATGCACATTTCCATATGCACAGATGCATTTTCAAAACTTCCCTTCGAGAATTGTTTGAGTATATTTATTGTGAGCTTCCGAAATTTCAACCGCCTTTTGGAAGTACAGGCGTCATTCAAACAAACTCTGTAAAATTACGATTTTTTTCTTCTGTTCATGGTTATCCATGCACATTTCCATATGCACAGATGCATTTTCAAAACTTCCCTTCCAGAATTGTTTGAGTATATTTATTGTGAGCTTCCGAAATTTCAACCGCCTTTTGGAAGTACAGGCGTCATTCAAACAAACTCTGTAAAAACACGATTTTTTTCTTCTGTTCATGGTTATCCATGCACATTTCCATATGCACAGATGCATTTTCAAAACTTCCCTTTTGAGTGCCATTCACACTGCTACTAGACGACAATTGTTTCCTTTTCATTTAAACAGTTTCACTACTAAATTTTTTGTGCCCTGCACTACAGACTCTTGTATCTGACAATGTTGTTTTCCGACACCCAACAATGCTGTTCAGCAGCTGTACCTTTTAAAGCTAAATGAAGAGAAGAGAAGAGAAGAGAAGAGAAGAGAAGAGAAGAGAAGAGAAGAGAAGAGAAGAGAAGAGAAGAGAAGAGAAGAGAAGAGAAGGGAAGAGAAGAGAACAGCTTATCCCAAGTCTATCTTTTCGTTGTTGTTGTTGTCTTTTTCGGTGCTTTTCCCTGGCGATAAAAAGGCCGATTCCTTTCGGCTTAACAAAACACTATTTCAAAGTTTGATATCCTTTTATGTGAAGTATTTAAATGAGCAGCACTTACAAAATGACCATTCAAAATTAAAATGGTTAAATATTTTTATGTCCATCTCATAAATATCTTAACTTCTTAACTATAGTATTCGCAGTCTTGGATCTTCAAAAGGCGCATTTATTCACCCTTTTGTATGGACAATCGGCTGATATAAAACTTGTTTAGCGTTTTATTTATATGAGGTAGTGCTGTAGCGACCAACTCGAAGTTCGTGTTCTTTCATCGCTTTGTGCACTTTGAATCCGTACAAAATTGCTTTCGTTTCGTTGAATGAACTCACGAAATACATTTTGCCGATATTTCTATGGAAAAAAAAGGTCTTTAGTTCAACAGCGGGGAAAAAATTAATTGTGTATGCTTTATGTACAGGAAAAGTCCTGGCCAGAGTCAAGGGATGGGTTGAATTACAACATTGAAGTTTGCGGTCCACTTTAGCATTCTCCAACTTCATTTCGACAAAATGAACTTGTCATTGAAATATGTTGGGACATAAAAAAGCCCGCCCATTAAAAAGAAAAGAGCTTCAAGAGATAAAATCTTACTTAATTTTACACGACTTTTCACTTCAGCCACTAGCTTGTATAGGCTTGTAGTTTTCGTATATTTAAGAAAACGTAAAGGTCCGCACATCATATTTTTCATTCCACGTATTACTTTAATGCAAGCTAGTTGCAGTATTGTCGGAAATCACTCGAGAATTTAGTCGTTCTCTTGAGAAACAAGAAATGTGAAGCGACACTTGAAGTAATCCTTGACCTCAAGAGAGGTACCTGCTCGTCTAAACATCAACTGTATTCTTTTACTGGGAGCACACTGAGAAAGCCTTTGAAGCAGTCACGCAGGAACAGGAATAAAATTACATGCATCTAATATCAGTATATGTGATTTACCTAGCTCTAACTTGATAAATCATTACAAAATTTCTTTCAAATTCCAAACGGATCAAAATGAAAAAATTCTCGGGAACCCAGGGATAAAATTTTGTCGCTCGATTCTCGAGCGAAACGAAAGTGGAAAAAAAAATTAGTATTAGTTAGATTCAGTTTGCAAGCTGAATATTTTTTTCTAGCTAACTCTATCTCGATAAATATAATTATAACACTGTCCCCTTGTCCAGACAGATATTTCAAACTGAAGGACAAAAAAGATAGAATAAAACACGAGAGAAGATCATAATAATTGTCACAGTTCGCAAATGAGTTAGCGTTTCCTGACATGGGGGGCTGTTCTAAGTGATGAACGTCTGAAGACCTGATGCCTTTTTCAAGGCTTTTGTGCCGAAATCAAAATAAGTCAAAGAAGGCCGCGAAATAATGAATATAAAGTTCATAAACATTCGACTTTTGAACCGGATACCTTGCGAAATGTTTATAGCTTGAAGAAGGTGGTAATGGTAGGAATCGATGATGATTATTATCAAATCACAATGTTGGCGATAGCGATGACTGTATTAAACACAATATTTGCCCTTGTTGACATAGCGTATATGTCTACTACCCGCGCCACAGTTCTTTTATAACATCGAAAATTGCGAGTAAATAAGTCTTTTTGTCGTGCAGTAATAAAATGTCGTGTAAGTGTTGATTTTATAAACGTCTTGAAGTTCATTTTATATTCTTGCTTTTCAGCAGCAGGCTTTGCGTAGCGGTAGGTAGAACTTCCAATAAACAAATACTTCTAACCTTTATCAATAAACAACCTCTGGTTGAACAGACTCAGGACATGGCTAAAGCCTGGTTTTCACTAGCAACGCAAGCATAAGCGCAATCGCCAGCATAAGACTCAATACGAACTCTAAAAGAAATCCGGCCCAAGCACAAGGTTGAAAAACGTTAATCCATGTGCTTGTGCTTGCGGTTCTTTTTCAGTCGCCGATCCATCAAACCCTGAAACAACCTCTGGGTTTATCAAGGCGGTATATCTATTTATTTATTCATTCATTTTATTCAGTATTTACCTCAGAGTAAAACTTATTGTTGAAAGAAGTCATTTCTTGATCAAATAATCATAATAATATTAATAAAGCAATAATAATCAAATATGTTACTATAGTGACAACACTTGTTTTATTAAGTCTGTTTATAAAAGACTTGAAGTAAAAGCTCGGTAAACCTATCAGTTTTTAAGTGCCCATTAAGAAAATGATTATGAACGAATTATAGGCACTTCATGCTATACAAATGATATGTCTGTTTTGTGAAGTATTTCAAGAGCGAGAGATAGTAGTTAAGGATAATTAGCTCTTATTATCTTAGAAACTTTTTAAATATTGACAAAAGTGAAAACGACCTAGAGTTTATTCGCTTCCAAAGCCGTGCACGCATTCATTCGCACCTTCGCCTTGACAACTTTGATGTCTACCTATAAAAATTAAGATTCTAAGTCGACCTACATAAAAACTTAAAAGATGGTTGATCTATGTCCTATGCTTTGTAGAGGCAATTGCTTCGAAACTTATCAGAGCGTAAATCCATACTATTTAAAAGATCGTGTATCGTTCCGTGACCCCAATGAAAATTAGTTCCTTCAAAAGAGGCGGAGCCGACATAATATACGAACATTAACTTGCTGTCATCACGCTTTACAAAGGGCAAATTTGCTATTTCCATAAAGGCCTGGCAAGTAGACGCCTTGGAGTACCAATGAGAAGCTGAAAAGGCACGATCAAATAGAGTGATTAAGTCTGAAATCAGTACGGTATTTTTACTCTCCTTAACACAACTTTTGGAAAAGAAGACAAGAAATTTGGAGGTTTTAAGGATTGAAAAAAATTTAGGGCCAGAAGTTTCCAAAAACACCAACTTTCTCTTGGTTAGGCTACACTTATATGAGCAACCAAAATGGTAAATGAACGTAGGTAAGTAGATAATTGAGTGAGCTCTTCTATTGGTATTATACAGATCCATGCAGCGTCTACAAATAAAGGCTGTAGTGCCCCCTGAGATCAGGTGTCAATGTGGATAATGCACCACATGCTAGTATCCAAGAGCTTCGATCACCATGACATTTCCCGTTAAAAAAACAGCAAAAGAACAAAGACTCCAAGTACCGATCATTTTTAGTATTATTTCCAAAGTACAGTATCCCTATTTTCAAGGTCATGGATAAGCAAACGTGTTTGCTGTGGCTCGAGTGGATAAGCATCATAGCGCGGGTGTCTAGGGATAAATGGCTTTAGATGCCATGAGCCATATGTGTGATGTATTAGCTAGCCTGGGTTATTGAGTGATCGCATGGACAGCCTGTTGCCAAAACATATAGCAGAATAACCAATAGATAGAGTTTAGTGGTATCAAGCTGAGATTCGAGAGAACAGCCCAGATGCATCCCATTCAGCGACAAACCCCGGCGATTCGTTTAATCGTTGTAAGCGGGCAGGTCTGTGAATAGAAGCGCGGTTATAAAGCGAGTTGAACGTCGAGGATAGTCACTTGACGCTCGCAACGACCCCGAGAACTAGAGATTTGAAGAACATCAAGCATGGACAATATATCCATGTACAGCCAGGGAGGAACGATGTCACATCAGGGTATCGAACGAGCGCTAGCTATTGATCCTAGTAAGGAATCGCCGTTCACCTTAAGTCCTTTTCCCGAGGCAAATCAAAGCATGCTTGCGAGAGGTCTTCATCTACCGCATCGCCTCCCGGAAACTATTTACAACTCGAAGTCAATGTTAGGCAGCGAAGGGCCACCGTACTCATTCCAGTCGCATGCGAGTCCAATTCGAACGTCTTGCTCATCTTCAAACCACGAATACCCTCTTGTTTCGCCGTCAGGGATTCCACTTGGGCATAGCATGTACGACTCAATCTCTAACGGTGGTTCTCGCTATCCACAATGTCCAACCAATTTCAACCCAATCGCCTTGCATCAGCCCAAACCAGAGATGAAAACTCATGGACGAAGCTGGATGTATCCTCAAATGGCAGTGCCACCAGATCTCGAATCACAACAAAGATCTTATGGCCCTTTTCGCAGTACCAACGAAATTGGGTTCCCTAGAGTGGATCTTTACTCACAATCCTCATTCGTCTATGACAATCACCGTCAACTAACCCATCACCAGAATATGTATTCATCATTTGTAAGTCCTAAGATTATGAACTGTGAGTGGATCGACCCACAAAACTATGGCAAAGGCAAGATATGTGGCAAACAGTTCAGCATCATGCACGACATTGTCCGACATATAAACGACGAACACATTAGCCAGAACGATTCGCCATTACATGTCTGTCACTGGCGAAATTGCACGCGGAATGGTCATCCTTTTAAGGCCAAGTACAAACTTGTCAACCACATACGAGTCCACACAGGAGAGAAGCCATTCCCTTGTCCTTTTCCTGGTTGTGGAAAACTATTTGCTCGCTCGGAAAACTTGAAAATACACAAACGAACTCACACGGGAGAGAAACCGTTTATTTGTGAACACCCTGGATGTGATCGGCGCTTCGCAAACTCAAGCGATCGTAAAAAGCATTCGCACGTCCATACATCTGACAAGCCTTATTACTGCAAATATCAAGGGTGTAATAAAAGCTATACTCATCCTTCGTCACTACGTAAGCACATGAAACTACACGGCCTATCACCATCACCTCCTCTTCTAACAGAGACAGGGACGAACAACTCGAATCATGACTCCCGAAATCCTTCCTCTTCTCCGTCTAATATTCAACTTGGAGCAAACTCCTCCAACAATACTCAGAATTCTACTGAAATAACTGAAACCAGAGAGAGAAGCCCTATCTGGTTCTCTTGCAACTGAATTAAAGACTAAATTAAAAGACATTAATTCAAGAATTGTGATGCGGAATGTAGAAATAGGTTAAAGTTTGGAACACTCGCTTTTAGCCTAGAGTACTTGACGTTCGTTCTTCAAGAATGTCATTCTACGTTTTTGAGAGTATCGTTATGTACATCTAAAAAGCTCGTTAAGATTTTTATTGACATTGATGATAAGCAGTTCTACAAAAAAAATACTACAGTTCAAAAAGTAGTCTTGCCGAGAACTGACTTTGAAGCTCCCATACCAAGAACTCACACTGCTTACAACCAGCTAGAGACATGTAACGAACACATCATCGAATTCTTAATCACAACAGCCACACGGCAGTCAAAATGGTCAGTAAGATACTACCTAAACCTAAAGGATTTCCTAAACTATCTAGAGTGTTTATTTGACACCTAGATAATTAGATTTCCCTTGCAAAGTATTTGTAAATATTGATACACCTATATGGTACATGTAGCTAATTTTATGACACGGAGTTTACTTTGTTTTGCTTGACTTGTTTGAAATCGTATTTTAGAATGCCATGCGTAAAGAAAATTGATTTGATTGAGAACCCCCGAAGAGAACTGTCTCTTCGGAGAGGGTCTCTTTAGAAAGTACACGTATTTCTTTAACAGCTTCGTCGGAAATATCTCAGGGACATTAGTAAAATTTGATAAGTGGCCCACATTCTTGTGGACGCAATTGACATTTCCTAGACTCTGGGTTTAAAAAAAATCTGATTGTCAATTGTCCAAGCTTCTGAATACGTTTAAGTGAATTTCGTTTCGTTTCTTGGTTGTTTATAAAATTCGGTTTCATTTCATGGTTTGCTTTACGTAGCAAACTAATATTAAATTAGATAGATAAATCTAGTGCGATTCAAGAATTAATATAGTTTTATCTGAGGTCATTAAAAACTGAGATAACGCGGAACTACTCGACGTTCATATGTTTAAATCATTGGCTCTTCACTAATTCAAATAAAATTTATTAATATAAAACTTTGACTAATGCGTATTTATTGTCATCTATCCAATCTTGCCGTCGATATACTTTCGACAGAAAAAAGTCAATTTCGTTATTTGTCTAGTTCATGTCTGTCGTTCTCCATCTGATAGTACGCGAGACTAAACTATTACCGTGCGAGTTCCTAATTAAGACCCAAGCTTCTTAATTATTTAGTAGAGTTAGTTCGACCAATGTAGCTTGGGTGTGGTATTAGATGTTTAATAAATGGTCTTTATTCATATTATTTTTTTGTCTTTTTTGGTCAGGTTAGGCAAAGCTTAGCTCAAGACACTTAGCAGAAGCAATCTTATAAATGATGGACAATCTTTCTGTTTTTGCACATGATTATTGACACCTAGCTTTCCTGATACGACGAGATTTGGCAAATATACTCAATGATATTGTACAGCACTCAAGTCTGAGCAGTTTCTTTTTAAAATTTGTAATAGCATGTTCAAGCTAGCCTTTGGCATATATGTTGGCAATAAAGCCGATCGGAAAGCGTCTATCGCGCATCATCGATCGTCACAAGGTTTCGTTCGATCGAAAACATTTTGATTCCATCCACCATATTATATGTATCAACCACATATAACAAAAACACTTTAGTTGCATAAACAATTAAGTTAGATATATATCATTTGCTTTTAACGGACTAAATGGTGCTTTAAAGTAAATTCTGGGCAAAATCCACTCTTATACATAATCCTGCACTCAAATCTTAGTTCAGTTACTTTGAAATCCTGTTTACTTTGAAGGCGTGAAGGGATAAATTGCATGTCGCTCACTCAAAATTGTCAGGCATTATGAAAATAAATATTTGGTAATATGTATAGCGAGTTTACAGTAAGTTTAAAGATGAATTTATTTTGCCAGAGAAATGCGGCTCAACTGAGGTCAACAGGTTTTCAGAACTAAATGGCGGCGTTGAACATGATCAAGGCGGTCCACAATCAACTGAAATACGCGCATTTCTAGACAAATAAAATCAATCCATTTGGTAAAGTACTAAAAACAATATATACTTTCAAAAGTATTAAGGAAAGACCAGGCGTAAAGACTGAGCAAATTGTCATGCCAAGACCGGTCGAAGCCTGCAAGCGAGCATTTTGTCTTCGGCTTTTGAAACACAGGCATTAAGCGAGGCCAAAAATCCGGCCTGAAACAGTGTAAAAAAAATAATTGACGGCCATACTTTTGAATAAAATGTTCAACTTAACTACTATACAGCAACTGACAATGTTGTAAACATTTCCTTATTTCGATATGCTTGAGAATTTTGTGTGGAAATCAGTTCGAGAAATGGTTTCCTTTGAAGATGCTTCACCCTAGCAAATGCTGGATTCGGTGAAATTTCGTTTGACAACTGGGACAAAGATATTTGAGTGTAGATTTAACTAGAGGTTGAAGTCAAAAAGCTTTCCGTACAAAAAAGGTACATTTGCGTACCTCGAAAACTAACTAGAGAGTTGAATCGTGACACTCTATTGAACGTCCTTTGAATTCAAGAAATATTTACAATCCATAGTATTTGACCAACAGACCGCAAATTTAATTTTGAAAACCAAAAAAAATCCTTACTATTGATTTTTTTAAATGTTTTTACTTGTTTTTATTTCTGGAGGAGTTGGAAAACCTCTAACAATGAAACTTTTGGACTTTTCGTAGGGGAGCAGGCGTTGAAGATGTTGCAGTTGTCTTTCTAATTCTTTCTTCGTATTTTGAGGGGAAAAACACAAGCCAACTTTCAAAATAAACATCCTAATTCAGTTCCTATTCAGGAAATTAATTGATGGATTAATCCCTTGGATTTTTCCCTTTTCTTTTCACTTCTTTTCTTTTTCTTTCTTTTTTATATATTATGTTTTATTTTTGTCAGTTTGTTTCATAATTTTGAACCTCAAAGCACAATGATCGAGTCAGCGCAGCACAAGTACCGAGTTGCGTGGCACGCCAATATTCAAGCAGATAAAGAACCATCCTGTCCTCTTTGTCTAAACACTATACCCAGCATTATAAGGTCAGATAATGAACTCTTATAGTAGTTGTTTATGTTATTGTTGTTCGTATGTGTACATCCTTATTGCCATTGTTACCTACGTTGGTCTACTTTATACCAACCGCCCATATTAAAACGCTACACGTCGCGCGCTGATTTGGCAGGACGTCCCACTACCACTGCCTATAGTTCGCCCCAACCGGCTCTAAAGGTCAGAACTTCAATTACCATCAACCATTTCCAAAGGGTTTTAATTTTTGTAAAATAGAGAGAATCCTAATTGATGTATAACTTTGTCTCTTTGTATTGCTTTTCTACAATTTGTCTGATTTTCTGTCTTATTTAACTCGAATTTCCCATTTTTATTTATGTTTTCCTGAATTGCGTTTATCATTCTTGTCCCAGCTGGTATTTATCGTGATTTTTCATGAAATCATGCAATCCTGAAGCGTGTTTACTTCATCCTCACCCCCCCCCCCCTCCCCCAACCCCAAAAAAGGAAGATAGAAAGAAAAAACGACATTTCTTGTTATGATGAATTTTAGAAGGATTGTATTCGTAGTGTAGTCTGGGTGTCATTGGCTCAGAAAAAAGGTATAGAAAAAAAGGACAAAGCACACGGAGGCGTTCGACTAGCCTATCGCATCAATCCCACATCGAAGACCTACTTTAATCTCTAGAATCGTTTTTCGCTTCTTTACCTAATTTAACAACTTATAAAAATAAATAAACGTATTAAGTCTCAGGAAACATCGTTATACCAAATTGCAGGATTGCCTTTCCGGAATATTATCTTAATAAACACACCCCAAGACGGAGTTTATTAAACTGGATCTTCAGGTCTGGTAATTACAAAGTGCACAAAGCCATTTCCTGAACCCACGCTTAAGCCTGTGGATTTGGTCAAAGGTACAAAGGGATTAGGATTTGCACTATCATATAGTGTTACAAAACACCGGCATTAGTCGAAATGCCTAGCATAATATTTCTGTTTCACAAGGGCAAAAGGATGAAAGATATTTAATTTTCATGGGAAGGGGACATGAATAGAAGCTTTCAACAGATTTCATCCCACGGTATAAACAGATGATAAACCCCAATGTTAACTTATTGAAGTATAAAGATTCAGTTTTTGTTGGTCACAAATGTAAAGAACGCATTTTTGGGGTAAGCTGAAAATTTTGTTATTTTCCAGAAAGCGGCCATGAAACTTTGAAGAGACTTCGTCCCACGGTATATACAGATTATAAAGCCCAATGTTAACGCTTTGAATTATAAAGCTTCAGTTTTTGGGGATTGACAAATCATGTAACGAAAACGCAGTTTTTTGGAAATACATTTTTTATCAGTAGATGAGTAGAAAAATCTTATAAAACCCACAATTTGTTTTCAGTTTTCGACGAAAATCATAGGCGTAATAGTGATACATTTGCCTTCACAATCAGTACCGACCCATACGAAATGACGACAAGGGAAAATATGAAAGATTTATTATCTCGATAAACTTAAACTGAGTAACCAAATGATCTGTCAAGAAGCACCCATATTTATTTAAAGCTTTAATGCATTTTTGAAAATGAAACCCTCCTACACAAAATATTGGCAAGAGTGCAGAGTAGAGGATTCTTGTTTTGCAAGCAAATCTAGAGAATTGATCGTACACAGGTTATGCAACACATATGATATACGGCTTTTTAAACATTTTATTTCTCTTTTTGTTCACTTTATTTTTTTACTGATTAATGTATTAAATTATTAGTATCAATAGCAAATATATTGACCATGGTAAACAGCTTGGAAGTCAAATCTTAAATAATTAACTAATTAACTAACTTTAACATTAACGCCACTCGCACTCGTACTCCACAAGAAGTTAAATCAAAGACCAGTGCAAGCTTCTGCATTAGACAATGAAACGAAAACAAACTTAAAGTTCCACAAAATTTCTTAGTATCGCTGCGGAATATCTAAGCAAATACTTATCGAACTCTTCGTTAGCATTATTCCAAAAATAAAAGTATATAAGTAATGTGCTGCTGCACTTGATAATCAAGCAAAAACATGTACATCAACCAAACCACATAAATATATTCCGTAATATTTGTGTACAAAACTTTGCTCAAAATCTTTGGAACTGAATGGCATTTTCTAGCATTTCATGCAGAAAAAAAAAATATTTTGTGCTGCAAAATTTAAAGTTTATTAGCATAAATTTAACAGTTTCAGGGTTTTTTCTCTTGCAAAGTGATATTGGTTGTGAAGTTTATTAATAATAGTCGGTTCGTGAATCGACTTCAAGATATTGGTAAAATAATTGTCCGTATAGGAAGTACATTTAGTATAACCTTTGAATGATAACATAAATTAAATGGAAATTAAAGCTGACAACGAAAAGAAATATTTTTAGTTAAAGACAAGCAACGTTTCTTAGAAAATTCAAACCCTATACAGCGAATAAAATTATCAATGGAAACTTGACTTTTTAATGGTAAAGATGGTTAAAAAAATATTGTAGACAGAACCTTCTGGATAGCTTAACAACGACTTAGAAGAATAAAGAATTCTTTTTAGGAATAGAACTGCACTTTAGAAACGAAGCTTGGAAACTACATCGTGTTGATGAAATTAAAAAAAAACATCTTAAAAGAACAATTGATGAAGAAGAGAAGTGATGTGGCAACGAGAGAATGAAACCATTATCATGCCAAATAGATGAATATAAATATATGATCAAACACGGAGTCCAAGCGATTCTCCGGTTTTAGTACCGAACTTTTAGCTACCAAAGAAGTTTTCGTCAATATTTAAAAGTACAATAGAAGATAGAACTTGTCTTTGCTGAAAGCATGTGAGGTTTTTTTAAGTCCAGTTTTTTTTTTAATTTTGTGCTTTCTTTTCAAGATATGAGAGCAGAGTTAGTTCTTCTACAGGTTTTTCGATGCCTTGCTCCCTCGTAAAACTGCAATTCGATAGCTATACCTATAGCCATGCACTGATTTTTATCAGCCTAGACTTGTTTTGCAGCCGAGGTATTGATATAATTAATTAATGTTTGATTATAACAATCTCTTATAACTGTATTCTCAACATATATCTAGAAAATTCGTAATCCCTCAAAAACAAATGCTAGAAAGTAAAAACGTGCCGTCGAATCATAGAAACTAGGATTAGAAAAATATTTCAGACTTTTATAACCTTGACTTCTTGATAAAATGAAGAGGCAAACGACATTCTAGAATGGGTTTTTGAAACTATCATCTTATTTAGTACGAAATAGACATTAAAAGACTTTTTTTTCACTGATATCTTATGTAGAAAACAATAATACAACAACAAGAGTACAACTTTCTATAGTTTACTTGTCTGGTTTTTGAATTTTTGTATCGCGCAGCATCAAACTTGAAAACTATTTTCTAGTTTGATGTCCGAGACTGGTCTTTTCTCCGGGTTTACGGTCCAATTCGATCATGGCGTACAGTAGCCGTGCCCTGACATCGATCAGCATGCACAGAGGCTGTTTCAGGGTACTGAAAAAACTTGGTTATAAAAAGCTTCAAGTATTCCATGTATTCTAGTAGTAGTTTACTGAGATCACACCAATTCACCTTATCAAAAATACAATAAAAACACGTAGCATTGGCAAATATAGAAATTAGTCTCAATATCGAACACAGCTAAAATTTGTTTATACCGACTTCACATTTTCGAGAGAACAAAGCAAAAAGTACCTAACTAATTGAATTAATCATAGGTCAACAAAAAATGTCGCCAAATATTATTTCTTTTTCCACAAAAATCCTGGAAATAGAAGCAATTTTTAAAATATTTTATGAAAAGAGTGGAGAGAGGAAAACCGAAAGTATTTTAACAGTTGCTAATGGAAACTTCTAGAATATTTTTAAAGCGAAAGACAGATTACAAAAAAAGTTAAATTAATGCGTACTTATAATATATACACATGTTGAAGTACAAGTTTACCTTTTGCTTTAAAACCCTCTGCCCTGATTGCTCATTTGATAATTTAACTGAAGCTAGGTTTGATAACTACGGTTCGGTCTGTAAACTTTGGAATAATAGACTTCTTGAAGTTTGCACCTCAAATTTCAGACCAGTTGCACTTCAGCTATACTTTCTAAGCGCCTTGTCAACAATACTTTATTCCTTTTTTCTTTCGAGTTAAAAATAGCTTAATAAACAATAAATCTCAACACATGTACTTCTTTTTCTCAGGCGGAATATTAACAAATCCTAACGGCCTGTTTGCTTGCGGTTTCTTAAACACCAACGTGTGAAACTAGAAACACTGGGCCTCTCATTTCAAAAACGCACACTTTCAACATCCGCCATTCTGACTCGTGTGAAAAAACAGTCATTTGAAAAACCAAGTTTATTGTTTCCTTACTATTAAAGGCTTATGACCCCCTAATATCTCGGTGCTTGTACTTTTTACGAGATAAATAACCCATTCTGGGATTGTGAGGAGAAATCATAATATGAGTTGTTGGTGAGAACTTTGCCATATGTTGCATAGGAAAGCGAAGATTTAATGAGTGAGAGTTATTCACAATATAAATGACAAAAGCCGTGTAAAAAGAAAACCTGGCAACCAAAGTTTACCTTTATATTACTTTATTCAAGGATTTTTCTTGAACGTAATTCGTATTTATTCCGAATTCGGTAGATTTTTTATTTTCTTTTTTGACTTTTTTGACTAGACTAATTTCATAATATTTATTCCTTTACAAATTGAGTTTCTGAGCAGCACATATTTGTTTTATAAAGCATATGTAGTCACGAGTAGCCTTAAAATATTTCCCTAATTGTCAATCGCTTCTTCTTCACTGTCTCCTTTGGTCCTAAAAAATATTTTTAGGTCTCGTGATGTCACTTCTTCGCTCATTTCTGTTCTTCCTTATTTGTTCGCTCTATCACAAGATTTCTTTTTTGTTTCTCTTAATTGGATATTTTGACTTAAGTTTGCTTATCTCCGTTTCCTTCCTTCTTTCTTCTTTCTTTCCTTGATTTCTTCGTTGCTTGTATATGCATGCTTGCAGCAACTACTGGTGACTCCTTATTTTCTATTTCTTCCTTTCCTTGCTTCCTAATTACCTTATTTGTTATTTTTATTTAAGTTTGCTTATCTCCTTCGCTTCCTTTCTTCTTTTTTCTTCCTTTCCTTGCTCCCTTTGTTGCTTGCATGCTTTCTTCCTTTCTTCCTTCCGTCCTTCCTTGCTTCCTTCGTATGATTTGTTATTTTGGCTTGAGTTTGTTTATCTCCTTCACTGCCTTCCTTCTTCCTTTCCTTGCTTCCTTCCTTCCTTCCTTCCTTCCTTTTTTATTTTCTATTTTATTCTTTAGCCTTGCTTCCTTTTTCACCTTCCTTTCCGGTTTTTGTTTCTTTTCTCTTTTTTGAATTTTGGTTTCCACTAGTCTGTTTCTTTAACGCCGTTTAAATTCCTTTAACTAGATGTATAAAAAGAAAAAGAATCAGTTTTCATGCATAATCTTATTTAAGTTTTATTTGTTTCTTCGTCCACTCAGTCCTTAATCAAATATATTTGTAACGTTCTAGCAACTTTTACCGGCTTTAATACACCACCACCTAAGACAAAAAATATCTGCTTCATAACAAAAGGCAATACTCCACTCCACAACCCTTTGTCCCGCAGTACTTCAAAAATGAACAGAATAGATTTATATAGTTATATAAGTAAATATAAAGTCTGCGAGTTCTCGATCTCAATTATTAATGTATATATATATATATATATATAGTTTTATCTAGCTACAATTGTGAAATCGGATCCCGATAAGAAAAAAAGATGAATGCTCTTATTCTTGTCTCGCCAATGGTTTCACTGATAACTGCATAACTTTTATAAGAAAAGTAGAATATTTCAATATAGATAAAAATGTATCCCATTGCTTTCGTAACATTTATTTATACAGTTCCAGAAGATTGTGGAAAGAAAAAAGAAAAAAAGCGTGATATTATGACAAACGAATTGTTTTCCTGCGTGCACTTTTTCATCCATACTATTTACTACATGTACTAATATAATCAATTTATTCTGAACACAACGCATTTTTTATCTCTAGCAAAATCTTCTTACTTTCAGAAGGACTGTTGAAAAATAGGGAGAAAGGACGTATGGACAACTAAGTTTTTTTCTTTTTTTCTTAATTGGGCAAGATTTTGAACTTGCATCCCATTAACCTAATTCTCATCTTGCATATACTTTTTCATATCGATTATTTATACTCGATCAATTATTGTTTTCCACACAACACCAATATCGGTTAATATAACAGTTAACTAGTTAAAGCAAGAAGTAAACTTAATCATGCGTTAAAGTGCAATTAATTATCTCAAGTGGTTAGTCAAGTAGTAGTCAATATCCTGCCCTAGGAAAAACGTATTAAACAAACTCGCTGGAGCTAAAAATAAATAAAATATGGCGTGTTATCTTTGTCCACTCAAAATATCTTCCCATGTTATTAGTTGTCATTATATAGTAAGGATACTACGCGCGCGCTGATTGGTCAAAAACTGTGCTAATTAGTGAACGAAGCACAGTGCTGACGTCATCCGCGCGGATTAAGTGCTGCTAGATCCTCGACCGTCTTTCTTTTAGCGTAAATAAATTCAATACCGAAATAAAATCATACCTGTTTAATAAAATATATATTATTATTAGATATTACTTTATAAGCTAGTCAGGAAGCGAGAATGACTTCTCGCAAACTTGACCAAGTCAAATAAGACATAAAGTGAACAGACGCGATGATCTCAAACTGGCTAAATATCTTTAAATGATTGGCTAAGGAGTAAAAGCGTTAAAAGGGGTAACCGCGGAAGCACGCGCATTATTGTGATCTGAAAAAAAAGCTGGAATTGTTTTTTGCTCGTGATAAAGAACAAACCACTTCTCATAAGTATCTAAAACCGGAACGTAAAGGAGAGGGGAAAATAACATATAACACTCAGAACGCAGGTGTACTGAACATCTTGAATCGCTTGGATAAAAGATGCATATGGACGCAGTAGGAACCTTTGCTAAATTAGAAAGCACTTAATTTAACCTTTTTCATTGATATTGATAAGGATTTTGTAATTTTAACCTACTGTTTTCTATTTGTTTGTTTGTCATTCTCTTCCTTTCTTACTTCCTTTCTTATTTCTCTTCTTGATTCGTTTATCTTTCTTATCTTTCTTACTAACTTGCTTTCCTTCGTTTATTCAGCCTTAAATTGCTTTAATTTGCACCTAACCTTACCTCACCTCACCTCACCTCACCTCACCTCACCTCACCTCACCTCACCTCACCTCACCTCACCTCACCTCACCTCACCTCACCTCACCTCACCTCACCTCACCTCACCTCACCTCACCTCACCTCACCTCACCTCACCTCACCTCACCTCACCTCACCTCACCTCACCTCACCTCACCTCACCTCACCTCACCTCACCTCACCTCACCTCACCTCACCTCACCTCACCTCACCTCACTTCACCTCACCTCACTTCACCTCACCTCACCTCACCTCACCTCACCTCACCTCACCTCACCTCACCTCACCTCACCTCACCTCACCTCACCTCACCTCACCTCACCTCACCTCACCTCACCTCACCTCACCTCACCTCACCTCACCTCACCTCACCTCAGTTTAACTCAGTCATCTGACAGCACCTTACGTAATGCTTGTTGTTAATGAAACAAGCCTATTAGTTCTGATCGATTCGCTAAAATGGATGAGAAAAAAGGAAATACGTTTGTGAGTGAAAAATAAGACGAACGACAGGAAAGGAAGTAAATATGTCGATGAACGAATAAATGAGTGTGTTTCGTAATTTAACTTTTGCATATTATTTGATTCAGCTACTCTGCCTAGTTCGTTTTTTTGATTTACTCATTTTTCCCTGCGTGCCCATACTTTTGAGTTTGTCCATAAAATATAAGCGTAACCATCCAAATTATCATTACTACACTACAGCTGTTCACGCTATATATTTCAAAGGATAAAAGGATAGGCAAAACCAACAAAGCTCATTAATTTCATTGCCAATTTTCTAAATAGCCTAATCAATTTTACTCCGGAGCTCTCCGACTCTGGAAATGGGCAGAAGAAGAAAGAAACAGGCAATTCTCGCTATTTTCAATTACTTACCCGAATGACGATCTGTTTCCGTCTCAGCTTGTTTGTTAGCTTGGCTACGCAATCTCTTACGAACTCACGAACGAACACAATATTAAAGTATGAATTATTAATAACTTTACCACGTGTTTGTGTTGGGCTTAAGAGTGCGTCCCGCCGTTCTCCGCAGCCATCGCTGTACTATTCTCCGCACGATCCACTGTGCTCCCACGAAGTTTTATCTCACTCAGATTACTGACTGCATTGATGAGAATGAATATCGCTGTCAAGATCACCTAATGTTTACACAAAGAAAATCTGACAAAAGATTTGTTGGTGACTTTAAGCGGAGAACCATACCGACAGAGAGCAAGGGGGACGGTGGATTTATCGAATCGAAAACTCCGTGTGAGACGAGTATTTTGCTAGGGTTTCGTACTGTTCAAAGCAGTATGACGTCAAGGCTTATCTTTTTCAAAACTCTCTTGTGGTAATTTTCACGATCATTGGACGCGACCCATGCCAAGACGAAAAGAAATAATCAGCAAGAGCGTACATTTTTTGACAGTGGGTCTTTGTTTCCATGCTTAGAGACATGGTTCTTTTCTAAATATTGTCTAGTTCTAGGTCAATGAAGTGCGAAATAATCCCAATTCTAGGGTTTTCTTTTTGTTTTTTGTTATGTTTCATAGCAAGAACCTACATGCGTGTTTTAACAGATATTCCTAGATCAATACATAGAAAAAAATTACAATTTCTGAAGTAATACTTTTTCCTTAAATTTACGTTTCTAAATTAAGTTTAAAGACCATATTTAACCTACTGCAAGATAATACTTTTTTGAGTGTCATTATGCAGCAAAAACCTTCTTGCTTTAGCAAACAGTCCTATAAATCAATGCATATGAAAAATTACAACGTTTGAAGAAATATCTTAATTTTCTTACATTAAAAACAAGATTTAACTTACAAGAAACTAATTTTATTGTAAATTCTGGTTCGTTTGAGTGAAAAAAATTAACAGATCAAGCTTCACGATACTTATTCTTCCCATGTAGGGCAAATATAACCACGTTTATGTCGTTTCCCTGCTGCATCTCACTTTACTTTTTGCAAACCCTCTCCCTAAAGACAGTCACATTTTGTTTATCTTTTCTACTTGGAGATTTTTGCCATCCTTTTTAACTAATTTTAAATATTTGTTTTGCCTTGTCAACCGACGTTTCGAATTCGCGCTAGCAGTAAACGAGATGCTTAACCTGCTACAATCTTAAACCGATACCTTCTGTCCTCGACAATGTTCATAATCGTCCAAGCACCAGCCTCTCCAAACGGGGCCTTCAAAACATAAACGTATTTTGGTTACAAATTCAATATCACTTTATAAGTTTATGAAATTAGGAATTATAGAGTATAAATTATTTAAATATTTAAAAAAAGACACCGGCAAAAAAAGTCGTCGGTGTTGCGGTTATCTAGCGTTGCATTCACTTGTTTTAGAAATTCCTATGGCGCGAATGAGCGAAGAAAGTCGCCCGAGTTAATGAAGTTTGCGGGCGCGAAATTCTATCTATTGAATTTACTAGTTATTACAGTGTTGAGGATGGAGGTTTTGCAGATCTTTACTGATGAATTTATTCTTTTAGAATCTAAACTAGGTACGATGGATTAGAAGGTCATAATAGTATTAATTGCTGTTTATTTCAAGGGGGAAAATGATACGTATTCATAATTCATGTCCATTTTCATCTAGAGAAAATTGAAGTATTGAAGATCCTTTAAAGCATGGGCAGGGCAGGGCAGGGCAGGGCAGGGCAGGGCAGGGCGTAGGGCAGGGCGTAGGGCAGGGCGTAGGGCAGGGCGTAGGGCAGGGCGAAGGGCAGGGCGTAGGGCAAGGCGTAGGGCAGGGCGTAGGGCAGGGCGTAGGGCAGGGCGAAGGGCAGGGCGTAGGGCAGGGCGTAGGGCAAGGCAGGGCAGAAAGAGGACGAGGACGAAGACGAGGACGAGGACGAGGACGAGGAAGAGGAAAAGGAAGAGTAGGAAGAAGAGGACCAGGAAGGGGACGAGGAAGAGAACGAGGAAGAGGCAAGGACGAGGATGAGAAAGAAGACGAGGAAGAGGATGAGAAAGAAGACGAGGAAGAGGAGGACAAGGGAGAGGACAAGGAAAAGGAAGAGGAAGAGGAAGAGGAAGAGGAAGAGGAAGAGGAAGAGGAAGAGGAAGAGGAAGAGGAAGAGGAAGAGGAAGAGGAAGAGGAAGAGGAAGAGGAAGAGGAAGAGGAAGAGGAAGAGGAAGAGGAAGAGGAAGAGGAAGAAGAAGAGGAAGAGGAAGAGGAAGAGGAAGAGGAAGAGGAAGAGGAAGAGGAAGAGGAAGAGGAAGAGGAAGAGGAAGAGGAAGAGGAAGAGGAGGAAGAAGAGGAGGAACGAAGAGGATGGATGCGAAAACGAGGACGAGAAGGAGAGGAACAAGAAGATATGTAGTCTAGAAGTAGTGATATAAAGCAAAAGAAAAATATTTCTTTCTTTAATGTCACCCCTTTGCAAGACGTCATGCATTCTGTCAAGTGATAATGGTAAGCATGTAGATGAAAATTCTCACAGAACGGTACGTGCACTGCTGAACGCCTAAGCTGAGAACAATCACTAGTGACTAGCCCTCTAGAGTGCATTCCATTTTTGGCAAATGTCAGCGAAATCCCAGAGACTAGATCATGAATCTCGTCTATGAGGTTTACACAGCATTTGATGATGAAGAAATAGAAAACGCGCGTGCGTGCCGTGTGCAGTCATAAAGCACGACGCGTGCTTTTGGACACATCTCGATTGTTCTGCCAATCCACAAGTGCTTTATGACTGCACACAGCACATCAAATAAGTTTTTTTAATATCTTTTATAAAATACAAATTACAATAACCATTATTGCGCACGCTCCAAACCAATCAGCCGCGACATTCATAACAGCTATTTTATAATAAATGTGCGTTTGCTTCGAAGTGGGCGCACAATATGCATATCATCGCGCATAAACAAACTTCTGTAACATTTTAAAGATAGTTTACGCGTCCATTTCTCATTTTTCCGTCGGAAACTTTAGAGATCCCAGACATTCCGGAAGGCATCACCAGACAAGGGCAAATGTTGCATAAGTGGTTGTGTCTGCTTGATTGAGTTAGATTCGTTCAGCATATCCATGACGAGTTGTGGTTGATATCCCGTATCCTGATTGACCTAGCAAAAACCACACTGTTTTCCTTAACAACCGTAATTATCTTAAAAAGTAATAATCTCTACTTTCACATCCCCATAATCCCTTTCGTCCTTTTTATTTATACTATACCTGCTTTTATCTGTACAATACTGATTGTCAGTTTATTCCAATGTATTTTTGCGTGTACAGATCATGAAGAGTTTTGGTCTGACAGGGAATGTATTGACTTAAAATGTACCTTAAACATCTTCAAGTTTCTATCTTTTTCTGTTTTTTACTTCTTCATTTTTTATTTTTGGATACTAAACAAGGTATTTTCAACTTTGTCTGATCAGCCTTCAGCAAAATAAGTGAGTTTTTACCCTCTGGTTACCCCCTAAAAACGCAAAGTATTATGGGGCGGTGAAAGTAGAGAATAGCTATAAATAGGAAAAAAAACGATGACTATAAATAGAAACAAAATATGAAACAAATTCTTTCGTAATGACTCATTTCTGTCATGGAAAAAAATGTTTTCTTTCAGTATTCCTTTCATTATTAATAATTTCTAAATACATATTTATGAGATGTCGTTTATTGGGCGCTCCTACTGCGCATGTCTCACATTCCGACGTCTATATATTCGTTATAAGTCGAGTGAAAAGTGATTCTTATAAAACTGCCATAGTGTCTCAATATATACAGGCTATTTATATTAGCGTCCTTGTTAAGCAATGCGTTGTCCGCTGTTACGCAGCCAACTAGAAAGCACGCAAGTTTTTTTTTATACTTTTGTTTTGTTTTGCTTTGCTTCTTTTTATGTTTTTGTTTTCTGTTTTGTTTGTTTGTTTGTTTGTTGTTTTTTTGTTGTTTTTTTGTTGTTTTTTGTTTTCGTTTTGTTTTTTTGTCTTTGTTTTGTTTTTGTTTTGTTTTGTTTTTGCAAATGATGATATGTTATGAAGGTTGTGAGTACATATTATTATTAGCAGTATTGTAAAGGCGATATGTACCGGGTAATTCCACCCTCTTCCCCACCCAGCCCCCCTCCCACCCCTTATTCTAATCCGGTTGATTTCTGCCTAGTTTTGTAACCACTCCCCCCCCCCCTCCCCCCCTCATTCTCCACACACACACACACACATCCACACATACACACACACATGCACCCCTCTCCCAGCCTATTTATTTATTCCTAGGTGTTATAGATTATTCTTGCTATATTTAGATGCAATAAAAGGGTTTCGAAGTGTGATAGCCGTTGGATCACAGATGATAGAAGTTTAGGGCGCACAGTAGACCACCTGGGAGAGGCCTGGGAGAGCTCTTAGTAAGTACTCATGAGAATGCTGGTTTTATGCAATAAGATGCTATTTCTAATTCTTGGGTTCCATTGGATTCCTCTACTTTAAGCTCTAGTTGATTTCTTTTCCACAAAGAAAAAAAAAAAAAAAAATTAGATTCCCTGTGGTCAGAAGGAAAATGGCGTCCAAATAAGATGGCTTTCTATTTGTATAATTCATTATTTACTTTACTTGCATGATTCTTTTTCTAACTTTTCATTTATTTTTCTTTCTTTCTTTCTTCCTTTTTTTCCTCTTTCATTTTCTTTTCTTTCTTTCTTTTTGTTTCGTTTCTTTGCTTTTCTTTACATTTCCTTTTCATTTCCTTTCCAATTCTTTTTTCCTTTCAGGCTCTTTATTTTTTTTTTCTTTCCTGTAAAGTGATCAACATTTCTTCGCCTTCAGCTACAGCTGTTCAAAATAGACCGTCGTTTAATTTATCTCATAAACACTTCTCTTCCTTCCTTCCGAAAGTTAAACCATTTCCTTAATTCGGCTCCCTAGTTAAATTGTCGCGAAATTGAATTAAACGTCATCCTCGAGCTCATTGCGGTTAAGATGCCAGATGCCGCGGATCGCACTACTGTTGTTATAGTTAACCAGAAGCGTAGACTGTTATTTACGCCTGGTTTTGTTCCATAGCGGACGAAGGTTATTAATCCAATCGTAAATAGTAATTACAAGCCACTACAAGTGTTCTCGTATTCCCCTCACTCTTTTTCTTCGATTTCTAAAGACATTATCCACCAGCGTAATTCATCTCCAATTCAAGGGGTCTTTCTTGGTGTAGCAAGATTTATTGTATTCTGGGTTAGGGTTTTTGTTTTGCAGGGTATAATTGTTTACTTTCAAGCTCATTATCCTTGGCTATATTGTTTTATTGTCTTCATGTTACAGGTGCCTTACTTCACCAAGAAATTAAAGAGTCGAGTTAATGGAAGACAGTCGTCACCTGGAGAAAGTAATTATCGCTTATTCTATGAGGTATTTAATGACTAGATAAGTGCTCGGCTAGAAGTGTTCATTGAAGTCGCTAAGTGTTAGCGGCGCGTAACCAAAGCATTCATACACCTTGGTAATCTCTTTCGTAAGATGCAAAACTGTATTATTTAAATAGTAATTCCAAGTAAATGTGTTATTATATGATTTTTTATTCAGGTTATTTGAGGGATCAAATATTAATGTTTTTACATTGTTTTTAATATTCATAAGCGCAAAAACTAAATGTTTTGGATCTCCTTTTAGCTCTTCTTTCTTGTTCTTCTAGTCCTTGTTCTTGTTCTTCTTGTTCTTCTTGTTCTTCTTCTTGTTCTTCTTCTTCTTCTTCTTTTTCTTGTTCTTCTTCTTGTTCTTCTTCTTGTTCTTCTTCTTCTTCTTCTTCTTCTTCTTCTTCTTCTTCTTCTTGTTCTTCTTCTTGTTCTTCTTCTTGTTCTTCTTCTTCTTCTTCTTCTCCTTCTTCTTTAAAAAAAGTTTTAACAACCAGTTCAGAGAACCATGATCAGAACATTAATGGTCGAAGATGTCCTC
This sequence comes from Actinia equina, assembly GCA_011057435.1. Taxonomy (NCBI): domain Eukaryota; kingdom Metazoa; phylum Cnidaria; class Anthozoa; order Actiniaria; family Actiniidae; genus Actinia; species Actinia equina. Next base: position 982,687 of record WHPX01001440.1, on the reverse strand, counting down.
CCAAATCTATACTATTTGTTTGTCGTCTTTGCACAGTTGAATTGGTTGACCGCTGACAGTGGAGCGACGTCGGGGAGGTCAAACCAGTTCGTGGTCAGTGTTACCGCTGAGAGCTTTTACCTTATGTTAGAGAACTGGTTTATTATCACTGACAGTTTAATAAATGGAAAACTTGCCAGTACTCCACGGGATGTTCTTCCTAGATTAATGTATTTCTTGTTCAGTTTCTGTTCTAGATATCTTTTTTTCTTCTTATTATTATTAATATTAATTGTTTTTCTTGTCCTTCAGTACTAGTCTTGTTTTGTTTTGTCCTTCAGTTTGCTTTTTCTTCTTCCATCTCTAGGGCTTCTTCTTTGTCTTCTTCTTCCTTCAATTGTTTTATCTTTTTCTTCGTCTTCTTCTTCTTCTTCTTCTTCTTCTTCTTCTTCCTTTTCTTCTATTTGTTCTTCTTCTTGTTTCATGTTCTTTTTCTTCTTCTTTTTGGGGTTTTCTTTCTTTTTGTTCTTCTTCTTCTTCTCCTTCTCCTTCTTCTTTTTCCCATTGTGTTGTTCCATTTATGATATATAAATAGAACATAAACAAACAAGAGAGCGTGAATTTTTGTAATACAAGTGTTTAGAAAACTGTCTTTCCTTTTTAATCAATAATGAGATAAGCCTTTGTTTGTCCTCTAAAATGATAGATGTATTGGTCATCACAGTGAAAGAGCGATCAAAGCGAACACGCTGTAAAGAAAGATCTGAAAAAACTGATTTCAGGCTTCAACGCTATCCATTCAATATTCCTCTAAAATGGAATCCAACTCCCTGTCCTAGCTTCAATAGTATTACCACAGATGAACAAACTTTTCCCGTTTTTGTCTGTTCAAAATTTCATCTTCTTTCATCTCTAGGGCTTCTTATTGTTCTTGTTCTTCTTGTTCTAGGGCTTCTTATTGTTCTTGTTCTTGTTCTTGCCAGTTCTTGTTCTTGTTCTTGTTCTTGTTCTTGTCTTCCCGTTTTTGTCTGTTCAAAATTTAATACCAAAACAATTTCACTAGTCGAAAAGTTTTCACTGGCCCAAGGGGCACCTGTTGTCCAGCGACGAAAGAAAAAATATAAGTAATCGAGGAGACGTCACCCATCGATGACATTCAGACTAGATGACATTACGGCTGTAAGAATTCTCTTTTTTCTAATTAAAGAAGCTAAAACGTATAAGGATATTTCCAGTAGAATTCGTCTTTGTAAAATACGAATGTGACATGTAAAGGTGTGACGTGGTAGCATCAAAAGCCACATCCAATCTTTTTAGAATGCCGTGCTGTCACGAACTTTGGTAGCCCTGACTTTGGGTAACGCAACGCCGCTATTACTGTATTAAACCGACCACTTAACTCTGGAAAAATGATCCTTTCTCGTGGATAATCTTAATTTTATTGAACCATCTTTTCATACTACGCAGTATCATAGTAGTTTGGACTGGTAGTTTGTTATTTTTTAAAAATAATTTGCTATTTAGGAAATATCTTAATCTTCATTTGATTGTACCAAATGGCCGCTTTTTCTTCGAAATTTCTCCATTTTTAAATGTCCATTGCTCGTTACACAATAAAAACCCCAAAAAATCACTTTACTCACGATTAGAACATTGTTTTAACCTCTTCAATTTCTAAATATCGACCTGTATTTTTATTTAGCACTTGCTTTAAATATTTTTTGAAAGTTCTTTATATTTCATGACGCGCCAAAGAAACTTGGCAGTAAAAAATTTTCCGGCAACATAAATTTATTGGAAAATAATAAAATTTCATAGATTTAAAGCCAAGACAATGTTAAAAAGAGTTTTGAACGAGTAGCCCATAAACATACTTGCAAAGGCACGCGAAGCCCTCGAAGTTGTGAGTGGTATTTGGCTCTCTCAGAGGGTCATTTATTGACAATTTTGTATTTCTCATTTTTCTTGAAATTAAAGTCATATTTTGAAAAACGAAGTATACCACGATTCGTTTTGGCTATAGTGTTGTCGTCAAATTTCGATTTTGTTTGATTTTTGCTGACACCTTCTCTCAAGCGCTTTTGCTACGAAACCGCCATGAATGGTAACTTTTGAAAGTCAAGTAGTCTGATCCTATTAACATAAGACCAGAACTCAACTTAACGAGCTATAACATAGTTTTCTAAGCAGTTACAGACAACTAGCTTTAGTTTTCTTACTTTCTTTTTGAAAACGCCAAAACGAATCGTCAGCCACCACCATTTTGTTATTCTAGGGGCAATCTTCCCAGCAGGTGCAATTTTGAATAATACAAATCTGTTTATAGTTACCTGTTAATAGTGACAGTATAAATGATAACTAATTAGGTTATAATGGCAATGGATCTATATTAACTGAATTAAATATCGTTTATACAAAAAAGTAAATTAGCGTTGAAACATCTGCAGAGGCAATTTTTGAATGTAAGACTGAAGATTCATAACATCTTTTGTATTCTTTAAGGCACCTTTTGCCATTGCGGCTTTTGTTCCAGAAACTCGTCTTCCAAATAACGTGTTGTCCATTTGTGTTTGTGAACTAAGAACTATGGAACTTCAATTTCCTTTTAAAACCTGATGGTTGAAGAATAGAATAGTTAGAGACAGCTTGGTTTGCCAATAAAGTCACCTAGGTAACCGAAACTGCCATTTTTTTTACATTCATGAATCAATTTTTCAAAAAAAAAGTAAATCGAATAAATAAAAAAATAATTCTTTGATCAAAGGAATTCTTATTTTAAGCAATGAAAAAGACAAAAGTTCAGGCACGTATTATTCTTGGCATTTTAAAGGATTGTCGTGAAATACATTTCCTCGGCTCGGGCGTAATGTTTTCCCATTTCAGACCTCGTGTCATTCCCTAGAATATCATTTATTTCTTTAACGCTTGCGCTCGGTTGCACATGATAAGGCACATGAACATTGATACAACTCAAACAAAGAAGGGAATGACACGTGGTCTGAAATTGGAAAACATTACGCCCGAGTAATGGTCCTAAACAAGAAAGTAGTCAGTTTTCCATTTCCATCATTTTCTGTGTCTATCACTTAAGAAAACCCTTCTTTTTCTAGACGTTAAAAAAATGAAAAACCTGAGACGTCTGGACAAAAAAGGGTCTTAAAGAAATAAAAATATTTGCGTGGAAAAAGCCTGCTAGGAAAAAAAACAAACGAACCCTTGAAAAAAAGTTAAGGTTTTCGGAGACGATAAGAAAAGCAAGAAAATTCTGGTAAACTTTAGCTTTATTTCCACTTTTCTAGGTATTAATATATATATAAAACAACAAATATAACGGTAAATAAAGAACATGACCAATATTAGTAATTGAAAAACACTTCGTGGTTAAGTTGCTTATATTCGCCGGTATTTCAAGTTTTCAAACAACTATCTAAAATAACTTCTGCAGTTATACCATAATATGAAAAATGTTCCATCATAAATAATTTTATAGTTCGGTGTAGGAATGTCTAATATCCAAAACTTGAATTGAATATTTTTTTTTACTAGATGTAAAACAGCCCATACTAACAATGCCTGTCTGTCTACTTTTGCCGGGTTTTTAGATAAGTGGTCTTTTAAATACAAAAGACTTTCTGTAGGACGAATTGTAGCTCAGGTCATCACATAATTATATAACTAAAGGATAAAATCCGAATGCTATTAATAAATCCGAGTACTTTGGAACGAGCAAGATCTGACATGCATCAACAAACCATTTCTAGCAAATGTTCTATTTTTAAAATTGCTATTCTTTATTTTCCTCATAAAATTTCTATTCATTATATAATATTCAGCAAGACAAAGGATTAACCGACCAGCTTCTTGACTTAACTCTTTATGCCTTACATAAGCAAGCATAAGAGGTGTTAATGTTAAACTGACCGCTAGCTGCTAAAAGATGAATACTATGAGAAAGTATAAGTAAGTTGTAATAGTAACTCAACACCGGTATTAATGTTCTTTGTACTTGAATATGAAGGGATTGTGAACTTTCTAAAGTTTGTTACGTTTAGTTTTCTCTTAGGAATTGTGATGTTACTTTTTTCTACACCGAAGCAGGTTTTTGCATAGAAAACAGAACGATCTCGAGTACAACTCGGAATTTATAGGTACGAGAGATTTTTTGAAAGCCTTTATGGGAGTTCAACTTGAGAACTTTCAAAACATCAAAAGTATCTATAAATTCCGAATTGTGCGAGAAGATTGTGCGATTTTTTGTTGGTAATGCAGTCAAAAAAATCAACAAATTAACAGAGTACAATTTGTATATTTTCGCGAAGCGACTCGGGCAATGTCAAAACTTTGTTTAAAGTTAATATAAATTAATCCTTAATTTTACGAGGAACCATACGATTACCCGTTTATCATATATACGGCAAAATTCAACGAAAAAAATCCGCCTTGAAACCAATATAATGCCCGTGCGTTGTCATTTATTCTGAACTACAAATCTAATGTAGTTTTGATTCAAAAGAATTTTATTCAGAATTCAAACATGTTTCTTCATTACATGTGCTCTCTTCTATCAAACTTTGGACAATAGTACTTCAAGGTTTTCTCCTTTACAAAAGAATATCATAGATTACTGAGTTTACACAATTATTTGGCAAGTTTCCCTTGGATCCCGCCGAATGAACTGTGAAATCTTGAAAAAAAAAGTGCTTCACCGAAAGAATGGCAAACGTAAAATATCCCGTAAGAACCCACACAAACATGCATAAAACTAGATTCCTACCAACTAACGAGTAATTTTTTAGAGTGTATTATTACGAGTTCATATTTCTTATCTTTCTTCTCTTCGTCGTCATTTTCTTCTTGTTGTTCTTGTATCAGTTCTTGCTCTTGTTAACCTTGTAAACCTCCTTGTGCTCTTTCCTCTCCTGCTACGTATTTTCATTGTTTTTCTTAATTAAGGCGCAAAATTTAAGGCGTAAAGCTTTCAAGTTTTGGATTCTGGCAAAGTAGTTATTGTATAGAAGCTATATATCTATATGATCAACAATCACCGGTTACTGCATGATACTCGTCAATGCAAGTCCTAAATAAACTCAAATGAAGACACCATGGTAACAGAGTAGCTGAAGACACCATGACAACAGGGTAGCTGAAGACACCATGGTAACAGAGTAGCTGAAGACACCATGGTAACAGGGTAGCTGAAGACACCATGACAACAGGGTAGCTGAAGACACCATGGTAACAGGGTAGCTGAAGACACCGTGACAACAGGGTAGCTGAAGACACCATGGTAACAGGGTAGCTGAAGACACCGTGACAACAGGGTAGCTGAAGACACCATGGTAACAGGGTAGATGAAGACACCATGACAACAGGGTAGCTGAAGACACCATGGCAACAGGGTAGCTGAAGACACCATGGCAACAGGGTAGCTAAAGACACCATGGCAACATTGTAGCTAAAAACGCCATGGAAACAGGGTAGCTAAAGACGACATCATGGCAACGCAGTTTACTAAAGACACCATGGCAACAGAGCAACCGCTAAGGACACTAAGGCTTTCCAAAGAAGACTAAGGTCAAATGGACAGATGCAACAAGGCATGTTCATGAAGGGCAACAAGACAACCAGCCCGTTTAAGACATAGAAACAGTAGATTTCAACAGTGATTAGATCAAAGGATACAAGATCAGATATAAGATCAGAACATATGACCAAGCAAGCAATAGTAAATTAGGTCAACAATAACATGAGCAGGATAATTACGCTTGAGGAAGAAGGAACGCATCTCACAACGACAGTCTCTCACAACATTTAACAGAAAAATCAAGATTATCACTACACTTGTCTTGTTGTTACACTTCTCACACTTCTGTTGTGGGTCCTAAAAAAATCCACTGTTATAATCACTGACCATTTTGCTTGTACCACTTCTAATGTTGTATACTGTATTAAATGTACCCGCTGTAATCTTTTCTAAGGGGGCGAGAATGGCCGCCGTCTCGGTGATCGCATTTGCAATCACCTTTATGATATTCGCAATAACGATCCCACCAAACCAGTTCCCGCCAGTTTAATCTAGCTAACCATTCTCTTTCTGACTTCTGGCAACAATGATGGTCGCAAGACCAAAGAAATGCGGCTTATTCACCTATTGGGCATTCTTAGTCCCAACGGGATTAATGAACGCTTTACTTTCAACTAACCTTTTCTTTTGTCTTTTAATTGTTTGTTTTTGTTTCCTTGCCTACCCTGTTCTCATTGGTTTCTTTTGTCTTATTCTATCTTATATACACTCCTTTCTACCACCTCTTTCTCTTTTACTCCGACCAAGGGCTAGCGTCCGAAACGTCAGTAAGTCTTTTCATCTTTTCACGGCGTATAATTTACCTTTTTATCATAACTTGCCATATAATAAGAAATGTTATTCAATTAGATTTACACTATAGACCAAATTCAAAACTCGCACCGATGTAAGGCTATAAGTTGTGAACAAAGGGATCTGGCGTGACTCGAAGAAATCTGGCGTGATTCAAAAGTCACGAATCACGCCAGATTCGTTTGTTCATAACTTAAGCCTCACATCGGTGCGAGTTTTGAAATTAGTCTTTTGAGTTAATTCTGAGTTAATTTTGCGCGTTCAGAACATCAAAGGGTTTATTATTATTATTATTTATATTATTATTTTTTTATTATTGTAAATTTGATATATTGTTGCAAACGTGGTATTTTATGACCATTTCTGGATCAACCCCACCCCCACCCCACCCCCACCCCCATCTCCTTTCGAGTAACGGGCGTTCTTAGATTATATTTTTTATTTTGTCACGTTAAAAACATCAGGTCGATCGCGAATATGTACGAAAAATATTAAATAATGTAATAAAACAATGCTTAAAATACGTTAATTAATAATATATAATATAGTAATACGTAATTAATAATGAATAAATAAATAAATAACCTACTTTCCATGAATTACGTTAATTATTTAGATTGTGGATTTGTTTAAAAGCTGTCGAAGTCACTAAGCGATTCCGCCTTGACGAATATCGCTAGATAGACTGTTCCATGAAACAACGACACTAATTCTAAATAACTTTTTGACGTAATTAGTGCGCGGCATCAGAGGAACAGAAGATATACAAAATCTGCCACGGCGACGTCTACCGGAAGTGTAATTTACGGCACTTTGGGGGCTTCCCTGTAAATAAGTTAACTTTATTGATAATCCCCAATGAACAGAACAATGAAGAGAAAATTATTCACATTTCCGGTAGACGTCGCCGTCGCGGATTTTGCGAATCTTATTGAAAAGTCCTAGTTGGTTAACGGAATCACATAGGGAGTAAGAGATTGTATCATCCCTGCTAATAAATTTGGACTCAGATAAACGGCCATTTAAAGATTTAAAAACTAAAATGGCTTTATGTTTTTCTCGCTGGGTACTCCACCCTAAAGCTTGAATCAAGTCCCTTACACCTTCTCCATTGTCAGGTCCATTGTCTACGTGTACGGCCTGACACCTTTCACAAAATAAGAAAAGATCCAAACAATAGTGGCTTTTATTTGACTGCTCGAGAGACAGTTTGACATGAGGTTTGCTCACAATGTATATAAAAAACGTCTCGTATTTCTTGCGGTATAAAGTTCATTGACAACTTATTGTTCAAAATAGACCCGGCTTAATTAGCTAGGCTAAGAACTGCCTAAGGGCTTACGAGGAGTAGTTTAGTCCGTATTTTGTTTCCACTGCACATGAACTTTTTTAAAGTGGTAAAGTTGTTAGATTGGCATTTACATCATTTGGTGTATCCGTGGTCTGCGCCTTTTTATTAAGAAAACCTTTTTGGGTAGTTTCGTGTTCCATATATTTTATTTATTCCTTTGGTTTCTTATTTTCTTTATTTGTTTTTTTCTGTTTATCTTGTTATTTTACTTTCACTCAATCCCCCCCTTCCTTCCTTCCTTCCTTCCTCCCTTCCTTCCTCCCTTCCTTTCTTCCTTCCTTCCTTCTCTCTTTTATTTCTCATCTGTTTCTGTTTCAACATCCTTCATCTCTTTTTCCTCATCCTTTACCTCTCCCTCTTCCTTCTTCTCGTTGTCTGAAATATAGAGCACCAAAGGCTTCAGCGATATCAAGTGTGACCGCTTATTCCACAAAATTAGACAACATGCTGTAACTACAACTCAAACACACCATGTACAATTGAAAGCACTGAGATTTCATAAAAAGCTACAGTGATGTTCATATTTTGTAAGCCCTCTTAGACTTAGGCAACTAGCGTCGATCCTATGTCGATGTTGAAACGATCCAGACAACAAGGTATTAGACGATAAAAAAGATCTTGTGATTTCTTCTGTTTTTGCTTTTCTATAGCTCTTTTCTTGAGTTTGGATACTGCATTAGAGTGAGGTAGCTGTTAAGAAATCAGACATCTGAACATTAGATACAGTAGTGTAGTTAAAAGTACAGTAATAGCCAAATATATCTTAGGATTATCGTCCAAAGAGCACTTAACATCAATCTTCATTTAACCATTCTTTATTCATTTGCATGTGTTTATAGTCAGGCCCATCGCTAAGGGTGGTTCCGTTGATAAGATAATCATTTTCTTACAGAATAACTTAACACACGTAGTACAAAACAAACTTCTGCTTTAAAAAGAACCCTGTATTTTGAAGGTTTACGCGATGTTCATAAGTGGCAGTTTTTTAAGGAAGCTTTATGCTCATTTCGATGTTAGCGTAAGCCTAGAACGTAAATATCAAAATCAAATTTGATTTAAGAAACATTGATGACTGCTTTAGCTCTGGTCTGTAAAGTATGGCTTTAATGTACTATCGGCCACTTTAAACCGAAGCGTAAAGCTGCAAGATGAGTTGTGTCGATGGTTAGAACCATACCGATACAAAAATGCATTGAGATCCAAAACTACTTGATATAATTGGGTGAAAGAAAAGCTGAACTCCATCAGAGTCTATTAAACAAAGAAGGGATGTTCTGCTCGCAAGTGACCCAAAATAAGGTTATTTTATCTGTATAACACATAAAATCGTTTTGTATAGGTTAATTAGTTCTAATGATATTGCCGCAATACTTTCAAAACAATACAGCAAAGACACTTTCTACGCCGTCAGCTGACACTATGGGTTTTAAAATTAGGTTCCTGGGTGCCCTAGTGCGTAAGTTCGGATGTACTTCCAATCGAAATGAATGGAGAAAAGTTTTATAACGGTAAACCTTAAAGCTCAGTGGTGTATCAAAAATCCGAATTGAACTTAACGAATTAGAGTTTGGTTGAATTTATTTTCCAAGGAAAATACCTTTTGGCTAAAAACATTTATTATTCTGATTGTGCTACCCTCGGGACCACAGTTTATCTTAATCTCGCTTCTACGTTTGCTGATTTGACGGCATGTCGCTATGCGCTCGCTCGTTACAACCACAGGAGGCGAAAAAAACCTCTTGGGCCCAGGGTAGGCAAATATAAGCTTAACGGAGAAAAGGCTTATATCAATTGACGCATTAAATATTGACTGCTGAGCTTTGCTCTCGCTCGTGTTTCGCCTCGAAGGCACTCACAAATTAAACCCTCAAATACTTTCTTGCTTTCCTGCAACTCCATTACTTAACCTATATCTTCTTTTTGACAGTCATAGTAAAAACAAAACTCCAAAACGATCTTATACTTGAATTTTTGCTTTGATGGCTTTTGAAGTAAAAACTGAATTCGGATTAGTATTTTTAGTCCTATATTAGATTAAAGTGAGACATTACGTACGCAGTTGTCAACAAACAATTAAGAATCGCCACCTCTATCATTAATCGGTATTGTACAACAGAATACCTGTAGCGCCTTGCTCCATGTAATTACAGTGGGACAATAAATAAAACTTATCGATTTTGGAAGTTTAAATTTAAAATATGAACACAATGAATACAATCTTACTACGATTCAAAAGAAAATATCCGGCTAAATTTTGCTAAGAATGTATGGCATAAGATGCTGAATTTGGCTGGAGATGAGAATTTACAGTATATCTGTTTAATCATGTTTTTCGTGCCGAAGTTGGGACCCGAAGTTGTATAAATCAATGAAGTGTTTTCCTTCTCCTAGCTTGTTCTTGTCATTCTCCTTCTATTTCTTATTATTTCTTAGTCACGCTATACTTATCTGTGTCCTATATTCTTTCTACTCAATTTAAAGATGACATTCGAAATTCCTATGAGGTACAAACATGCACAAAAAAGGAAACACGTTTAGAAAGTTACAGTTTTAAAATATTATCATCCTTCGCGTGAGTTAACCTCCTCTCCAACTTCAGTTTTCTCTCATTAGTTCCATTCTGTTCATTGCAAATTGCTTTATGTTTTCTAAAATAATTATAAACACGTATTTGACAGTCTTGGAGCACTATTCTGTTGAACGAGGACCCCTGCGTCTTAAAACCTTGCGTTATAACAATATCCAAGACTGAGCTCGTTCCTAACTATAAACACGTTCTTCAAAACAAATCCGGAAATTCTTATTGATTCAAAGTCTGATAGATCATCAACGCACGCAATGCCAAGCAGATTGCCCTGACAACCAAGGACTATTTTGAATGTTTTCTCCGGCAAAAATGACTGTTAGTTTTTGTCTTGACTCATGTCCTGGAAGCGTGATGCATGGTGTTGTGTTTTAAACATTAAAATATATCAGATGTATATCGTATATCGTATTTAAGTTTTACGTTCTGCAGCTCATTTGATAACTTGCATCTCATTAGATATCGGTATAAACTACAACCTTCTGCAATCAAATGTATATATATAAGATAGAGACAAAATTTGCTTGAGCTGCGTATCGTAGGGAATGGGGAAAAAAAGAACAGATCTTTGGCATGGCTTTATTATTTGTGTTCAGATCTTGAAATGAATTAACAATTTGGGACAAAATCATGCAAGGTTAGGGCTTGCATTTGAGACTTTTATCTTAAGAACGGAAATAATAGGCGATTGCAAACAAAAGAGTGTTTCAAGGAGGATGTTTTTAAGAAGGAAGGCGTTAAAATACCGCGAATATCATTTATGAGGTCGAAAAAAATCGGAAATGACTTTCTGTAGAGACTAATAACCCTAGAAAGGAATTCCGCCTATTCAGCAAATTTACTCTAGAACATTTTTGGCTTATAATAATTGAAACTGAGACGGTGAATATTAATAGAAATGCGTTCAGCTGAAGATAAAAGTAAACACATGAATAAATAAAGAGTAAAATGAAGGAATGTAATTAATTCTTGGTATCATACTCGCGCTATAACAAATTCATATTATTAACGAATGAATTCATCATATGTTATAGCTTCAATAGCCCCCTAACAAATATCTACTTAGAGTGAAAATCTCCTTGGCTGTTGACGTTCAAATTCATATCGTAACACAAATCAATAACTATAGGCATGAACGACCTGTTATTTGACAACACGCTGGGAATTGCCTCCAAGACAGTTTGTACTTAAGGAATTTAGCTTTGACAGTCATGCAGCTATAGTCCATCCGCTCCCTTAATTCTCCTATAATGGTTATTGAGAGAGAGAGAGAGAGAGAGAAGAAGAAGAAGAAGAAGAAGAAGAAGAAAGAAGAAGGAGAGAGAAAATAAATCAGGAGAATTTAGGAGAAGAATATATACAGAGAGCGAGAGAGAGAGAGAAGAAGAAGAAGTAGAAGAAGAAGAAGAAGAAGAAAGAAGAAGGAGAGAGAAAATAAATCAGGAGAATTTAGGAGAAGAAATAAATACAGAGAGAGAGAGAGAGAGGAGAAGAAGAAGAAGAAGGAAAAGAAGACAACGACGAAAAGAAGAATATATATAGAGGGAGAGAGAGAATCAAGGCATGAGATCTATAGTAGTCTATATTAAAAACCCTCATAATCCTACAGAGAGCTGATTAACGCTTTGTTTATTCTAACAGTATTGAGATAATAACATACTTCTTTCCTTGCATTATTGGTTTTAGTCCAGGGGTCCTTCATAGTTCTCACTCCAACAAAATTGACCCCCAATTTCAGTGTGCTCTGGAACAAAATGTACTAATTACATCCCCATCGACACGTTCCGGATCAGCCCCAATGGTTTTCTTATCAGTGTTTTGAATCTGGAGTACAATGCCTTGGTAGTTGGGCGTCAATCATCTATTCTTACAAAAAAATAGAAAGCCGGTCAAGTCGAACCAAGTTGGTGTTAGGAGCCATTGAATTGAAATTGTATTCCCACTTGAAGTTTTGATTAACTTTTGTAGTATCACAGTATGGCGTCTATATCTATTCAAATTTTATGGCTAATTTAGGAAAGAGAATCAATCTCAGAATCCAAAACCATACAGGTCACAAATACTAAGCAAAATTAAACGTACTCTAATTTTCACTAGCAGCAGTTTGAATAGGCAAAAAGCAAAATATTATTTAAAAAAACCGTGCGACAAAATACTTTTTACGTTTACCTGTCTGAAATTGCATCCCGATGGAGCTAACGGTCTGGATAATCAATGAGCTGTAATGTGATTAATTCCCTAAATAAAGGAAAAAGCGAATGTCTGAGTATTCTACGCGTTCTTTGAGCAAACACATGGTAGTATAGTTTGAAGAATAGTTCGTAATGATTTTAAGGATGCATGCTAGCTACAACCAATAAGACACTCTTTAAAAATTAAGAAATATGATGTTTTTCTACAGTTTAACATGCATGAATAGAATTAAGCATTCGAGTAGAGTAGGAAAGATAACAGATATTGTATAGATATCCTAGACTAGACCATATCTGATCGATGGTAATAGTTTTATCTGCCCTCACATCAAGAGACCCTATCGATGAAAATCCCCTTCCACGGCTGTTATACATATGTCGAATTGCTCACACTTAACACAAGTGTAGTGTTGACAGATTCGACTTCAAAGTAGAGAGTTAACAATGGACTTGTTTAGTTGGGATGAGTCTAGATAAGCCAAGTCTATTCATATAAACCTTTCATGAACTTGTCAGGGATTATTATTAGCAGAAGTAGGGACATTTATTACCGTCAGCCTTATATTAACAGTCTAGTGATGATTCTAAAGCTATTATTCTATTGTAAAGAACATGAAGAATGGCCCTTGGCTAATACCCTAAGTTCTTCAAAGTTTTAACAACCAGTTCAGAGAACCATGATCAGAACATTAATGGTCGAAGATGTCCTCCCAAATCTATACTATTTGTTTGTCGTCTTTGCACAGTTGAATTGGTTGACCGCTGACAGTGGAGCGACGTCGGGGAGGTCAAACCAGTTCGTGATCAGTGTTACCGCTGAGAGCTTTTACCTTATGTTAGAGAACTGGTTTATCATCACTGACAGTTTAATAAATGGAAAACTTGCCAGTACTCCACGGGATGCACTTCCTAGATTAATGTATTTCTTGTTCAGTTTCTGTTCTAGATATCTTTTTTTTTTCTTGTTCTTCAGTACTGGTCTTGTTTTGTTTTGTTCTTCAGCTTTCTTTTTCTTCTTCCATCTCTAGGGCTTCTTCTTTGTCTTCTTCTTCCTTCCATTATTTTATCTTTCTCTTCTTGTTCTTGTTCTTCTTGTTCTTCTTGTTCTTCTTGTTCTTCTTGTTCTTCTTGTTCTTCTTGTTCTTCTTGTTCTTCTTGTTCTTCTTGTTCTTCTTGTTCTTCTTGTTCTTCTTGTTCTTCTTGTTCTTCTTGTTCTTCTTGTTCTTGTTCTTCTTGTTCTTCTTGTTCTTGTTCTTCTTCCTTTTCCTTTTCTTCTGCTTCATCTTCTTCTTAGTAATCAGTTATTCGTCTTCTTTTTTCCCCCTTTCCGATTCCTATGTGTCTTTCGCCTTCTCTGATTTCTTTCTTCTATTTTCTGACTGCCTGATTTTACCCATAAAGTTTTTCCTAAATTTTTCATCTCTTCTAGTTCATGTCTCTTCTTTCTTTATCCATTTCCAAATATCTCAGTTCCCCCTTCCCTGTGTCTGTTTTTACTTCATCCTTCTGCAGCTTTTCTCACTTTTTTCCCCCTTTCTTTATAAATTTTTATTCATATTTCTCTAGATTCAAATTCCCAGTTATAAAAAAACATTTCTTTTATGGCGGTTAAGTGCGTTTCTAAATGGCCTTGAAAGCTGATTTGTGAACACAAACTCGGATTTCTTTGACAACACTATTAAACGGCTCCCCGAAAGATTTGAAAGCAATTCTCAGCCAAAACATAGAACTTCCCGTCACAACCATACCAGTATCTATGTACTAATAATATGGCGTTTAATGTTTCCAAAGGAAACACACTTTGAGATTAGAAAACGAGTAATATTATTTTCAAAATTAACACTCTCTCTAATTGTTCATAATATGTTTAGTTACTCCCAAAAAAACGGTTTGGCGAAGAAACTAAAAGCTTAGGCTTTCATCGAAAAATTCGGTTTTCAAATTTTGTAAACAGGATTTAAAAAATTAGGTCATTTATATATCAAGAGCTTATTCTAGAACTTTTTCCGAATTGTAGAATTTCAAGCAATGAAAACACCGTACTGTTTGTTTATATTCTAGCTTCTTTGTCAGAAAACCACCCATTCACTTATCGATTTTTACAAACGCCGTAGGAACAGCTGTGCTCGGTCGACTGTTAGCTGGTCTAGAACTTTAAATTTCCATAACATTTGAATACAGTTCTTACCTCAATTCTTGAAAGCACAATACGAGTTTTGAAAGGAATTAGCTTATTTTGGCGAGTTTGAAACAAGCTCATAGCAACTCACCGCTTTTCTCAATGTTTATTATTCAGTTTGGCTCGGCTCTCCAATCCTATATGTCAAATTAAAATTGATTTAGACCTATGACTGCACTAAAATAACATGTATTAGCTCATAGCCCAAAGGCATGATTATCTGAAAAAACGAATCGATCTTTACCTTCTCGACATAATTCCACACATTGTTAAAAAATTTAAATTGAGAGTTCTGCGGATTTGTTCAAAGGGTTTTGACCCAAATCCACATAGCTAAATAAACTTATGATTCTCTTAAAAAACTGTTTTTGAACTTATCATACTTTAATGAATTTTGAGCACAAAATTTCTATAATTTCAACAGAAAGATACATTCTGGGTAGCGAGCTTGATAATCTTTTTGAACTTTTCACATATGATTATTCGTCCGTTTTCAGTTCTGTATATTTACACTCTTTCCTTGCAATTTTTCTATACACTGAAATGATGTTAAAAGTTAGAATACAAATCTACATATCTTTTTATGCTATTGGAAATCGTTTCATAAAGTTTATGTGTCTATTTAGATTTAACCAGTAGTTTTTATGTACAACGTTTTTAACGTGTGCATATTTGGCAGGAAGTTAAAATCAAATCAAAAATACTTATCAAGTGTTGATGATTTGAAAGCGGGCATTCTTTTCTTTATTTCTTCCATTTCGTTCTAGGTTTGTTATACCATTGTGAAGCACCTAAAAGCGTTTTGCGTTATTTTCTTGCTAGACTCCGAGGAGCCAAAGTTTATTAAATAATTTAAGTAAAGCCGTAGACTTGGGTCCTGTTGAAGAGATATTACTACTGTGATAGCCGCTTGAAGATTGACAATCATTCAGCATGAATACCATTCTGACTGGCTTTTCTCTTTGACAGCGCGTGGAGTTGGTGGAGATCGAGTGGAGTCTCGGCTAGAAATCGAGTCTATTTGTCCATTGGTCTGTGTTAGAGGGGGAGAAAGGTCTCTGACGCCGCCAGATTCGTGAAGTTTCATGTGTTTTCTCAACGAACTCGGGTGAGTGTAGCTTTTATTACAACCATCCACCTTGCAGATATAAGGCTTGTCCGATGTGTGAACGTGAGAGTGTTTTTTGCGATCGCTCGAGTTTGCAAACCGCCGATCACAGCCGGAAAACTCGCAAATGAAAGGCTTTTCCCCAGTATGAGTTCTTTTGTGTATTTTCAAGTTTTCCGAGCGAGCAAATAGTTTTCCACAAGCAGGAAAGGGGCAAGGGAATGGCTTCTCTCCTGTGTGGACTCGTATGTGGTTGACAAGCTTGTACTTTGCCTTGAAAGGCAAACCATTTCTGACGCAGTCTTGCCAGTAGCAAACGTGCAAATTGGAATCATTTGCACAAACGTGTTCATCCGAGATATGACTGACTATGTCTTGCATCATCGTGTACTGTTTTCCACATGGCTTTCGTTTTCCAGTTGGGGGCGACTGATCTATCCATAGGCACGTAAAGATTTGGTTTGTTGGCTGCTTAACTAGTGGTAGATACATGCTGGGAGCTGTTGGGCTTGGGTAACCGGGTGGTGGATGATCCACAAAGGGATTTCCAAGTCCTTGAGAGAATCTATCAGGTCTAGGATAAAGATCCGCACCTCTGGAGTATCGAAGAGTCGAGTTGAGAACTTGTGGCATGGCATGATGTGGTGGAACGGACTCGTGCGTCGGTCCAAAACCATAGTGAACTGCAGCATCTAAACTTTTATGAGAGACTCCGTGATGGTATCCCATATTATTTGGATGCAAACCCGGTCCAGAAGCCGAAGTATACATGTTATGCCGGTGAGGATGGTTTCCAGGGCTGCCCATGGACTCGTGTAAAGATATAGAATGAGAACTAAGACCTCCACTAGTCGTCAAATGCGACATATCTTGATGGTGCATGTATTCGTGAGCTGCAAATCCCGGGGCTGCCATGTGACGATAAGCTGGGAAAGAATGATACAAGCTCTGCTGTCCAGACATTCCTGTTGCTTTCTGGTCGTATGATAAAGACTCTGGAGGAAGACGATGTGTCGCGGAGAGACGAAGTGAAGATAAATGACTCGAGTCTAAAATGTGATTCATATTCGGCGAAGAAGACCTTCTTCTGTCAGTGTAATCCGTTGACGTAAACACACTCGTACTCAAGCCGTGGGAAGAAGTCTGTAGAGATGGTGGTTCGTACGAGAGCGGCGAACGTTTACATAGATTCTGGTCCATTTGAGCGGTTATAAGGTTTTTGAATATGGATCAGTTTTACTGTAGTGTAAATAACAGGCTAGAGACCTTATAATTAACGTTCCCTGACGAACGAGCCTTGAGTGCGCAGGCATATGTTACGCCGTTGATGCGCCGCATGGTGCCTTTAAGTCGATTGAGCTACAATCACCGCGCACATGCGCAGACCGTTGATCAGCGTGGACATTATGATTAGCTGTGCCCTGCTGCGAAATGGTGATGTTTTTAATTGTTTGATCACCCCGGAATACACGCTATATTTGGCATCCGTCTTCTTATTAACTTTGACATCTTTCTCAGCAATTTGGGCTGCTTACTTATTTAATCGATCAATAAAATCTTTTTGGGTCCCCATTTATGAAGTAGAATTGATTCTAGATGTCTTGGGAGTTTTGGTAACTGATAAGGGGACGATATTTGAAGACCATCCTAACAACAGTGTCCTGGCAGGTGATTGAATAGTGATTGACAGTTGGGGTTGAACTCAGTTTGAAAGACACAGCACGCTACGCTAAACAGCTTAAAGCAATTGTCGCTTTCACCCTTATTTGACTCAAAAAATCCGAGACGACACTTTGCGAAAGGATTCACATCTCATGGTGACCGAATTTTTTTTCTTTTGACCAATGTTAAGACTTGATCACATTAAATTGGCAACGAAAATTGAATAAAATGTGTCATTCAGAGAAATCTTACTTCGAGAAAATTATGTAGCCCTCAGAGACACAATAGCATTGAGAATGGCCACGGGAGATGTAAGTGTTTTGCTTTCGCTTGCATGTGGAGGCTGTGACCATACTATTGCGATAGCCGCAGCAAGCCTGCAGATTCTCAAGTGATATATGGAAATATAAGCGGATCTGAACAAGTGTTCTGCTATTGGATTGTCAAGTTTTTTTGTGAGAAGAGGCCCATTGACCTTGATGGAAGATTTTATCAGGAGAGAAGCGTGTCAAATCGGTTATCCTTAAGTATGCGTGAAAAAGACACCCTGAGATAAGAAGATAACATCCAGCCCCTTAAGATCCTCTCGTGAAAATCCAACCACTGAAAACCCTTAATAGTCAAAGTTGCGTGTGATTCTAGACCTTACTTTGAGAGCTAAACCTTAGAGCTGCGGGGTTGTTAATCTCAAGCACGGTAAGGTATTGTGGCCATGCAATGCTAACCACAGGGATCCTACCGCTTGTGGGGTATTTACATCTAAGTGTTAAGCTTCAAAGGACGTAGAGCTGAAAACCCGACATTAAATATTTTTCGCTTTATCTCTCCAATTAAACACGTTTAATTTAGGCCCATAATTGGTTTCCTTGCCATTGTGTTAAAGGTATTAGCTCAGGAAAAGTGTTGCATTTTATCGTTCAAAATGGAATGTTTCTTGTCGCTGTAAGGTTCCCATTGACTATGCAATATTACTATCCTACGCCACCACAGCGATTACGTATTGTTGTGTGACTTAAGGACCCCTTTCTTATGAAAATATCCCAGAACAATTCTCGTTCAGCCCCTTTGAAGCCAAACTATTCTATGAACCAACGAACGTTTGCCTTTTTGGACCAAACCTTTTGTTTCGCCAGCAATCGCCGAATGGTTCAAATTTCCTCGGGCAATGGAATTAAACTCACAAAACTTCTCATATAACATTTAAAGAATAGAAAAGATTCTATTGTGATTTTTACAAACGTTGAAATAAAAGACCCCGAATTTACCAACAACAGAAAGAGACTTTGAAGTGATAGCGAACATATGATCATAGGTCAGAGATAGGAACTTTTACTTTAAATGGCGAAAAATGCATGAAAAATTTGCGGCTAGACTGACCTCAATCACCTGGATAAAATGATGCTAAGAGTGAGAGCAAACCCTGTAGTAGGTGATTCAGTTTCCGGCCCCGAGGCAGTATTTCTCTGATAGATTTTTTACATAGAGAAACTGAGTCATTACATTATAGTTAAGCCCTAATATCTAGTCTCACCTGCGATGTCTTCAGACCTGTTTCAATTTTCAGCTGTCCTCGATAGACGTTAATACATACTCTGGGCCGAAATACCAAAATAATTGGCCGTGCTTTAGCAGTCAAATGCGCTAAAAACTTTTAAAATGACCTGCTGTCTTTGAACGATTTTTTTTATGCGTGAGTGTATGGAATTCATATTAGGAAAAAAGGCCTGTGAGAGAGCATTTCTATGAACAGTGCAAGTGTTAAATGTCATTGTTTGGGCTCTTGCTAGGCTACTAAGTGGGATGGAAATAGCATAAGAGCAGTAACGAATTGGAAATCTAAAGTTTCTTTTATGAGGCGATCTTTGTATTCGAAGCAGTTGTGTCCTTGCTTGCCAAGCGGGAGAATTCGAAAGAAACATATAAATAGGGGGGGAAAATATGATGTTTTGACATGTAGATATATTGTATTCCTGGTGTATTTTTGGGGGGAACAATTCATTGTTATCAAACTCTGTACTCTCTCACCCCCACTTCGAATCAAAAAAGATGTTCATGACAAGACCCATGGAAATACTCTGAAAATTCTCCTCAGAGTATTGAAAGACTTTTAATAATAGCTTTCTGTGTGTCTCAGCTTTCTTTTTCTCTCTTGTATACAAATTTGAATGAATTCTTTTTTCATTTCCTCGCGATGTACCTTATCCTGTTATTGCCATAGATTTATCCCACCTACAGTGATAAAAAAATGAAAAAAGGGCCTTCAATTGATGAAAAAATACACAAAAAGAACTCTTTTTGTCATTCATATTAGCGAATCCAAGAGTGTAGACTTTTACAATTCCCTGGCTACATCACGCATTATAAGTTACAGAACAATAACCTGTGAAATTGAAGATCTTTCTTCTCATTCTCCTATACGATTTATCTTTCAAACTATCTCCATTCATCGGATAGCAATTCTTAAGCGTGAATTTCTAAAGTAATCACCCTGAAGGCAGTAGTTTACAAAATAAGATCAACTGAAATAAAACTGCTGCATTCGCTCTAATTTTCTCTTTCAAATATTCAGAAAGAATAACAAAGAAAGAAACTTACGCAATTCGTATTTCTGCGAAAAGAAGAACTACTATGGCAGCGAAGAAACTAATCGATACGTCCGTGAAAAACCGAATGTATAAAAAAATTTTAACAAGGACCCGTGAAACAAGACTTAATCCTAGATGTTTACAGGATATTAACAAAATCAGCAATAAATTTTAAGCTATCGGTATGAAAACATATAGTTTAATTTATAGATTATAGAATCAAAAATTGTTTAATTTCTTTCGTAAGAAAGCCGATCAACAATTTTTACTATAAATTTTTCCAGTGTTTAATTTATTAGCGGGTTTCACGATGAAAAATCCTATTTTTCAAGTTATTTTTCATGGGATTCTAGTCGACTGAAATTTAAGGGAATTTTTAAAAACGAATTCGTGTTTTATCTGATGCAAATGAACGGTTTTTCAACTTCAAAACATCCCTCTTCAAAGTTCGTGACTCGTGAGACAAATACCCTTTCTTGCCCGCAAAATAAGATAAAATTTCCCGCTCCGTCAAGTTTTATGAAACGAAAATTTTTCTTATCTGCGATTAAATCTTCAAATAAAGTGAAACTTTTTTACCATTATTGAAAGATTATACAAATATTTTGTCTAGGTCCAGGACAACTTCAATATACTTGAATACCACTTGAATATTTTTTACTCCTTGCAGTATTTTGGGTTCCAAGGCATTTGAATAAATATTCAAGGTTAAGGAGCTTAAAGAAAAATACCGACTTCGAGAGTTTGAGATGACTAAATGATTTCAGATAAGATTTGTCTACAGATCTTGGAATTACAACCTCTTCATTTAACCGTTGTAGAACTGATAAAAACTTCGACATCTGTTAAAGACTCATCCCTGCTTGCTGAACAAGTTGTCTCAATTCACTGATAAATATCCTTAGTGAGCTGTTTAAGCACTTTAAATGAAGTTGGAAGCACTGGTACGATAAGGGATCGCATTCTAGTAAGATAAGCTCTTGAAAATCGTGTGAAAAACAGATAATGAAACATCAGTAAACGATATCTTTATTGTCAATTTGCCGAGCCTAAGTTTTCCCATATTTAATTTTAGTGAATGCGTCTTTACACTTATTTAAAGGGTAAATATCTGCAATGAACTGAGAATTCTTCACTTGTGTATGTACAAGAAAAATATTCGAGTAAGAAAAACTGAAGAATAACTTGGATCGTTTTTATCTCAGAGGAAACGCAGTCCAAACTAGCAAAGCAAAAACACATAATTGCAAACAAAAGTTCATAAAAAACTATTTTGTTAAGTAATATTTTAAGCTCCGGAAATAATGCACAAAGTCTCCAGGAAGGTAGAGGACAAGGAACAAAAACAAAACGAGTAAAAGTCTAAAAATTCACGATTCTTAAGAATGTAAAGAAAAGGGTTTATTTTTCTTGTCAATTTTTAATGACATGAAAGAAACTGTCTTTTTTTCATCGTGATAATTTCATTAACTTTAAAGGTATATGATTTTATTTAAATTAGAAGTTCAGTGTTTTGACTTTTTGTCGAATATTCGAATATAATTCTACGAAAAAGTCCAAAAATGTACACCTTTTTTTCTTATAACCTTTTCCGCTAACATGCTTATTTTATATAAATCTTCAAAGTTTCAAAAGGCAAATAAAAAACTTTTTCGCAAAAAAGATTCGCTCTTAGATTATCAATAATTCAAAAGTAGGTTCTTAATTGATATATCTAGACATTTTTAATATTTGAGTTTTCTCGTATTTTACTGAACCAAATAAGTTGTGGCTGAAGACGATAGCGGAAGTTCGTAGAAAAACGATATACAACGTACATCTTCATGCTTGTTTGTTTTGCTAAAAACCACAAGTCGTTCAAAAATAGAATTTATTAAATAAATAGGAATATATTACTTATCGATTGATATTGGAACGAAACAAGCAAGGCCCAACCAGCTTGTCAATTCTTATCCTTGAAAAATGCTCAAAAATATACCTTAAGAAGAAACTAAGTCTATACTTCATAGTTAGTTTTTCGCAACGCTTTTTAAATGCAAAAAAAAATGTTTGGAAAAGATGTCAATTCTTCGTAGTACCGTTTTTACTAAGAATTTGCATTTGAGATGAGACTCACAAAGTCACTAAGTTTATCTAAACATTTGCCTATCTATTTGCATTTCGTCAGCTTCTAACTGAAGTACCATTCGCAAAAGAAGCTCGAAAAACGAGCAAATGACGAAAGCGTATAAGCGGATATCTCTATGAAGAACCATATTTGTTTTAAAAGTTCCCTTGAAATAATATTTGACAAGGAAAGTTTCAAACATATGATGCATGTATTTGAATCTCTTTTGAATATGTCATCATTGGCTCACTTGAAAAAACTCCACATTTCTCGTCTATATGTTTCTAACTCACCCGCGTAAAACGCTTTCCTTTTCCGCGAATCTTCGTACTTTTTTCTCATGGTGGGATTTCTGAGGGATCAACAGCGTCAGCAGCTCTTCCACAAGCCATATTTTTTTCGGTTACGCATACACTGAAGCGAGTACACTTTTGTGGGAAAGTTCTTCCATCATGATTTTCGATCCATGATTGAGGATTTTCGCATGCGAGACACACAGTTGGGGTATGACTACCTTATAATGGTTGAGTCGGTTGTATATGGTGTATTTTATTGATAATCCTAACAGTATTCAAGCCTTTTTCATGTGGCGAAAGAAGGAAAGATATAGACATTGACAAGCCCTCAACTTTACTGCCTACTGTGTATGTAATATGAAAGTATAAAGAGATGACCGTAGAGAACTTAAAAGTACGCAGAAAACCCACATGCTTTCGACGACACCGCGACTGATTTCACGCAGGGTATATTTGCATACTCTAAGAATCTATCGCGCACTTTTCATTGCCACACTCATGCTCCCAGCCTTATTCCAGCTACTCATGCTCCCATATACTGAAATACCACAATGAGTCTGCATTCATACATAGAATCAATTGTATAGGTATGAATAGACGTTTTTGGGGGATGTTGCTAAGAGTGTGTTAGATATCTATGCCGTTTTTTGTTTAGTAGCTAATTAGTCTCATGGTCTAAATCTTTTCTAAACGAATTCGTTTAGCTTGCTGGAGAGCTAGACTTCGTGACTGCGTTAAGATGCAAATAAATCATATGTCCATCGCCCTTTTGCAAGTCTTGTATTTTATATCCCGTATAGAAATGTACTTTACATTCGTGCATGCTATTTAGTATGATTTATATAACATATATTATATTATATATTATTCAATAAGATTGATAATCGATGTTTTTAAAGCACCTTTGTATGTTTTTTTGTTTGGTTTCATTCTTTTTTCTTCTTTTTTCTTTCTTTCTTAGTTTCCTAGTGTCTTTCATTCATTCATTCATTCATTCGTTCATTAGTTCATTCGTTCATTCGTTCATTCGTTCATTCGTTCATTCGTTCATTCGTTCATTCGTTCATTCGTTCATTCGTTCATTCGTTCATTCGTTCATTCGTTCATTCGTTCATTCGTTCATTCGTTCATTCGTTCATTCGTTCATTCGTTCATTCGTTCATTCGTTCATTCGTTCATTCGTTCATTCGTTCATTCGTTCATTCGTTCATTCGTTGTCATTCATTCATTTATTCACTTATTCTTTCTTTCTTTCTTTCTTTCTTTCTTTCTTTCTTTCTTTCTTTCTTTCTTCCTTTCTTTCTTTCTTTCTTTCTTTCTTTCTTTCTTTCTTTCTTTCTTTCTTTCTTACCTTCTTTCTTTCTTACCTTCTTTCTTTCTTACCTTCTTTCCTTCTTTCTTTTATATTAGTTTAGAAATTTTTAAAAAGTTGATATGCAAAATAATTTAGCTCACACAATCCAAGCAAGCTTCTGCCTTTGAATGAAGATATCACTTCATCTCTTTCAGAAACTTAAATATATAGATCACAGTCCTTTAAAGTTATTTAATGTAATAAAGTCTCCTAGAGCACTGTAGATTATCATTATGATGAAACCAAAATCAAAATGTCCTAAACGTTATCATCGAAAGAACAATTTTGGAATTGAAAATATTGCTAAGAGTTTCAAAAACATAGGTTGCTTTCTATAGATACTGTAATCATGGAATATTTGAACGATCAAGTCAAAGACGAATATTTTAACTTTTTTCATTGAAAATTAACTTCCCTTTGATATGAGCCTTATGCAAAACAATGGAATAGAAACCAAAGAAGTGTAATGGAAGATGCGAAATTAACCAGCAAAGTTTTTGTTTTCTTTCTTCATACAACTGATACGACATTCAGTACATGAGATAGTCTTTAAAACCTTTTCTAGGGGAAATAATTGGCCTACATTTGAATTATCTTTGATTGAAAGAAAGTAACATTTATTCACGATCGAAGCAGGCAGGCAATACGAGGCAATTTTGAAAATATTTATTAATACAGTAAGAAATATTTTTTGATGCTGTAAGAAATATCTCGGACAAAACGCGTTATACGTGGACTTAGATTGCGTTTCCTCAATAAAGTGGAAAGCTTCTAAAAGGGACACCAAAGAGTGATAACATACAGCTGGAAACATCTTGTAGATTTTGCTTCTAGAGAAAGCACTTAGAAAATCAATTATTGAAGATTGATGGAATATGCACAGGAGGGTTCGTTTTAGGCGCTGTAGGTCTTGAGACACGACTCTAGCTTGGACAAAAAAGAAAACATTTGCCGATGTCAAAGAATTCTAAATGAGCTTCAAATCATGAATGGATCTAAACTGCTTTTACTTACCGCGCACAATAACTCATTAGCAGAACCTTATAATCTAAAAGAAAAACATCAACATTTAGGAGCAAAACTTCTAAGATTATAATCAATTATCTACAGAACTTTAAGGAAGTCCATTTGAATTCCAGGTTAAATAGTATTATTTTTCTGTTCATTTGTGCATCCAGCTCTTTATTAAGAAATGCCTAATAGCCTTGGCTAGGCGATTCATTTAAAAAGGGACGATGAATACGTTGTCAAGAAAAGGGAACCAAAACATTATAAATTACTTCAAACAGCCTGTTAACACCTTGAACAGTAAAATCCTCGAAAAAATCACACTTTATAAAGGGTTTTTGTCATACTTTTCTCACGGAAGAACTGCCGAATTCGCTCATTTTGGAGCAAAAGTCGGTGCAGGTTGAGAGTTGAAGTTTCAAAGACAAAAATCTTTGGACGCTTGTTGACATACTATAATGAAAGAGAAAATGGCCATCGTTTTACGAGTTAAATTAAATCGACTCGAGAGTAGTGCATAAGGGGCGGAGGTTGTTCATTTAAAGATGATTACGTCACAGATGTTTTTCACTTGTTCAAGTAAGTCATTAAACTAAGTTCTCTAGCCTTGGTCTGTGGACCACTGACAGTGCCTGGCGTCTTTCAGACGAAATGGGTTATTTTCCTACGGTTTTACATCTCTCTCAAAGCTAACATTGGTTTAAGAGAGGTGTGTACTTCATAAGAGGGATATGTATGCATCCGGTAACAAATAAACCATTTTCTTGAAGTCCGCCTGAATTAATTCCTTGATAAGGCATACTAAACTGGTGTATCGTACGCTGTGTGCCAGGGTAGGTGTATCGAGACTACTAAATCATACCTATAAATCTATTGGTGGATGATTTTTTGACTCAACTGTGACAGTTTTAGTCCTAGGTAAATACTGTGCGGCGCAAGAGAATCTTCCTGAATGACACTGAACTCCTTATGGAAGCGCTCTTCAAACGCCAAGCAATTATAAAATTAGCCTTATGAGAGTTTCTCTTTGTGAATAGTCTTATCATAAGCTTTTATCATTTCTGAGCAATAAAAGCAAGACTGGACGTGATCCATATGCTTGAAAAACAGAGAATATAATTGGAATATTTAGGAGTTTGCCCTCAGGTCCCTCAGGTATTATATATATATTTTCCCTTCGCAATTCACACTAAAATACACACACACACACACACACACACAAAATTGACATTCAAAGTCCGATTAGCAAACGAACGCAATGTTATCTAGTCGTATTACTTTCCATCAAAATAAATAAAATAAGAGCTATTCAAAAATACGATAGAGACTCACATTCCTACTGTTTGATAAAGTCTACTGGGGCTTTAGAGTTTAGTAAGGCCAGCACAAACACGGTAGTAGCATTATTATAAGAATTATCCATTATCTAAACTCACTTGATCGATATGAAAGCATTCCATGAACGATGAAGATGCTTTATTTATCCATATATTCAAAATAACGTACATGAATATATACTCTTATTTTATTTCCTTTTATCGACACCATTTAATCTCTTAATCTATATTGTAATATCTATATTCAGTTATCCGAGTGACTGGCAGCTTTTCTAGACTTAGTCAATGCCCTTTTCTTTGTATTCTTAGCAGGTATATTATTATTCCTCTTAGTCTAGCAAAAACAGAACAAAAGTCAATACATGTCAACTCATAAATTATTCAAATTCGATTTTCCAACTGTTTTTTCGGCAAAACTAAAAGAACAGCGAAAAACGAAATACATTTTACACGAAGAAAAGCTAAAACAATTCTTTGCTTTTTTATGCTTTCAGAAACTGAGTTTCTGTCAGGAGAGTGCAAGGAAGGAATTCTGTTTTCGAGCTGGAAAGGATTTTAAGAATTTAACTTCCTTGGTTCCCAGTTTGAAAGTGTGGTGTTCATCAAGCTTTAATAGAATAAAAACTAAAACATTTGTTCATTGAGAAAACGTGACAGTTTTTAAGCAAAATTTAAACCATATCTACACAAAGGAATCCTTTTTCGACTGTGTAAGGATCCTAATATAAAGTAACTTATTTTTCTCAGTTCAATTTGCGGTTTCCATAACCAGTTTCAACGAGTGGCGCTTAACAGACCTAAACAAATTGTTCATTGAGAACAGAACACTGTTTGACCAAAAAATGTATAGCGAAATTTGAACTATCTAGACAAATATGGATCGATCAGAACACTGCTTTGATCTCCTTTATAGTGAAGTAACTCGATATAAAACATTAAGGACTCTGTAGTTGCTTACAAAGGTGCAAACACTCTTTTTTTCATTAAAGCTTTGCCTCTATCTATAAAATGCTTTTTGTCATGTTTTTGTTAAGTTTTTTTGCTTTGAAACCGTCCTGGAGATGCTTGACAACGTAGAAGAGTTAGGTGTTTTTTTTCTTTTTGCAACGTCTACTGAATACTGCTGTTGCTACGTTGAATCGTATGGATATATTTTGAAACTGCTGACTGGAAAAACAACTGCAGTGCTGTGAAGAGGCATGGTTTTTTCGCTAGCTCTATCTATAACTCTCTTCTCTTCTCTTTTTTTTAATCTTTATTTTTGTACCAAAATTGCAAAATTACATATACTAAACAACGAAATTATAGCCATAGGCTAAACGAGACATTTGGCAAATCATTCTCTTCTCTTTTCTTCTCTTTTCTTCTCTTTTCTTCTCTTTTCTTTTCTTTTCTTCTCTTTTCTTATATGTTGCAGCGAATTTCTCTCGAAGCAAGCTAGCGTACGTATACATTACTATAAACAGTTCAAATTTAAAGCGTATGGATTCACAAATCAATAATCCAGCAGATGTCGAAAGGATGAGTGACGTGTTTTGACAGTCGCATACTGTCCAGCAGCGATAAACGAATTCTTTAACCAAAAATGCAGTAATGATTCACTCGCCTCACAGTTCACAGTAGAAAAAGCCATGCGATTCGAAAAGCAAAGCATTACCCAAAGTCGATATCATCGGGATTAGTATCATGATAGAGGAACGCATATGATGCCGTGAATGATACATAAAACGTTTTTCTCTTCACTTCTCTCTGCAAAGCATAAGGCAGACGTGAATAAAAGTAAATGGGGAGGGGAGGGCAGGGAGGGGAGATGTTTCATTTGATTTTCAATTTGATTCCAATTTTTGTACCCGTTTTTAATATCTTAAAGAAATTGAAATGAGTCACAAAAGTATTTGACGTTGCGATCACAACCTTATTTTAAATCTCACAGCATATCCAAACTGGAAAAGGAAAAAAAACAAGTTTTTAAATTATTTTTTCTTTTGACTGAAGCATTTTTTCGCGAGAGCAGGTGTATTTAGAGACAGTTTTGTCTGTCCGTCTATAGAAATTAGGTTTCTTTGAAACGAAAACATATAAAGAAATCTAAAGCTTGCATGGACCTTTGAATAACAACAAATATTATATATAATTTAAACTGGCGTCAAGAAATCGCAAGCGCCGACTACAACTTCATCTTTGGTTTAATGAAATAAAATGAATAAAATATTGAAATATTTTTCAATAAATTTTGAAATATTTTTCATCAAATAACAAAATATTTTTTTATTCGTGCTGTAGATTTGCAAAAAAAACGTTCTGTTGTGTAACACGTAACGCGCATCTACCTTATTGTGAATTATAAGATAACTGTTATGAATGTCACATTCTGATTGGTTGGGAGCGCGTGCTTTATGAGAGCACATTGCACGCGCGCGCACTTTCCGTTGCGTTATTCCTATCTAAAATAACAATATTGTAATTTGTATTTTGTAAAAGGAAAAAAACTTGCTTGCTGTGATGTGAAGCACCTGGGAATTGGCAGAACACTCGATAAGTGTCCAGAGGCACTCTGCTACGCGTAATGCTTCTCCTAACACTTCTCTCGTGTTCTGCCAACCCGCGTGCTTTATAACTACAAGCGATTTCTATTTTTAAGAGTTTTAGTGAAGTCAACTAAAGAATATACGGGAATGCTGTTGGACGTGCACTTGGTGAATGCTTTTTGTGCCAGCTGAATACTCCAGTTTTAAGTTCTCTGTTGCTCAAAAAACTCCGTGACTCCAGAACTACATGTAAAATACACAGCCGTATTAGAGGCTTAGCTGACTGATAACCTCTATATACACTCAATACTGCATTTTTAAGTTCTCTGTTGCTCAGGGGTAAGGTGTAGTTTGGTTCTTTTTGACTAAAAACTCAATCTACTCGCTAAGATTTTGCACGACCTTTTTCTTTGGTTACCAAACGTTAATAGAAAGTAATTTCATGGTCGCCTTTGTCGTTGTTCATCAACGATAATTCTTTATTACGTCACTATAACAATAACATTTTACGCATCAAAGATGCGCAGAGGTTGGCAATGCAACAAGTTTGGCTCCTCAACGCAGCAGCGTTGGACGAGAGCTACAAAATGTTGGTGCTTTTGACGTTGTGCCTTTCGGTTGCTTGTAGTATACATTATAGTCAATTCAAAACGTTTTGTAACGTTTCGCGCTTCGTTAACTTTGCCCAGTTTAGATCTCTTGGTAATAAAGGGGTTTAGCTATATCCAGCTATAGCTATATTAGCTATAATAGCTATATTAGCTATGTTAGCTATATGTTTAACTGAATGTATTTTCTAAAGCGTCTCGACTTCGGAAAGAAATAGTGAAGGAATGATACTCGAGAAAATGGTACCTCCTATGCAGCACGTAAAGTCCTCCACTGGTCACTAATGTAAAACGTATTGAGACCATGTGAAATGCACTATAGAAGCACCCCATTATTATTATTATTATTATTATTACCATTATTATTATTATTATTACCATTATTATTATTATTATTGCTATTATTATTATTATCATTACCAATAATAATTATTATTATTAATATTGCTATTATTTTTATTATTATTATTATTATTATTATTATTATTATTATGAAAAGAACGTTTTTTAATAGATTGCAATCCTTATCACTTTATTGGTAGAGCGCGCAAATTATAAAATGAGGCACGTAACGTTCCAACGAAGATCGCACCAACGAATGTCATCGTGCGCATACTTACGCGCACGTTGCACAAGACTCTTTAAGGCGTTTGTCGAGACATGAGACACATGAGCACACAGTTCGCGCGCCCTTTTTCCGTTGCGTTATTTCTATCTAAAATAAGGGTTATTATAAATTGTAATTTATGAAAGAAATAAGAAAACTTGCTTGCTGTACTGTGCTGTGTGGAGTTATAAAGGATTTAGGGATTGACAGAACACTCGAGAAGTTTCGAGGAGCACTCCGCTACGCGTTGAGTTTCTTCTAACCCTACTCTCGTGTTCCGCTGCGCGTTGTGCTTCTTCTTCTAACACCTCTAGTGTTCTACCAACCCTCGAATGCTTTGTAACTACACACAGCACGCACGCGCGGCAGAAACACTCGAGTAGTTTCAAGGAGCACTTCGCTATGCGTTGAGTTTCTCCTAACCCTTCTCTCGTGTTCCGCTGCGCGTTGTGCTTCTAACACCTCTGGTGTTCCACCAACCCTCGCATGCTTTATAACTACACACAGCACGCAAGCGCGTTTTCTATTATCACTAAGACTCAGGTGATATTTTGAAAGAAAATATAAAACATCATTTCAATACTAAAATCTTTATTTATTTTGTATATTGATAGCAGCAAAGTATTCCTGTACTTGTAGCCATACTTTACCAAAGGGCGGTATCCCTGTCCAAATTTGTCAAAGAGACTGGGTACTAAATCCCTCAACATGGCTGGAAACGCAATAGGTTCGAGAGGAATGTAAAAAATTCCATACAAAGAGGTCCGGAAGGCATTTGCCATACTGCTAAGGAATCTTATAATAACATAAGGTTATAAATAAACCTATCGATAAAGCAATTAGACATTTCAACGAGTGGTGATGTTTCTGTTGACTCGACTTCACTAATCACGTATTGTTATCGCTAAAGTAGATGAATGTTATTAATACTCACTTCATTGTTTCCGTTTTTTGGGTAAAACAGTGCGCAAATTCTCGAGGCTAATTCAGGCGTTTATCAGCACCATGTTTCAAAAGGAATGAAAGGCCTTATAAATCTATATACAGGAAGAATTTGTTCACGTTTCCTCGTGAAATCCATTCAAATGTCAAGAAGATTGACATGGAACCCATTGAACTGTTAGCATGATATTGATTTATTGAGAGATTAGACACCTTACCGATGCATGAGGTCTCGTCCAGCTGAGATAATGTATTATTCTAACCCCAAGTGAAAGGCTTTGATAAGAACTGAATAGATTTAGAGAAAAACTCATTGGGAAGGATAAAATTGTTGAAGATCCGACTCTGAAGCTTAAGGAGCTTAGATTGATCACATGCATGTCGCATGCACCAGCTTGTGCACTCGTCCCCTCAAAGATACTTTTTTTGTAATGCTTTCTGCAAACCTATTAAAAGTAGATCAACGTGTTGTAATTGTACTCGACAACAGAAAGCTTGGCACGGTTTAACGAGAATAACCTGTGTTAATGAATGGTAACGTTAGACGAAGAAAAAGAAATTGTTTTTAAATGAATGTCAACTGTAGGAGCAATTGTTAGTCATTGTTGTGAAATAAAGAAAAGTGATGGGATGGATGGATGGATGGATGGATGGATGGATGGATGGATGGATGGATGGATGGATGGATGGATGGATGGATGGATGGATGGATGGATGGATGGATGGATGGATGGATGGATGGATGGATGGATGGATGGATGGATGGATGGATGGATGGATGGATAATTGGTCTAGGGGTTAAAACAAACTGAGCAAGAACGAAAAAAAAAATATTTATTTATTTTTTGAACTTATAAAAGCAAAAGCAGACACCAAACACAATACATATTTTAAGTAAACAAGACAAACCAGAGCTATTAATTCAACTGCATGACAACATAAGTCCAAAATTAAAAGTGTTTTGTATTGTTGAAGTTGAGCATTCTTTACTTAACCGTTGGTATTTGTGAATAATTCTATACTGATTCGAGGCTATCCCTGAGTAAATGAGTCTATGATAGAGGAACACAGCGGTAATTTGGAACTCAAAAAGCCTATCAATGTCTACGCATGTTCTTTTATTCGATAGTAGCTGGAATTTGCTAATCAAAATTTTAAAGCGCACCTAAACCATGACACAATACTTACGTATCGATTTATAAAAATGCAATCATACTGAAAAACCAGGTGCAGAAAATATGCTCTTGTCAGCAATTTTTGCCACGAAACCCAGAAAAGCATAGCAAGTCTACATTTCGCGGATTGATATTCCTCAAATGTCGTATAACGACGTCTGAATTTATAAAGACTTATAAACAACTAAGAATAAATAATTTTTTTCCTAAAAAGACTACTTTATTGTTGAAGATTCAAATCTAATAAAAATTCTAGTAAAAAATTAGTTAAAAAAAAAGAAAAAGAAAAATAGTTTTAGCTCACCAAAAGAAATTCCCAAAAAACGATTCAACTTTGCCATACCCCCGAGACATCCGCAGAGCTGAGGCGGCGTATGGACTTCGTACCTGACGGCGATTAAATCCTTCTGCCCTTGGGTGTACGAATTACGCAAGAAAATGTTCTAGCCGAAGCATCAGGGGAGAGACCAGCCGGCCCCCAGTAACCTTTTGAGTAACCTATTCCTGTCTACACAAATCCGTCAAATTGAAATCTAGCAGAGGAAAGCCCCTAGAAATATAATTTGAACTGCCGGCCATTTAGTATTTTTATATAGGAGTGGGTAATAAATGTTCTTTACTATTATCTCCTCCCTTAGAGTGGTTTTCATAAACCTGTGAATTCAATGTTAGCATAATAATCATTGATACAAACTAGTACAAGTTTTTACTTATTAGACTGTAAACAATGAAGTAATAAAATTTACAGTCAACAAACTTTCACTGCTATACTTAGTTGTCTCACTATTAACCGCCATTGCACATTAAAATGCGTTAATAGAAGTTAATAGCTAAATTTTGCTTCACGGGATTATGAAAATCACTCTTTAAACCAACGGTAACGTCATAGCGAAATGGGGCAATAAGGGGGCTAGTACTCGTGAGGGAAGATGGAGACACAGGCAAATGAAGAGAATCAGGTTAAGTAGTACTACATAATGTCGCACATTTCAGTCATGTGATCATTTTTGGTGTCTGAGTTTCCTTTTTGCGAGAGAAACGAACAAAAAAAAAACATTAAAATAATTAATTAATTAATCATATCCTTTTTGTAATCACTACCAAATCCTGCAATCTGATTGGTTCAAAGTAGGTCGATTAATTCCCAAATCGCATCCTTAGAGGCTCTTAATCGCATCCTCATTTTTTTTTTTATTTAAACAATAAAATAAAATAAAACAAAAAACTAAAAAAAAAATTGTTTTTTTTTTGTTCACATTTAGTTCTTCTACTACATTAAATTGATTATTCTGCACTCTTTATTGTGTCTTTTTCTTGTGTATGATTACAAAAAGCATATGATTAAGTGGTAATTTTGGTCTGAAATCAAACTTTCAATTACAAATCGTGCAATTTTGTAATGGCGCGTTTGATTTCAGACCAAATTGCACTCCCCTCAGGTCAATTACCATCATTAATTATCACTTAATTAATTATCACTTTACAAACTGAAATTTGAAAGACGCAATAGAGCGCGTATGCAGTAAAACCATAAAATGAAAACAAAGTTGATACTGACAATTACCACTATTTTGTGAGCCAGAATATTCATCATACAAAGACAAATACACAAGACACCATTTGTGTCTTTTGTTTAATAAATGTTCTGGTTGAAGCGATAGCAACTATTAGTCATTAAATAGATACTATTTGTCAGTATTTCAACTTTTTTTCTTATTTCATAGTTTTCTATGACAGTAAAAGTAAAACATTTATATAAAGTTTATGTATAAACTCGTAGATGCCATGCATAAAAAAGCAAAAATGGAATTATTTTTCTACATTGAAATACTATTCTAGTTGCAATTTGAAAAGTTTGTATGTCCTTGGGTTTCTTAGTGATATAATAATTACTGATCTTATCATTAAAAATCCATTGTTTTCAGTCTGCATTATCCCAACGAATGCATAGAGGAAAATCAGACATATTTAGTGTGCTTGAAAAACGGGGGCGGTCTATGGTCAACAAGCTAGAAAGAAAACAATTGGATTTTGATAAGATCAATAATTATACTAGATAATTACTGAGGCACGCAGCATTCGTAGGTATAATGCAGGCAGCTGAGGGCTACATTATACCTACGAATGCTGCCTGCCTCAGTAATTATCTATTAAAGTGAGGCTTTGCACCATCACGTGATGGCAGCCATGACAGGGGCCACAACAATGGCGTCTTTTTTTCATCTGAAAAGCTGCATTCTCTTTCATATAAATCAGATTCGACCTGAATCAATAGTACTTCTGCAACAAACAGTCACGTGCTGACATTTAACTTTGATAACGAATCATTCCAGCTCAAGGTCCCTGGAAGGCTCTGCTGGATGGCAAACGAACATAAACTGTTTCGTATCTTGAAATCAAAAGTATCTTATAAGGGGAAAAAGGTATTTTTGAAAAGATTTTGGATATAATCCAGCAAAAAACCTTTAAACAAAGTAATTTTGCCATCCAATAACAATCACGCGTCATTCTATTGCAAAAGGCCTATTGCTCCTGCCTCCTATCATGGCTGCCATCACGTGGTGGTGGAAAGCTTCTTTTGATGAATAGACCCTTTGCAGTTAACAGTCACGTGTCTGTACTGGACGACAAAATTTATGTTCTTATATTAAAATGGTGATTCTTTTTAGATACTTGTAAAGAACTGAATGAAAAGATGTGCATGCATTCGAGAGTTTTCTTCTGGGTTCTCCGGTTTTCCTCCTTCCGTTAAATGGCCAATTCGATCTGTGAATTAATCGTGTCCAGACTGGTTGAATCAGAATATCGATACAGTCGACATCGATTGTCAGAGCTTTTGATAACGTGCGTAACGTTCAAGCGCACATCCCTAGTGTTAGCATCCTTTTCTGTGAAATAAAAGAAAGAAAAGATCAGAACTGTGAAGGGGTCTATTTGACACAATAAACCCTTCAAGCTCAACGTTCTGTTTCCCCCCTTACAGACCACGAGTCATTCCCTGGAGCATTGATCAGTTCTTTGTTTAACGGTTGCGCATGAATAGACACATGGATATGGAGAAGCGTAAATAAAGAATCTTATTCTCAAGAAAATGAAACGTGTATGTAATGGGAAAACATGACACCCAAGTCAAAATGATCTATTCCTAATTTTAATCACATTAAGGATATGAAATATTTTACATTAATAAAAGTATACAGTTGCATTTAGGAGAAAGCACAGATAGCCTAGCATGGTTTACAAATATTGTTTATTAACAACAAAACCTGAAAAGCATTCTTAATATTAGAGCAAAACTTGGTGCCAGGTTAAAGAAGTGACAAAATGTTTAAAAAAATAGTCAGAATTTCTCAATCTCCTTCACCTGTATTTTCTATATTTTATTTATTTTTTATTATTTTTTTAAATATTTTTTTTATTGAAAGAAAAAAC
The DNA here is from genome assembly GCA_011057435.1 of Actinia equina. NCBI lineage: Eukaryota > Metazoa > Cnidaria > Anthozoa > Actiniaria > Actiniidae > Actinia > Actinia equina. Next base: position 947,277 of record WHPX01001440.1, on the reverse strand, counting down.
TTTGCGAAGAAAAATTCAAAAATGTCAAAGAAAAAAATTGGAGTGAAAAGCTTAAGTAAAGAAAGAAAAGAAAAAAAGAAGAAATGGAAATAGAAAACGAAAAAGATGGAAAATAAAAAAGGAAAGGAAAGGACGAAAGGAAAATAAAAAAAGGAAAGAATAAAAAAAAGAATAAAAAACGAAAACACACACAAAAAAGAAATCAATATAAACTGAAAAGAAACAAAAAGTCGAAAGAAGTTCAAAAGCACATGTTTTTTATAATTTATTTCACACATTTTTCAACCTTCCAACAGTCTCAATGCCTTCTATATGTTGTTTTGTTCACCTGTTGATAGTTTTCTTCGTGGATCGATAACCTTTTGTAAACAATTAAATACGATATTAATTACACCTATAATCACAAGAGAACGTTTCTGGGAACATTTATTTGAAATTACTTATAGCTGCCCTAAGCTTAACTAAAAGTAATTATAAGACGCTATGGAATTGCGATTTGTATCTTTTTAATTCATAGTTTAAGTAGCTTGCTCGAAATGAAAGATTTGAGATGATATAATACCCGACAATAATCTCAGGTTGACGTCATGGCCGCCATGTTGGTTGACTTATATCAAAATATTTTTCCTCTTATTCTCTCTTATTCGTATTCAACGCTGCATAACTTTGAAGGATATTCATACATGTTTCTATAATGTCTGGCTTGAAAGAAAGAGCAAATCAGCCGCTGCAAATGTGCCAAAGACTTACCAGGTATTCTAGCATATTCTAGGCAGCTTGGCAAAAGGATTTGTTTAAACTTTCAAATGTTAAATTCCTTATATACTATATCAGGAGAAAATGAACTAGTTCATATTCTCTTGACTATATATATAAATAATATGTATTTATAATTTGTCATAACTTTAATTCAAATTGTATTTTTGTGTATATAATATATGGGTTGTTTTTTCTGTGACAGTATAGTAGGTTATATATAAATTATGGATTAGAATATTGAATATACCTAAAGAGAAAGCTGTGTGTGTGTGTGAGAGAGAGAGAGAGAGAGAGATAGAACACAAAACATACGAGCACAGAGAGAGAGAGAGAGAGGAGAGAGAGGGTGAAAGAGAGATAGAACACAAAACATACGAGCACAGAGAGAGAGAGAGAGAGGGTGAAAGAGAGATAGACACAAAACTAACGGAGCACGAGAGAGAAGAGAGAGAGAGAGAGAGAGAGAGAGAGGGTGAAAGAGAGATAGAACACAAAACATACGAGCACAGAGAGAGAGAGAGAGAGAGAGAGAGAGAGAGAGAGAGAGAGAGAGAGAGAGAGTCCTTTATTTTACAACGGTTGTTCCATTCAATTGTTACATTGATTTTCAAGAAAGCCGTATAAGAAATAAATAGAAGAGTAAATATAATATAGATATGAATAAATTAAGAGTATTAAAAATGAGAATAATAAAAAATATAAATTTACTCTATTAGTTTTCTGAAATTACATAGAGAGCTAGAAGTCCTTGCACTCAATGGAAGATTATTCCATAGCTGGGCTCCGCTGTAAGACAGGCTACGCTTCAAAAATTCGGAATGAGGTAGAGGAAGCTTCAAGTTTGAATCATAGCCGCGTAAGCCATAGTTGTGCAACTCGCTGGTTTTCTTGAATAGGTTTTTGAGTAGGTTTGGGGCATTGCCCTCTATAATTTTATACATTAAGATAGCCTTCTGAGTATTTCTTCGAGTTTCAAGATCAGACCAGCCGAGACTTGTTAGAATTTCGGCCGATCTGATCTCATAACTAGAATGAGTAATTATGCGAGCAGCCCTGTTTTGGAGTTTCTGAATTTTATCCTTCAGGACCTTCCCGCAATTACCCCATAAGCTAGAACAGTAATCGAAATGAGGTAAAACCAACGAGTTGTAAAGAGAGATAAGTTGTGGGATTGACAGAATAGATCTAAATGTACGAAGCATTCGCAGACCCCTCACTACCCTTGGAATAATGATATTATCTATATGACCATCCCAACTCAATTTATCGTCTATTAACACACCTAGTAATTTAGCTCTTGTGACTCGCTCAATGCTGTCACTACCCAGGTTAATGTTGGGATTTCGTATAAGCTGGTTTAATTTGTAATTGGAGGCTATTAACATAAATTCAGTTTTACTAGAATTTATGGAGAGCCTGTTGTCCCTAAGCCACATGCTTAGATTTTCAACATCAGTATTCAGTAGTCCCTCCAATTCCCTTACATTACTGGCAGTTGCTGTAATGTGCGTGTCGTCTGCATACATACCAGGCGTGGTGCATTCCAAACAGTTGGGAAGATCATTAACATAAACCAAAAATAATAAAGGACCTAGAAGAGATCCCTGGGGAACCCCGGATTCAATAGCACTGAACTTAGAGTAGGCATTGTTTACCACACAACATTGACTCCTATTGTTAAGATAGGAAGAGAACAATTCAAGGGATTTGTCTTGAATACCATAAAGTTGAAGTTTCTCTAATAGAACTTTATGATTCACGGTATCAAATGCCTTACTAAGATCAACGAACAGTACTCCGCTCAAGAGACCAAGATCCATATTTTGAAACCAACTTTCAGTTGCCTGAAGGAGTGCCGTAAGGGTTGAATGGCAAGGTCTAAAGCCCGACTGAAATTTGCTCAGAATATTATTAGAAGAAAAATATGAATAAAGTTGATCAAAAATTATCTTTTCAAACACCTTGGCAATCACTGGCAGAACTGAAATTGGTCTATAGTTGCTAGGATCGTTTTTCTTATCCCCTTTATGAGAGAGAGAGAGAGAGAGAGAACACACGGAGACAAGAGATAGGAAGCGGGAGAAAGAGAGAGAATGACTCGAGAAAGGAAGAAACATAGCAGCCAAAAATAACTTTCAAAACATGCTCTCCTCAACGAGTCTGAGAAAAAAATTAATACCCCACTAGTAGCTATGAAATACCACGTTCATTATAGCCCTTGGGTCATATGAATCTATACGAAAAGAATCAATTAGAAAAAGTCTCGGTGTTTTGGCTTCGCTATTTATTTCTTTTTTTCTTTTTTTTTTTTTTTTTTCTTTTTTTTTTTTTTTTCCTTTTTTTTCCTTTTTTTTTTTTTGTTTTGATTTTGTTTTGTTTTGTTTTGTTTTCAAAGAAATATTCACTACTTCCTAAAAGCCTTAATGACTCCTTGGAAATATTTCTTTACCATTATGTAACTAGAGCCTCTATCTAACAAGCAATTGTCAAAGTCCCAAAAAGCATTTTGCACTAATTTCTACCTCTATTAAGCGACCAACTTCTTTTAAGCGACCACCTGATGAAAATTTCCCGAGGGGAACCACTTGTAACACAAGTTCTACTTTGATTAGGAATGAAGACTTTTTCAATTGGTACGAACTAATCCCGCGCCAAAACAATAATCTGGCCTTAGGATTTTGAATAAGGAATGCAGCACTAGCTTTTTTATATATATTAATTTCTTTTAATATCGAAAAGAATAAGCAAATGTTTTATAGTATGTCTGGAAAGGGGAATTAATGAGCATCAAATAATTAAGGCAAAACGCACATTAATCTCAAATGGGAGACTTCGTTTATTAGGCGTCGCAAATGATACTTGTTCAACAATATCTCGAGGGGGACTCTTAATATTAGCAAAACAAAATCACGTCATGGTTAATGTGTCTGGACCGCCTTTGAATTCAGTGTGTTTCCTGTTATGTTTGACTCAAAGTTATAGGAAAGGCTTCTCTTCTCTTCTCTTCTCTTCTCTTCTCTTCTCTTCTCTTCTCTTCTCTTCTCTTCTCTTCTCTTCTCTTCTCTTCTCTTCTCTTCTCTTCTCTTCTCTTCTCCGCTACTGGTTATCAGTATTAACAAGAGAATATGAATTAATCAATTTTCTATTGGTATTAAGTTACTTAACCTATACAAACCTATGTATTTGGATCGCCAGAAATCCCTCTAAAGAAATATCATGGACAGACATGTCCTAATAATCCGAATAATAGATAGATAACACCTTTATTTATCCAGGACAGCACCTTCATTTGCTAAATGTACATGTTATCAATGGCAGCCCTTCTACAAATATAATGATTTATATTATACTAATATATACAATACTAATACTAAAATATTAAAATATTGACTGCTAATATGACTGATAATATGTATATATTACATATATATACACTCAATTGAAGAATCGTTGTCGGGTTCAGAAACATAGAAGCTGAGACCAAAATGGCACATGGGAAGTACGTTAATTAGATGCACGCGTTTGGTATTCTAAACCGACTGCATGGATGGCACAAATGAATAAATTATAATATAATTATGTCATTTCCCATGCGCCATTTCAGTCTCAGCTTATATGTTTCTGAACCCGACAACGACTCTTCAATTGAGTGTATATATAAATTCTTACGCCACATCAAAAGTTTTAAATGCTCATAATGCAAAGTTTGCAGAGGGAATTCGAAAATGTTTCTACAAAAAAAAATTAGAAATGGTTTGTTTGTTGTATGTACATAAGTAACAATACAATATTAACTTAGTGCATGTTTGAAAGAAGATTAATTATATATCCATTCATTCAAGGTACCTTAGCATTATTGCATTGTTTATATTAATATTATATTGTAAATCATATGTGCTTGTATTGATGGTTTTCAATCATTTCCAGGAGAATGAAATAACAAAAGACACGGCGGCCATGTTGGAGGATATAACAAAAGAATTTAGACTGAAGGATATATCACGTGTTTCCTCGAAGTTTCTACATTTAAACAAATGCTGAAATACCATTCTCCATCTTAAAACCTCATCAAATGGTCGGGGCATTCTGGATTGTCCGACTCACGAGTTGAATTTTACATTTAAAGTTCAGGCTCACTTTAGTCTCAATGTGTCAATGTGTCAATGTGTCAATGTGTCAATGTGTCAATGTGTCAATGTGTCAATGTGTCAATGTGTCAATGTGTCAATGTGTCAATGTGTCAATGTGTCAATGTGTCAATGTGTCAATGTGTCAATGTGTCAATGTGTCAATGTGACAATGTGTCAATGTGTCAATGTGTCCATGTGTCCATGTGTCAATGTTTCAATGTGTCAATGTGTCAATGTGTCAATGTGTCAATGTGTCAATGTGTCAATGTGTCAATGTGTCAATGTTTCAATGTGTCAATGTGTCAATGTGTCAATGTGTCAATGTTTCAATGTGTCAATGTGTCAATGTGTCAATGTGTCAATGTGTCAATGTGTCAATGTGTCAATGTGTCAATGTGTCAATGTGTCAATGTGTCAATGTGTCAATGTGTCAATGTGTCAATGTGTCAATGTGTCAATGTGTCAATGTGTCAATGTGTCAATGTGTCAATGTGTCAATGTGTCAATGTGTCAATGTGTCAATGTGTCAATGTGTCAATGTGTCAATGTGTTTTTAGTGATGGTTTTCACGGCGGTCATGTTGGAGGAATTAACAAAAGAATTATCAATGAATACTCCGGTACGTGGAATAGAAATAATTTTAATTGTCATCAACAATACTGAGTGATTACCTGAAACGGGAATGCGGTAAATAGTCATAAATATGCCGTATTCAGATGTCGGTTTGAACAACATGGATATCTCTCCCTCGAATGTAACTTCTCGTTGAGTTTTGAAACAAAAATGCATAAAACTTATATTGCAAACGAGGAACGAGCAAAACATTTGATTTTAAGTTAAAGAATTTCGGGAACAAGAAAGCAATATCAATATTTTTCTTTAAACTTTGCATTGCAAGCACTGAATCAACAGCTTCTTTATCTATTTCGAAAAGGTTGAGGAAGGTCATGTTGCATGTTGCATGTTGCATGTTGCATGTTGCATGTTGCATGTTGCATGTTGCATGTTGCATGTTGCATGTTGCTGCATGTTGCATGTTGCATGTTGCATGTTGCATGTTGCATGTTGCATGTTGCATGTTGCATGTTGCATGTTGCATGTTGCATGTTGCATGTTGCATGTTGCATGTTGCATGTTGCTGTTGCATGTTGCATGTTGCATGTTGCATGTTGCATGTTGCATGTTGCATGTTGCATGTTGCATGTTGCATGTTGCATGTTGCATGTTGCATGTTGCATGTTGCATGTTGCATGTTGCATGTTGCATGTCATGTTGCATGTTGCATGTTGCATGTTGCATGTTGCATGTTGCATGTTGCATGTTGCATGTTGCATGTTGCATGTTGCATGTGCATGTTGCATGTTGCATGTTGCATGTTGCATGTTGCATGTTGATGTTGCATGTTGCATGTTGCATGTTGCATGTTGCATGTTGCATGTTGCATGTTGCATGTTGCATGTTGCTTACTTAGCTCGAATGTACTATGTTCATATATGTATTATCATATGTTCATATGTTCATATCTATATTAATATAGATGAAAAAATACCGAAAATGTTTCTGTCATTGTGGTATTCACATTGTCCATAGTGCAATTCGGGCTTGGAATGCAAAATGCAACATGCAGCATGTATCATACAGGGAAATCATCGCCAACCTTTCTTAAATAGCTTTATACCAAAAACAGTTCAAGGATCGGAAGAGTAACATTTTTATAAATGTGTACACCTATTGCAAGAACGTTGTCATGCGAAAAAAGAACATTAGTATTTAGTGTGATAGGAATTACATAAAAAAAACAAAAGAAGATCACTGAAGCTGAACTTTTTCTTTTGTCCTTTAATGTATTCCTTTCTCACAAAATCACTAATGTTCTAAAATCGTATGACAACGTTCTTGCAAGTAGGTGTAAATGATATTTGACTTTTTAAAGAAAGATGAAGAGTAGACATAACTAAGTATCATCAGTTTTTTCTTTTGTTCCTTATTTCTTTCCTTTAACATGTAAGTTCATTTTTTCATCTTTTTTCATTTTTCCATTTTCTTTCTTCCTTCGATCATTTTCAGGTAACGAATCAGTATATTCTTTTTTTTCCTCTTCTCTATCTCTCTCTCTTTCTTCATCTTAAGGCCCTGTTATACAATGAAACTTTTAGCTGCAGCTTGTGTGCAACAGCGCTGCAAGAAACGACACAATAATTTCGTCAAACTATGCACTATCATCTGTCATGTCTTTTAGAAGACTGTTCGCTGCTTGCACACAAGTTTCTGCTAAAAGTTCAACGTGTAGCTTCTCCTTAACTAATCCGTTCTTTCTTCTATTACTTCATTTCTTTTTTTCTACGGACAGGACTAGTCTCCAACGATTCCAATTGATAACACTGATGATAACTTAACATCAAATAATAATGTCTATCACCTATATATGCATTACATGCATAAAATAAAAGTGCCTAACATTAATCCGTGAAAATCTTTGTAAGAAATTGCACAAATTAGTAAATTAAGTAAACCATAGACCTACAAAATGTTGCTCTAATTTGTACAATTTTGTTAGTAACTTTTTCATGGATATATGGTAGAGTGTAAACAATATATCCTTGAAATAGTACCAACTAATGAGTACAATATCACCAATGAAACTGGAAAAGAAATAAATGTGTTTAGTGCTAATTAGTTCTAGTGCTATATTTTACGGATGTATGGTTTTGCACTCTTACAAACCATATACCCGATGAAAAATGAATTAACAAAATTGTAGAAATTAATGCAAAGTTGTGTACGTCTACGGTCTACTGAACTTACTAATTTGTGCAAATTTGTGCAATTTCTTAGAAAGTTTTTACGGGTATGTTTTATGCACTCTAGTATAATACCAAAATTACCTACGTATATACTGATATGAAATACAACCTTATTATATCTTCTAATGTAACTAAGAACGCGGTTTTTGAAACCCATTTACCAATTTAAGGCAGGTTGATTCAAAAGCATCCAAGTGGAATCAAATTAATTTTTCTTTAATTCGGAACTGAGCTCTGACTGCAATAAAAATATCACTCATTAAAGATTTGTGACTTTGTAAGAAAGCATGTATATGCATGTATATCGGTGTGGTATATCGGTGAAAGACTTTGTAAGAAATCGCACATATTAGCACAAATTACTAAGTTCAGTAATAGTCCTGCACTCAGCTAATTAGCAAAATTTTGCTTGTTAAGTTTTTTTTCACGTATATAAAGTATGCACTCTATGAATTCCAACCTGAAGAGTACTTGATGGCAATGGAATTTGGATTTGTTAACGCTTACATAACTGGATTGAACTATCATTACTATGGAACTATCACACACACACAAAAAAAACGATTTGTGATACGAATATTAGCACCCGTCTTTTTGGAAAAACATTCAGTAAAACTTTGAAATAATTATTATAAAGTTGGGGCGTAAAAGGATTTAAAAAAACTGTAAATAGATAGTCAATTTGAGTTATTTCTTTTGAAGAAGCAATGTTACATTTTTGTAACTTACGTTTTTGTAAATTCAGTTAAAAACTGCGATTAATATTAAAACTTTTTGGGCTTAAAAGAAGCCAAGAAATGTAATAGACAGTCTTAACTTATCTCTTTTGTAACAGCAATCTCACCGACATTTTTAAAACCTTTTGTGAATAAAAATATGTTCAATCTCTGCTGTAATTTGGCATTAAAATAATTCTAGCTTTATGGCGAATTCTTCTCTAGGTAAGCTTTGTATTCTTTCCAATTACTGCAAGGAATATGTATTGAATTACAGAAAAAGTCATTCTACTTTTAAGTCTCAGTATTAAGAAAATATTCAAATAGTTAGATAGGACCTTGTCACAAGAGTGACAACCATGTTAAAAAATTCCATTTTTCAGTACCACCTCTAGGGACATATCACGAAATTGAAAAATAAATATTTAACTTTGATAGTTGAAAATATTTGTAATTTCATAAAAATTGCAAGCCTTGAGCTTTACAATTTCAATAGTAACGCATTTATATTTCTCCTATACTTGGAGGATAAACTTGTATACATCGTTTATCATAACTATATAATTGGTAATTCTCATCGCTTTCAAAAACATGGCTTGAAAAATACAGATTGATGTCTTAGAGAGCTGTTCTACTGAGAGATGTTGATTGACTATTTTAGTTTAGAAAATTGAGTGAATCATTTGCGAACAAAGTATTAAATACTAAATATAAAAGCTTCAGTGAAAGATATAGAGTATCCCTTGGACAGATTATTTCTCCCCTTGTCAGGAAATGCATTATTCAAAACTTAAAATCCTCAGTGGAAAGATATCACGTTCCACGATACAAGAAAAGATTGATAAACATATACCCCATCAAAGTATGGTTCCCTATCGGGTAATTATTGATATCCACTCTGGTCTTTGAAAACCGAGCGTCACAAACAGTGGATGATACTTGTACATCTGCAGTGAAATCCAACAGTGTTTAATCTTGTTTTAGGTTCCTCTAAATTCTAAATAGAACAATAGATTTTCGCTGGGATTGAGTGTTTTGCCGCTTGAAAACAATGTCTTAGAGTAATTCTTTATAAAAAAAATAGGCGGATGAAAAGAGAAGGTGGGAGATATGAAACGTATGGGGGGAAAATAAGGACATTACTTCGTATAAAGGAAGCGGTATCTTTGTGCCTAAACCCAACGTAATAAGACATGGTAAGCTTAATGAGGACAAATCACACTAACTCAGTTTAATAGGATTTGTATATCAGACTAGATCACCGTTTGTATTTGAAATAAAAACTAGCGTTAAGAGATGATATTTTATTTGGCTAGAGAAGCTGAAAATGAGATTATGAGTGCGAAAAAACAAACTGGATCATTTGCGAATTGTAACTTTAAAATACCAGAACTGTCTTACTAGTGTCACAGAAAATCCCAGAGCGTGAAAAACACTGAGTTTGTACTCTATTGTTTATGTCTGGATTAAGGGAGTAAGGTAGTGGAATTTATACTTCCAAATTATTTGAGAGGAAGCGACCTCAAGAGTTCTCAAAGAGAGGTCGACGCTAATAACCCACATCCGAACAATTTATTTAGTTTTGAAATTAAGCGGCAAAATAGATTCTTCGCATTATTTCTCTTCAAAAATCTTCTCTTAGTTTCTTTTGTGTAAGATCAGAATACTACTAAAACTGTACGGGAATTTTTTAAGAGCATGCATGATTTTTAGATCAGTTTTTCTTCACTATATTTGCTTTGATATCTTTTTCTTTTCTTCTTTGAAAAGAGAGAATTCATGCGAGAATACAATAACATTTCCGGTGGGAAATTTTTAATAATCTGGTGTAAGCTGTCGTTCAATTAACAGTGAAAATACCGCAATTGGACGAACAATTCTAGGATAATATTGGTAATTTCATTCCAAACATTTCTAAGAGGTTAATTTTAAAAGCGAAAAAGCTTTCTTAAGCAAACACATTCTGAGTCGTGTTGTTGGTAATAACCATTAAGTTAGGGAGAAAATTCTAAAAAAATATTACTTAGGAGAGCTTGCTCGGTTTGTTATGCTGTTTCAGAGACCTCTTCATGCATGAAATTGCACCTTTTTTTACCTATCTATATATAAAAAATATCAATCAAATCGAGTTGAATGAAAAACATTTATGTTTCTAGTTGTGAGCTCAATAATGTCCCTCCAATTGGAGGGACAACTACTGTATCGAAAGTGCTATTAATTCAGAATTTCCAATCAAAGAATTTCATATTATGTTTGAAGAAAAACAAGCAAGCATACTTTCGACCCTGGTTTTACATAAATTCGATTCTTATGTCCTTATTTTAACTGTAGGATAAACACTTGCAATTTTTTACCATACCTAGAAAGATATTCAAAAGAAAAAAACCTTAACCGTGATTCAAAAAAAAGCCTTTCGTCCGGAATGTTCCACCCTCAGTCAGTGAAATGCCTGGTTCGGTTTAATTCACTCGTTTTTAAGAGAATGGTTTACTCAAATTGCGTGTTAGCTTTGCGGTCGCTTTACCCATCTAGTGTATTAGAAAGTCCTTCATCTTAATAGTAAAAAGTCGATGACAGCGATTTCGAGTGAAAGTCAAACAAACGCTAATGTCTTTTTAAGAGGTGATGGCCGGCTCGGAATTTTAAGTCTACACTACTGCTGTTTGAAAACTATGCTCGCTGTATTTTTAAGCACACTGTCTTATAAACTAAATCTTGCTCTACTCAGTAATCAAACATTGTATAGATTCAATTTTCTATTCATTTATTATTGGTTATTCCTTATGCAATTCTAAGCTGATGATTATTTGAACTCGGACTTTCAGATGATGTCGGACACTGAGAGAATCAAACCTTTGAAAGGAAAAGGTATAACTAGCTAAAACTAGTGTGAGCTGCGTCGGTGTTTCTAATGAAACAGTAATGATAAAAAGGTAAATTATACACCGTGAAAAGATGAAAAAACTTACTAAAAGGAGTTGTATGTCTTTAAATTTACTAGTTCAGAATGGAATGAATATTTCCCTTCTGATTATATCATAAACAAGCACATCGCGTGAATGCTAAACTGAAGTTTGATTTGTTCTAGAACGAATAGCCTCTAACACTAGGAAACAATAAATCCATCCCTTATGTTCTCTCCAGACCCTTCGAACCACGTCGGTTCTATTTTCAAATCTAGGTATACAAAGGCAACATCCTAATCAAAGACGACCCCTCAAGCAAGATGCTATGATCTCGAGAGCGCTAAAACAAATCGACAAAAGATTCTAGTTCGGGCATATTACCGCGTAATTGCATTCATGTGTAAAGCAATGGGGTCGAAAATTAGTTAGTGAAGTGTCTGCTACTGAAGAGATGTTGCGAAACAAAACCTCAAAATAACAAAAAAAAAACATCCTAAAGCTACTACAATATTCAATCGTTTACAGTAAAGAGCATTTATATTCTTTGGTGTTAGGAAAGGTGTAGGGAGTTTGTTTGATTGACAGGGATATAATGCTAGTATAAGAGAAAAAAAGTGTGAAAATTTGATGACCGATGTGCGAGAATACAATCATCCCAAGATCTTCCACGTCGGCAAGGATGTCTTTGATTTATTTGATGGGACTCCATCAGTGAACTTGCTATAGCTTTGTGTGGTTATACATCTGCATAACCATAGAATCTTACCTTTATAGATCCTGCGATCCACCAAGAAGGAGAAGTAATCAAGTGAGTCTGTAATTGAAGTTTTTTACTCTCAAAAGCGTCACACAACTCTTATGGAGGATGAAAACCTTCCTTTTGAAGAAGAATGCACCACCTTCAAAAGAACCGCCATCTTTCTTTGAAAAATTTAAAAAAACATCCTTTTCGTTTCGTTTCGAGGACATTACTTCTTTCTACTAAATCGTCCAGACACCTCAGAGGTTTGGTTTAAGAATTCCAGTTTGAAACTCAAGTAGATGGAGTCAAACTCAGCGTGTGTTTGAAAGAACTGACCAACTTGTATGATTAAAACCCGCTGGGAATCAGGTCTTCGTCCAGCCCCACACCGAGCGCGCGAATAAAGACAACACTAAGTGCCATTCTCATTTTATTTAAACTTGTGTTGTTTATTTTGGAGTTGTTGGTTTTATAAGAATTGGGGACTTTTTCGTTTTGCGTGAAAAGTTCCTTCTGTTGACTTTAGAATTTTGGCAGATGCCGACACATTCAAAAAAGAGCCGCTTTTTTCCAATTACTGTCTTCGCTTCTTACACAACGCATCTATTGTCCAAGTCTTCTTTTGTTATTTTTCAAGAGTTGATGTTAAATCGATCGCAATAGTTTATTGTATTTCTATCTCCGTCTATTTTGACCTTATTTGTGTTAACGAATTGCTCGGCTGACTGGATTTGGATAATAGTGTCGAATTTATTAGTCCTTGATATTTGCCCTTGGCGAATTTGTACAAATTATGGCGGCTTTGATAATTATTCTTTGTGAATCCGGCTCTTTTGCAAGACCCACGAATCGTTTTATCCTTTCCTGCGCCATCAATTCAACGGAAGATATAATTGGTTGAAAAATAGAGCAAAGTTTGTTTTTCGTAGCGTTTGAAATTCAACGTCAAATCAAGGGAAATATAATTAATAAAAACATACATCTCTAACCCCTTGGTTTTTGGGTGAATATGAACGTTTAGCGCGCGACTCGCTACACACACTCAATATCAGATGATTGGATGAACGTGTAAATGGGTCTGTGTTAGGTTATATTTAGTTCAATATTTTTAAACTTTGGGAGACTGTTAACTCGCTTAGGAGCACTCTAACACGTACAAACTCGTGAATTAGCACGAGTTTTCTAACTCATTTGGAGTTTCGAACGGCTTTGCAAAATCGCAAAAAGCCGGCCCCTGAGGCGTAAGCGGCACAGTATTGTGAGTAAACGTTTATCTTCCATATAGATAAGTTGTCTTTCAAATTCTGGCATTCGTCCTTCTTTTAAGTTTAATTAAATGAGTAAATAAGACACGCTGGAGCGAATAAGTGGTTCGAGTCACACTAGAATCACAGAACCGAAATGTGAAGGTACAAGTAAGCTGCAATTCGGTATTTGGAGCGATACCATCTCACGATGAAGTACTTTCCCGTTCGTAAATCGATCTTTATCTCATTCCCCTTCTTACTCTGATATCGTTTTGTTTCATTTCTCTTTCTTTAGCAAGAGCCAAAACAAAAAGAAACCAAACTGTTTTTCATGAAGTTCTAAAATTAAGTCTTATATATGCCATGGACTTGTGCCTGGCCGAATATTTGTACGAATACACATTCACTTAAAAGGCAACTTCAATATGTGTCCCATATAAACACTTTTATTTCATCGCACATTTTTGTTCAACATCAATTTGAAACATGGCAACCTGCCTTCTTTTTTACGGCTAGTGTATTTACAATTCATGTGAGTTGATGAATTTAGTGCCGGTGTTTTCCTGAACGGTGGACTCAGTTTCTGATAAATCATTACATAGCATGCTTTTCTCTTCCTCTGACCCAGTTTTAGAGTGAGACTTTTTAAAGAGTATTCAGAGTTTGGTTTCATATTTATATATGTATATGTACAAGAAAATTTAGATTCTTGGAATGAAATTCTTAGAGTTGACAACTAAGAAAATAGGAGTACCTTTGAATGTGGATATCTCATCCAAGAATTGCATTCATAGATTTGCTTGAAAATCGGCCATAACTGGCTCCACAATCAACAACACTATTCACGGTTCCAATTGACGCTGTAAGTTTGAGTGAGTACTAGCTAGCCTGCGTGTATACAAAAGAAAACCTTGAGAAATTTTCAACTGAATTACGAATAGTTTCTGGCCCCGGTTTCTCTGGGTTTTCGGGCGCCGTGTCCTTGTCGATCCCTAAGATTTGAACTTCCTGCGATTTTGGACATTTTGGCGTCTCGCAGTCTAGCTTCCTCATTTGGTACGAATTCAAAATTCGAAATAACGGGGCAACAGTCTAGGAACGACCATTTGTCTCCATCGAGCCTTAAGTATTGTACTCCCTTGCCTTTTCGATAAAGCCAAAGCAGATAGAAGGCGTATGGATAAATTTGATAACGAAACGTCTAAACAGGCTCCACGAACCGGCATATAGTCGAAGCTGACCTTATTTTTAGCCCAGCAGATTGTGTTAAAGTCAGTAAGTTGCTAAAGCTGCTTGGCTAGGGCCAAGCGTGGTTGGATTGTCCATATGGAAATGTTCGTGATGTGTTGGCGCTCCTGGGATTCTGTTGAACCATTCAGACATTGGGGGGTACGTCGAAGCAGAGGGAAATGGTGAAGAATTGGACTTTCCATTTTGTGAAATCTCGTCTTGAGGACTTTCCATACCAGATTCTGATGGCTTGGCGTGAAGTTTCATGTGTTTTCTCAACGAACTCGGGTGAGTGTAGCTTTTATTACAACCATCCACCTTGCAGATATAAGGCTTGTCCGATGTGTGAACGTGAGAGTGTTTTTTGCGATCGCTCGAGTTTGCAAACCGCCGATCACAGCCGGGAAACTCGCAAATGAAAGGCTTTTCCCCAGTATGAGTTCTTTTGTGTATTTTCAGGTTTTCCGAGCGAGCAAATAGTTTTCCACAACCAGGAAAGGGACAAGGGAATGGCTTCTCTCCTGTGTGGACTCGTATGTGATTGATTAGCTTATACTTTGCCTTGAAGGGCAAGCCATTTCGAGCGCATTCTTTCCAGAAGCACACATGAGAAGAACTCTCGGGACCTCCAACATGATCCTCTGCCAGATGAGCCACAATGTCATGCATTCGAAAAAATTGCCTTCCGCATGGCTTGCCTTTGCTGCCCGGTTCAATCCACTCACATGTTACAACATGACTCAAAGGCTGTCGAAGATAACTTGGCGGCATTGACAGGCCAGGATGTGGCATATACTCGTACCGTGGAGGTACGAAGGGACTGGCGTACTGAGCAAGCTCGGGCTTATCATCTCTTGGGAAGGAGAACCGATACGCTTGGCCTAAAGATCCACCGTTTTGAGGATAATGACCAGGAGGATCATGTGCATGTGCAACAGAGAAGAATCCATGTGGAGAGCCATTCCCACCATCACGATGGGAATCATGTAAACTACTGTAATGGTTAGGATGCAATGGATGTACGACCGACCCATGAATCATATTGTGTTGTCGTGGTATACTTGCTCCTCTCGGCATCCCAGTATCAGTCAGTCCCATGGCTGTGTTCGGTGAGCGTACAGTTGTCGGCGGTCCAGAGGTGAAATTTTCCTGCCCAGCGAAGATGAATTCGTGTGAAGAAGGACGAGAGGATCGCGTATTTTGTCCAGAAGAATAAGGAAAGTGTGCACTAGATGAGTTGCTGTAGAGATCTTGGGAAGTCATTGTAAGGACACCAGGAGCTCCAGTCAACGTCTCGTGATTGTTCACTCCTAAAGTCTTTAATTGCGTGAGAAGACGATGGAAACCTGACTGAATGAAGCAAATACTCTTTGTTCAAAACCACGTCCTTCCTATTATGAAATGGAGGTGTTTGACGACTAAATCTTTCGTGACACGATTCGTGTTTACACCTCTAATGTCATAGCTAAGAATACGTCTACTCGAAAAACGTTTTCTATATGATAGGATGACACTTTAGATCGTCTATGAAGCCTTGGCCGTGCTGTGTTCCCAGTCAAATTCGCCTTGCAGTCCACAGAGCATCTGTACGAAGCAATGTTGTGAACCCAGCGTGATAATTCTCTTTATTGTAACTCGGCTCTTATGCTATTTGATTGGCATCGTCGCTTTATTGATAGTTAAACAACCAATCAACAAGGTATAGCCTGCGGGGTGTGAGCTTCGATAAATATTTGAACGCTCTTTGGTCCTATCAAAACCAATCAGTTGTTAGTATTTTCATGATGGCTTCCTTCGGAAGACAAGTTCATTTTCAATTAGAAAGAACCTTGTGTTTTGAGTGATTGAGGCCTAAATTGTTGCAAGGAAGCGTTCGAGTTCCACCGGAGCATTTTAGAATTTTCCTCGCCTTTCATCGCAAACCCGATTAAACCTCAGTCAATATTTGTCCTTCTACCCATGATATGTCATTTTTTAACGATCTGACCAATATTTACTATTAGTTCAAGGACTGTTTGATTATGGGGGAGGGATACACAAACCGTCCACAACTAAGGGTTTCTAATTGCCTATTTTGACCCATATACCCCCCCGTGGTGTCTATCTGTGATCCTTTGCTGTAACGGATGAAGTCGTTACTGACCTATCTATAATCCGCGAAAAACTCAACAATTATCGTTGTTGTGATATAGTTATAATTCATAGGTATTATTAATTAACGTTTGAAGAACTTGTCAAAGTCCCAATTCAAAAAGGGATCATTTTTCTTCTGATTGAGAGTCACAAGAAGCTTCTTCATGAACTCGTTTCTGCTTGATTATTTCTAGAGTCGGCACTTGAGGAAATGTTAAAATATAAAATACTGATAATTAGAGAATATGGTCTAAACATCGAATTAGAAGAGGTGTGGAGAAGGGATATAAACGTGTTTGCACGCGATATTAGCAGAGTGTCAATTATCACACGTTGTATTAGGTAAACTTTTACAGGAAGGAATACTTCTCTATAATCTTTTTTTATCTCCTTTCGACAGCGCTCGGGAAACGACCTCGATTTTGATGTATTTTAAACAAATGAATCTTCAACTTGAGTACCAATTATGCCGCTTTCTAAGTTAACCACAAGCGATAGAATATATTGGTCTACCCTTTGTGGATACCGCCTATCACTCAGCCGTTGCAAGATGATGATTTCAGCGCGTGCAGCTAGCGCTTCGACTGCAATTTATCCCTTAGGACTTCTAAGACTAAATCCTATAATTCTGACATTGTATTAGTTTTAATGAGTACTCGAGTTAATTTAAAAAAAAGGTTTGAAGGTTATAATAAAACATCTCTGAACCGTGTCGACGACTAAGCGTGATTATAGCTGTATTGGTACGGCTTCAAAGGTGTGATTAGTTTAGTGCTGATGCACTCAAAGGTATTATCAACTGATGACTGAAGAGCCATGTATAAATCTCATCTGTATCGCAGACGATGGTTAGATGATTTTATGGGATTAATTACCGTTAGAAAACAAATGATTTGAAAAGATCATCTTCATAGACAAGTACAAAATTGCAGGGGTCCAATGTAAGGTGTAGGAGTGTAAACAAGAGGGTCTTTAGCCGAATATCAAGGTAAATAAAGGTCGTAATAGGATAAACAAGACTGGCTATGTGAAAGTACTTAGGTAAAGTCGACCAAAAAGTATAGGGAAAGTCGAAGGGGAAGTCGAGTTAAGCGGACCAAAGATACTAAGAGGAGCTCAAGACTAGCGACACTAGCGACAAAGAACGAATGAGCTTGAAGGAAAAAAGTTGGTTGAGAAACTGGATTGCAAAGAAAACTAAAGGAAAGGAGACGAAAGGAAGTAAGGAAAGAGAAGAGAAAACAAAACAAAGAAGGAAAGAAAGAATGACCAAGATATCAAATTATGAAAATACTTAGAAGAGAGAATATATTCAACATTTGTTGGGCTTATTTGCTGCTGGGATAGCCTCAACAATTTATCCAAATTAGAACACGACCTTGTTCATTCAACTGTACTGTGTTTCAAAAGTTTATTTTGTTAGTCCCTAAAATAAAACAAGTAATTTATTTTACAAGGTCAATGTCATTAATTTTAGCTCTGACTCCGTCAACAACTATTTCATCTCCGTCTGCTTCTTAATCTTTTCAAATTCAGTCTATTTTAAAAAAAAGAAAAATAATGAATTTTTTATCTCACTTTGAGCGTTACTGCAATTTTCATAACATGCAAACTCTGTGTCTGCGTGGTCCACGCCGAAATTTGGTTTTCGTTGCCGTCAATCAAACCTAATCAGTTGGTAACTTTCATACTTTTGACTGGCGGCAGCGAAAAACAAATTTTGCGTGTTCGAGTTCGCATGTTTATGAAAATTGCAGTAAAGAGTTTCATACAATGCCAATGAAGAAGTCGCGGAGTTTTTGGATTACCTCTTTATTTTTGCTATTAGTTACTATTATTTTGGCTTCATTTACATCAATTCGTCGAACTGCTTAAACAAACATTTTAAGCTCCTTTTTTGTTAGAGCAGTCCCCACAGTAGAGGGTCTTTTCAATCGACCACAAGTCTCTAACCTCTATCCGTAGCACTGGTTTACTTTTCCAAATATTGTCATTTCGTCTTCTTAATCAATAAGTGTGTACAAATTGTACTAGGTGGGAACTTTGAAATGAAATGTGCCTCAAGGATAATAGTATCATAAGACGATGATAGAGGGGAAAACATAACATTTAAAGTTATAGACCCATTAGAACACGTCTACAGACGAAAACAGTACGTCACTTGTCCTGGTACCATCTTGTTCAACCACGAAATACACAGGTTATACCTCGCTAGGCTATGGGAGTATCATTCAAATACTGAAATAGGATTTAGCTTCGATTAATGTAATTATTGAAAGTGTTAACAAAAGGTGAAAAGTGCCACTTAGTTTCATTGAACAGATGAAAAATATGAAAAAGATTTTTGGATAACAATATTGCGTGACTGAGAGTCTGAAACACGGTGGGATAGCAAAGTTAGCATCCCTTCTCGAACCATGAATCAACTCGTTAATAATAAATGATATGGTACTAGCTTGTTCGTGGGCTATCTCGTTTAGAACTACAAAGAAGGCACTTCAAAGAGGTAGATACTCGCTATCTGAGAAAGGACGTACTCGACTCGAAGCACACAAATGAGAGGCACAAAAAAAAGTCTTGAACTCGCTGTGGGGCAACTTTAGGTCAAATCACGCTGTGCCTATAAGATTGAATAATATCAAACATGCAAATTTTTTGGTATTTGTAATTATTTTAAGGTCTCCCTTAGGCCAACGCGAAGTTCTCATAATATAAACAATCTGGATAGCGCAGTTCTGATAATTTATGGATAGCTAACCCTTGCGGAGTCGTTTCCCCTTCAGCGTGGAACAGACCTCGAAGGCCAAGATAAGACTTATGAATTTTCCATTGATCAGTGGATTATAAACTGATGTTCTAAGCGTTACAAAATCGGCGTTATATCTGAGAACAAAAACAGAGATCGCCTATCACAATGGGATATCACATATTTTAGCACTATTGTTATTTAGGGCTGTATTTCCAAAGTACCGCATTGTCCGCAAAATAAAATAAGACGAAAGATTTCATAAAAATAAGAAATCATTGTACAGGGATAAACGAGATCATTTTCGAAAGCAACATTTCCTCTCTTTAACATTTCCCAACTTTTTTTTCTCTTTCTTTTTCTTTTTCTTCTTCTTTCTTTTTTTTTTTTTTTTTTTTTTTTTTTTTTTTTTGAGGAGAAGGTTTCGTGCATCTATAAAGTGGATATCTCGATTGCCGTTCTCCTTAACAAAGAAAATCGAATAGTAGGGGCATATGCAACAGACAGCCCGTCAATCGAATTTCCAAACGCTCCTATCCGTCTCACTTCTAAGTGTTCTGTTATAGGCCACCAACCACGTCCACAACTAGCACTGAAAGTGTTAAATAAACATGTTTTATGGAAAAATTGGCGTTAAAGTCCAGACTAATCTACTGCTGAGCTGTTGATTTTGACAGTTTGTGAACAAATTTTCACTTCATTTGACGGTCAACGAGAAGAGCAAGCCCGGGAAGTCCGATCACATGCACGTTGCTCGTCATTGTCGCCGAAAACGAAGATCTTAGGGCGAACATATTCACATATTTTGAAATAGCTCCATTTTACAAAGGCTGGGGCTGTGTCAGGCTTTAATATTAAACACGCTATTCAGCCCCGGATACGAAAAGCTATTTAGTTTACCTCTCATTAATAACGTCAAAACAGATTTCAAAATCAGATTTTTCGATTAAAGTTAGTGATATCAAGTAAGGTCAACTGCTTGTGCGATCTCATACGACTTGTTACATCAGTAGAACTAAACTGCTATTTTTTTACTTCGCCTCGGGCGAGAAACTAAATCCAATCACCGACGAACTTCACAAGCTCTTGACCCATTGAACCTGGGCTTTCAGTCGATATAACTGATCGACAAATGCGTAAAACAGACGAACAAACTATTATATAAGATCTTCGCATCGTCTTGGTTACATTCTAATCCTATTTAGAAGATGTTTTCTTTTATATTGTCCTTTCGTTTAAGTGTAATAAGAAACATAATTACTGTTGGCGAGAGGCATCGATGCGGGAGAGAGAAACGAGCTAAAGTTATATTTTCTAAACAAGACGATTACCAAAATACGTTGTTCTTATTATCTTTATATTATCTACAACCTGAAATATGGTTCTAGATTTATCAGAGATTACTTTCTCTTGTCAAACGACGTCCAACAGATGTAGATTTTCGTACATTATTTCTTCCAAGCTCCGAGAGTCAGTTTGAAATGAATTTTGTTCTCGTAAAAATTCAACATGTTTTTCCGTGTTAAGAGCACAGGAAAGAGATAATTAGTTATCAGATCTCTGCTAGAGGTCGTTAAGCGAACATGTGAGAGCTAAAATTAATTGAAATCATTGCGACGATGAAAAATATTTCCCATCATCTGGTGTTCTTGAGACTGACCCTATCGATGGAGCACGCGTTGAGATGTCAGCAGCTATTTACTGGTGCAGTCCTGATGGCCAATAATCTCTTTTCCAAATGTCATACCAGTGGGTTTATGAAGAAAAAAACACACTTAAACTCGAAAATTTAATTTCACTTACAAACACTCCAATAATTATTTTCTTTATTGATATTAGTATCAGAATAACAGGTTTTTTAATATCCCATTTTCGATTGAAAGACAAAGACTGAAAGACGCATGAAATTGGAAATGAGGATTGGAAGCGGAAGTTCGTTTTCAGAAGCCCAGTTGCGATTTCTGGTTCGATGAAAGAATCGTCCTATCCGCTTGCAGAAGTACTTGAAATCTTAAGTAAATGGAAATGCTGAATCAAGTGTGAAAAGATTTGTTGATATGACATTAAGATAACTTTGTCGTTCACCAACTGTTAAGTATAATTCGCCTACAGCAAAGGCGCGAAAGACACTTAACTAATACACGTACGATTTGAGGCTTCGCAATACGTAATATCAAGATCAAATTGAATTATTCTTCAAACCAGATTCAAATAAATAGGCTTTCCACAAAGTACGATCAATATATAGCGAATACCAAAGGTCAAAACACTTGAATATTGTTATATTATTTAATAGATCAAATATCGATTCATTAATGTAAGCGCTCTCCACACAACAACGTTAATTATATTCATCATCGTATCGCCACTGCCAAATTAAAGATGAAAGAAATGGCTTTGTTTTAAACAATATTTTTTTTAAACAAAAGATCTTTTGTACCTTACTTGAAAACATATACGATAAATATATTATTTTATATAAAAATATAAATACAAATAGGGGTAGTATGGTCAACTTAACGATTCAACCATCCTTCTTTATGTAGCCTTGAAAGTATTGGCTCATTTTAAACACATTTGTGGTTTGTTAATTAAAACTAATGAAAAATAAAGCCTTAGAATTTTAATAAAATTCTAGTTAATTCCTTACACATTAGTTCCATAATTAAATGTGCTTCTCTGACTTAGGAATATTATGAGAGCAAAGAGTTTTGAAGTGGACTATGTTTTATCTAATGAAAGCAATATCTAACTGAAAAAAGGACTGTTGTGAGTGTAGTGAGTAAAATATATTATCCAATGTTGAGGTATCAAATAAATACTATATCTTGCTAAAAATATTTTTTTCTAGAGACGATCTTCTTTGAAACATTGAAAAGTATTGAATTTATAACTTTAACTTTTAGATAGTTTTTTGGTATTCGGAAATCTTTTAAAAATTTTCACCCATTTTTTGTGGTAGAACAGAACACGTGTTCGAGGTTTTTCTCGAAAAAATATATATTGTTATTTCTACAAATTATCTGAAAATATCATCTAATGTTCTATTTAAAAATTTAATTCAAACGCAGCCTTGGACATACTTTTCAATTTGATCCTAAAACTAATTGCAAAAATAACTTCCACGTTTACTCTTAAAGGAATTCAGTAATATAGCTATTCCAAACAAGATAGTTTTAATGACGATGGTTGGAATTACTTCTACCACAATCCTACTATAACATAACACAAAAATTATGAACGTTGGCCTCCTAAATGTATGTCATTATCTGAATAAATAGGTAATTACTGAAGTAATAGCTGGAAATTGAATTGGAATTTGAAAGAAAGAATCCTAATGTAGTTTAGAAAAGATATCTTATTTCTATCTTAGTTCTAAAAGCATGTGCTAGAGACAGCAATAAAAATGAATTTGAGTGCAAAGAAAGTATCAACTTTATAAATGAAAATAATTTATCAACAGACGATTCCAGAATTAATTTACATTGAAGACACATGAACCGTCGGTAAACACTTATCAGGATATTGCTGAACTTTCTACACTGTTTCAAACCCTCTACTATGAAGCATTGAATTCAAATGCATGCATAGCGCGAGATCAAAAATGCTGTAGGTTCTATTTACAGTATGCATTTTAATTGAAAAGCGACAGAAACCTCAAAGCGTATGCTCGCACGGTTCGAGTATCCTCACTGTAAAATTGAGGTAACAGAACGATACAAAAAGGTCACGCTTTTCACGTGGTAATATAAGATATCTCTTTCGTATTTTCCTATCAAGTTCGCTTTTAAATTAACTATGCTATACTTATGTCAAAAAGTTTCATCCAACAAGCGAAAGTCTGTACAAAGAAATCGAAAGCATCTTAGTAAAAGACTTTCTAGCTTATCGTACCTTTCTCAACAGACGTTGCCCCAAGCTTTCACGACTGCTTTAAGAGAAGATTCCTCCAGCAAAAATATCTAATATAATACTCTACTAAGATAATATGAAAACCATTTCTTGATAAAGAGCCTAGCAAAGAGTCCACTTTGGTCCAATTAAACTCACTCCCAACGGCTCAAGTGGAGTGGAGAGTCTTGGGAAAGGTTTATAGGTCGAAAACCATAAAAGAGATGGCTCTCAAGGGAGCCAAGCTACACAACAGGATCCACAATATGCACAGCGAGATAACCTAGACAAAGAAGACTGTAAAATCTCAACCAGAACATTAGGAATATATAGCATGTGATTCTCGTGTGTGTGGCATACTGAGAGACATGTTTTTTGTTAGGCATTTTATAGTCAAAGCTTTCAGTATGGAGTACAGTGAGTTTAGGATTGTGCTACGAATGTTTGTCAGGTATTTTTAATGTTAAAACAAAAATTATAATTATCATAGCTGGAAAGAGCATGTTACAATTAGTGAAGGATGAAGTTTGAAGGAAAAAAGTTTAAAACTCGCTAAGATATGACTTTCGAAAAGTGGAACGAAGTTTTGCCAGCCAAACGGCGCCGTGTAGGCAAGAGTGCCTTTATAAGCAATGTTTTCATTGCAAGATGATTTTGATTTTTGAAAATTCAAATTTTTGCAATTTTTAAACTTTTTTCCTTGAAACTTCAACTTTTCACTAATTCAAACATGCTTTTTTCATCTATGGTAGTTACTTGTCTGTCCATATTTTTTTAATTTTTCTTCTTCTTTTTCCTCATTTTCTTCTGCTCCTAGCTTTTGTCTTCTGGCTCTTTTTTTCTCTTAACACTTCATGTTATTATGTCATCTTCTTTCGTTCTTTCTCATTTTCTTCCTTTCTTTTATCATTTTCTCCTTTTTATTATATATATACATCTGATTAAGTCTTCTCTTCTCTTCTCTTCTCTTCTCTCTTCTCTTCTCTTCTCTTCTCTTCTCTCTTCTCTTCTCTTCTCTTCTCTTCTCTTCTCTTCTCTTCTCTTCTCTTCTCTTCTCTTCTCTCTCTTCTCTTCTCTTCTCTTCTCTTCTCTTCTCTTCTCTTCTCTTCTCTTCTCTTCTCTTCTCTTCTCTTCTCTTCTCTTCTCTTCTCTTCTCTTCTCTTCTCTTCTCTTCTCTTCTCTTCTCTCTCTCTCTCTCTCTCTCTCTCTCTCCCTTTTCCCCTAGCAGTTATTTTTCTCCTGTAGTTTTCATCCCATGCAAAAGTATGATATTAAATTAAAATACAATCACTATTAGGTTAATTAAGTTTGCCCTCTTCACAAAACCAATTCTTTTAGATAGTCCATATTAATATTATTCTCTATCGATATACGTAGTCTAGGCTTTCTAAATTATGTATATAATGATCTTCTCAAGATTTGTAAAAATATATTTTTGGTACTGATTCAGTCGAACATACTTTACATAGCTGCCATATTTTTTAAAGACATCTTTTTTGAAATTGAGTTGTGATTGGTGCAGATTTGCACACACACGTGTCATAAATAGCGGAAAGCCAGCTAAATGCTTCGTAAAACCATTTGAGTGCTACGGTATCTTTAACACAGTTAGCGAGAAACTCATTTCAATGCTATAAAACCCATTTGAGTGCTACAAGACGTTTAAAACAGTCAGTACGAAACCCATTTAATTGCTGCACAAAACCATTTGAATGTCAATGATTTTAAGGATAATTATATAATAAACAGAATATTACATGGGCACGCGGAGATACGAAGTTTATCTTCTCGTGTTGAAAATCTCTCACTCGTTCGGTTCTTTTCAAAACTGACTCGTAGATAAATTTCGTGTCTCCGCGCGCCCATGTAATATCTTCTATTTTTTTACATTTTTTTAAACATTTAATACTGTCTACAGTATGTTTTACGATGTCATTGACGTTTGTATAGAACATTCTGGAAGCCGAAAACCCCATCGAAAGCTAGAATAACATGTTTTAGTTTTGTTTTTATATTTTTCCGAGCTATCGATCTTTCATTCGAAAAAAGAAAGATGAAAAATGAGTCCAACGTTACTTCCTTGACCAAGCCATAAAAATAATTTAAAAAATTATGCCGGATTAACAAAATTTCTCAGACGTAGCATATTTCATATAAATATTTCACAGAAAGTTTCACAGTATCGTTTATTCAAAAAATATTTTTGTATTGGACGTTTTAATTACAAATCTTAGTTTATTGCAAACTATATGACTTATTATGTGATATATAAAACGAAAAGAAAATTCTGAATTATTCCAGTTTCAAAATCTCTGTTGCTCAAGATTGGCATTACCCTGACTTAGAGCCCAGATGTTATTACAGGATTCAATCTTTAATTGCCGCCACGTTAGCCACGCCCTGACTTAGTTCAGCCCAGAGATTGTTTCAGGGTTGGATCTACAAGTTAATCGTTCCCTGAGTTAGATCAGCACAGAGGTTGTTTCAGGGTTTGATCTGTGAGTTAGCCATGTCCTGACTTAGATCAGCCCAGAGGTTGTTTCAGGGTTTGATCTGTGAGTTAGCCATGTCCTGACTTAGATCAGCCCAGAGGTTGTTTCAGGGTTTGATCTGTGAGTTAGCCATGTCCTGACTTAGATCAGCCCAGAGGTTGTTACAGGGTTCAATCTGTGAGTTAGTCATGTCCTGACTTAGATGAGCCCAGAGGTTGTTTCAGAGTTTGATCTGTGAGTAAGCCATGCCCTGACTGGCTTAAATCTCTCAGTTGTTTTAAATTTGACAGTTTCAATGGCCACCTACCAATACATCCCGTACCTATTCTATTGATACATCAATTTCCATCTACTCTAAGAACAATCCAAACTATGACTCATCAAAGGAGATAAGACTGACACCACACATTTCAGTCCAACAACAATAAAAAATACATTTAAAGTTCTCTTTCAATCAGATAAGTTCTCAGAAGTGTTTTCAACCAATAATAATCAGCAGGAAACTAGGTGTTGAATCGTATATAACTGATCTTTAAAAACCATTAAAAGTCGCATAACGCATCCTGATTGGGTGGAGCGTCATTTGTATTCCCATCTCTTAATAGAAACCTAAAACAGATATGTTAAAACGATAAAGTCACAGAAACATTTGTTTAAAGAATGGGGAACTTTATACATCAAAGGAGCCGAAATCGTACAGCTAAGTTGGTCGCCTGCGTGGAAACTTTCCACCACCATAGCTCATTAACAGAACCCCTCTTGTTAAAGATTGCTTGCCGACACAAACTACTTTTGTTAACTGATGCATCCCAGTGTAAGTTGAATACTCTATATTGAATAGGTGTTCTAGTGTAATAGCCTTACTTTCTACGTAACCGTCTGACGAAGATTGTTCGTAGACAGTTAAAATATCTGAATAAGAAAGCATTCTAAAGTCATATACAAAATTATATTTTTCATTCAAAAACACTCAGCACTTACTTCCTCTTAACTGCTGTTCATCTACAGTTCTGTTCAGTCGATATATAAATGTTATGTTTGGTGAATGTATGTTAATGATTGTTTTGATGATAGCATGATGGATAGAAGTTGTTTAACCTGTTTAACCTGTTTAACTAAAGAAAATTAGTTTGACACAAGTGTTTGGGCAGTATATCTTTCCTTTGAAAAAAATAAGAGACTTATTACCATGCCATTAAAAAAGATAGTGCACCCATGTATGTTGGGTGGTGCGCACATATGGGTAGATTAGTATACCATGCTATTAGAATAGGATAGTGTACCCATGTATTTTGGGTGGTACGCACATATGTGTAAATTGGTATACCATGCTATTAGAATAGGATAGTGTACCCATGTATGTTGGGTGGTGCGCACATATGTGTAAATTGGTATACCATGCTATTAGAATAGGATAGTGTACCAATGTATGTTGGGTGGTGCGCACATATGTGTAGATTAGTATACCATGCTATTAGAATAGGATAGTGTACCCATGTATGTTGGGTGGTGCGCACATATGTGTAAATTGGTATACCATGCTATTAGAATAGGATAATGTACCAATGTATGTTGGGTGGTGCGCACATATGTGTAGATTAGTATACCATGCTATTAGAATAGGATAGTGTACCAATGTATGTTGGGTGGTGCGCACATATGTGTAGATTAGTATACCATGCCATTAGAATAGGATAGTGTACCCATGTATGTTGGGTGGTGCGCACATATGGGTAGATTAGTATACCATGCCATTAGAATAGGATAGTCTACCCATGTTTGTTGGGTGGTGCGCACATATGGGTAGATTAGTGTAATTAGTGGATGGTGCGCAAAAATTATCGATGTCTTAAAGCCATATTCTATGAAAATTCTTTATTGATCTTGTTGTTGTTTTTGTTTTACAATAAAAAGTGACATCATTAATAACATTCTGTTTGATAGATATTTATATTTTTTATTGCTCTTTTTATGGTTCAATTTTAGATGTTTTCTCAATATCTTTTGGGGTTTCTATCTTTTACTTCGTTCTTTTTTTCTTTATCCCTAATCATAGCTTGAGAAGCTTTGAGATGTCTTGTTCTAATCGGAAGGGGTACCGCTTTTTGCTGCCCTTGCTCTGATTGTTGTGTTTGCCGCATTGATGATGATGACGATAACGATGATTGTGATGACGGCGATGGTGGGGATGATGATGATGATAATGATGATGATGATGATGATGTCGTGTCATGTGCTGGTGTTTGTGTTTGTGTTGTCTCCTGTTCTGATGTTACTCTTGCTGTTGGTGTAGATGTTGGTTTAGTTAAAAACGATGGCTGCGCAATAGAAGCATCCGTTTCGTTTTTATTACCAACGTTTGATTCAAACTCTTCGTTTCCCTCCTTCTTTTCCTCAATCTTCCTCATTTCCTTGTTTAATTGTCCAAACACGTTCTGGAAATGAAAATGCACTTTCTCTGCTGCTTTTATGTTCTCGTCAATCTTGTCTTGAATCCATTCGTCAACCGTGCTCTCAGAATATAGTTTCAATAAAGTCACTGATGATTCTGTCTTGAGCTCTTGATAAAGATTAATACAGCTGGAGAAGAACATTGGCTGTCATCAATACAAGTTCTTCTACAGTCGTACGTAATTGTTAGTGGTTAGGTAATCAATGGGGAGTACTTTTAGTACACTCGCCTCTCAGTACTGAGGTCTCAGGTTTGATTTCTGGACTCGGCATCACATGTGTGTAATTTTGTTAGGTATCTTCCTCAATTCGAAGGATTTTCTCCGGTTCATCTCCTTCGCGAAACCTAACATGCTAAACTCCAAGTTGATCTTGTGAGTTAGTCGTGCTCTGACTTTGATCATCCCAGAAGTCGTGTCCGGGTGTGGTGTGTACGTTAGCGCACTTTGCGCGCGAGGATGGCGTCAGCACTAATAAAGTGCTCCGTTCACTAATAAAGCACAGTTTTCGACCAATCAGCGCGCACGTACTATCCTAACAATATTATTATTAGATATATCACTATTAATTAAACATCAGCAAAGTAACTTTAGTAAGTAAATTTAAAGAAAGTAAATTACGCCAAAATATAGAGGTATGTTTTATCTACCTGGAAGAGATAGAGTTCCCGAACTTAATCCGAAAATAGCTGAGTTGTTTGGCTTTCAACTGTCGAGGCAGACTCCATGAATTCTTCCTGTAATCAAAAAAACACTTGTTTATTGCAAGTACGATAACGATCGTGACCTGCTGCATAGCTGCATGGCTTCAGATTGCTACTCACGTGTCAATAGCAAGTTCCAGTTTATGATGAGCCATACTTAGCTTGCAAATCATCTTGTAAACATCATGACCAGGAAACGTCGCTTCACAGTCTGAAAGGCTAACGTGTAATAATATCATGAATAAGAACCAGGTTCCTTTTTCCCATAATTTTGAAACCATGAGGCATGAACTTTAATAAACTTTTCCAAAAACATTTTTCCAATTTATGCTTACTCCTTGGTGTATTCTTGGTCAATGTTGACCGTCTTTTGAAATCCAAGGCCTTTTGAGATCTGTGTCAACAGGGGAATGTCCATATAACCTACAAGTAGTTTTTTAAAAGTACTTTCACTTAGTTTCACTCCCGTGTACAATTTAGCCTTTGGGTTTATTATTTCCCCCATACAATGCCATATTTCTCTATTATCCTATATAGTCTAGTTTCGTAGCTATTAATGCATATATTTTCTAGGGAAATGTCATTTACCTTGATTGACAGCTGTCAAACAAATAGCCAATGAGGGAATGGATGCTGGGAGTAACTCGCAGAGCGTTCCAAAATGGTCGTATCTATATGAATGGTTAATGAATTTATATCACATAATGGCCATATGACTATCGTTTAGTCAACAGGTTAACAAAAGATTGAAACTCCACTCTTTTCACTTCAACGCTATGGCTCTCTCATGATTACCCTCAGGGACCCTCAGGATTTCCGCAACACGCATTGAATTACCCGTACCTATTCCGGCCTGTTAGTGCTATCCCCATAACAAGAGATTGTTTCTCGACTTCTACAGGGACCCTTAGACCCTTGGGATTCCCGCGACAAGCATTGAGTTATACATACCTACTCCAGCCTGTTAGCGCTATCCCCATGACCTGAGTCGTGCTTGGCAGCATTGTAAGCGATTTGACAAACTCGAGATTGTTTTGAAGTCGAAGATTGATGCGAACAAAGTCTGCGTTGGATCTGTAAGCACCTTACGACGAAAGAACAAAAAAAGCAATGAAATTCAATGAGATTTCAATTCGTTTGCGTCCCCCTGTTCAGTCCCACAATGCTATGCGGCACCAAAAAACGCACCATTTGAATAACTATTTGAATGAATGGCCGACCGATAAAATGCCCGATTTGCTTGCTCGTAGCTTTGATAGATCTCTTTGCTTAGGGCTAATGTTTTCCCTTTCAGACCACATGTCATTCTCTATAGTACCATTTCTTTGTTAACGGTTGCACATGAGAAGACACATGAATATGGATACAACTTAGACAAAGAATCATAATCTCAAGAGAATGACACGTGGTTTAAAATGATGGAGGAAATGTCTCAAGGTAAAGAGGTCTGTTACAGCAATATTGACTGTATTTGTTTTATTCAAATTTCTTTTTACCTTTGAAAGCACTTGCCATCCAAACTCGAGGAAACGAAGCTCCATATTTTGCCCACATTTCTAGAGAAAAATATTAAGAACAAATTAAATAATGAAATATTCTTTCTATGATATAAACCTACAATAAAACTGAGCTGTCAATCAATTTCAAACATGAATATGTACGTTGTGATGGTGATGATGATTATGATGATGATGATGATTAGGTACCTTGGGGGAGAATATCAAACAGAGGGCTTCTGTAACCCCACAACATTGGTTCCACTAACTGGCTGACGGCTAAAAGAAATAAAGAAATTGCTGAAATTAGATGGATGGCCATGCCGGATGGATGCATATATAAATGTATTAATGGAATGCATGGATGAATAGAGTGATAGCCAATGGTGGATGGGATCAGATAGGATAGGACGGAAAATATAAACATTGATGGATGGATGGATGGATGGATGGATGGATGGATGGATAGATGGATGGATGGATGGATGGATGGATGGATGGATGGATGGATGGATGGATGGATGGATGGATGGATGGATGGATGGATGGATGGATGGATGGATGGATGGATGGATGGATGGATGGATGGATGGATGGATGGATGGATGGATGGATGGATGGATGGATGGATGGATGGATGGATGGATGGATGGATGGATGGATGGATGGATGGATGGATGGATGGATGGATGGATGGATGGATGGATGGATGGATGGATGGATGGATGGATGGATGGATGGATGGATGGATGGATGGATGGATGGATGGATGGATGGATGGATGGATGGATGGATGGATGGATGGATGGGTGGGTGGGTGAATGGATTGATAGATTATGGCATGGCATGAATGCATAGATACATGTACACAAACATCTCACATTGCAATTGTTGTATATTCCATTCCCTCATCATATCATCCCACATGATAGCCGTTCTTTTCTTGTCCCTGACGTACGTCAACACGGGTACCATATGCCTCAGGAAGACCTCCGCCTCCGAAAAGTTAGAATTCTTGCACTTCTCGCATGTTTTCAAATTCCACACCTGAGTAAAGGTTTTAGAAAAGAGAAAGAGTTTAATTTAGTCAAATTCAACTAGTCGTCTATATCTGATCATCAAGTCTACGTACGTTCTCACTGATTCATTGGATGAGCTACTATTAGGCTATAAGTCATATCCTACTACAGTGGGACCCGGCCTGACGGACACCCGGTTAACACGGACACATTTTTCGGTCCCGGCCGAAACTCATACAAATGCTTACGAAATCTACCCGTTTAATACGGACACCGGATAATACGGACACCGGATAATACGGACACCGGATAATACGGACACCGGATAATACGGACACCGGATAATACGGACACCGGATAATACGGACACCGGATAATACGGACACCGGATAATACGGACACCGGATAATACGGACACCGGATAATACGGACACCGGATAATACGGACACCGGATAATACGGACACCGGATAATACGGACACCGGATAATACGGACACCGGATAATACGGACAACGGATAATACGGACACCGGATAATACGGACACCGGATAATACGGACACCGGATAATACGGACAACGGACACCTTTTCCCAACAATACCTATAGTTCGTACAAACTCTACCTAGTTAATACGGACACTTTTTTGTCAAGACAATGACAATGTGTGAACTTGTCACTTTTTAATTAAAATTACGTGATCTGCTTACTGTTACACCTTCAATTTGTAAATTGATCGATATTTAAACTAAACAGAACACCAGTAATGTACATTCAGTATTTCTGCTGCTGTACGTTAACAATTTAATTTGTCTGGGTATCCTTCCTTCCTTTGCTTCAGGACTGAGCCAAGTTCCCTGTACTGTATACATGTATGTAGCTTAGAAATAAAGTGTTCATGACCTTACAAAGTATTTAACCAATGAAAACCTTCTACGTGCAGAAAACACTCGTGCTAGAGTTTCATGCATCTGAAGTGAAAGCAGTTTCCGTACAACGCAAGAGCAGGGCTTCTGTGCAAAGCACAGTTACTGACTACTTCAAATCTCTCTGTTTTTGTTTCGACCAGTTTTGTTTCGACCAGTTGGACCAACAATTACTCCTCTCGCCTTGCCTATGACTCAATAGCCCATTCGGGCACGAGGACCTATTCCTAAATAGCTTTTTGAAGTTGTGAAAATTAAAAGTTATCCTTTATATTAAAGCCACTATAGTTTATTCACGTCTGGAGCACCTTAGTTGTTAGTTAACTCTATGGGTTTCATCTCTTTCTTCCTCTGGTGTTTTTCTCTAACAACATTTTCAAGTATAGGCAGCAGAGACCAATGGAGAGGGGTATGGGGAGAGCCTTCCTTTAAGAAGTTTGTGAGGGTTCATCAATCACCCCCCTCCCCCATCCCAACCATACATACACACACCACACTCAAACACACATATTTTCTCGAATTCCCCTATTATATTTTGCTTGTTTGGTTACTTCCACCCCCTCACATTTTCGAATTGCGTTCCGCCACCACTACCATAACCAACTAGTTTACTATTACCTCGTCTCCTCCCACATGCAGCCATTGAGCACTTGGATGCAAATTCAATATCTGGTCAATCATATTCTTGATAAGAGGCAATGAATCTAAAAAGGAACATATGGTTAATATAGCCAGTGAAGACGTATAACCAAGAATAGAAGCATGGCAACCATGTTGGTGCACATAACAAGAGCAGCTAACGAGAAATTTTTGGTTAACGGCACACCAACATGGTGGTGATGATATGTCACATACTAACCAAGAATAGAGGCGTGGCAGCCATGTTGGTGCACATAACAAGAGAAGCTAACGAGAAATCTTTGGTTAACGGCACACCAACACGGTGGTGATGATGTCACATGCTAACCAAGAATAGAGGCATATGGCAGCCATGTTGGTGCACATATAACAAGAGAAACTAACGAGAAATCTTTGGTTAACGGTACACCAACATGGCGGTGATGATGTCTCGTGTAACCAAAAATAGAGACATGGCAGCCATATTGGTGTACATAAACGAATTGGCGAATACGTATACCTTTATTGTTTGGACAAAGAGAGTTCGTATATGGCTTCGTTTCCCGAAGATGAGCAAATTCTTCGTGTTTCAACACAAACTAAGAAGTAAATAAATTATTTTAATTGTGACTTTTTCTGCATTACGCCTTTCGCGTTGAATTTTATGGGTCTAGAAATGCTGTGCCTCCAATATCCTACATCCTCCTCTCTTGATCCCTATAAGCCCATTGCCCCATCAAGCACGATTCTATTCTGGTCCGTTTCAAAGCTGCGTCTCTCCAACCAAATAATTAGAAATGATCAAAGAGCTATCTTGTATATTCTTTCAGTATATTATAGGTACGGACAACATTGCACGCAACACGAGTGTTGCACCGTGTGTTTACCCCAAACCTGTTGTACGCAATGTTGCATGCAACAAATCCAAAGTTCATCGTTTGAACATGGATGCAACATTAACTGCAACATTTTGAAATTTCCAGCCAATCAGCTTGCACCAAATTCAGAATATTATCTGACCAAAATATCTTAGCATAGCAGGCTGACACAAGCGATGTTGCGTGATTTTGTTGCAATGTGTGTCACCCCGATTCAAATTTGTTGCTTCCAATGTTGCCATTTGTCCGCACCTTAAGAGTATACACTCATTGATCCCTAACATCAATCCCCTCCCCGCATGGAACAAGGGTTTCTCAAGGGGGGAGGATAGGGGCGATGGAGAGTTTTAATAATCTTGAGATGCATTGTTTCATACCTCTAAATGTCCAAATGTTTGGATGACTGGGATAACAACCAAGTTGTTTTTAGAGCATTCTTTCAGGAACACGGTAATTTCTTCCTTGCTGGAAACAAAATTTTATTATTTTTTTTTTTTTTTATTGAAAACACCAGCTAACAGCTGTTATGTGCTTTTTAAAAGTCATGACAAAGTTCTTTAGTTTGATTTAAAAAAATAGGAAAAGATTTTTTAAAAATTAAAAAATAAGGGCAAAAGATTGAGTAGTAGATATAATAAATTAGGTCACCCATCCATACACTAACCCTCCCCAATGGGGTTGTCTTAATGTCTTGAATGCCCAAGTTTTTTTCCACTGGGCCACGGTTTCACGAAATTAGCACAACAATAGCCGTGAAAACAATGCACCAAATAGACTAGACTTTTTAACACTATGATTTCAACCGATTCCGTGCGTGGCAGATATGCAAGGGATTAGCCGAAATGGTCTGGGGGCCGGCTGGTCTCTCCCCTGATGCTTCGGCTAGAACATTTTCTTGCGTAATTCGTACACCCAAGGGCAGAAGGATTTAATCGCCGTCAGGTCCGAAGTCCATACGCCGCCTCAGCTCTGCGGATGTCTCGGGGGTATGGCAAAGTTGAATCGTTTTTTGTTTTTTTTAATTTCTTTTGGTGGACGTGGGTTCAAATCCCACCTTTTGTACATTTACTTTTATTTATTTATTTTATTTTATTTTATTTTATTATCATTATTATTATTATTATTATTATTATTATTATTATTATTATTATTATTATTATTATTATTATTATTATTATTTGCATTTTTTTCCCAAATTATCGTTGGAATCAAACGTTGGTAATACTCTTATTGTTTTTACTACAAAAATAAACGGTTTCATGAGAGTAACTCTAAGCAGCCAATGAGAGGGCAGGTAAGAATGCTAGTAGGGATTAACCGATCACAATTTAGTGTATATATCTAGCTACGTTGCTGGGGGTCTAGAAAAAGTATTTTGTCGCTGCTTTTCAGACGAACCTAACAAACAGTTTATGTTCGGATGCACGCTGGCTATTTATATATAATTTGCTGATATACGTGATTTGTTGGTATGTTCTCTTACTCAAACTCAAACCTATGTATTCTGTAGGTTGTACAAGAAAAATACTTCAGAAGTCGGACACACATGGATGCATTGATGGTTTTCACGGCCGCCATGTTGGATGAATTTAACAAAAGATTCGTCATTACTCTCTTTTGTTATATCCTCCAACATGGCCACCATCTCTTTTGTGATTAAATTATCTTGGGAATGATTGTAAACCAGCAATGTTCAAGGGGGACTCACCTGTATGCAGAGGATGGATCAGTGATGATTTGAAGATCACCAACAAATGGAAAATTGCTGCCATATTCGACCAAGAAACCAGTGGCACCCCATGCGCGACAGAATGGAATCAACTGATGAGAAAAGAATGATACAAAACATAACTTTACCATACTTCAATGCACGGAAATAGGGTAAGGCTAGAAACTGCATCCGGTTCTAAAAATAGCCCAACCGGGAAATTTACATGGCGTTCGTGTTATTGATAATCACCATCATCATTGTCATTGTCATTGTCATTGTCATTGTCATTGTCATTGTCATTGTCATTGTCATTGTCATTGTCATTGTCATTGTCATTGTCATTGTCATTGTCATTGTCATTGTCATTGTCATTGTCATTGTCATTGTCATGTCATTGTCATTGTCATTGTCATTGTCATTGTCATTGTCATTGTCATTGTCATTGTCATTGTCATTGTCATTGTCATTGTCATTGTCATTGTCATTGTCATTGTCATTGTCATTGTCATTGTCATTGTCATTGTCATTGTCATTGTCATTGTCATTGTCATTGTCATTGTCATTGTCATTGTCATTGTCATTGTCATTGTCATTGTCATTGTCATTGTCATTGTCATTGTCATTGTCATTGTCATTGTCATTGTCATTGTCATTGTCATTGTCATTGTCATTGTCATTGTCATTGTCATTGTCATTGTCATTGTCATTGTCATTGTCATTGTCATTGTCATTGTCATTGTCATTGTCATTGTCATTGTCATTGTCAATATTTTTTTAGCTTGGCATGCAACAAACAATAAAGAATAAATACCATTTTAACTTTCTTACGAAAGTGTAAATTCAAAGCGCGGACAAAAATAAATGACATAAGAATCTTAGATACTCTTAATTATTCAGCATAGGGCACAACCAGAGCACGTATAAGACTAACAGGCCCAGGCTCTCACCTCCAGTAGGTAACTCATTTTCGGAGGAGCACCAGTTAAATCCAAGTGAACAAGCTTATGGCCTTTAAACCTTAAAAGCAAAATATTCGTTAAAACTGTAATCATCCCTCATTCATCTTTTTGCTCATCCATCCGTTTGCCTATCCATCCATCCATCCGTTTGCCTATCCATCAGTTTGCACAACCATCCATCCATCCGTTTTCCCATCCATCCATCCGTTTGCCCATCCACTTATCCATCCGTTTGTCTATCCATCCATCCATCAGTTTGCACAACCACCCATCCATCCGTTTGCCCATCCACCCATTCATCCGTTTGTCCATCCACCCATCCATCCGTTTGACCATCCCCCATCCACCCGTTTGCCTATCCATCCATCCATCAGTTTGCACAACCACCCATCTGTTTGCCCATCCACCCATTCATTCGTTTGCCCATCCAACCTTCCATCCATTTGCCCCTCCAACCATTCATCCGTTTGCTCATCCACCCATCCATCCGTTTGCCCATCCACCCATCCATCCATTTGTCCATCCACCCATCCATTCGTTTGCCCATCCAACCTTCCATCCATTTGCCCCTCCAACCATTCATCCGTTTGCTCATCCACCCATTCATCCGTTTGCCCATCCACCCATTCATCCGTTTGTCCATTCACCCTTCCATCCGTTTGCCCATCCAACCTTCCATCCATTTGCCCCTCCAACCATTCATCCGTTTGCTCATCCACCCATCCATCCGTTTTCCCATCCACGCATCCATCCGTTTGCCAATCCACACATCCATCCGTTTGCCTATCCACCCATCCATTCCTTTGCCCATCCACACATCCATCCGTTTGCCTATCCACCCATCCATCCGTTTGTCCATCCACCCATCCATCCATCCGTTTGCCTATCCACCCATCCATCCCTTTGTCCATCCACCCATCCATCCCTTCGGGAGTATGGCAGTAGAGGCAATGGCGCCATCGTGCAAACGTCCTATTTTCCGATTCTTTTCGCAGAACAGTAAACCATCGAAACAATTTATTATCAATTTTCCGCGATCAGAGTTATAAATTCTGAGATATTCTAGATAATTTGTTGAGCTTGTGAGACATAGCAACGGTAACTAAGAAAGTCGGATTCGTTAATTAGTTTTTGACCGGTATGGGTTTCAGCTCTAATTAACGTACAAAGACGTCTAGGTGTGGCAGCTTTAATTACTCATTCACTAATTACCTCTTAATTAACTCGGAGAGAAAAAAAACAATAACAGCGTAGTCAAGAATATTTACCTAGCTATTCACCTAGGTAGATAGATAGATAGGTAGATAGATAGATCAGACTCTTTTCGGGATTTCATAATAATAATAATAATAATAATAATAATAATAATAATAGCCTTTAAGGTTAGCCTTTTATTGTAAATAGTGTGCATCTAAAAATATGTCCCAGTTACGTTATGTTAAATCATTCAAGTTCCTTATGAATAGACAAATAAATCGTCCTTGTTTTACGAAGGTAGCACTAATAGTCATCCGCCTAAGAATAAAGTTTCTTTTTTTTTTCTTTTGATCAATGAAGAGTACCTGATTGTCAGTTAACTACTGATTTTAAGCCAATTGTCAGTTAACTGTTAAATCCATCCACACCGTCTTTTAACTCTCTATACGATAACGATTTTCTGTACTGGAGGCGGTGCCTAAAGATCGTGGCCGTTTATTTGAAAATCATTACTTTTTCTAAATGAACGTTTCAGTTGTAATAATCTAAAAGAAGTGTTTTCTTATTTTAACCTTCGGTATTTACGATTCTATTAGGTTTAAAGTCCACGCCTAGTTGAGCGGGGCCGGTACTTTGAACAGGAGTAATCAGCCTTTCTGATTAAGGTTTTGGAAGTTAATTAAATGCTTTAATTACAAGGTAATTAGAAATGGTGATTGAAGATTCTAGTCAAACATCTCAGAACATATAAATAGGAATCAAGATTCAAGGTTGTTATTCAAAGCTTGATCATCTACAAACAGGTCAGTTCTATAAAATCGTGTGAGGTCCAACATCTTAAGAGGTTGAATATGAAAGACTTGACTTCCTTGAAGAAAGAGTTTCCAAGTTACAAGAAGAACAGAGTAGCTCCTATTCTCCCAATGTCAACAGGCATTGGCTTTGAGATCATCAGAGCAGGCAAGGTTTGTGTGGAGCCGTTGTTCAGAAAAACAGATCTCAAGGAAGACAAGAAAGTTCTCTACAATGGCTGGACATTGAAAAAAACTTTCCAGCGCCAAGAAAAGTCGACAACGCTAAATGAAGAAATTATAAGCAAAGTTCTCGAAAATCGAAAAACACTGAAAGCAACTGAAAATTTACTAAAAGCACAGTAAATCCGATTTTTCCATTATAAAACGATCTCAGAGTAAGTCAATAGTTTTGATCATTGATTTTATCATTTTCAATTTCTCTTATAAATTGTAGCATAATTTATGTCATTCTTGCTTTTATGTATAGGTTTAAAAAAATACTCTTGTGCTATAGCTGACGTCGTTTAATTTCTATTATATTATCCAATTTGTTTGATGCTTCTAAGAGCGGCTTTATACTTTCTCAGGAACTAGATTAATTCTTAATTTTCTGAAAATAATATTGTACTCAAAAGTATTGATTTTTCCTTCGTTGTTAAAACGTTGCTAGTGTTGCATTTTATATTTGATCGATATTATAGTAATGTTAAAAAGGTATAAATTATACACCGTGAAAAAGATGAAAAAACGTACTAGTAGGTTTACTCCGACGAAGGACTAGCGTCCGAAACGTCAGTAAGTTTTTTCATCTTTTTCACGGTGTATAATTTACCTTTTTATCATTACTGTTTCATTAGAAACCCCGACGCAGCTCACACTAGTTTTTTAGCTAGTTTTATCTTCTGCAATATATATAGTGTTTTCCAAGGAATTATGGATCTCGTAGATTCGAAATACGAACTAATTAAACTATACAGCGATCTCCTCTCTACAGAATAGGTGCATGTTACGTCATTGCCGCCATCTTGGTCGACGAAAACAAAGCATTCCTCATTAGCTTCTCTTGTTAAAACAACCAAGATGGCGGCTGTTTCATTGTTATTCATATCTAAAGGGATTTTGAGTCATATGGTTGTACACACTTTATACTTAATCAGTCTATCGTTTTGGATGCCGTGATATAAAAGCAAAATAAATTATCATTATTTATTTCACTTTAGACGATATGACACAAGAAATTGCTTGATATACTTACCCCTGTGGTTGGGAAGTCTGTGCTTTCTGATCCAATGCACTTTGATAAAGTTTCTTTACTGAGTATTCAGCATTCACCAGTTGATCTCTCGTGGATTCCATGGACACTTTAGCAGCTGATAATTCTGATCGAGAAAAAATGCACATTCAATGAGGCCATTGAGCTATAGGAAAACATGCAGTACCGAAAGTAAGTGGCAGACTCTGACTTGCTCATTATCGCAAATCTTAAATAACCATTCCCTTGAGTATGGTAGAAGCAATAGGCTCATTTAGCTCAATTGGTTCAATGGTCCCCCCCCCCCCTTCTACAGCACATAACCATTCCCTTGAGTATGGTAGAAGCAATAGGCTCATTTAGCTTAATTGGTTCAATGGTCCCCCCTTCTACTCCACATGACCATTCCCTTGAGTATGAAAGTAGACTCATTTAGCATAATTGTTTCAATGGTCCACCCTTCTAAACTACAGCACATGACCATTCCCTTTAGCACTCAATGTTGTCCCATGTCATATACAGTATACTCCACATAACCATCCCTTGACTGTTTAAAACTTAACTTGTTCGTTCGGTTCTAAAGCAAATGTCCTATGTTATAAAATACGTTTGAATCTATTCGGTTATTCCGGCAAATAACCGTAAACAAGAGATGCGTGTGAATGGTGTTACCTTTGAGCACCTCGGATAAGATATTCTCTGTTTGTGTCACATCCCCATTGATAACGGTGCTTCTATATAAGCAAACCAAAAAGGAACACAGATTTGGAAAAACTAATTCATTACTAATTTGAACGAAATATTTGAATAACTGAGCTCCTAACATATTAAATATACCCTAAGCCCAGAGGTTGTTTCAGGGTTCGATCTGTGAATCAGCCTTGCCCTGACTTAGATCAGCCCAGAGGTTGTTTCAGGGATTGATCTATGAATTAGCCATGCCCTGACTTAGATCAGCCCAAAGGTTGTTTCAGGGTTCGATCTGTGAGTTAGTTGTGCCTTGACTTACATCAGCCCAGAGGTTGTTTCACTAGGGTTTAATCTGTGAGTTAGCAATGCCCTGACTTAGATTAGCCCAGAGATTGTTTCACTAGGGTTTAATCTGTAAGTTAGCCATGCCCTGACTTCAACCATAAATACGCTGGCTGTCTACATGGTTCATGGCGGCTAGTAGCCCCAATCTGATACAAGTAATAATCGGTCGGTTCTTCAACTGTTCTTTCAACTCACCCGTATAAAACAACAGTGATCACCAGCGCCTTCATCCACGTACTACAAAATAAATCTCGCAATAACATCATCTTTCAGTCAATGTTCTTATATATCGTTCTTACCACATCTAGACATTTCTTTTCCTTGAGTTTTGAGTTTTTTAAGCTTTTTCTTAGGATTAATTTGATAATGTGTTCCAAGTTTGGCAAATTTTTAATGCAGGGATCATTGATGCGCATCGCAGCGTATCGTGGTACCAGTACTGCTTATGACAAACACGCTTCCGTGTTCTTGCGTGCGAGTATATTAATTACTGGATGCAAAATTATTGAACGAAACTTTACTCGACCTTTCTTTTATTTTATTTTCTTAAATTTATTTTTTCTCTTTTTAATTTTTCTTCTTTTTTTTGTTGTTGCTGTTGTTGTTGTTGTTGTTGTTGTTGTTTCGTTTGTTTGCTGTTGCTGTTGTTGTTGTTGTTTTCCCTGTCCTTTTCTATTGTATTGTATTTACATCTCTTGCTTCTTTCTTTTTCCGATTCTTGTTCTTTGTTTTTATTCTGTTGTTTTTCCTCGTCCTCTCCTTTTCTTCTTTCCTCTACTCCTTTCTCTTTAATTTCTCCGTTCCGTCTTTTTTTCTTATATATTATCTTCTTCTTCTCCTCCCAGCCTTCTTCTTTTTCATTTTCTCTTCTTCTTCCTCCTCTTCTTCTTCTTCTTTTCCTCCTCCTCTTCCTTCTCCTCCTCCTCCTCCTCCTCCTCCTTCTTCTTCTTCTTCTTCTTCTTCTTCTTCTTCTTCTTCTTCTTCTTCTTCTTCTTCTTCTTCTTCTTCTTCTTCTTCTTCTCTTCTTCTTCTTCTTCTTCTTCTTCTTCTTCTTCTTCTTCTTCTTCTTCTTCTTTCTTATATATCATCTTTTTTTCTTCTTCTCCTCCCAGTC
Organism: Actinia equina; assembly: GCA_011057435.1. NCBI lineage: Eukaryota > Metazoa > Cnidaria > Anthozoa > Actiniaria > Actiniidae > Actinia > Actinia equina. The sequence continues at coordinate 905,330 of WHPX01001440.1, read as the reverse complement.
TTCTTCTTTTTCATTTTCTCTTCTTCTCCTTCTTCTTCTTTTTCTTCTTCTTCTTTTAGATAGATAGAAAGATTTATTGATAACTATCTACATGGCAGTAGCAAAAAGCAGACTGCTGAATTGCGTAAATATTTACAAATACTAAATTATTAAAATTATATACTAAATATTAAATCAACTAATTAACATATAGAAGATAGAAAAATATCTTATAGCTATAAAACTATTTAAAAATCTTCTTGTTCTTGTTCTTCTTCGTCCCCTTCTCCCCCTCCCCCTCCCCCCTCCCCCTCCCCCTCCCCCCCACCCCCGCGATTACTGCTTCTACTATTACTCTTTAATGTCCATTTTTAATAATAAAACATGGCTAAGCGTTCTACCAGGTGACTTATCGAAAAAACAAAAGCATTACAAAAACAATTCTCACCATTGCATTGTTTTCGTACAATGTCGTATTTTTACACAGTAATTAGGCTCAGCGATGTTCAATTCGCTTCTTCGCTTCTTCAGTGCAATCACTCCAAATTGAAATTGAAACTGTTTCTTTCAGCAATTAATTAATGTCATTTGTACTTGTGGTTTACGACCCGCCGAGTTCTCACTAAAAGGCCTCGTGTTCGTATTGTATTTAGGGGCGGTGAAATCATTGACATCTTTTTCAGATCTCAGTAGGGGAGAATCCAGAGTTAGTGATCATTAGGCCCAAAGCTGTTGGCCAATGGCTTCCAGCACTCTTAGACGAAATGAATTGAGCTTATTAGTTTAAAAGGCATTAATTAATCTTTAGATCAGCTGGTATTAATCTACTGATCTACTTTAAGAGTATTAATGCCTTAATAAAGGTTCATTAAACTCGAGATTTAAATCTGCATAAGAGCACAATTATAAGATTGTAATAACGATTGACGCATCGATTACTTAATTTTGTACAAAATGAATAGAGTGGCTGGAAAGATGCACTCCTTAAAAGATACAACGATAACAAACCATCGTATTTTACTTTTTATATTTTTCTCGTTAATTTTACAAAACTACTTTTGAGGAAATCATGAAAATCATGTTTGCGAAATTTTAGAACTCAGGAATGAACGTGAAATGTTGGTAAAAAAGAGCGGGCAACAAAAAAAACTGAGGGGGAAAAACGAGAGTATTTTAGAAGCCAAAACCAGGCTAAACCAACATTAACTGACCATTAATTTCACCAAAAAAAAAAACATGATGATACTTTCTTTTTGTTTTGTTTGAAATTCAACATCGTCAATTACGTTGATTTCTTTTGTTCACATTATTTTTCTTTCTTTCTTTCTTTCTTTCTTTCTTTCTTTCTTTCTTTCTTTCTTTCTTTCTTTCTTTCTTTCTTTCTTTCTTTCTTCCTTCCTTTCTTTCTTTCTTTTTTTCTTTCTTCCTTTGTCTCTCTCTCTCTTTCTCTCTCTCTCTTTCTTTCTTTCTTTCTTTCTTTTTTTCTTTCTTTTTTTCTTTCTTCCTTTGTCTCTCTTTCTCTTTCTTTCTTTCTTTCTTTCTTTCTTCCTTTCTTTCTTTCTTTCTTTCTTTCTTTCTTTCTTTCTTTCTTTTTTTCTTTCTTCCTTTGTCTCTCTCTCTCTTTCTCTCTCTCTCTTTCTTTCTTTCTTTCTTTCTTTTTTCCTTTTTCCTTTCTTTTTTTCTTTCTTCCTTTGTCTCTCTCTCTCTTTCTCTTTCTTTCTTTCTTTCTTTCTTTCTTTCTTTCTTTCTTTTTTTTCTTTCTTTCTTTCTTTCTTTCTTTCTTTCTTTCTTTCTTTCTTTCTTTCTTTCTTTCTTTCTTCTTTCTTTCTTTCTTTCTTTCTTTCTCTCTTTCTCTCTCTCTTTCTTTCTTTCTTTTAAATGTTCCGGTATTTAAAGAGCTTTCCTTCCATTTCAAACGCTAAAAAAAAAGAAAGAAAGAAAAAGGAAAAAAAGAAAAACAGTCGGAAACGTTCAGAGTCTTCGAAGTTTGAACATATAGCCCAAAATGCGTTGTTCAAACATTAGTATTAAAAATTAAAGCGTTTGCCCCCTCATGCCTCACTGGGGGCCGCGCATGGCGGTGATTTCACCCCACCAATCAAGCACTCGAAAATTATCTTGTCAAGCTGTCTGAGCCGGTATTGATTTGCATGACGGTATTATTAAACCTCACAAGGTCAAAATCGTCCCCCACGCGATCTAGAACTAGCATAATAACGTACTGCCAGACGAGGCTTTGGGTTGAACATTGCGCTACTTGAGAAATTTTGTAGCAAATATATTTTATTTATATTTATATATTATATATATTTCTATTTTATTTAAGCGGAATATTTCAATTTTAAAAAACCTTAATCAGAAACAATGATAAAATGATGATAAAATTCTAGTAACGAATAAAGTAATTGATTAGAAGCCATTAGAAGCCATTTAAATGTTCTTTGCAACGCATGACAAGAGTTAGTCATTTCCAGTTGCGTAATTGAATTCCAGCTAGCAGACAGCTATACATTTTCTATCCCCCGGAAACTGAACTCTCGTTTTATGCAAAAGAAAGGTTTTATAATTTGGCACAACAACATGACTGCCTTGTCACATGAGTGAAAAAAACGTTTTAGCTGTTTTACGTACCGTGATTTCCGCATACCTGAGATGCCGATGAGAAGCCATTTGAATGTTGTTTTATAGATTACCTTTCAGGCATTTGAATTGTGGGTAGGCTGTCCTCGAATCAGTACTTAATGCTAAACTATCAGTCGTTTATTTTTCACTTCTCTGTTATATTCACGGATGCTTTAGGGGAAGGGGAGGGGTAGTAGGACCGGTATTCCTACTTATCCAATCAAATCACTAAAACCCAGAAGCAGACCTTATCTGAGATAGCTAACATGGTGCATTGTGGTCTAGCCTCGGTACAAAAATCTTTTATTCATCTTGCCTTATATCTAACTCGTCCCCAGTCGTCTCTTATTTTAAGAGGGCGCGCAAAGGGTCAAGGTAAGGGGAAAAGAAGAGAGACGTCTTTTACTCTTCTGCTACTTCCCTTCCCTTGACCCTTTGCGCGCGTAAGAGAGATGACTGGGACGAGTCATACCTTATATGGTGTTGCTTATTCCGAAGCTATATATAGGCCACAATCTGTATCCGGTTTATCGAACGGCGGCTTAGAAAAGGTCTATAATAATAGAGAATTCACACACACGGCATTGTGGAAATCAAGGGGGGGCAGTAGTAATGAATTCTCCTCTCCCCTCTAGGGTCTCGCGTTCAACTCAAACGTGAGAAACTCAACGTGAGTAAAGTTTATTAGTTATTTTCCCTCGATTCGAGGGTTTTCCCTGGTTGGTGAGCTAACAACGTTCCCCGGTGCTCTGACTTCAATCAATCTAGAATTTATTCCAGGGTATCACCAAATGTGAAGGTTTTAAAGGTTTACAAGCACGAGTTTTAGCCCACATCTCATCACATCTGCTACTAAACTTAAAGATCCTGAATAGTACTAGAATGAGTCAAATTCACCTTGACTCAGACGCCCCTGATCTCCATCATCGCTGTTGACCCTAAAAGTGCATTAATGAAATAGACATACATGTGTTATAATTTAATTAAGTTAAGAGGACCACTTTATTACTTGTCTTAGTGCTTGTAACCATTTCCCTTTAAGCACCTCAAAAGGCTAATGTAGACTTATCGCCCTTCGCCCTCTCGCCCCTCGCTTCACTCTGAAGCCCGCCTCACGCAAGGATAGCATAATCCAATTATCAGTGTTCCACCCCAGGGTATGGGAGAAGGGAATTCCAGACAAAGAAGAATTTCCATTTTAGTTAGAGAGAGAGAGGCGCCCACAGTCTAAATTTGTCGCTGAAAATAAAAATGAATAACCGGCAAATCCAATTACCCCATTCCCTAGAGTATAATTTCTTTGTTTAATGGTTGCGTATGAAAAGACACCTGAATGTTATTTAAATCACATACAAAGAATCTTATTCTCAAGGGAAAGACACGTGTTCTGTAATGGGAAGACAACATACCTTGATATATAAGGTCCACCATTAATATTCATTTCGGTCCAACTTGTGTGCTGTGACTTAGGCAAGTCCAGCAATATAGATATTCGTAAGTTATGCTAGACCAGAATGCTAGACCAAAACACACCCCAGTAGAAAAACTGACCTATGAGAATACCCGGGTGGTACAATGATTATACGTGCGTGCACCCCCTTGTCTATCCAGGAATTAATGCAATGATAACACAAATCAGTACTGCTTTCGTGTTTAGTTCTTCATCTAAAAATTCAAGTAAACCCACTAGAACTCCACTTCTAGTCCTGGAATCATGAGAATGTGTATCAATAGAATATAAAGTTTGGAAAATAAAGTTTTAGATTTTGCAAAAAAAAATTCAATTACCCAGGAGTAAATTAACATTATTTCATAATTCCGAATCAGACAATTGCTGTGTTTCAGTAGACATTATTTCCTGTCTCGTGCGGAATACTCATCAGCTGAATCACAAGTTTATAATACAAGTTTATTTTGCCCACGCACAATTTCGTAGTTATAAGATTTGTTCAGAAAAAAATATAGGAAACAGCAATGCATATAAGAAGTATAGTAAATAAATTCGAAAGTGACATTAAGAACCAAAGAAACCATACTCTAGGGAATGATACGTGGTCTGTATTGGGAAAACACTGCACACTAAGAAGAATTAGCTCTACTAAGTCTATTCCCCACACTATAGATAGGGTAACTCATTTTAGAGTTTCGTTGTTCTCCGAAAATGACATTTGAAATTATATACCCTGAATTTAGGGGGTTTGAAGGGGAAGAATTTAAATCCTGAGTCCCGAGTCAATTTCAAGTTAGGTCCACCCACCACCCCTAAGGCTAAACATTGCCATGATTCTTTTTTTGACTTAGAGAGGGAGAGGGGTGGGAGCTCCTTTTCTTAATCATTTTCACTGAATTTCGCCTTTCACTGAATTTCGCCTTTTCCCTAAACTATCCTTTGTTTTGCTCTGACAATATTTTACAAAGTTTCATTGTTTTCCTTATGAAAACACAGTTTAACTAAACACGTTTGGGTTTGAATGGGATATAAAGTTTTCTCCCTTTCATCCGAAACCATCAAACTGGATTCTATTCCTATGGATTTGCCTTTTCGAACTTTTGGTTTATCGGGCCCTTGAAATACTGAGATATTGATGATAAAACTTATTATACACCGTGAAAAAGATGAAAAAACTTACTGACGTTTCGGACGCTAGTCCTTCGTCGGAGTAAAAGAGCTCTTTTACTCCGACCAAGGACAAGCGTCCGAAACGTCAGTAAGTTTTTTCATCTTTTTCACGGTGTATAATTTACCTTTTCATCATAAGAATAAAAATGGCTAATTTGAATAACTATTGCTTTACACCGACTATCGACTTACTAGCCATAGACTTACTAGGAATTAAGATAGTTTTCACAACAATAGATATTAGTCTTTATTCGTCCATATTAGTTATATGACCTTCCAAAAGACATTTAACCTCTCTAGATTTATTTTTTTTAAATACATCCAAAACACACCTTTTTAAACATGATTGGTTTATATTATATACATGTTTATATATAATATTCGAGCTATTATAATTTTTATTATTATTATTATTAGGCAATGAGACTTCGTAATGTAATGCCAAAAGAACGGCTATATTATTATTATTATTATTGCTATTATTATTATTATCATTACCAATAATAATAATTATTATTAATATTGCTATTATTAATATTGCTATTATTATTATTATTATTATTATTGCTATTATTATTATTATTATCATTACCAATAATTATTATTATTATTAATATTGCTATTATTATTATTATTATTATTATTATTATTATTATTGTATGGATTAGAACTCGATTATCTTTTGAAATAATTAAGTCAGTACACGTGTGTGTCAGGGGGACAAGAACCCCTTTTTTTAAGGACAATGAATTCTTGACGGACTTTAACCTTAACGCCAATGTAGCGGAAATTTAGAAATATTTAGATTTTAATAATTAATGTATAGTTTTAATATAATATTATATCAGAGTGAAGAGCTGGACTCGGATTTTGAGCTATTAATTTATTTTACAAATATGTTTTCATAGATAAATAAGTAATAATTATATATATTTGTTATTTTATATTCATAATCTCTCTTTTTTTCGTTTTATAATTATAGCAACTTTTTTATTATAGAAATTATTATTGTCAATAAAGTGATTATTATTATTATTATTATTTTTATTATTTTTATTATTATTATTATTATTATTATTATTATTATTATTATTGAATTAACTGAATTGGTCGATTTGGTGCATGGCTTTCATGGAACCCTGCTCTTTTTCCGCACTCTCTCCTTCTTGTCCATTCCAATCTCCTTCTAAGAAAATGGATTAAGGTGCGTTTGCTGCTTGGATAGTTTTTAAAGATTTCAGTTATGTGTGTGTTTCATCGAGCATATTTTTCCCGCCTGAAGCTCGGAATTTTTCCCGACAAAAAATATGTTTGAAAAGAACCAATTAAAATTCATTTAAGAAAAGAATATATTCAAAAAAATACCATGATCATCCACAACCTGCTTCCATTCATTTCCTTCCTCTTTCCATTCACTTCCCTTCTCTCTCCCCGCTCCCCATCCCGCTCCCCATCCCGCTCCATTCCTCCTTATAAGGTACAACTCTAATGCTATTGCTTCTTGTTCCAATTCTCAGTGAAAATTCAACTATAAATCCTTAATAGAGATTCTAAATTGTGACCTGTTTACGGATCCAACCGCTCACTGAAAACCGCTGAAAATTACATGATGTTTCAATAATTAAACCCAAACTTCAAAGAATTATATCTAAAATTTTGACTGTCCTGCAAAGAAATTAAAAAAAAAAATCTTACACAATAAACGGCTTTTCATTTTGGACCCGGCCGAAGTAATGTCTGTCCTTTCAAGTATTGTAAATCAGCTCTCTTACTCTCCCTCCCTCCCTAAGCTACGACTTTGTGTCATTACCACCCCACCCCCGCCCAAACCATCCCAATCAATTTTATTCCATAATTGCCTTTAAAATATTATTTCATAATTTCTTATTAATCTCAATTTCTCCTTCCCCTATAATTATATTTTGAGTTTAAATATAGCTACCAACGTCATTGCCTTGGCGGGTGGCGTATCAAGTTGATTAAATGACCCCCTCGCGTGGGAGCAAATGATTTGTTTCAGCGTTGAGTTTTCTGTTTCAAGAAATGACTCTCCTCAAAAGGGTCTTTTAGTTCATATAAATGGATCTTCGACTTGAGAGCAGTTTTACTTTAAAACAACAGAGAGTTAATGGTCTATTTGTCACATATATTTTACTTAAAGAACGATTATATTGAAATCAAGATAAAGCCCTTGTCAGGAAGCATTCGGAAAGAAATTATCTGCAACCCCTATCTGAGAAGGATCTGTTTATATGGCCTTGTGAATGGCTCATTTACAAAAGCCAAGAATGGACAATAGACGTCTAAGGCAGCTTCCCTGGAGCTATTGTTGTCTTTTGAGTCCGGCTCGTTGGCTTGTCACTCACTTCGCTCACCTGGTTGGCAAACACCAAGGCTCGATGACAAGTCGTTAAGCTATATGTTTGCACTGGTCGCTCGCTCATTGGTTGTTGAACGACCTCCTGCCTTCAGGAATAACACTTTTCTATCAATTAACACAGCGCCGATCAAAATGAACGATTTAAGGAAAACCTCCTAGAGAGTTAATTTATGCAGAAACAGACAAAAGTCAACCAAAAAACTATGAATTATTCTTTAAAACAAAATCTTAAAACGTACCAAAACATCGACGAGTGTATTTGTAAATTCAGGCACTGTTTCAAATACTTCACAGAGTGATTTTCGTAGCGTTTTGCACAACATTTTGCGATGTATTCCAAGACAATAACAAGAACCAAAGTTTGTCATCGAGTGGTGAACACAAATGGAATTGCATTACCTTCGCAATGACCGGAAGAATTCATTTCGATAAAAAAAAAACGAATCCCAGTGAATCCCAGTAAGTTCCGACACCACGATTAAAGTGGACGAAGGAAAAGACAAAAGAAACGAAAAAAGAAACTTAATTAATAATAGAAAAGATAGATTCTAATACCAAAAAAAACAACTTTCTTCCGTCGCTATGATCTGAGAGTTAGGTATAAAAATTAGCTGCAACAAGTTGGGAAACGCTGATTCAGTTTAAAAATTTTGGCTTAAAATAACTGAGAAGGTGCGAAAACATACCAAAAAAAATTAAATAAAGCGTACCAATGTTCACGAGGAATTAGAGTTGAAGTTTGTTTTCCGACCGAAAAGTCGTATTTTTCTGTATAAACTGGTAGCTCTAGAGTCTATGGATTTCTAATGTTTTACGTGAGATAATTCCTTTACGATTTCTTCAAAATTTAGCTAAATTTGTTGATAAGTAGGCTATAAATTTGTTTTCGAATAAACCTATTTATCATTTAGCTACGCGCTACCCGATTCCGTGACAGTTAAGCTTGTATGGTCCTCCGCCAAAGGTTTCATAAGAAAACTGCCTCTTCTTGCCAAGAACGACGTTTCATATGCTGTTCTTGTCCTTCTTGCAACTTGGTGAGGTCTGTCGTCAATTGTTTTTACTGTTTATAAACCCTATGTGGTTCTATCTTCACGGCCCTTTACCTTTCTCTGACCACCTTTTTTCAATCATAATTCCTTCTTGACTCTCTTCATAACCGTGTTCTTGTAGTTTGAAACTAAATAACAAATCAGTTTTCACATCATTAGAAAGTCTTTTTAATACCATTTTTGTCAATTCCTCTTATAGAAATTCATAAATAAAATTGAACAGAATAATTTTCTCAAAATTCATCTCTTCTTAGACTTACTTTATTATTCATTATATTCGAGTCATTCCCTTATATCTTTCCTACAATAAATTCCTTAATAAATGAAAGGTTATTTTCCTTTGTTCATAAAAGCACCATAAATACTCTCTTCAATAAAGTTTCTCCATGGTTTTTAACATTGTTCGCTTTCATACAACTTTCATTATTATGTACAAGTATTTTTAAGACTCTCGCCGGATCACTTTTTCAAAAGTGGACATAGAATTGAATGATAGGTTTGCTCTCTTTTGCCAATATTTTTAAGCTTTCTCAAAGCATTAATATTTAACTTTGTGAACAGAGAGTTAAAAGCCAAATTGTAAACTTCGGAATTAACCAAATTATTTCTTTCATTACGGGATTGATACAGTCCTTTGATGCGCAACAAATCGTTTTTCATTGTTTTCACATCATGTCAAAAAACAGCTAAAAATTGTCCCAAAAAATGCAAGTTTTCTCAAGGACCAAGCCCATATAAACTTACTGAATGCTGTTTTGGAGATCCTAATAATTTACGAAGTCAAGTTGGAACCAAAAGGTAGCGAAAAGCCAGGTCATTTGGCCTGCATGATTTTGGGGCATTTCAAAGTATATCCCAAATAAGAAGTTCTCTACCTATGGAAATCGTTACCCTGATACTGTATTCAAGTGTTTTCATTTTAAATATCAATTCTATGTTCGTCAAAGTAGTTGGGTCTGCTGGAGCTGTACTGAAGCTCGGATTTGCTCGCCCCGCCGTGTACTTTCATGTGCTTTCGGAGAGAGCTCGGATGGGTATAGTTTTTATCACAGCCCACGAACCTACAAGCGTAAGGCTTCTCTAACGTGTGAACATGTATATGTTTTCGTCTATCACTCGAGTTTGCGAAGCGTTTATCACAGCCCTGGAATTCGCAAGCAAATGGTCTTTCTCCTGTGTGAGTTCGGATATGGATTTTGAGATTTTCAGCTCGGGCGAAGCTTTTTCCACACCCATTTTCTGAACATGTAAATGGCTTTTCACCGGTATGTACTCGAATGTGATTTATCAATTTATACTTAGCTTTGAATGGCATGCCTTTACGAGCGCAATCCTTCCAATTGCACACGAATTCTGAGACAGCGCCTGTGACTAGATGACCATCAGTTATATGAGAAACAAGGTCTTCGATCCTGTAGAAGACCATTCCACACAGCTCCAGTTTATTGGTAACCCAACGGCACACTAGTACTCTGTCTTCGGGCTTTAAAGCTGTGTATGTCGGACGGTGCTCTGTGCTTCGAGGATAAACGAAAGGACTATGATCCTCACGGACGACGCTCTTGATACAAGTTGTGTTAGGGTAAAAGGAACGTGCAGGGTAAACCATAGATGAAGGAATTTCCGATTCTCTAGTACTCGTGAGCTCACTACGCAAATCACGTAACGACTCCACTGACGATCTAGACGCCACGATACTTGAACTACTTTTGGGGTTTGAGTCCGTCTGATTTTTTCGAAACACGACGTTGATTCCATTTTTAGAGCCACCGGGAATACCTGGAATGATATATCTCTGTTCTGAATAGTTGTCTTTGCTCCGTGTAGTGTTGACAGCTAGAGAACTCTCAGTAGGGACACTCGTATTCACCTTTGTGCTACTGTCCTTTTGGAAATATTTCTCGCTTGTTCCGCTAATATCGGAATCTCCGTTATAAGAATCTTCGGAGTCGGAGTAAGAATTATCGGTCGCCGCGCCGATCAGTTCGGGCCTGTAAGCCGGGAATGAGACGTAGGTACTTTCACTGGATTCCCTATTACTACTCGCATTAGTATCGTTACTACGACTTACTGTAGTACTATTAGTCCTGTCTCTCGTGTCAAGCGACGTCCACAAATGTCTTTCTCTGATCTCTTCACTACGCTGTACGCCTTGAGACTCGTTATTATACCTTGAGCGATCTGTTGGCAAACTAGCCAAGCTGTCGGTTAAGTCCAAAGAAACTCTATCGTGACTACGTCTACTAGACATAAGTTCGGATTCTCTGCTAGGCCGTCTTGAGTGTCCTGACATTTGACTAGAGCATACTTCCATGGGCTCTGTTTTTATTATAATATGTGGAAAGCTGGCTAGCTCCATCTTATGTAGTGCTCAGTTTTCAGAATATGCGAGTCCTGATCGCCCTACAAAGACGTAGGACTTGTGGCGGATGATCTAACTCTCCACCATCCACCGTGTCTTGTGTGCTGATGTGTATTGGCGAATGATTACAATCGCGCTACTAAGCATCCCTCACTCGTTCGGCGTTACATTAATTGACTCCAATACGCAGGCGTAGAGTTGGGTAAGACATGCGCTGTGGCCGCGCTCTGTGGGTATTGCATTGAAGCTGTGTTTGAGGTAGCTCCAACCATCTGAACACCCTGCCGAGTCTTTTTCAATATAAGCCGACGATTCAATCAAATTTGCATTGAAACAATTTCTCTCACAGCGCGCGAGCACAGCAAGTTATCTCAGCACTCGCTTCTCTCGGTACAACCATCTGCAATTGAAGCGCCCGAAGACTCCAATCTCTTTAGCGCTTTTTAAGACCAACAAACAGAGTTTTGACAATCAAGTACACACTTATATAACTCATTATATTTCAAACATTTGAATATCTATTCGAATATATCAGTGTTCAAACGAAACTCGTCAACCTTGTTATTTTTTATGTTTTGCCTCGAGAGTGATTCGCTGGTTAGTGCTTACGTTTCCACCGTCGCGAGAGAACTCTATCTAGCAAACCAAGTTTAATTGCTATCTCTTTTCTCTATCTAAACGATTCTTTGTGCCAGAACTCATTGGTTGAAGCGAATGGAATTCCTTATTGTAATTCAATAGTATGATCCCCTGCATCGCCAAGCTTCTAAAAACCTGTATATCGAAATTACTACCCCCCTCAGTGCTCGCCCCCGACTATCGACCTAAATTACAAATACATCGACTATTCAAAGACATTTAAGTTTATCTTTAAAAGTCAAATAACTATTTTAAAAGGTAAATGTTGTACACCCTCAAGGCGATGTTAATAAATGCCCCGAAATCTTGCCCTCAAGCTTGGCGGGAAAAACGTTCCCCGCAAAGATTGCGTGATCTTTAGTGAGGCAGCCATGCCGGAACGAAAAGACTTCCAATAGCTTAACTCTATGACCTGGCATCTTATTGCTGTAAGAGGATGGAATATTCTAGTTTCAAAATCTTTGCTCCCCAGGAGATCTAGAGAAGAAACTTTATTAATCACGAAAAAAATTCAGTCGTTTATTGCGAAGTTGCCAACTTCTATGCAAGTTCTTAGCAGATCAATAATTTGAGGCAGAGATCCTCGTATTTTATCGCCACTGGAATAGCTCTCTGGTCTCAGAGGCCAACAAAATTGACAGATAAGCCACAAACACATAAACACAGAGGCTTGCGGGAGCTCTCAGACAGTTTGACCCCCACTTGGATCGCGAGATAAAAGTTAGTTCAACAGCCTGCGCAATCAAACCACGTTTTAAAAGCATTTTATCCAACATTCACTCATAAAATTGGCCTTCCTCCTTCTTCCTTTCATTTCACATTCGTGATTTTCATAACAAATAATTATTTTCTTATAACTGTGAAAAAAAATTAAATTAATCTTTTGCCGTTTTTTTTTTTTTTTTTTTTTTTTTTTTTTTTTTGATTATAAATTATACTAATGCCAAGAGCCTCAGTTATCTTATGTTAATTTGCATGTTGCCAAGTCAATAAGCGAATTTATGAAATGAGTCGACTTTTCATTCTTACAAATTGACAACTTTGACAGTAATGAATGACGAGACCAATAGTATCGTACCCTCCCCTCCCCCTGCATTTCAGTTTGTAAAATCTAATACCCCACCACCCCTCCCCTGGACAAATACTCTTCGTTGACTTAGTGATTCGACGTAATCTCAAACCATAAAACAAAGAAAGCCTCTCTCATAAATTTGGTCATTCGCCTCCTCATTCTATGTTCGTGACAAGATTTTTTACTTTTTCATCGTGGTTTTACCGTCCAAAATATCTAGCTTGATAATACCCTAATTCTTAAAGCGGACAACTGAGTTATACAGGTTTGTGTTCGTAAAACAGAGGCTTTAAAATCTTAAGGATATATTTACATAGCAATAAATCTACTTCTTATTTGTTCTTGAGTTCCCAATACGTGCCGATATAATTGATTTGATTTTAAGTTCAGTTTCAAATTGTCTCTCTTAAACATGTTGGACCAATATATCTCGAGAGGGGTGTTTGTTCTTGAAGTGATTTATCATACGACGTCAATATACAACCAAAAACATTTCACGGTTTATCGATGGCTAAAACAATTTCTGCATGTCAGTGATCAAAGTCAGCGGGACGCAGTTAACTCACAGATCGAACCCTGGAACAACCTCTGGGCTGGTCCAAGTCAGGGCATGGCTAACGTACTCACAGATCGAACACTGGAACAACCTCTAGGCTGATCAAAGTCAGGACACGACTAACTCACTAATCGAACCATGTGAAAAAGCTCAACAATAATTGATTGAATTGATCATTGTATTGGAAATTATCGTGTTGGTTTTTTATGGAGGGTGAAAAACAGTGCTGGGAACCCGAGGGAACCCCTCAAATCAAGGGAGAGACCTAACAAACACTATACTCAAAGATTTTCTAAGTGGGTAAACTTTTTCTAAGAATGAGGAGAGCATGCCCCTCTGTTTATTCTAATGGTTTTTGAAGGTCTTTTATTCCTTGCATAATCGTAGCTAGTTCCCTGAATCACTGTAAAACAAACAAAAGTGGTCGGTTAAGGTTTAGCGCCTGCAAACAATGGTTGCTATGGAAACTACTACCTCTACCTGAGTATGTCTACCGGTACCTTACACCGTAGGTTCAACCACCTTGAGTTTTTAGCTAAGCGATATAATTTAGATGAATATTTATATTCTTATGAATGTCAATTGCATAATATCTCAGAAAGCCAAAATACTTTTTGCTTTATAGTGGACATCACTTATCCTCCTTCTCCTTCTTCTTCATCCCCACTAAAACTTTAGACCAGTTTCTTTGTAACAACTCTAAAAAAAGGCATTCAAAGCTGTCTTCGCTTCAAGTACGAGGTGTTCTGCAAACAATTAAGGTGGCTAAGAAAATGTCTCGAAAACGTGTGTCTTTTGTACGGGGGGAGGGATGGGTAGGTACAGTATAGTCTACAGAAGTGGCCACATTTCTCACACGGTTTCAATTATTAATAATTAAGTAGTCAGGTGTTTTCGTACAATGAAAGACCGACGACTTCTGAGCAAGGTGGACGTTCGGCAATTCAGGCCTGCAGAGGCGCTTTTAATATTGGATTATCGTTACAAACGCTATATCACCATGAAGACGGGAATATCGTTAAACACGCTATCGCCACATAAAACCTGAAAGAATTTTGTGTAAAAGAAACCTTGCGTGAGAATTAAGTGCGAGAAAGTAGGGAAAACAAAGAGTTTTGATTTTGATGAAGACGTAATTCTTGGTAATTCTTTTTTGAGCAAAATCAAAAATTTTATACGAAGGCGTTAAAGATACGTAACACTGAAAAATAGTCAAATTAAAATTTGTAGGTTAATACTGAATTAAATAAAGATGAAGTATAAAACTGAATATGAGGAGCTTTCTTCTGCGATCTTCTTCTTCTACTTCTTCTTTTTCATTTCCACTATACTACTACTACTACTTCTCACGTCTGCTTCTTTTTCTCAATTCTACTTCTTCAGTTTGCATTACCTTTTTTCAAGAACTCATTAATTTTGTCATTCTAGTGAAACTTTATAATGTTAATGACAACAAAACAAAAGTTAACGAAGTTCAAATTTCAATAAGTTGTTGTGCAATTGAGAACTGGCTGATAAAGCCATAGTGTGAAAGGGGCTGCTAGGTCGGTTTACTGGTAGATACAGTCATGCGCACTTGAATCTTAATTATCATTATCATTACGACGCACGAGCGAAGTAAAATCGCTATATCACAAAGAACTAGAAAATATTGTCTCAAAGTCTTCACATTCACACAAGATCAACCTGATTGATAATTGAGAATCGTACATAAAATCATGATCATCGTGTTAGGTGTGGCAGGTTGTCATAGTATTTGTTATTCTCATTGACACGAGTCATGCGATGTCAAACGCACAGAGAAGAATGCAAACCATGGCCTTGCAAACGAAAATATAATTTAGCAAAATAAAGATAAAAACAGTGAAGGTGGTATTATTTCTTGTCGTATAAAGTTCTCTTGAGAAATTTGTGGTTAAATAGGCCGCAAAGGACAATAATGAATCCCTTCGTTCAAAAAATCTCAAGCAGCTTTTTTTCTTTTTGTGATTTTTAAGTTTTGTTTTTAAGCTTAATAAAGACTCGGTAATTTTATCCTAGCCTAGCTCATGGTAAAAACATCTTGAAAGCAAACAAAGGCAGAACCGTTAACATTGGCCACATAATAGGAAAACCGAATGGGACTCATGGGTAAAAAGCAGCTAAGAAAAACACCCAGAATTTAAGACACAGTTCAGTTGTAAAACAAGTTCGATAGAAGAAAAATAAAGAACGACAGCAACACAAATTAACACTGGTGAAACAATTAAAACGAGACTGAAAACAAGAAAAGCAAGAGGAACCAGAAAAAAATTAGAAAAACCAGAAGTACAACAACATCGAACAAGAAGAACAAGACTTCCAGCTGCAGAAGAAAAGGTACAGATGGAAATTAGACAGAACATTGTATAATTATGTATATTTTGATTTTATTCAGCGCACACTGGCAGATTGAGTTAACTTCATGTGTACAGGTGCAAATGTTTAATTTATACTGTGAAAGTCTGCCAGCAAGATTCCCTTTTCTAGACAAATGGAACATTCTGTAGTTCAGTTTTGATTGTCGAACGTGCGCGCGTGGCAATGAATCAATTTGTTTATATAAGAACTGATCAAATCTATACATCAATAGATTTTCTCTTTCCTCTCTTCTCTTCTCTTCTCCTCAATGATCTATCATCATCATCATCATTCAGCATCCATTCATCAAGTCTCCTCGATGAATCACTGCGCGCCTGTGCACCATACAAGTTCTTATTTCTGGTATAGACAATGACTGCGTTCCTTTTGAGGGCAATGAAAGCTAATAACTTCCCCTTTCGCAAAGCCTGCTCATTTTTAGGCTCCCGCAAGAACCAACATGTTCACTGGCAGATCTTCAAGCCTACAGTGCGCCCCCATTTTCAGCCTACGTACGTGTTAAAAAAAAAATATTTTTATTACTTTTGACGAGAGTGTAGGGGAATTCTCCATAGAAGTTTACTTTTCTGACGTGATCCGATCGTGCGAAGATGAAGTTTATGCGGATATATAAAATAATGAGTGTTTTTCCATTTTTTCAGCCATACTAAATACTCAACCTTTCACTGACTAGCTCTATTGAGCCGAGTACAGTACGGTGTATCTCTCTTAACCCTGGGGCCGGTTGTACGAAGGGTGAATAGCGCTATCCAACGGGATAAATCTTTATCCACAGGGGATTGGTCGATGCTGTTATATCCAATAGATTTATTACTGGATAAGAATCATCCATCGGATAGCACTATCCGCTCTTCGCGTACAACAATATTACAGTCATTCAATACTATCTGTTAATCAAACACGACTTGCTCCTTATTTCCTCCCTAATGAATGATGTGTTTGATAGCTTTTATATTCAAGGTTCAACATTTGTATTTAAGCCCTGGACAAATGATGTATTTGAGTTTCGTCGTGTTATGATGATCAGCTTAAGCTTTATTTGCTAGTAAATGGAAAAAATAAACAAAATTCAACCTGTGTATTTAAAACCAGAAGAACGATTCCCTTTAAGATAGCTCGAAATTCAAAAAATCAATTTACTAAGATATAAAGCAACACAATTTGGGTTGAAAATCATTCAAATCAGTTGTCTGAACTCTTTTCATATCATTTCTTTCTTTCTTTAATAATTTCTGCAGTTGACTGTAAATTCTTTGATTCTTTTTTTCTTCTAAGACTGATTTTTTTCAATCCTTCAGTTAATATTTTGCAGCCTAAAATCCTCAGTCTTAGAACGCCTTTTTTTTTCATTTCCACGTTGAACCGTTTTCTTTCAAATTACTTTGTGAACAGAAGTCCCTCGTCCGTTCCGCCTGCCTCTCCACAGGACCCGGAAAAGATCGACTAAATTATTAACACTCTAAACACTTACTTTAAACAAAAAAGGCTGTAAACTGTATAGTGAATGAATAGCGCATTAACATGTCGAAATAAAAGTAAAATTCGCGCAAAGAAAAGTATTCTGTATTTATACGAGAATAGGGTTTGACTACAATAGGTAACTAAAAACACTGTTGCTTCAGCCTTGTTTTGGCTTCTAAAAGACTTTCGTTATAATTTACCGCGAGGACTCGAGCTGCAAACAATCCTTTTTAAAATTTAAAAAATATTTTACTTAATTTAACAAAGGCACACTGAGTCAAAGAACTTTGATCAAAGATGAGCTCGATTTTTCTCACGATCTTGCTGGTCCTTGTACTGGTATCTGTTGATTAATATCGACAAGGTGCTTATTGTAAAATTGTGCTTTTTGAATTGTGATGTTTTAATCACTTTTGTGTCATTGTTATGTCGACTTGAAGACTTCTGCAGACTTATATTGAACTTCGAATTTTGCCCGGACATTTCTATAGTTCAGTGCTGTTTTCGTGCTCGTTGCTAGGCCAAACTAAAAACTGAGCCTATGTTTCTTTTCCTTGATTTTTGCCGAGTGTTTTGTCAGTGTCAGTTTTGAGGAATAATATATATGTACAATGAAAATATATGTACAATAAAGTCAATTATGTTTTATGGCCGTAGGTCTAGGCGTGACCAGAGCTCTGTGAAAACAAGTTCAGTATAAAAGAGATCAAGCCTTTGTCAGTTAAGTCTTAAGATATATAAGAAAGGAAAAATTAAAAATGTTGGTAAAGATCGATGTCAATAAGTTAAAGTCTGAAAAGAATTCGATTATAAAAGGAGAAGGAGAAGCCCCAGGAAAGAAGAAGAACTGAAAAGAAGAAGAAGAAGAAGAAGAAGAAGAAGAAGAAGAAGAAGAAGAAGAAGAAGAAGAAGAAGGAGAAGGAGAAGGAGAAGGAGAAGGAGAAGAAGAAGGAGAAGGAGAAGGAGAAGGAGAAGGAGAAGGAGAAGGAGAAGGAGAAGGAGAAGGAGAAGGAGAAGGAGAAGGAGAAGGAGAAGGAGAAGGAGAAGGAGAAGGAGAAGGAGAAGGAGAAGGAGAAGGAGAAGGAGAAGGAGAAGGAGAAGGAGAAGAAGAAGAAGAAGAAGAAGGAGAAGAAGTAGAAGAAGTAGAAGAAGTAGAAGAAGTAGAAGAAAAAGAACTCAAGAAGAACAATAACAACGGAGCAAGAAGAAGATAATATAGCGCAGAGAGTATATTGCGATTTATTGAAAAATACTTTTAAATATCTTATAGATCATAAGTATTTATCATATATATCATATAGAGAAAGACTAATCAATGAAAGTTTCTATATAATATTTATTAAAAAACTCACTTATCACACAAATTACAAAGTTTAAACTTAACGAGAACATCAACACCTATCAGCACCAACAAAATTAACTTTGGTAAAACTAACTTTACTGCTAGGGTCGATGGCTTTCCGATAGAAACTCTCCTTGATAGATTTTTGATTGCATCTTTTCCCACGCACATGCAAGGTCCGTCGTATTGTTGAGCATTCAATAAATCAATTTACTGTTTTGACTTGTTAAGCAGGTTCGATTCCTTTGTCGAAAATGGAATTTTAGCTTCAAAAGAACAACCTTTAATAAACCAAAGAAAGCCACCAAAAATTTCCAAAGAAATAACTTACTGAAAATGTTTCTTAAAACTTGCACAAAAATCTAAGTTTTCTGAATTAAACTTATTCAAAACCAAGTTTCATCAAAGATGTTCTGTTGACACGAAAGGATTCATCAGAAGGAGTAATTTTTTAGGGTACATCGTTTCACCCGCCAAACTTTGACTTACTAGAAAAATCAATTTTGACTTTTAATTAGGAATTGGAAGCGGAATGGTGGTATCAATAAAAATATAGCGAAACTTTGTTTCGTTTACTCGTAATTACTGTAAATAGTTTAGCTTAATTTGGTTACCAGGCGTTTCCAGAGTGTCCTATCGAGTCTTCCATAGTTAATAGATTAACGAAGATTCGTCCGAGTCACGTTGTTCACGCTGTAACAAGAGCTAGTTATTTACTGCATTTTTTTGTTGGAAAAATATCGGCATCTACAAGTCAAAAGGGCAAAAAGAGAGGAAGAGAAAAAATCAGTTTAAACTGGTACGTTTTTAAATCTTTCAGTCGGGTTTGGCATGGATCCTATTCAGTCGATTGTCGTTGCCGGGTTTTCATTAGCGACCTTTAGATAGGACAACGAGTACGAGTTTTAAAATTGGTCTTGTGCACGTGGTTAACACTCTATCGTTGATTCCCGATTTTTTTACAATTTAAAGTTTCAATCTACGCACACAACCACGAATATGACATGACAGTGCCAATCTTGAAAAGTTAGAAACTCGTACTCGTACTCGTTTTCTTACTCGTCGTCGAATCTATGAAGGTCTCTATTATTCATTTGACTGTTTAAAGCCGAAAACACGTGAAGTATACTAAAGCAAGAGAAAGGTTAAAAGGGTATAATAGAAGTGACATTGGAACAATGTTTCGTATATCTACGCGATTTGATTTTGTGAACAAAGAAAATTCCAAAAAAGAAAAGAAAAAAAAAATCAAATAATAGCTTGGACTGCGTGGTTCATATATTCAATCTATTGCCAGGATATATAAATCACAGAAAAAACCATTCACGCTAAAACAGCTGCATAACCTACAGAATTCTCACAGATGACTCTACCATATGGTCTGCCAAATAGTCCTGCAGCATACATGTGAATATGAACAAACTGTGCCACGCTTTGGAAACGAATATTTTGTTTTTCAACAAAGCCAGGTGCTTGAAAGCAACTGCGAAAGTGTTTGGACTCCAGCAACTGAATGTCAACCATGACTAGAAAGGAAAAAAAAAGAAAATCAGTAATTTATAGTGCCAAATAAACATATCCAAATGATTTAAAGAAATTCACTGGCTATATGACATTACATTCAGTTATGACTTTCAAAATTTTGGATTTACCCCGTTATCTATCGTAAGATACGCGTTTTCGTTCCTAACTTAACAAATTCTGGTTTATTCGTTTTTGAAGAACTTGCGTTACATGAGTGGTTTAATAGATCGAACACGTCCTCACCTGCACAAACTGGAATTTTTCATATAAAAATGTTTAAAACACTGCCCGCCCCCAAAAATTTCTTAGTGTTCTTATTTGTATTCTATAGAATAAGCAGTTTTGTTACGCAAAAAGCTGCATTATCATACAATTGTATTACCATACTTGGGTAAATCTCCTGTTAGTTTGTGATCTTGGATAGCCCATCGCCGTTGCTCTGTGCATTTGTTGCTCGTCAGTAATATTATTATTAATTTTTTTTTGCGTTTGACATCATAAGATAACTAAAGTAGTACAACTGTCCTAAAAATAGTAGCAACATTTTGGGTAATCAAAAAAGACCACTTTATATTCTTTATTTTGAATATGAAATTCCAGTTGAAGAATTTTTGAGTGTTCGAGAAGCCTAAGTATAATTGAGATCCTTGATTTGTTTTCGCCAAGATTAAAAATTTAGACTTCTCTTCAAAATATTGAAATTCTAGCTGAAGAATTTAATTGAGAGTTTTGAGTTTCGTGATCCTTCACAAAGGTTACTTTTAAGGAAGTCTCAGTTTTAAAATATTTTCGGCACTAACAGACGCAGGTTTTAATTCAGGTAGAATAGACATAATCAGGAGATTGGGCGGATCCAGTAATTTATTCAGGGAGGGGTGCTGGGCACAAAGTTAACCCAGAGAGGGGTGCATCCCGTAGAACCAAAGCAAAAAACTTTTTATTTATTATTATAAAACCGGAGAACCCGGAGAAAACCGTCGTAGCATAGGAGAGAACTAACAATTCACATGTGGCGACCGCAGGGCTCGGACCAGCGACCCGACCTGTTGGACTGAAGAGCGGTGAAAGGCGTCGCAAAGCCGCGAATGCTACGCCATTATACCACTTAGATCAGCCCAGAGGTTGTTTCAGGATTCATTCTGTGAGTTAGCCATATACCGTGTTTCATAAGAAAACTCGACACTGTTCCACAGTTCGGAGTTTCGTGGTAAATTTAAATCTGGACCCTTCAAACTTTATTTCAGTTTTGTCCTTATTCCTACTTGCCATTCTGGCTATTTATGTATTAAGAGAGAATTCTTTTTATATTACAGCAGTGAGCGCCAAAAACTATTTTCTTGAAGCAAGGCTGTTGTACAAGACTAAAATCTTGTTATTTAGAAAGTTTAACTTGTTTGGAAGTGGAGATGACCCATGAAAGTGGAATCAAAGTGTTAACCCAAAGCAAAAATTTGAATCGAAAATGAGGTTTAGGCCTTCATTTGCTTATTTCCCATACATTTTCTATAAAAAAGCCTGACAAAGCAACATTCTAACACAAATGCCACAAAGCATCTTTGTACAATTGAAAATACCGCTTCAAACAGGTATTTTATCATAGTACATCAGTTTCTAATTGTTAAAAAAAGGTGTTTTAAGTATTAACCAAAACGAAATTGAGATGAAAACTCATGCGAAGGTCTAGTTTTTGGCGCTTTTTGCTATTATTGCTCGTTATTGAAAAACATTTCCTCTTAATGTACATTTTGTACAGTCTCTATTGTAGCCTAGAAACCTTCACCCCTCCCCACCAAAATAATTTTAAGAACTGATTCCTAAATAATGACTGGGATCCCTGTGGAATAGACCCCGGTCCACTGGCCACACTGAACTTGAGACAACCACGAGCACGAAACAAGTGTTTTCAAGTTGCATGTTGCAAATTTTGATAGAGGAAAAACAACCATGGATCCACCGCATTTTAACATGAAACTCGACAAAGACAACCCTGAAGCAGGGATAAAAGAGATAATGAAGAAGCTAAGACCCGATCTTGACCCAAATGAGCTTGAATTGGTTGAGTTTAATGAAGGGAATCAGTAACAAGTTGGTCGGGTGTAGAAAGGCAGGGGCACCTCGAAAAGACTATTACCTTGTTTCGACTCTATGGAAATAAGACTGAAGCTATTTATAGACCGTAAAATGGAGCTAGAAACATTCAAGATTCTCTATTCTCGAGGATATGGGGCCCCAGTTTATGCAACATTTGATAACGGCATTAGTTATGGGTTTATTGAAGGTGACGTTCTTGATACGGTCAGCATCGCTGATGATCATATTTCGACTCTGATTGCCGAGCACATGGCCGAGCTACATGCCTATTCCTCCTAAAGGAACAGGTAAACCAACGTCCAGTCTGTTTAAAACTATTTTTAAGTTCTTGAACTTGGTTCCTGCTGATTTTCCTGATCAAACCAAGAATCAAAGGTAATTATTAACTAATCTAACTAATTAATTAACTAATTAATTAATTTTAAAACTAACAATACCACAAATTAATGTCATCTTAAAATATAAGAAACTATTTAGTGAATCGCAATACTCCTTATAAATATATTTTCCAATCTGATGTCAGGGTGATAAAGGGTGTATTTTGTGAAACATGAATTAAACATATTTTCTGTGAAACAAGTTTTGCCCCCCCCCCTCCCTTTTCCACCCTGTCATGCTGTTAATACCCTATTCATTTATCTTATGGAGATTTCAAAAGGAATGTCTCAGCAAGGCTGAGCTACTAGAAGAGGCAGCAAGACTTCAAGGAGTACTAGAGAAGCATGACTGTCCTGTAGTGTTCTGCCACAATGATATGTTGTGCAAAAACATAGTGTTTAACAAGGAAGAGAGTGAGTATATTTATGCTTTATTTAATTTAAAAAACATTTGCATCCATAGGGAGCTGGAGTAAAGAAATTTTTTCTCATAAATGAAAATTATTTGTTTTTGGGTTTACACTAGCAATAATTGCACTGCCGATAGCTGTACATAATAGATATTAAAGCCAGGGCCCGGTTGTACAAAGCCTGGATAGCACTATCCATCAGATAAATCTTATCCAGTGGATAAATATATTGGATAACAGCATCGACTTATCCAATGGATAAGGATTTATCTGCTGGATAGCTCTATCCAGGCTTCATACTATTGGTCCCGGATGGCATTGATCATGATAGAGCTGAATACAGGGGAAAGAAAGACTCTCTGGCAAGGAAAATGATTTATAACACATCAAACAAACACACCTCACACACATGCATGGTTCAGTAGGGGAACTGGAACCTCAGGCGTAAACTATATGGCACAATGCTATCCATGCCAATCATATAGTCAATTTAGACACTTGCATACCAAAAATGAATGAATTGTTTTTATAATTGAGCGAGCGCATGTAAGCATATGTAAATGAAATATGCATATTACAAATATTAAAGTTGTTATTAACTAGTATTATTAGTTTCTGAGTATCTCATGTGTTTAACATAATTTTTACTTGTTTGTAATCAGATAAGGTGTATACGATAGACTATGAGTATGCTAATTTCAATCCACTGGCCCATGACATTGGCAACCACTTTTGTGAATATGCAGGTAGTTAATGTGCAAGCATATATATATATATATATAGATTTTACAGTGTGAATTAAAAAGCCATGGTCACACAGAAATATTTCAAGAATGTTTAAACAGCCAATCAGAAGCGTTATTGTTTTCTTTCCATTATCTTGTGGTTAGAAAGTCAATTCTTATTGGTCAACGAACAATAGAAAATTTTTAGAATATTCCTAGGTGCCCAAAGCTTTTCGATTCGCACTGTAATAAACACTTAGGTGTTAAGTCATACAATTATGACTTGTTGATTTGGATTGACTAGCCTCTCACACATGTGATGATGATGATGATGAAGATGATGTTGGTGCCAGATTTTGATGATGATGATGATGAGGATAATGGTGATGGTGATAAATGGTGATGATGATGATGGTGAAGATGATGATGGTGATGATGGTGATAGTGATGTTGTTGGTGATGATGATGATAGTGATGATAGCACAAACAGACTGACCAACTGAGCTAACCAGGTGGCAGTTAAACCCTTTTCCTTTTTAAAGAATGATACCTTATGTCTACTTTCTAATAATTATAAATCACCCTCTGTATCCAGGTGTAGAGGAAGTTGATTATTCTCTTTATCCAAAGAAAGATCACCAACTTAAATGGCTCAGAACGTATTTAACAAGGTCTGCTGAGCTGAAAGGTACAATTTATTGATTCTTTTTAAGGTTCCTATCACTCCTAATACATTACTTTTAGTATTGTTTCTACCAGTGGGCGTAGCAATGTCCCAGGATTTGGGGGAGCTCCCCTCGCACCCCTCGCTAGCTACACCCCTGGATTACACAAGAAGTGAATATTCATGATGGTAAAATATTTTTTGATTTGGATTTGCATCTTTGCGTAATGAAGGCTTATACTTTCAATATGAATGGTGATAGGCACTCTGATAATTCAGCCAATAAAGAAATTATGACTTTTTGTATAATTTGTTTTTTTCATAGGAGATTCCAATCCAAAAATAACAGATAATGAGGTTGAGAAATTGTATGTCCAAGCCAACCAGTTTGCATTGGTAAGACTTTATAGCATTTTCCATGGATTGCGTCATAATCGTGCATCATTGGATTGAAATGTTGGCAAGCAAAACCCAACACACATCCTAACATAAAGGCTACAACAATGTTTCGTAGTCTTGTTGTTTCCAATTCATGGAAGAACTATCGTTTTTCAAGTGATATTCTTCTTCTTTCCCATGTACAATCAAAGCCTTTGTTTGCATTTGGATCCCACAAGGCTTTGCAATGGAATGTCAATAAAAAGCCTTGATTGACGTCCAGCAAAACTACTTTATTGCAATGGCAAACTGTATGATTTTGTAATGTACTTGAAAGCTGATCTGTAAAAGATAATTACTAATTTTGAAATATTAACTATCAATAATTATTGTTTCTTGTTGTCTAGGCTGCACACTTTTTCTGGGGAATTTGGGCATTGTTGCAAGCACATTTCTCTGAAATTGATTTTGACTTTCTAGGGTAATATAAGATGGCTGTTTTCTTGATATACGTTTATTTGTATATATTTGTATTTATTAGCTTTCCCTTGAGGGCAGGGAGACCAAAACAGCTTTTTGCCAATTACAGTGGGTTCTGTAGAGTTTAGCATGGGCACTGAAGATGGTCGTCACTAGCGTCTTCAGTGGCTATTTTATGTCTGCCTATATATATATACAGGGTTATAATATAGTTTGGGCCTACGGTCTTACAGTAAGTCTTTGTCAGAGAAGACGTGAAGGTCTAACTATTTGCAGATGTAATTACAAAGCTAAGGCAGCACCTCCTTAATTCTTCTCAGTTATTTTAAGACCCTGAGGGTCCAGCTGAGGTTTGAACCACAGCCTTCCACTCAACAGACCAATGCTCTTATCAACTGAGCTAACAGTGTGGCGTCAAGTTGGAAATGATATGACAAATTCATAGTCGTTTAAGTGAGGACAGCGGGGTGACCTTGCAATGATAGGGACCTTTTTTCATACCAATTATTCATGTGATATTGTTGCTTTAATGCAAAGACACGATTACCTTTCAAGATCAAGTTCAGATTCAGGTTCTGATTTATCATAAATTAATCCCTGGGCTGTGAAGGAGACTGTTGTATTGTAATCAGCTAGCAAACTGTACTATTATTTTCATATCAAAAGCATAGCTATGCACCTTTTTTATTAGTTGTTATTATCCAATTAATTATTTTTTTGTCTGTTGCAGGTATGGAATAACTCGATTCAATGAATATTTTAAAAGGAAGGATGAATTTCTTGCTTTAGGAGCTAATTAATAAAATGGCATTTAATGAAGAAATAGAAAATGCGTGCGCGTGATGTGTGCAGTTATAATTATAAAGCATGTGGGATTGGCAGAACACGATAGAAGTGTTAGGAGATAGAAGCATGACGCGTAGAGGAGTGCTTCTTGACACTTCTCGAGTGTTCTGCCAATCCCAAAGTGCTTCATAACTCCACACAGCACAGCAAGAAATTTTATTATTTCTTTTATAAAATACAAAGCGTGCGTGCGTGCTGTGTGCTCTCATAAAGCACCCGCTCTCAACCAATCAGAATGCAAGTCTAATAACAGTGATTCCATAATATCCTATGATCATTCATAACTATATTTACAATGCATGCAACAAAATAACTCTATTCTGTACTCTGTACAGTACCAAATATTGTACTCTGTACTCTATTAAAAATTTGGGAAGAGATCCCATCTAATATTAAAAATGAAGCTCCCGTTTTACTTTTATTTTTTAAATTTTTTAAATTTTCAAGAATGAATTCAAAACATATATTTTTGCAATTTCGACTTTAAATGACTTGTGTAAACATTAACATTAGAATAGATTCTTACTGCATGATATTTAATTGTCATTAATTATCATTATTATCATTCTTTTTCTTACTCTTGCATACTTGGTCTGTATTTATTGATTTAATCTATACTTGATATTAATGTATGCTTCATGATTATAAATTAACCAAAAGATGGATATGTGTGTATATTTATACATTAAGAAATCCTATTACTATTTAAATTTATTACTATTTTACGCTACCGTATTTGCACATACATCGAAGCAAGTTTTATATATACATTACTGTATGCTGCAACAATTTAGAGTACTCATGTAATTTTGAAACAACCAAAAGAAGGACTAGCCACCTGTGACCCACCCTTTAGTCCATGCATGCATGATTAAAAGTGGCTCACCCAGCTGGTTGCACAAAAATTGATGAGCCACCTTCAAAAAAAACGTTTAGGGAACCTTGAACCTTGTTTTGTCACTCCTCTGATCCACTGGAGACCAATAAAAGAGTGTACACACTAAAGCTAACACACTAAACACATTTGACATGTTTTAGTCTACAAAGTTTATAACCTGTGTTCCATCCAACCTTTTCTTTCCATCCTAGTTTCTTTTATTTACAAAGAAAATTCTGAATATTAGCAGGCTACAAAGTTTGTTGACAGTATAACTTAGTAATTGGTGTAGCACAAGCTATAGACTTTTGAAAAGAGATTTAATACTGCCAACTTATCAAAACAACTGTTTAAAAAGTACCGTATCAATCAGTTGCCATCTTATTGCCTAGACAAACAGCAGGTCGTTACTCCCATATTTAGAGGTGGTACTGGATTAACATTCCCTTCGATGATTTTGTTGCCCATCCCCACCAGTTTCTTGGTGTCCTTATCCAGGGCCGTAACCAGGGGGGAGCACAGGGTGCACGTGCACCCCCTCCATAAAAGCTTAAGGTCCGCTCATCTATCTCCTTTTGCTTTAAAATTACATGTAAATGTTTTTTGATTAAATAAAGACCACTTCCATCTGCATATCCTAGCATTTTTAAGAATCACTAGCTGGGGTGGGGGGTACTCTTGCCCCTTTATGGTAGGGATGTGCCGCTGACAGATACCCTGTTCCAGAAAGGAGAGAGCGTGATTTCATATACCCTCATTCACTCACCCATTATTCCCTCCTCCTTTTTTTGGTTCTGTATTTTCCTTTGTTTTTGGTTCTGCTTATTTTGCTTTGGTTTTCGCTGCTAGTAGGCTATAACTTTTAGCCTAGTAGTAGTTCATCCAATCAGAACGCACCATATAGATGATATATAGACCTCTAGCTGGACCACTAGGAACAAAAATAAATGGTTGGGGTTCCTTTGGTTTTTATTGACAGTCGACTGCCAGCGGTTATCCACCTCAAAACAACATGGCGGACATGGTGAGTCATTTTGACTTTCACTTTTATTTTTGATATTTTGCTGTTTTTTTAGCTAATAAGATAGAATATAAGCTGATAAATCTGTAAAAATATAAATGATAAGGATATATTCCAGTAAAATGCTGCACAGAATGTGTATTTTTGTTATCGTTTTCAACATTTATTTATTTATTTATTTTTGTTCGTTGAAACTTTTAAAATATTATTTAAAAATAAATAATTTAAAACCTCGACTTCTCCACTCATTAAGTGCACCAAAAAATATTCCTTATATGAGTTTTGTATTTTTGCTAATTTGTGTGGGTATGATTTAGTTTGGATTTAATTTTAATAACAACTGCGTTTATTTTTTATTTCTTTTCAAATGATCATTCGCAAGCTTAATGTTGTTTGTGATTTACGTTTGTTGTAGGTTTTGAGGTGTCAATATAAGGGTGGAAAGAGGAGTGTTGTACAGGGCCTGAAGGCTGATTCAACACTTGAAATGTTACAAGAAAAGATTTGGTTACTGACTGATGTACCCCCACATGCGCAGAAGAGTAAGTTAATGTCATCATCTTCATCATTATCACTATCATCATCATCATGACCACTAGTACTATTAGTATCACCATACTCACCACCCCCATCATCATCATCATCATCATCATCATCACTTTAAATGTGCATGATATTTAACTATCATTACCAGGGCTGTCAACCCCCCAAGATATCCAAATCTGGAGAATTGATAGGGAAGGGACATGATGTCACAGCACATCAAAAAGTTCACAAAAAAAAACTCTTTCGCTTTGTAACATTTGATGTGATTGGTTTATTTTTGACCAATCAGATTATCGCTTATATTACAATGGCCTGCTTGCAAGAATAGTTTATGAGATGCAATTTGATTTTGTTAGCGATTTGAAATAACACAAACAACACATAATTGGAATTCCATGGTTGTGAAAGTCAAGTCTCATAAGAAATGGTCAGCTTCGGGGATTATCCGGGAGATTTGAGACTCTAATCTGTAGACCGGGAGAAACGGCCCAAAATCTGGAGACTCCCGGTTTATCCGGGAGAGTTGACAGCCCTGCATTACTTATTATACTTTGTTTTCTTACTGTTCTATACTTGGTCTGTGTTTATTGATTTAATCTCTATATATTCAGGGTGTGGTTGCTGACTCAAAAGTTTATACACTTTCAACAGCCACACACACTTTATTATATTATACTTTCCAAACTATTGTTATATTCTTATATTTACTTTTATTTATGATTGATATATAATGTAATTTGTTCATATGTATTAACTCTTCAATATGTAAAACGTGTGTGAATTTATTATTAAATCTATTAAACCTATTAAGTGCGACCAGTGCAAAACGTATGTATTTGCATACTTTGTATATGTGCATGGGCTTTTGTTCATTAAACTACACATTCCAACGCAAAGCTGGCTGGTTTTACTGAGTAAGGTACTGTGTAGAAGGTTGTTTCAGAGCAAAAAGCATGTGTATAGAAGTATGAAAATAAGTTAAATTTGGTCATACTTTTGTGCATCTCCTTGTAAAAGCATTTTGATTGATTTGCTGAGGTAAATAATTGTTTTAGTATAATTACACAGGTGAATCTTTTGTTCAAAAAATGAAAAAGAAAAGAAAGATATAAGACTTTTTTTGATTATCGTTGGAGGTGATTATCATGTGATAGTGTGAGTTTCTTGACCAATTAGCAAGCGAAATTTTCAATAATCGCCTGTGTATTTTTACTCAAATTTCATATTTTCTTATCAGTATTGACAGGATTTCCTCCCAAGGAACTGTGTTGCACTATCAAAGCATCAAGTCTGTCATCTCTCGGCATAAGGTCCGGGGACACTTTAATAATTGAGAGAGACAAGACAGCTCCTATTATCATCAACAATGATCTTGTAGGAAGATTAGGATACCAAAATATCCCACTCGGTAGAAAGTAAGTACTTGAAGGTATAATGTAGCCTTTTTCTGCCTTCTTTATTGGTTACACCTAAGGCTCAGCCTTACAGAGGTGGGGGAAGAGGGGGATGGGGAGAGTGGGCAGGGGGGGGGGAGGGAATGACCTGCTTAAACTTGCACCTGCAGTTTCTCTCATTCTGCTTTTTTTGTTTTAATTAAGAATAGTACCAGCAGATAATTCCTGCCTTTTTTCAAGTGTAAGGTACTGTATATTAGTTGAGTTTAACTTACTGTTTAAGTGACTGTGATGTCTTATTAAGGCTTCGTTCAATATACAAAATTGAGCTGCTTTGCACAAACAATATTTAAAATGCATCATTATTTTACTCATGGTTTTAATGAAGATTATTCTAGATTTGTTGTCACACAATGGCCAGTGTTTAGTATTAGTTACAATAAACATCCTGACGTCACAGTCATTAGCACATTGGCAACTTGCATAAACCTTCATAGCTAAAAGAAGCATCATTGAAAACGAGATATATTTTACTGTTCAGCTACTACCAGACTAGAGTGTGGATTTGACTTGTCAAAAAGCACTTGTTTTACTTCACATTCTTAATGTCTAGTTCACACATTCCTGAGCCCGGGGAGGTTCATTTAGCTTTGAACTTTGAGCTTGCGGTCAGTAACCCTCAAATTTGAATCTTAACATCAAAGTTAGATTGCCGCTCTGTGCTCAGGAATGTATGCATGGGGCTTTAGGAATGTAGAGTAAAACAAGTGCTTTTTGACAGGTCAAATCCATGCTCTACCTATTTTGGTAGTATTTACCTCATGCATAATAAATACTGAATGCATTGTAAAATTAACTGAAGAGAAAGTTCTGCATTTGTAATTACATCTGCAAATGGTTACACCTTCAGGTGTCTCCGATGACCACATAAAATGGTGGTCGCATCCCTTTGAAAGGAAAATTAATTTTAATAAATAAATTCATTATTAGATTAATGTCAAATAATATCCTTTATAAACGATGTTAAAAATTTATTTATATATAGTTATAGTAACACATCAATGTTTTTATTTATAAGTTATGTAATGACAGGTGACATGTCCTTAGCACCAGACTTGCGGCAGTTGATAGCCAAGCGTGTGTCAACTGATCCAGTTACTTATAACGATGTGTTTCTTGGACAGTCTAATGATGATTACTGTAGATGGATCCAGAATGCTGATAACTGGGGAGGTATGAATTAGGTAGGATATCATTGTTGACAGTTATGATGGTGATGATAATGATTCTGATGATGGTAACGAAGATACATGGTGATGGTGCATGGTACAGGTGATGTGGAGGGTGATGATGATGATACATGGTACTAGTGATAAGGATGGTGATGATGATGATACATGGTACTGGTGATAAGGATGGTGATGATGATGACACATGGTACTTGTGATAAGGATGGTGATGATGATGATGATGATGATACATGGTACAGGTGATAAGGATGGTGATGATGATGATACATGGTACTGGTGATAAGGATGGTGATGATGATCTTGTTGAAGATGTTACATAAATGATGATGAAGATAATGATTGTTACTTTTCCTTTTCACAGGTGCAATAGAATTGTCAATATTAAGTAAACATTATGGTATAGAGATATCTGTAGTAGACACAGAGAGCGAAAGAATTGATCGTTTTGGTAAGTGGTTTTCAAATCTATTTTGAGCTTCTTTGGTTCTTTTTGTTATCAGCAATGCCTGATTTGTTGTTCCTTTTACTTAAAGGTGAAGATGAAAAGTACTCCAACCGAATGTTCCTCATATATGATGGAATCCACTATGACCCCCTTGGGATACAGGAAGAATCGTCTGACCTCCCCCTGCAAACAGTGTTCCCATGTACGGATGAAAAAAGATTGGTGGAGGCTTTGAGTCTGGCTGCAGATGCAAAAAAGGTATCTTAAATATAAATATTTCTTTTTTAAACTAATGACCAAAGACAGAACGCAACATCTTCATTTCTTTCTTTTTCATTCATTCTCTCTTTTGTTTATTCAGTCCATCCATATGTTCTTCCTTTCTACCTTCCTTATTTCCTTCCTGCCTCCCTGCCTCCCTGCCTCCCTGCCTCCCTGCCTCCCTCCCTTCCTTCCTTGCTTCCTTGCTTCCTTCCTCAGTTCTTCCTTCCTTCTAATACACATTCTTTAATCTTCACAGAACCGACAGTTCACCAACGTCTCTAAATTCACGTTACGCTGCTTGGCATGCAACACACGATTGTCAGGTCAGGCACAAGCACAGCAACATGCTATAGCCACTGGACATACGAACTTTGGCGAGGTTTAGGAATTTTCCACATATTTAAGGCTTTCTGCCTGTAATGAAAGACGTATGGCTCCCGAAATTTCAAGAATTTTCAGGAAGTGTTTAAAACGCGGTGTCCATTTTGGACTTTCTGTGCCTTTTTTGACTTTAATATAGCTTCCATCTTAAGCCACACGCCAAGAAATACTTACATAAGGCCTGCATTAAATCCATTTAAGTGACAACATTTGTGCATTATGTTTTGTGGCTCTAAATGGTTTTCTATCATGGGTTAAGTAAGCCATTGGTTACCATTGGTTAAGTAAGCCATTTGAGTGTCATATTCCCTTGTGCTTACTCAGTGACTTTCAGCAATAAAAATAGAAAATATTCAAACAATGTTGGTTAAAATCTCATTTCAGTGTTGCATCACGAACTAAAATATCTTGTAGTCAAGACTTTTAATATAAGATATAAACTATTTGTGGACTGCGTATTCATCATGGAGTGTGGTTTTTTATGTGAATTATTGTCGTACTCGATTTATCGCCTACTGATATTTAGATTCACTTTTTATACGTGATGTCTATTGATCAAGTCAATTGTCGAATGCGATTATGTCCCCTCTATGAACTCTACTTTGACTCGATCAAGATTTAGATTTATCGTCATACACGATGTTCTACACCTGGCCTCGACGAGTACAATTTATCATTTACGACTCAAAAAAAAAAAAAATTTGTATTAAATGCTATACAATATGTCTCTTCATCTTGTTATGGATTTTCAATGAAAATTGTTAGCACATTACGTATGCTTTTTCTCATTTTCATTTTATCCCGACAATTAGCATATCAATAAGTTGGAGTTTATTTTATAAGTGACAATTTCAATATATCTGCTTCACAAATAAATTCAATAAAATGAAGACAAAATTATAAAAGATTTTTATTATCACTTTTATCATTTTATTCGTGTCGCCAGCTTTGCTGATCATTTGTTTGCACCGTTTGCCAAGCAACCAAAATTGCCAATAAAGTCAATTAATCCAGTCGCCTGGACTAGTCATAGTTTTTACTCCACTTGTCCGCCATTAAATTCATCTTGACAAGGTTAACATCCCTAAGAGCACTTAATTTCTGCATTTTTTTAGTGTTGTCAAGAAAGCATACATATTATCTCGAAAGAAAAAAAAAAAAAAAAAAAAACGAGTTTGAAGATAAAAAATTGAAGATAAAAAATTCTGTACTGTTATTTTATTTCTTTAGAATCCAGGTGCTGGATTTTTGCAATTCTAGTGTTAATTTGTACTAATAATTTACATAATTGTGTTGCTGCTTACCAACTTTCAAATGATTGATAAGCAATTATACTTTTTACATTTACATCAGGATATATATCTTTGTGTGCAGCCCTTTTTTATCATAATATCAATATATTTTGTCAACGAAACCAAAAAAAATATTAAAAAATAAATAAATAAAAGAGTTTTGTAATGAGAAATATGAAATGTTCATAGCAGCACGGCCCGGTTGTATGAAGGGTGGATAGCGCTATTCGACGGATAAATTCTTATCCAGTGGATACGTCCATGCTGTTATCCAATAATAAGTTTATCCGCTGGATAAGATTAATATCCGTAGGATAGTGCTATACGCCCTTCGTACAAACGGGCCCTGCAAGTTGATTTGAGGTAAACTCATAACAATTCAGCGACAAAATGAAGCGAGGATTTCATTAAGCAACGTCCTTGACTTACTAAAGTAGTTGAACTTAATTTTACCATATTTCTGATATCAATTATACATTTTAATTCGTTGATAAATTATGAGATGAATAATTATTACTCGTGAATTGAGCTTATTTTAGTCTAACTATTACTATTATTATAGTAAAAATACTAGTTTTTGCTGCATAATATTTTCTTGTTCTTATTTCTACACCAGATTTCGAGCTCCAGGCTGCTATAAAATATCCATTAATCTTTTCGCAAACTGATATTCATTCAATTTGTGTTGCGTTGACTGTTGTTTCTGTAAGATATCCTGATGTTAAAGTATGCGTTGATCCTTCAAGTTCGTCGTACCCTTGATTCACCGTTGACGGCGAAGCAGAAGTCTTGCTTTGCACGACGTAAAAATCAGCCGGATTCTTGTGCTTAAAAACGATCAGGAAAATCCCAAAAAATATCATTAATATAGCAAAAATAAATAACATGACGGTGAGTCCTATCAATGAAGCTTTATCACGACTGTAGCTTAGAATAAGAGCAAGTCCAATTCCCAAAGCAATGATACAAACACCGACGAATATATGCTGCCATCCTCTGTGCTTCCAGAATTCTGTAAACTCCAAACCAGTTTCCGTGTCGAATTTATTCATAAATAAACGGTATTTTTTTGAGCAGGTGGTGAAAAGGAGCGAATCCCTGACAAGTAGAAAAGAGTTCTCATCTTGTTCCCAAGCAAATTCGCCTCGGATTTTGTAAAATGGACTACACGAGTACAGTGCAAGATTTTGAGCGATTTCTCTGTTGTTAACAAAAAGGCTGAAGTTCTTACAGCACCCGAAGTCTTTTTGTATCCGTATTTGGTAGGTTTTGTCCATTTGTCCGACCTTCGCTGTGACCTTCCAGCGTTTTATAGAAGCAAATATGGTCATTCCTACGAGATTGTCTGTTAAATTTCTCAAGCTTTTTCAGTGCCTCTGCCGTGTAAAGCCGAGGGCGAACGTCAGTTTTTCAATAAATTGTCGTCAATCAAGACTTCACTCGATCGAACGACAACCACAATTTAACTTTTTCATTCGCCAGTCGCAAACAAATTCAACAGATTATCATCAATTTTCGCTCGAATTCTTACCAATTTGATGTATTCGGAATTAGGGTAACGAATGTTTACTTTTCCAAGCGATCAGTAAACCATTTTTTCTGTTTGATTAACCTCTTGTATGGCTGTTGTCATGACGAATTCCAATTTTTTTCATTTATCAAAAACAATGAACTTCTATTTAAATAATTATAGTGAAAATGAAAATATAATAAGGACTTCAATTATTAATTTATTAACTTTCCAAGACTAAGGGGCATTGCGGGTAATATCAAAGAAAAATTCACCTAAGAAGAAAAAAACTTGTTTTCAATTGTTAAAAGTTTAAAATGATATTTTTATATTTTGGCAACAAAACCTAATGTATTAATACGTTATTTTTTTACGAATCGTGTATCAGACAACGCTATGGTTTTATTCCCGAGTATTTATTTAAGAGAAAATAGCCAAATTCGGTTCGATGAAAAAGCTACTCGGATAGCCGTGTAAGGCAGTAACTATTCTAGACGATATCGATGAATGAAAGAAGCCACTTCAGTGTACGTTCTGATGATTTGTGGTCCGGCACAACTTTCGCATACTTCGGGACGGACCATTTGATTTTCTATTGGTGGAGGGGGTGGGATTCCCCAAAAATTTAGAACAAGCTCTTTAATTTAATCACCACTAATATATCCAGCAAAATCGATGTCAGTTAAAAAATATGGGGAAACATATGATGAAAAATTTCATTTCCGAGATTCTAGAAATCAAAATGTTCTGGAAGGTTCCAATGGTCGTTCTCCGTAAGATATTGGGGGGAAACGGAAAGCTTTTTATTGTCAGTTCGGTGACATGCTGTAGTTAAAGCTGTATGTTTCCCACATTAAAAATATGCGGTTCCAATCATTAAACAACGGGACGCCATATTAGTTTTTTTGATAAACCATTTGAAAGTTACCACTGTTTAGCCATTTCAAAGGCCGTTTCGGGAAGCCTAACCGATGTTTTGATAAACCATTTGAAAGTTACCACTGTTTAGCCATTTCAAAGGCCGTTTCGGGAAGCCTAACCGATGTTTTGATAAACCATTTGAAAGTTACCACTGTTTAGCCATTTCAAAGGCCGTTTCGGGAAGCCTAACCGATGTTTTGATAAACCATTTGAAAGTTACCACTGTTTAGCCATTTCAAAGGCCGTTTCGGGAAGTCTAACCGATGTTTTGATAAACCATTTGAAAGTTACCACTGTTTAGCCATTTCAAAGGCCGTTTCGGGAAGCCTAACCGATGTTTTGATAAACCATTTGAAAGTTACCACTGTTTAGCCATTTCAAAGGCCGTTTCGGGAAGCCTAACCGATGTTTTGATAAACCATTTGAAAGTTACCACTGTTTAGCCATTTCAAAGGCCGTTTCGGGAAGCCTAACCGATGTTTTGATAAACCATTTGAAAGTTACCACTGTTTAGCCATTTCAAAGGCCGTTTCGGGAAGCCTAACCGATGTTTTGAGGAGCCATTTCAATGTTAATTTGACCTATTTACATACTCCTCAAAAAGCACATTTCAACTATTTGGATCTGCTCAACTTAAAAATAGGAACAGCTAACAGAAGGAAAGAAAATTGTGGGGATTCCTTGAATTACCAGCATTAACTACAAGATAACGATGGGGATTCCCTGAACTAGAGGCATTTTGTTACAAGAATTCTATGGGAATTCCCATATTTTAAGGCATTTGCTGCAAGATAATTATCGGATTCCCCTAGCTAACCATTGGAATTCCTCTTGTTAAAGATTCAATTTAGGTTAACCATGGGGATTCCCTGATCTTGAGGCATTTGCTAAACATCACCAAAAGGATTCCTCTAGTTAAAGATCCAAGTTAACCATGGGGATTCCCTGACCTCGAGGCATTTGCTAAACATTGCCAAAAGTATTTCTCTAGTTAAAGATTCAAGTTAACCATGGGGATTTCCCTGACGCATTTGCTAAACATTACCAAGAGGATTCCTCTAATTAAAGATTTAAGTTAACCATGGGGATTCCCTGACCTTGAGGCATGTGCTACAAGATTACCAAGGGAATTCCCTGATCTTGAGGTATATGCTACAAGATTACCAAGAGGATTTCTCCCATGAAGCACAAGCAACAAGATAATTTTGTGGATTTCTATACGAGGATACCTCTAGTTAGAATGATTAACTCAAGAAAATCATCATTTTATTAAGAGGTTGCTTCATAATATCCAAGGGATTTCCCAAGCTTGTTGTCTGGTTTATCAGCTCAAAAGGTTACTGGAGGTTACCTAACTGCCTGTCTTTATTGAATATTCTTTAGGGTGCAAACAAGTAATCCGTAAAATACTAATTGCAAAATAGTACAAAATAGTGCTAATTAAACGATAGAAAACAATGGAATTTGCATGAAATTGTGCTATTTAGTATTACTAAAGTTTCACGGTCGTATTGTTTGCACTCTAGCATTTCTACACATTCAATGCAATACATCAAAATGTTAGCAGCGATTGCCCACTGTCTATTAAACACCAAGCATTTAACATGTGTTCTAAGTTAAAGGGGATTCCCATGCAAGGTGCACTGTTAAGAAATTACATCAGAAATATTTGATGAAGACTCCCCTTGATCTATGAAAGCAAGGTATTGTACTTTAAGAGTTTCCTCGTGTTGTTAACTGTAAAGTGAATTTCCTTTAGCTGTTCACTGTAAACGGGATTCCCTCGTGTTGTTTACTGAAAAGGCGATTCCCTTGTGTTGATCAATGTAAAGAGGACTCATTAGTTGTTCACTGTAAGAGCTATACCCTTTGGTTGTTCAATGTAAAGGCGATTCCCTAGTGCTGATCAACGTAAAGGGGATTGCCTTTTCAGTAAACAACACGAGGGAATGGCGTGAACGCCTAGCTAAATGTGCGTAGTTATTTGCAATTGAAAGACAATAAGTTAGGTAAAGAGTCAGAAACCAGAAGAGTAGTTTCCCTTGCTTACTTTCATTTGAATGTATTTTTGTAAACTCGATCTATAGTGGGCAATGCTACCCCAGAACAAAATATTGTATATCATTAAATAAGACAGAATAATTTTGTCCTGTGGATATATAGGCTTAATGCTCTTTTGTTCTGGGCTCAAAAAAAAATTAAAGATGTAGTAACAACAAAGAGGAACAAAACATTGCTCTCCGATATTTAAAAAAAAAAGAATTTAGGCTTTGACAGGACAAAAGAAAAATAGTCGAGTTGAAAGAGAAAATAAAATAACAAATATTAAATTACAGTGCTAACCGAAACGGCCGTGAGCACCTAGAAATATTACCGGAACGATCTATTGTTCTTTGGCCAATCAGAAATGACTTCCTAACCACAAGATAACAGACAGATAACATTTTTGAAAAATTTCTAGGTACCCACGGTTTTTTCGAAAGGCATTGTAAAATGAGAAACAAAAAAGGCTGAAATTGATTTGTGAAATTTTTTTTGGCTACGCAAAAAAGCTATTACATGATCAATAGATCT
Source organism: Actinia equina (assembly GCA_011057435.1). Taxonomy (NCBI): domain Eukaryota; kingdom Metazoa; phylum Cnidaria; class Anthozoa; order Actiniaria; family Actiniidae; genus Actinia; species Actinia equina. Next base: position 866,875 of record WHPX01001440.1, on the reverse strand, counting down.
CTTGCTGATTCCCCCCACCCCCTGCAAAAACTGCTTGTCACTGCTCAGCAATGATGGAGATGCAATAGTAATGCCAGGACTAGACTATAATCTGCTCGTGGCAAAGTAAAAAATCCAAGCGTGCACAGCACAAGATTACTATATTACTGATAAATAGGCACAGTATCTGGCCAAGGCTGTGGACATCACGCAAGCCTTAAGGTGTCACGTGAGATTACTATAGTGTTATGTGACATAAACCCAGGGTTCATATTTGAAGTTTCACACCACCAGGTTAATGGTGAGACAGCTTTCCGTTCTGATGATTTAGTTAGTGGGGGTTTTTCCCTCCAGAAAAGAGTTCGGTGGCGTTTAATCCTATTCTGGTTCGGATTCAGATCCTTCTTCATCTGCAGTTTCAAGCCAGGTGAGCCATGTGTTGACCTGTGAGGGATAAAAAACACGTCACGCAAGGCACGGTTTGCTGTAATGAAATACAACACTTAAATACAACGCTGATAATTTACAATTCTGTTCATAAGATCCCTTGGTTTTAAGTCACTAAGTTATAAGCCCACTAGTCTCATAACACAAAATACAATAAAATGTACTTTCAGTTATAAGCCCCATTAGTCTGCATATGTAAATATCCATCCTGTAATAAACCTCCTTGGTCATTCGCCCACTAGTCTGCTGATGCAAATATTGATGGATTTCAAGTATTCCCAAGAAAGTCACAAGAGAAAAACATGGTGGCAATTTTGGTGCCATTAGCAAGGGATGTTAGTGAGAAATCTTTTGTTAAATGGCACCTTTGCTCCCCCGAAAGACCGCGATGATGTAACCTGCTCTGAATCAAGGAATCCTTCCAAAGCCCACTACTAGTAGTTGGTTGGGATGAAGATTAAAAATATTTAATCAAATGACTCATCAAACACCATTATACCTTGAATAATGCCCTTCCCTTGCTAGGAAAGCCATCATAATCATCCTTTCTCACGGCCCTTAAATTGCTTACTATCAATCAAGTGACTTTTTTGAGTTGACTGGGGGACAAACAAGCGGTTTGCTGGGGGGAACTAGCGGATGCTAAGTCAAAACATATCAAAATAAGTCCTCAAACTATTGTATTTGACTATTTTCACGACATCAAACCAGAAAATAAGAGATCAAAACAACCTCCAGGATTCTACAAGCCATCAAAAAAGAGGCTATTACCGGAAGTGACGTCTATTGATAGCAACCTATTTGGTGATATGGGATGGGGTGGGGTAAAAGTGGTTGGGATGGAGCAGGGAATAACAATATAATACACAGCTGGAATAATTCCCTTCCCTTGACAGGGAAGCTATCATCACCTTTTTCCAAGGTCCTCAAATGTGGTGGGGTGAGGGTGTATGTGATGGAGCCGGGAATAAAAATATTTAGCAAACGACTCAGTTAACATCATCATACCTGGAATAATGCTCTTCCCTTGCCAGGATAGTCATCATTAACATCTTCCTTCCACTTGACAAATGCTTCTTCTTCAACAATTTCCAAGTCGTACAGCAGCATGAACATGCGCAGTAGAAGTCCTTGATAAAACAAAATAATTAATGATAAATTAATAATTTTATGTTTCTCAATTAAGGAAAGAAAAAAGAAACTTATAGTGCCACTACACCAACCACGGCCACCCAGACACGTTTTGATACATATATATCTTCAGTTTACAAGCTGTTTCGAAGCTTCATAGCTGCTGTCATAAAGGCTCTTTCGCCAGTTGGATGCAGGTTGTACTTAGGATGTACAGTGCTATCCAACAGATAGATCCTCTAACAGTGGATAAAATGGTGCTGTTATCTAATAACTTTATCCACTGAATAAGATTTCAGTATTCGTTGGATATTGTTATCCACTCTTCATACAACCTGGCCCAGGGTTTGAGACATTACAATGCAAACTAGTTATTCTTCTAAACAATGAGATTTACTTACCTTTTGGGAAAGAATTAGTATGGCAGAATACTTGCAGAGAATACAATGCTCTGACCTAAAACGAAATGAGACAATAATGTTATTTTACGTATTTGACATTATTTTTTTCAGTATTACGAAAATAAAAGATAATATTAATTTTTTACCTGAAGATCGATTTTTTCATGGAGAAATTGGTCAAGAAGAGGCTGAAAGATTGAAAAAATGGTTTAACTGCATGCTGTAGATAATTCGTTGAGCTATTTGGAATAACATTTTATTCTCATCACTTGGCATATTGACAATACTTCATTTTAGAGGGTTTGGAAAATATAAAGTTCAGGAAATAATGACTTGGTGAGGAAAAAAAACTGGAAAAAAAAACTGGAAAAAAAACAACAAACAAACAACAAGAAACACTTAAAAAAGGTAGTGTTTACTAGTTCAAATGTTGTGACTGTAATATTTATTTTCTTTTCACGGTCACGAAGGAAATAGGACAAATTACTTACCTTGATCTTTTTCATGGCACTTTTCTCCTTTTCCACCAGGTCTTTGTCAGGGGACTGGGTTTTGTCTATACCTCTACCCATCGTACTGTCATGGGTAGCATACTTGAGGATGCTGAAAATGAATGGAATCAGATCAAATAATAGTCAAAGACTGCATCAACATCATCTCTATCTTCACCACCAAAATATCATCACTGTCATTATCACCAACACCATTCTTCACCACCATCATCATCACCATCATCATTCCTAACACGATCATCACCACCATCTTCACCATCATTATCAGCCTCATCTTTATCTTACCAACATCATGTTCAGCACCATCATATCGCCAACATATTTGCCATTATTATCACCATTATAATCAACATCATCTTCACCACCACCATCACTACCACTCCACCATCATCATCACCACCCCCACCATCACCATCTATCTTCACCACCATCATTATCACCACCATGCAATCACATGACTCAACATCGTTGAGATATGAATAACAGTGAAACAGCCACCTTGTTGGTTGATCTAACAAAAGAAGCTAATGAGGAATGCTTTGTTATCAACAAATATTGCTGTAATGGCATAAAATGCACCCCAAGAATAGGTCGAAGGTTATCTTTAAATCCCTGTTGGCCACCACTACCACCACCATTATCATTGCATCACCATCACGGACTTCACCATCATCACCCCAAGAATAGGTCGAAGGTTATCTTACCAGGTGGTAAGGACACTGACGAAAGCTGGCTGGCTCTGAAGTGACACATCAATGTTTTCCTTGATCCACTTGTAGATATTAGAGGAATTAGGGTCTTCTTCGATCTTCTTGTACAGTTCTGATTGAATCCTCAGCAGTGGAAACAGAAACGACAGGCTCTGGAACAACGAAAAAAGGAATGGAGTTTCATTTGGGGTTGGAAAACGATTTTTCGGGGACAAAAATAACTTCGTATGTATATAGGGGAGTAGTAATTGCGGAGGGGAGGCAAGGTGATATTGGAAATGCAGATAGACTGTACCCTAGGCTGGTTCATAATGTATAGCAGAGGGGGGACAGGTAAAAATTTGAAATATCCAAAATAATTCTTTACACCCCCCTTAAAGTCACGCAAAAGAATATGATCCCCCCAAAGCAAGGCTTGTATCTTCTTCCAACAATTGTGCATCCCCGCCCCCCATTTTTCTGATTTAAAAAAGGCAGGGTTTGAAATAGAAAACTTTTTTAGCCTGCAATGGTAAAGGGGTATGGCAAAAGGAGGTCATTCCAGTGAATTTTTAATGCTATTTTATAATTTTATTTGGCAGTGCATCCTTATTTTCTCCTACCAAACTTGAAATTTGGCCTGTCATTTGGCCATTGATAGGCCGCTATTTCGAGCCTTGTAAGGGAGGGAGAAGAAGATGGCAAATTTAGGGTGAGGGTGGTAATGGCGAAATGGAGGCATGGTGTGTTGGGATTGCACCTCGGTTTGCATTGCATGGCCAGGGAGACTTCAGATGGCCAATCAGAGTGCAGGATTTGTAATAGACCATTAGTAGGTTTAGACTATGGTGTGTACCTGTTCATCCAGCATCTCCATCATTTTTTCAGTTGCAGCGATCTTGTTCTGTTGAGAGAAAAAGGAAAGAAAAGGTCAAGAAATCAAATAAGACGTGAAGCCAACCTCCCAAGTCACACAGTAGTGGTGACTAAAACAGTTAAACAGTTAATGTGGCTATCTAAATAATAGCAGATAGGTTAGAGTGAAATATTAGTAATACTAACTTACACTATTTTATTCTAATTCTATTGTTTCCTTTTGTTTAGCTAGCACTATTTTGAACCATTTAGTAATAAGTGCTTCAGATATAATTATTGTTTGCACTCTATAATGTGGCTATCTAAATAATAGCAGATAGGTTAGAGTGAAATATTAGTAATACTAACTTTAACTATTTTAAACTAATTCAATTGTTTCCTTTTGTTTAGCTAGCACTATTTTGAACAATTTAATAATTAGTGCTTCAGATATATTGTTTGCACTCTATAATGTGGCTAATTAAATAATACCAGATAGTTATTAGAGTTTCTAATCAAGACATTAAGGTTAACAATAGAGTTTACAAATGTTTAGAAACTGATCCAAATGCCTTATAAATGACTTATATATGACAAAATATTGTTTGAAGGCAATGGAGAGCTACCCTAACTGCTAATGCTTAATGCAACTACAACCTGAGTAGTACTTGTAGCATAGTTTAAGTTTGATATAACATTTGAAGCCAGGCTTTAGAAGTATGAGAATGGAGTAGGACTACAGAGGTCGTACTTATCCTAATAATAATTAAATATAATTATTAAAGTTGCATAATTTCATTACCTGGCAAATAATTCATCAGATTGATCTTGCTTTCATTGAATGCACTAATGAGCCATTCCTATTTAGGAATTAAGAAAATAGAATAACTTTATATCAATCTTTATAATATCTTAATAGTAAATCAACATAGTAAACAACCATAAGAAACTGAGAAAACGCTGAGCCCCAGATGGGACTTGAACCGTAGACCCTCTGTAAGATGCTCTAACCATTGATCGATAATTCTGGATATCTATGAAATGTGTTTTTGTCACTCGGTAAATATCTATATGTTTTAAAAGTGTATGCTACATCGACAAAAAACAAAAACACATTTCATAAATTCATAAAAATTGATAAAAATTCTGTGATTAACGGATATTCCGAGCGGGTTCCGAAACTGTGTTCGTCCCGACTCGTGTTGGGTAAAAGATTGTGGATTTGATTAAAATATAGATCTAACAGTCGAGTCCCACGAGAACCCAACTGAGTCAGATTTTTTAATCTGCTTTTACACTCGATGTGGCATACACTTAACATATACATTCTGGATATCATCAAAACCTCATTCAATGAATATTATAATAAAATAAAATAATATTGCTTATTATTACATGTACCTGCCCATTCATTTGTTCCAGTTTCTTCAGGACCAGGAGCAATGTCGGCAGGAACTTTTCACCATCAAGCATTTTACTGACTTCAGACAAAGTAACAATTCCCTGAAACACAAGAAAGTTAGCATGCAGCATTGTATTTTTTATTAGAAAAATTACTGGAATAAAACACATAACTTTATTTATTACACATTTATGGTCGATGAAGTGATACGATATCACTTAACACAGTAAACTGGGAATTGTACATTTTGTCATTTTATTGACTCTAAATGTGTGATAAACAAATTATTACATGTTAAGAGCTTGTTTTATATGAATATGAATCTTTTTTTATTCACATATGATAAATTTCACTCACCTTGCTCACAGACTCAACCGTTCACTATATGATATGGAAACTCATGGATATAACCAATATCAAGCTCTTAACATGCAATATAATCTCTCTCTCTCTCTCTCTCTCTCTCTCTCTCTCTCTCTCTATAATAGATATAGAATCTTTACACAATGACAATCTGTGTTGTATGCAGTCCTTGCTGCAGGACACAAATATTCATAGCTTACTGTCTGCATGATGGTTAATTTTGTCACTAGGAATAAACCTTTTAACCTCAGCGTAATATGTTACCATTTCAGACTACATTTTATTCCCTGGAGAATTCTATTCTTTGGTGTATTTATGTGTCTTTGCATGTGCAAGCATTAGAAAAAAGAAAAGATACTCTAGGGAATAACATATTCTGAACTAGGAAAACCTTACGCCCAAGCTAAATATGTATTTAATATATAAATATATATCAAAGAGGCAGATTTTTTTAAATCTGCTTATACACTCGATGTAGCATACACTTAACATATCTATTTAATATTTTAGCAATCATATACTTTTATTGTAGATATAGAAATATAGGTAAGAGTTGTAGTGCTTGGGAACGAGGTTATTCCGGGCGAAAGCCATTGGAATTAAATTTGGAAAAATTAATTTCCGACCTCTCTGGGATTCGAACCCACGACCTTTGGAATTGTACTACCGGAGCTCTACCAGCTGAGCTAGAGGTCAGACTGAGAGCAGGCTGGGGTAAAAATAGATGTTAGGTCGCGGTAATTATGATGCAAAGATAACCCTTTACTTTTATCGTAGTTTACTTATCGATTAAAAGAAGAAATATGGATAGTAAAATTATTATGTTTCCATGCTCAAGGAGCCAAGGTCCTTATAGTATAAAGTAGATGCATGTACCTGTATTACTGTCCTGGCGGCAAGCCCAGAAATATATTCATTAGTGTTTGACTGGTCTCCTTCATTATAGTTGTTGTCCTCTAGAATATTGCGCATTCCCTACAGGTGGATATGAAATTGATATCAGTACCAAGTATTTTTATTGATATTAATTTTATCATATTTACCATAACCCTTTATCATCGTCATCATCATCCTTAGTCATCACCATCATAAACATTACCACCACTACAACTACCATCATCATCAACATCATAACCCTTATCTTCATCTTCATCATCCTTAGTCATCACCAACATAAATATGACAACCATTGCCATCCTCATCACCATCACAACCCTTATCTTTATCATCATCATCGTCATCCCTAGTCATCACCATCATAAACATGATAACCATTACCAACATCATCAACATCACAACCCTTATCTTCATCATCATCATCGTCATCCCTAGTCATCACCTATCATAAACATGATAACCATTATCAACATCATAACCCTTATATATCTTCATCATCATCATCATCCCTAGTCATCACCATGCTTGGGTAGGCTACCATAACTTTCAATTTGGTGTAGTAAAATCACCATGATAGATTTCATTTTGGCACATATATTCGTAAGCACATGCGCTTTGGCAAGTAATAATGTCATTTTTAAACCCCCCCCCCCTCCCTCCCACCCACAATTCAAATCATTCTATTAGAGATATACTTGAATAATATTAGCGAACTGTACTGTAGTGTACCTGGATGATATTATCTGTTGAGACTAGGTCTTCCTTATGCATTGATTGTACAAGCTGTGCAATCAACAGCCTCTCTTCATCATTCTTATTTACTCCAGCTAACAGTACTTGTAGAAGCAAGTCCCTTGAATGCCTTCAAGTAAAAATAAAATCTTTTCAGTTTTTTACTCTAACAGTCGACACACAAAAAAATTGCTGGCCAGTTTGGATACACATTAAAGTGTCCTATGACACGTAACTCAATATTTTCAGTATTGATTTTACATAAAGTAAATAGTTGAATGGTCAAAAAAATTTATCACTCATTTAGGGTCGACATCGATGAGATTCCATATTGCTTCACAAAACGATAGAGTGTGTGAGCGAGTTTGGATATGGAAACTCGTGAATAAAAACAATATCAAGCTCTTAACATGTGATAATCTCAGGCAGAGTCTATTTATAATAAACATTATTTGTCTGGTATTTGTAATACTCTATTTGGCTTGCATTTCAGCCTTGAACTGACAAAAATAAAAGATTTTACTCTTACTTTTCTGCCTTCATGCTTCTGACAGACTTAATGGCGGTAGAGTCTTCCTTGTTGGAGAGATATTCAATGAGGATAGTATCCTGTCATACATAATAATAATAAATAAATAAATAAATAAAAATAATAACATAAATAATAGAAATACCAGGTACACATGCCATAACATGACGCTGTTATAGTAGATTGTCAAATGTGACAATAATTATATTAATAAGAAGATATAACTAGCTAAAAACTAGTGTGTGCTGCTGTCGGTGTTTCTAATGAAACGGTGAAACGTCAGTAGTTTTTCCATCTTTTTCACGGTGTATAATTTACCTTTTTATCATTACTGAATAATTAGATTATATGATTATGTAAATAAGATAAATTATATATTCTGAAATACCAGGTAAACCTGCCGTAATATAACAATGCTACAGTACACTGTTAAACATTTCTATATTATAATGTTAATTATAGTGCACTCAACAAAATCACTTGACTCTGATTGGTTGAGAGGAGTGCAATTATGCAATTGTACTCCGTAGGAGTTCGGGAATTAAGTCGCTATGGAAACATGGCCAAAACAATGTCAAAAGCGGAAAAAAGCCGTAAAAACTAATAAGAACTAATCTCTTCTAAGCATTTCAGTTGTGCGATGGACTGAAAATCGGACACCAAATACACAAAGATGAATGCTGTCGCTTCGCATTTTTTACTGAAATTTTGTTGAGTGAACTACAAACAAACAAAAAGGTCATGCTTGATATGAGACCGTATTAGCACTTTTCATCTGCTTGTGATCGAGTACAATTCTGAGTTTGTGCATTTATTTGCAGAATTAAGTGATAAACAACTTATCAGTTGGTTAAGAATCTGATACAATTGTTCATTTTTACTCGTCACTTGTATTTTGGTTCACCTAGAGGCTCACCAAAATACTCTGTGACTACATGTAAAATACACAGGCCGTATAAGATTCTTAGCTGACTGATAACCTCTATAGACATACACACACATACTATGTTTTCTATTTCTTCAATATTCATAATGTAAATAGACTGAAATACTAATATTTTCTAAGTACACTCCATTTTTACCATTTGTTTTTCAATGTCAGCCTTGCTTGGTCCTTGGGGCTTCTTTGGCTTTGGTTTCTCAATGATTGGAGGAGCCTTGGACTTCATTAAAGCATCCTAATGAATTTGAAATGCTACTTAGATCAACAATATACCTAGTATCCAGAATTCGCTTGACTGGCCACGAAACAGTAGTTTCAAGTTGTGGTTGAACGTGATGAACAAAATACTCAAGTTTGACAGTCTCAACTTCAAACCATTGTTTTGTGGTCAGTTAAGCGAATTCGGGATAAAAATCTATTATTATTAATTATCTTTACTTTTCCACATGCAACAAATATGTTTTGACTCCAACGATGAAAGCAAAAGAAATGTGTTTATCAATCGGACAGCATTTTGCGAAATTGTTTCATAATAGACCTCTTTGGCTTGGGGTAATATTTTCCCATTTCAGACCACATGTCATTCCTTTGAGAATAAGAATTTTTGTTTAAGCTATATTCATATTCATGTCTCTTTTCATGTGCAACTGAGTGCAAACTTTGAAGAAAGAAATGATACTCTAGGGAATGACATGTGGTCTGAAGTGGGAAAACATTATGTCAGAGCAGGAGAGGTCTATTCTTCATGTCCATTATAATATAAACATTTCTAATCAACTTTCTGTCTCAGTCTATATCCCCCCTGTCTTTCTATGTTTCTGCCGAAGTATCCAATTTTAAATTAGAACTGGTATTTTCTACAAGAATAACTTACCAGTTTAGATTGGTTTTGCCCAGCTCTTCCTGCCATTCCTAGAGTCTTGGCAGCTATTGAATCCTTTGCTGGACGAAGGCTTATCTACATATATACAAATACAAAATAAATATTACAAAGGCTATAGGTAAAGGCTACATGATGATTCTCCAATGCCATGGTTGATCTAAACCACTTGCATGACATTGATATGTCAGGATTCAGGGCTTAAAAAACATAAATAAAATGACAAGAAGATAAGAAGATATAACTAGCTAAAAACTAGTGTGAGCTGCGTCGGTGTTTCTAATGAAACAGTAATGATGAAAAGGTAAATTATACACTGTGAAATTATATACTGACGTTTCGGACGCTAGTCCTTTGTCGGAGTAAAGTCTTTTACTCCGACAAAGGACTAGCGTCCGAAACATCGACTTTTTTCTCCATCTTTTTCACGGTGTATAATTTACCTTTTTATCATTACTGTGACAACTAGTGTGAGCTGTGTCGATGTTTCTAAGGAAACAGTAATGATAAAAGGTAACTTTTACACCATAAGAAGATGAACATTTCGGACGCTAGTCCTTTGTTACAGTAAAAGAGGAAGTTTTTTCTTCTTTTCACAGTGTAAAATTATTATCATTACTGTGACAAGAAGATTTTCATAAATTTATAATCAAGTTGTATGCCCAGATATAGTAATATCTATTAATATGCCGTTAATTCAACATGGCGTTGAATATACACCATTACTTAATACCTACATTGTAACTCTGAATTTAAGCCTCAAAACAATTCAAAACTTCAAAAATGGCTAATTTAACTCCCTTAATATGCGACTGAGCATAAAGAGATAATTTATCAATAAATAGAAGGAAAAGATAGATTCATACACTGTACATACCTCACCATCAGTATTCAAAGGGCTTGGTCTTGTTGGAGGGCGTCTGTTGCCTGAAGACATAATTTTAGCTCATTAATAACATATCGACAAAACAAAGATACCAAGCTCTTTTACGAACTATGACAAAGCAAAAGGGCTTAAGATTAAGGATGATTCCCAGGGCCCCAGTTATAAGAATAGTGAAAATTGATATCTGAAGGATAAATCCTAGTTGGGTGGATAAGTTGATGCTGATTTACAATGAAACTATAACAAAGACAAGGGCCTGAAATTAAGGACGATCACAGGGCCCCAGTTATAAGAAAAGTGAAAATTGATATTCGAAGGATAAATCCTAGTTGGGTGGACAAGTTGATGCTGATACCTAATAACTTTTTCCAATGGATAAGATTTTACAAACAATAACAAAGCTAAGGGCTCATAAAGATGATTCCCAGAAGATTTGATTACTAGTCTTACCATAATATTGATGACGAGAGGCAGGTGGAGAAGCATTAGGAGAGGACACACGCTGTGGACTGTGACTTGATGCCAAGGTAGCCCAGGGATCTTTAGGCGTGAAGCTGTCATAATCATCTTCATCATACCTTGCAATAATTTGAACAAAATTTCATCAAGCACTGCTTAAGAAAACGGCCAACCAGTTGCCATTCATGATCACAAGGGAGGTTTTAGCTTAGTAGTACCTCTCTTTCTATTTACTGCTCAAAATGACCATCATTTTAAGCCCTGATTGACAAGAAAATTGTACAATATACAGCTACAATTGAATACTGAATACTAAATGAATATTTTAGGGTCTTTAATGCAATATAATTATCATATATTAATATTGTCTATAAAAGTAAAATCTTTAATGTTATCATACATTACATCCAAAGCATATACCACATATACAGAGGCCCACAATGAATTATTTAGGACGGACATGAAAATGTACCTTAATCCAAAGCCCCGCTGTGGGTCGGGACCATTACCATTACCATATTCATGATCAAACAGTCGTCTTTCTTCATTCTCTCTAATAAACACATCATTCAGACCTCTTCCATGTACATGGGATGGTACTTTAGCTCCATAGTTTGGTCTTCCTTGCCAGTTCATTGTATGATGTGGTGGGGAGTTCCTCAGCAAGGGTGGGTTGTTCATTGGTGTTGGTCCAGATGGACCAAAATCCTGGAAAAGATTTTTGACTCAACATTACTGCAGTTTTACATAATGAGCACTCAGACATTACGACGGCTGGTTTTGAAATGGGTTTTTTTTCGCTGCCTTCTGGAGAAATACCCTGGAGAAAAAACCCTTCAAGCAAACCTACAAACAACTCATACAACACAAAGCCTGCAGGATGAGAAGCAATGCATTATCAACCCACAACACCCACCTGTGTTTCCCTTGATAGCGGTAGTCATGATAGTGATAGTGATAATGGTAATACATAGCAATAGTATCATATTACATAATTCCTTTCCATCAGTAAAACATTACTTTAGTCAACTTAATACCTACCTGCCATGCCTCCTGCCTGATTTGATAGATTGTCTTTGGACCAACATCTTGGATTGCTTTACGAGGAATCCACTGAACACAGTTTTAAAGCAACAAGCATTAATAACATGGTTTCATATATTGCTCAATTCAATATCAGTATTCAGTCATAAAGCAATATATAGAGGATATTACATGGAATATTTTATCTTCGAGTGTTCAATTGATATCTGTCGAGTGAGCGCAGCGAAGATAAAATTCGTATCTCCATAGCAGCAATGTAATGTTCGTTTATTATATAGATATCGATGAAACTTAAATAAAACAAAAGATCAAAAATTCTTTATTAAAATATGTTACTATGTCAACAGGGATATCTTCACATGTGAAAGATATGGTATCTTCCACTGGTTAAAGATATAAAGTTTTCGACACTAGAGAAAACCTGGTATTTCATCGATATCTATATGATAAATATGTGGATTATAGCTATATTATAGCTAAGGGAAATATAATGTCATCCAACATGGCTGCCATGTCTTTTTATTCTCATAACAAGTGGTGCATCGATGCACTAATACCAACCTTGTGTTCTCTTAGCTCTAGAACGTCTTGCATCATGAATCGTATTCTTGATGGTAGATCAGGTCTGCTCATGATCTGTCTAATACGTTCAAAGTACTGGTCCATCAATGGCTAGGTAAGTAAAAAATGATACATCAGAGAAATTTATTTTAATATATTTATTAAGGCACACTGCAAGCCTAATATCTCTATTTCTATTTAAAACTCTATCACAAAAAATTATTATACATATATGTAGAATGATTCAATATTGTTTACTGTCCTAAGAAAATATGAATCAGTAATGATGAAAAGGTAAATTGTACACTGTGAAAAAGATGAAAAAACGTACTAGTAGGTTTACTCTGATGAAGGACTAGCGTCCAAAACGTCAGTCATCTTTTTCACGGTGTACAATTTACCTTTTCAGCATTACTGTTTCATTAAAAACACGCAGACGCAGCTCACAGCTAGTTTTTAGCTATTTATATCTTCTTAAGAAAATATGAGAAAGTTCTTGTAGTACTCCTTAACACAGACATTGTAGTTGTAGTTGTTCATGCAGGACAATATTTTAATCAACTTAAGCAATAGTTATTTTAATTCAAAACGTGTCTGCATCTATATGTTTGACTAAAAACGATAATTCCTCTTGCCATCATGGCCGACGTGTCAACAGCCCATGAGGCCTTGAGGACTAATTATTGGTAAATATTTTATATACTGTAGATTTAATGTATTATTAATGATTTTTGTGTTCTAATAAAAGTCAAGTAGTACCTTGGCTTTAAGCACATCAATCCTTGGTCCCACTGTCTTCATCAAGTGACAGAGACATTCCATGTCTTCCGACGTGTCGGCCACAGATGCACGTTTCTTTTTGTCCAATAACTGAAAAGAAATCAAAAAAGAAAAAATACAATACAGTAAATGTAATAAAAAGAATATTTTAACTGTGGAACACCCTCAAACTTATCTATTAAACTATCTAGTACTGTATGCAATAACCTAGTATATATATTAGTGTATGATTGTATATGGGGGGAGGGGGGTGGAGAACATTTGGTGAGGGAATGCTAAGACATTTTAGTGGATGTAATAGAAAGAATAGAGCCCTTATTAGTTGTGGACGAATGTTTTCCCATTTCAGACAACATGTCATTGCCTTGAGAATAAGATTCTTTGTTCGAGTTGTATCCATATCTATGTGTCCTCTCATGTGCTACCATTAAACAAAAAATGATACTCTAGGGAATGACATGTGGTATGTAATGGGAAAGGACTATTGTAAAAGGTACACCTTCAGTTTACAGCTAGCCTTGAGTTTATTGCATATTAATATACTGTATAATTGCATATATGCATAGGTATTTACCTGTTTAATACATTTATGTAGGATAGTTTCATGCAGTATGTCAAACTTTGCCAGCTCACCTAAAAAGAAAGCAAAGTAAAATCCTACATTACTAAGGTGTCCCTCAGCTTTCCGATTGGTTTTGTGTTTTTGTTGTCCAGCTTACTGTGCACAGATACTCCAACTTGGAACTACAATCATTAACCAATCATATTGCGACATTTGTTCGATATTTTTAACCAGCCAATCAGATTGCACATTTATATGATAAGAGCATGAGAACATGATAATCTAAAAAGTCAGTTTTATTCATGTGGTCCAGGTTCGTGTGTCCCCACAGTAAACTACCTCGGTCTTCTCTTATTATTATTATTATTTATCATTTAAATATATTAACTCTCTGTGTTCACTCCAAGAGCTAAGCTCATCATGGGAGATTACACACTATTTCAAAACTTAAGGAACATACTGCCCAATGAAGTGTGGGAAGTCAAACTGGCCCATTATAATATATATGGAACGCCATGATCTGGATCAATAAGAAATCTTAATTATCATATTTCCCTTGGGGCTAATATTCTTTTCAGTGCTCTTTGACAGGGGTTTATTAGAGGCTGGGGGCAACCTTCCAATATTTTTCTTTGATACTTTTATTCATATAATCTCAGTAGATGAAATGACTTTCAATGGCAGGACATGGAAAAAAGTACAACAATGGTCCTAAGGGATGGGCGCTGATTAGGGGCTGGAGGCTTATTTAATCTTTGGCACCTCAGACTGGGGACTCATTAAATGCTAGGAGATTTATAGAGGACATATGGTCCTTACCAATAAACCTGATGTTGCCCAACATTTTCCTTTTGGTGTTAGACCTCTGTTCTTCCTCCTCTTGTGTGAATGGGCCATCTTTCTTATCAAAAGCTGCAATAAAATCATAAACACAATTCAATTTGTGTGGGCTTGAAAACATTAACCTCCTTAGAACAAAGTGTTGGTGGTAAATCTATTCCAGTTTGGAGTTATCTGTTGCTCAAGGCTAGCTCTAATTTTGTGAGGAATATAAAGGTGACGCAGTAAAGGTCCATGAAAGTGTAACTTGTATTGTTGAAGTTGTGTATTCTTTACTTTATTGTTGTAATTTTAAACACTGACACGAGCCTAACCCTGAGTATGTAATCAAAGAACACAGAGAAAATTTGGAACTCGGAAAAATAGCCCACTTTTTACTTGAGTAGGTTGATGCGAATGTCTTGATACAACTCTAAATAAATCTATTTTGTTTTTCTTTTGTTCCTGAATACCTTGACTAGCCTTGGATCTGTTGTTAAACTCTTCTTCACACTGTTTGAGCAGCAAACGTCGGAATGTCTAAAAAATTCATCAAACAATTTTGATATTTTATACTTCTGGTATACATGCATTACATTAGCAAGGTTTATCCAGGTTCTTTAGTTTTCCTTCCTCTGCAAATTAAACCCTAGAATGCTACATTCTGGATAATTTTATTTGAGAGTTAGTTTGACCTGTTGGTTAGCAGTGCCCACACTTAGATCAGCCCAGAGGTTGTTTCAGGGTGTAATCTGTGAGTTAGCCATGCCCTGACTTAGATCAGCTCAGAGATTGTTTCAGGGTTCAATCTGTGAGTTAGCCATGCCCTGACTTAGATCAGCTCAGAGATTGTTTCAGGGTTCAATCTGTGAGTTAGCCATGCCCTGACTTAGATCAGCTCAGAGATTGTTTCAGGGTTCAATCTGTGAGTTAGCCATGCCCTGACTTAGATCAGCTCAGAGATTGTTTCAGGGTTCAATCTGTGAGTTAGCCATGCCCTGACTTAGATCAGCTCAGAGATTGTTTCAGGGTTCAATCTGTGAGTTAGCCATGCCCTGACTTAGATCAGCTCAGAGATTGTTTCAGGGTTCAATCTGTGAGTTAGCCATGCCCTGACTTAGATCAGCTCAGAGATTGTTTCAGGGTTCAATCTGTGAGTTAGCCATGCCCTGACTTAGATCAGCTCAGAGATTGTTTCAGGGTTCAATCTGTGAGTTAGCCATGCCCTGACTTAGATCAGCTCAGAGATTGTTTCAGGGTTCAATCTGTGAGTTAGCCATGCCCTGACTTAGATCAGCTCAGAGATTGTTTCAGGGTTCAATCTGTGAGTTAGCCATGCCCTGACTTAGATCAGCTCAGAGATTGTTTCAGGGTTCAATCTGTGAGTTAGCAGTACCCTAACTTAATTAAGTTAACAAAGAAGTTGTTTTTTAGGCTCTGTGAGTTAGCTTTAATTACCCTGACTTTGGTCACCTAAGAGGGTTCTATGATCTGTGGGTTTGCCCTGTCCTGACTTAGATCAGACCAGAAATTGTTTCAGGGTTCAATTAAATATAAATAATGTAGACTAACAGTTCTGACACTCATACTTACTGAATTGCCAGTTTTTCCAGGATCATCAAAATTTGGCGCCTCTTCGCTGAGCCGCAGACACAGCTGGGCATACATGGAACTGTACTTCGGTTCATCTAGAGCTTTCTCAAACAACAACAGAATAACTCCCTTCAAGATGTACTTTGTCTCAATGCCAACATTTAGTAGATCATAAAACAACTTGTCAAATTTATCTGGTGTTAGTTTGTTAAGAACCCTGAAAAACAAACAGAACAAAAAACATTAACCTCTAGTAGTACTCTTAAAAAAACTTAATGTATGGGCTTAGGGCTAAGAATGATGGTTGCTCAATGGATTATTGGAAAATAGCATTAATACAGTCCATTAAAAAAAACATCCAATACTCATAATTGCAATATAAAAATTGTTTTTGAGTTTTGAACTATGATTAAAAAAGGCCGAAATTAATGGCTTTTTTCTTTAATTAAAATTTGATATAATGTTAATGATGACCTATTTTATTTTAGTTTGTAAGGAAATTGTTTTACTATAATAATCAATGGAAAACGTTTTACAAACAGCTATGGATTTTACTATTCATAAATTTTTAAAAAGATCGCTTAAAAGGTATTTAATTTTTTCCTAAAGATCAAATGTAATTTCAATCTCGAACAGCAAAAGGATTATTTATAAAAACAGCCAGATGCTCTATCTATTTTATATTGAAGCAATATTACAAATTTATTCAGAATTAAAATTACATGTATGTGACAAAAAATAATTTCAACGTTATATACGTTATATAAGCATAATTGTCATATACAAATATCTGCAACACGCAACGGAAAAAAACCGAAAAAAATAAATATATGAGATAATACAACGAAATATAAAGTACTCCTGCAGGTGCAAAAAATAATTATAATGATGAATTGAATATTTTTTTGACTACGAAATTGTTTTTGGCCACTGCGTCGTCCATGATTAGCAACGCAGCTTATACTAAATTATATCGCATTCATAGAAGCGTATTTTGAGAGAAAGAAAAAGATTTTTGATACAATTTTAGAGACTAGAGAATGCATGAGTGGATTATGAAGGAAACTTACCCTCGAACTCGTCGGAAAACCAACTCATTTTCGTCTGTATATCGTGAACGATTGTACGGAGGTGTCCATCTTGCACTCTCAACAGTGGGAACAGTAGCAGCATTTGAACCAGGAGTTGGCTGCGATTTGGGACCCGTCGTTCTCGCTCCCGGAAAATCTAAAGACTTTCCTCTTTGTCCTTCCACTTTTGTAGCTTTATGCGCGTCCTTAGGGTCAATAATTCAAGAAGATAGAAAACCTGAAGAAGAACGAACATCAAAAATTGGAACATAAGACAAAAGCGGCGACACTCGACGACACAACCTTGAAATTTCTTACTTAAAATCGACTTGTAGTCACGGATAATTGATATAAAAGTAAAGATTAAGCATATTAGGTGGTATATGCGTGATTATCTCACCAAAAGGAGGGGTTGAGAGTTTTAAAAGCGTATTTTTTCTCCTCGTATTTTACTTGGCTTACACTTGGTTTTCAGGTTACTGTCTTTAGATTACTTCCCATAATGCATTTGGCTTTTGCACGCTGTGCCGAGATACCAAGCCTGATACAGGTAACCCATAAGACGGGAACGCCTTCATAAAATTATACATTATTTGTAAACTTATAATTCATTCCCTAATTACTATATATCCTGGATTAATTTAACTTTTATCTTTGGCAAAACAATTTTTTTTCATATCAAATAAATTTAAAAGCGGCTTCATCCAAGAGCTACGAGATATCAATTTTTCTTCGATTTTACCTTTCCTTTCCTTTCTCGTCATTTTCTCTTTTCTAATTTCTTTTTCTTTTCTAATTTCCTTTTTTTCTTCTCCTTTTTCTTTCGTTTTCTTTCGTTTTCTTTCGTTTTCTTTCCTTATCTATTCTCTATTCCTTACGATTTTTTTAAAAGAGGTATTGGTTATTTTTCATGATGGTCATGGGAAAAATAGGATAAAGAGAAACACCTCCCAAAACGATTGTAGATGAGTTTTTTTAGTCTCCAATAAATTTAAAAGCCAATTTATGTTGAAGCACGTTTTAGTCTACTGATCTGGTCAACATTAAAGGCTCAAAATTAGGGCAGCAATGACGATCGTAGCAAAAATAAAGAACAAAAAAAGGAATTTTCATGATTTGTCTCTAAGAACTCATGAATAAATTTGTCATATAAAAATATGACGAGGACGAGAAAAAAAAGCTTAAAAAAGTGAATTAGAGCAACTTTATGTTGTTGAGGGACAAAAAAAATGCTCCTGTTCCCCTTCCATACATTATCGTAAACCCACTTAGAAATGTAGGGTAATAGAACGAAAAGAAATACGACGAAAGAACGACCAATTCATTAAGAACGCATATCGAAAATAAAACTCGGAAAAGGAAATGATAGAATAAATGCATGAAGTCATATACACGTGACCGGCTATTATTCTCCCGTGAAGCACTGAGCGCATATTATGGTCTAGGCGTGACGTCAAAGCACATGTGCACAGAACACGGCGGTAACAAGTTCTCCATACTATGCCAATAGCTTCATCGAAATCTTCCAATTCCGTTTTGATAATGGAAAGCAACGACATAACTAAATCTGGTCTACTCTTAGTTGAGAAGAAGGTCCGAAATTTGGAAAAGCGAAAGGTATAGGCTTTTGTGGCAAAGTTTTGATCGTTTGTTCTGAGAACGAAAATATGCATGAGGTTTGACACGGTTTATTGCTAAGACGAAATGTGTGGCCTAATTGTCTGTTCTTTGAATTCGTTTTGCTTGTGATCATAGATAAAGCTTGATGCCTACAAGAAGCAAAAGGACGATGGGATGAAACTCAACGAAGATCAGATGGTAAGAGAAAGATTGCCAAGTTTAGAAATGGGTGTGAAGAATGGATGACTTAACCTATCAAACTCTCTCGTCATACTCCTTTTGTGAACACCTAGTCGCATCTATAACCCACAATAAATAGTCCGATCGCTCGCATCTTTAGCTCCTATTCCCAACTTTCTAATCGTTTTAAACAAAAATAAAGTCGTATTGCACGATAATTATTGTCTCTATTACCAACTTTATAAAATTGTCCCGATTTCTAGGCTTAGCGTGTTGTTATTAATATGTATGTCAGAGAGGAGATCACATTTATTTGTAATTTAGATTGCGAAATAATTATTACGAAGAATCTGTTAAGTTTTTACTTTTTAGATGTCTGGAGAAAGTGTCAAAACTTGGTCTTTTTCTTTAAGATTTTTATTTTTTTGAGATTTTGTTGTTGTTGAACAATTTGGGGTTCGATTTTCTTTGTGGGAATAAAAATACAGATTATAAGCTTATCTCATTCTTAACTACATATTTCCCGATAATTTCTCTATCAGGTTTTTGGTTTATCAATTCCTATTTTTGGCGTTCTAGTTTATCTAAATTATTGACATCTTAAAACTGGGATGGCAAAACAGTTTTTAAAGGGGAGGGGGGGGGGGGCTCAGTCCTTCACTTCACCTCCCTATCCCACCCACCCAAAAATAAGACAATTTAAGAATTTAATTCTCATAAAAAGTGGGAAACTCCTGGTAAAAGTAAGGGTGTGAAATGTGTAAAGTTTAAAATATTTGATATTCTTCATATTACTCACGTGTAGAACAGACGTACCATTGCGAAAGTCTTCATTGAAAGTCTTGATAATTTTTCTTGGAAAAAAATTTCAATCTCTGGGCGGGATCGGAACACCTTGACTTTTGAGCTTCAAACTTAAATGCACATAAAATGTGTGGTATAAGCACTTTATTTATAAATAAATATAAGTTATCTTGACGTGTATGTATGTGTGCAAAAAGATGATTTCCACTGAATTCACAATTTTGATTTTTTTATTTAAGGGAGCAATTGCCAACTTGGCAGTTGTGGAAATGAACCTGGAAATGGCTAAAGAGCTTCATAAGCAGTTTCAACAACTCTATGCGGATGTGAGTAGTTAAGAGGGGCTCTCCCTAAGGATCGCCTATACTTATGCAAGATAGAAAAATCGAAAAATTTCAAACTCTTCCCAATTAAAGGTCTTTGGTAGCTAGTTCTAGAAATATGATTATCGGTTGGTTCAGATCATTATTTTTTATTTGAGATTTTTTTCTGTATTTTGAGCTCCAAATGCCCGGGAGAACGACTCAAATTAAGGGATATTTCGTCAGCTCGCAAAAAAATATATTCTCCTAATTCATAAAACTAACGCCACAGCACAAAAGAACTGTCTTTTGCCTACCATTTGCATTTTTCAGATTTAAAATTGGTTAAACACAAAAATTTTCCCAGATTTTTCATAATAACCTGTGTTAGCGGTATTTAGTCACGCGAAAATATAGGCATGATTCAGAAGTCAAAAATGCTCCTTGGTACATGGCTTTGACATGAAATTTTGCCCTCTAAAGATCAGTCATCACCTCTTCTTTGATTTTCTAAAATAAAATTTTTGGGTAAATAAAATGTGGAATTTTTCGAGCTTCAAATGTGTAAGGCATTTGTAGCAAAATGCATGCCCTCTTGACCCCGGCCTCGTAACGTCAGTCGTCAACAACTGTCCTATATTTTGATTTAGACCAGTGAATCTTTCGGTAATCATTAAATCACAGTCTATCAAGAGAGATAAACGCATAAACGTTTATAAACTTGAACAATGGTACGGTTTTATTGGCAGTCTAAAGGTTTTGGACGTTTGTATTGCAAGAATATATTGTCGTTGTCGAATTTACGTTACCACAAACCTGAACTTTTCTTGGGATGGAGCATGTAGTTTCGGTTATCTTTGCTAAATGCACAGGTACTTAATAAACTAGGATGTTCATTGTCTTTTTGTGCGTTTTAAAATGTTTTAAAATTTACTAACCTCATAGCTCCTATGAAACCCAAATCATGTCACTATCCCAATCAGATAAACAATCTTATCGTCATTAAATCGAGCCCACACAGGCAACCCAACCAATGTCGAGGAAGACCTTTCTTTAACGCGAGTGATTATAATTAAATACCGTGTATCCCAGAGAACTCTCGCTCTAGTTATTCTTGTTTGTAGCTCTCGTTATTGCGTTCGGCTACCGCCATATATAATGCGGTAGCCGAATTATTACATGATTAAATTATCATATTATATAATGATTCTTTCATAAATACAGTAATAATAAATGATATATGTATATAAATATATATATTCATACCGCCATTTACAGAAATTATTGCCGTTTCCAATATATATACAAGTATAATAAAAGCATATCGAAAAAATTATGGGATATCATCCCTGATGTTTTTTTCGAGTAGTCCATCACTAGGGCTTTCTGAAAAAAAATATCAAGAAAGATATCCCACCTTGTCTGATATACTTTTGATATACTTGTACAATTTGAAATAGCCATATGTATATATCAATGTAGGAAGCATTTGCATTCACGAATGAGTTCCCTCAACAAAGCGATGTAGGGTGCCTTTCGCTTTGTCGTTATTTCTTCAGTAGGCAAGTCGAAATGCTCACATACACTGTGCAGCATGGACACACTCAGTTCACTTAGCTTCCCAGATGCTTCAAGATCACACAAGTCGAAGGTATCAAAGACAATAGGATGTTGCAGTTGAACCTCTTGCAATACGAGCATGCGCGTTTCCTCATAAGCTTCTTGTTCTTCAGCAGCTTCGATGTCTTCATCCCGGTACTCGCCAACTTGTCCTTTCTGAAGCTTTGACGCCATTCTCGAAAAAAAGGCCTGAACTTGCTTTGGAGTGAGAAATTCTTCTCCTGAAAATTGTCTCCTTCCTTCCTTGTTCCTAGCAGAGTGCATCTCTGTTGCAACAGTAACTGGATCTAGCTTGCAGCCTGTAACCTGGCCAATCTTGAATTTGTCTTCAAGGTATTTTCTCTGTGTTTCACTGAAGCGTTTCGATGTTCTAGATGTTTTCAGAGCCCAGCCTTTTGAAAGAACTATTCCATTGTGCCGAGCTGTGTCTGCTTCCAAGTTGATTTTGGAGCAGGCCCCCTCCTGCAACTTTACTTGGTACAAACTTTTAGCCTTGTCTAGGAGCGTCTCTCTCTCGGGCACAATTTTGCACTTTCCAAACAATAGGTGCTTCTCCAATGCAGCATGCTTTTGGTACAGTTTAGCACATCCTTCATTTGGGCAAGGTAGCAGCAAACACGAAGATTCGGCGACTTGTCCACTGTTCCCTTGTGTGGGTTTCTCTTGGCCATCTGGCTTTTCACTTTGTTGTTTGTTTGATGCTTCCCGTGTAATTTCAATGAAATCTCCCGAGGAAAAAGGAGCTTCAAAACGACAAGTTTTCAAATAGTCTGGAACTGCAATTTAAATTATGGAATGTTTGAAGTGAATTAAAAAATGTGCTGAAATCGTAATATCTGCCATCTTAATAACCATGACAGGGACAAATCTAGGGGTGGGGATGCTTTTGGTTTATTTGTTTGTTAACTATGATTTTCTGATGCCGTTTCAATCGTTGATTTACAATGACTGAGGTAGGACACTTGCCTTACCTTTTATGGCTGCTGCTTTTACCAACTTTCCCTTTCCGACTTTATAGGCTTTCCAAACAGTAACTCCACTTCCCGAGTACTTGAAATTATTCAGGGTACTTATGCCATCCAACTTAACTTTTGGTTCAACGCACTTCTTAGCAGCGGCATCAACAAGAGCAACCCGCAACCCCTTGATTCCATTTCCGGACAGCATGGATTTCTGGAAGTCTTGCGCTGTCTGTACATCATTCCCTTCGTTGATATACTTTCGTACATGGGCTTTAATCGTTGCAGCTTTTCGGTCGCACGGACCTTTTCCGCCTTGAGGATCACTAAAATCCACTTGAAGTACACTGATTCCCGTCTTCTTCTTCATAAGATTGCAAGCAGCAATCATGACAGAACTGTGATAACAGCCTGCGTTATCCTGGCGTAGATAAGCACTTGTTATTTGAGAGTGTTCCTCTTTAAGAGTACGGAGGACATGATCAATAATTCGCACGACCACTGAGCTATCTTGGTTGCAGTTCTCTACGATATGGACCATTGTTTGACTTTGGAGGTTCCCTAGCTTTTTCCAAGCTACGACACTTATGTGCCATGAAATTCCTCTTTTTCCAAACCAGTCGGACTGTGACTCTCTATACTTTTGAGGCAGGAATTTCATGGCCCAGTCTTGTGTTATTAGCACTGATGTTTCGTCGAGATCCAGCAAAATGTCTGTTCTGGCTTTGTCTTGTCTCACACTTCTCAACTGGTGCGCCTTCCAGGATTTTATGTCTTGAATCGCATGGCTGCAGGTAAATCGGAGACTGTCAAGCTCGTCTTGTGATACTTTCAATTGAATCAAATATCCCTCGATGTTACTGAGAACGTCCTTTAGTTCCTCACACTGTGCACAAAATATGCAATGATCGTGATCACATGACCCTTGCAAACAGTTATCTTTGCTGTCGTTCAAAGCATAAACACTGCAGTGGTCAGCAACAGAAGATGATTCTGTCACATGAACCTGAAAATAGATATGATAACATTTGTATCATACGATGTGTTTTGATCCCTCAGATCAAATAATTTACTCAATCATTTTAAATGGAAAAACAAGTAAAAACGAAGAAACCAGAATATTAAAAAATTATACGCAACTTGATTTTTTGTATATAATCAGCTGAATATGCTAAAGGTTCTGACACACGGTGCAACACTGCATGCAACATTGCACTCAGAAGGAGTGTTGCAGCGTATGTCTACCCCAAACTTGTCGCACGCAACGTTGCATGCAACAAATCTGAAGTTGAATCGCGCTTTACTCTTGCAACATTGCGCGCAACAAATTTCATGTTTCAATTTCGATGTTGCATGATTTTGTTGCAATGTGTGTCACCCCGATTCAAATTTGTTGCTTGCGATGTTGCACCGTGTTTAATTTCAACACCTTAAATCTACATCGGAGCATGCATGAGAAAAATTGCATTGCATAGCTAGCTAGGTGACAATGATCAGTATTTTTACTTATATCTATTAAAGATCATACCTTATAGTCCGACTTTAAATACTGCTTGCCTGCCTTCAAAGAATTCTCCCAACTGGTGGCAGTTTCTCTTGAAAGTTCACATTCTTTGAAGCGATCGACAACACGAATCAAGTCATCAAACGCTTTACCACCTTCCGCAGCAAAGTAGTCAAGTCCTTGCAAGGACTTTCTCACCGTGGCAGAGCACGAAGATAAAATGCGCAGCATTGTGGCACGTCCCAAGGGCTTGAAATCGGTCTCTCTGCAGTACTGCTGATATTGTTCTACGAGGCGACTGGGAATCATGGTACGGATTACATTTGGTGTTTGTAGTACTTTGCCTGAAGAAAGTCGAAGGTATCGTTGACCAAAAGGAAGATCTTGTATCACATGGGAACTAGTTATGAACGTCAGGAAATGGTCTAATTGACTGTGGTTGACCCGCATTCTCGTGCTTTTATTTTGTTGTACTAGTACACCACGACCATACTCTAGCCTGTGTCGACGAGCCATTTTTACCCTGTACTCTGTAATGCCAGGTATATAGTGTTGCAGTCTTCTATATGTAACCATGTCCGCCATAATTGAAAGAATTTGTCGTCGTGTTTCCCAGGTTGCCGCATTCTGGAAAGATTCAGCAAGAGCTTCCAAATACATTGTGTCTGATGACGATTCCTCGATCGTTCCTAAAGCTTTTTCTACAATGTTGGAAGATTTTAGTGCCTCCCATAAGTGGTCAGCGTCCCCTGGAGCAATGACATTTAATCCTGCAACCACAAGATCTTTGGCTTTGGATACGTGACTTTTTTTAGTGCGCACACTTGTGTCTTCCCATTTTTTCTTATAGGGACCAATTTTTGTGGCGGCGTCACAACAACTCAAAAATTCGTTCAGCTTCATTCGTTTTTCACTGAGACTAATCTTCCTTTGGAAACCATGGAAACCATTCGAGCTCTCATTACTGCTATCACTTGTGGTCTGTTTTGGGACGTAATCATCTAGAACCGACAGGTTCATCATGGCCTTCGACAACTCATCCATATCACTTTCTGTGCTTTCTTCATGCTCTACTATTGTTGACTGCAATTAAATGTAAGTTATAATTATTTTACTTTCCTGTGGTATCAAATGTAATGAACATTGTATTTATCGAATTAAGACTGCTATTATTCAATAATATCAGTTACTGACTCGATTTTGAGTTTTCTAGTTATTTAGATTCGGGCATTAGATTTTCGCCTGTTTATGTTTTTTTTTTTTGCAATTTTTTTTCGCAAGGGTAATTGCAAATCGAAAATTAATAAGACACTCTAAAATGAGTATGATTGAGGTAATCAAGTTAACTAACCGATTTTTCATCAGAAGGTGATTCAATGGAATGCTCCTTTTCTTGTGGATGTCCTTGCTCGGCAGGTTCCTGGTCACGTGTTTGAAGGAGCCTTGGATCCATTCCTTCGGATGAAGTAGTTAATGTGGACTTTGCTTGATCTTGCCGCTTGTCAATTTTATTCCGACATTGTCTACATACCGCTAAAAAAAATAAAGAGTATACTTGACTTGCAACTAAAAGAGCTTAGAGGTCTCTGAAAAACGAGCGACATAAATGCCTCTGGGGAAGGAAAAAAGATGTTTTTACCAAAATTTTAACTGATAATTTATTAATTTAAGTAAAATTTGTATTTTATAATTTATATGTACTAAACCAACACCTCTTAGGTTCTCTTAATTTCCTTTAGTTAAAGGTGGGAGGAGACAGGGTACCATTTTCCCTCCTTATCCACATGACCTCACATGAAATTAATAGCATGACTAGGCTTTGGCTTAGACGATACCGGACGAAAATTAAAAGATTCAAAAGTTTATACGCGTTCCGTGTACACTTAAATCAGTGCAGAACAATCAATCCGGACAGAAATTGAAATGTTTTAACATTTAAAAGCCGTACGAATTTGGGATGTGATACGCTCTTCTGGTTGTCTAATCGTTTAATGAATAAAAAGTCGTCTGGTACCGTATAAGACCCAGTCTGATTGTGAAACACTGGCAAAGAACTTACGCGAGGCAACTGGAATCAGCACTTCGGTCTCCTGAAAAATGTTTTTTGACTGATAAAGGGTTAAGCCGCGATCCGCTTTTACAGATTTATGTCCAGACCATTTACTTGGACAAACGCAGGTCTTCTTGTTACATCGCCACCTGATTCCAAACATTTCTCTGTGTCGTGGACAAATTGTAAAACCAAGGTGGGATTCATCGTGGTCAAAAATGCCTTTAAAAGCACAGCATAAAAAAGCTATCGATGAGCATTGCAATACGAAACCACACAATAATAAATTGAACTCCTTACCTGCTCTCGCCAACAGAAGCTTTGCTTCAGAGTTTAACGAAGAATCGGATACTTTATACATTTGGAGATGCATTTGTATGTTTTTCTTGCAACTTGCAATAGACACGCATTCGACGTTTGCCGGGTTATGAAGGCTAGGACCACAAATTCCTCCGACTAAAGTAGAGTACGTGCAAGAAGCCATTGTGAGGCAACCGGTGGAGATTTTCCGAACAGAAAAATTAACTGGTTATTAAACACTACATAATAAGTTTATGTAGACTACAACAAGCTTTAAGCAATCCTCTTAATATATTAAAAAGGTCGTCCTTGGGCTCTCATGAATGACTGTAATATTAACGCTAACTGCACCTAGTAGTACTCGATTACACCGTCATCATATTAATATGTAACCAACGTTTAATAATTGTCCACTTTCAACTCGTTTCTATTCCCCTACGAGATGGGGTATTAACATTTTGTAGGGGAAGTAAAAAATTGAATAAAATAAATAAATAAATAAGCAATGATAAATAATTATAAACTTTGAAAACAGAACGGTCTTCCTCGAAATTGTTGGGTTGCCTGTGTCGGCTCGATTTAATGACGATAAGATTGTTTATCTGATTGGGATAGTGACATGATTTGGGTTTCATAGGAGCTATGAGGTTAGTAAATTTTAAAACATTTTAAAACGCACAAAAAGACAATGAACATCCTAGTTTATTAAGTACCTGTGCATTTAGCAAAGATAACCGAAACTACATGCTCCATCCCAAGAAAAGTTCAGGTTTGTGGTAACGTAAATTCGACAACGACAATATATTCTTGCAATACAAACGTCCAAAACCTTTAGACTGCCAATAAAACCGTACCATTGTTCAAGTTTATAAACGTTTATGCGTTTATCTCTCTTGATAGACTGTGATTTAATGATTACCGAAAGATTCACTGGTCTAAATCAAAATATAGGACAGTTGTTGACGACTGACGTTACGAGGCCGGGGTCAAGAGGGCATGCATTTTGCTACAAATGCCTTACACATTTGAAGCTCGAAAAATTCCACATTTTATTTACCCAAAAATTTTATTTTAGAAAATCAAAGAAGAGGTGATGACTGATCTTTAGAGGGCAAAATTTCATGTCAAAGCCATGTACCAAGGAGCATTTTTGACTTCTGAATCATGCCTATATTTTCGCGTGACTAAATACCGCTAACACAGGTTATTATGAAAAATCTGGGAAAATTTTTGTGTTTAACCAATTTTAAATCTGAAAAATGCAAATGGTAGGCAAAAGACAGTTCTTTTGTACTGTGGCGTTAGTCTTATGAATTAGGAGAATATATTTTTTTGCGAGCTGACGAAATATCCCTTAATTTGAGTCGTACTCCCGGGCATTTGGAGCTCAAAATACAGAAAAAAATCTCAAATAAAAAATAATGATCTGAACCAACCGATAATCATATTTCTAGAACTAGCTACCAAAGACCTTTAATTGGGAAGAGTTTGAAAATTTTCGATTTTTCTATCTTGCATAAGTATAGGCGATCCTTAGGGAGAGCCCCTCTTAATTTATTAAGCAGAATGGCAGGCCGTTCTATCATATGTAGAGACACAGAGGGTCACAAGTCAGCAGTTTGAACTGTTACGTGTGTGTGTCATCTTCTCTAAGTATAACCGTGTTAGTTACCACCGTTCTTATTTCTATGTGTGTTGATTGAAACAAAAGTTCCAACAGCTAGGTGAATGTTGCTAGACTGCCATCAACTAAATATGTTGGTAAGATGGCAACCCTGACTAATATTTATTATTTTATAAATTTGTTGTTGTTATTATTATTAGTAGTAGTAGTAGTACTGTATATACTGTACTTTATATGGGAACCATACTCTTATAATATTTCACTGGTGGCGTGAGCTGCCAATGTGTTGCCTATCACCAGTGCTACCCAGATTCAATCCCTGCCAGGCTTGGTATCGTATGTGAGTAGAGTTGTTTGTTGTTCTTTCCTCTGCTTTGATGGTTTTCCCTTCTGGTTTTCCAGTTTTTTCCCCTCCACAAAAATCAACTTATAAATCCTAATTCGATCTTATAAAACCTGTGAGGCATTGCACCACCCACCAAGGAGTGGCATTTGCATTTTGTTTTTTGACTAAGTATAGTATGCTGCTGCTGATTGGCTCTCACAACTTTTGTCCAGCTCAGCTCATAGCAATATAAACAGTGGTAATAAGCAAATATTGGGTGAGGTTGAGCATGATATCGTAAATTATCAAGACTGAGGCTGTGTTATCTACAATAATTACAGCCGAGGTCTTGATTATTAAGGATATTATGCTCAACCTCATCCAATAATTGCTTTATTATACATTTTGTATACTGGAAAAAAATAACATGAATTTTAAATTATAGAGACAAGAATTATGAACGCCATGGTGTCGAGTGAAAAATGCAAAATTCTTAATTCTGAAATATTTCAAGAATTCATAATAAGATATATGAGAATAAGTTAGGGATTCCTTAAATGATTGTTTTTGTACATAATTCTGGAATTAAATACACATAATGAATTAAAAAAAAGTTACCACAGAATGAATGAACTTGACATGATAAATGTATTATCCCTAGGAAAACCTACAGATAATACATTTATCATGTCAAGTTCACGCGATATCAGGATTGACTGAGGGATCTCGACCAATCCGAATTTAGAAACTTAGTAAAATGTATAATAATATATTCTCTACCTGCTAACTTGTGACTTGTCCATGCTCATGAATATCATTGAATTTTAGCACCAAAAGCAAATGAAGAAGCAAGCAAGACGTGAGCAGGTTGCTTCCCAAGCAGCTCAGCACAGCAGTGATGTAGCAAAGGTTGAAGAGGTCCTTGAACTGCAGTCCTTCATGGATAACCTATCTGAGGATGTTCGAGCTGACTTTATTAATGGTACCAATGGAGCTGCTGTAGGTATTTCAGTTTTTGAATCGTATTTATTAAGATGGCATCTGTTTTATATCCTAAGACAGTCCATGAAGCACTGCAATGCAATTTGTCTCAGCTTTACAGGGTTTGTGCTACTCCTTGAAATCCTTGAAAAGTCCTTGAATTGAAAACACGTTTTTAAGGGCGCTTGAGAAGCCCTTGAAAATAGGGGGAAATGTCAAAATTCCTAAAATACTCCATGAATTTAATGCAAACTTAATGTTTTTTCTAACTTACTTTTTAAGATAAATAACAATTAAAATTGATTGAAGAGTCTTTGGTTGCTTGTTTACGGTAACTGGTCATGACACCCCCAGCCATAATAAGAATTTTAACGATAATAATATGGCGCTATGAACCCATGTAAATCGAACACTATTGGAGTTTTTTCAAGTTCATTAGGATTTTAAATAACTCGTTTTATTTCTACGCTTCGCGTATCCTCAAGTCAAAAAGGATACCTAAAAGCCCCAGCTGAATTAGGCCCCAACTGAATTAGCTGCACTTCAACATTGAATCACTGTTTGAAACCCTTAAAACCACTTTCTAATACAAAAAACTTTTTTCTTGAAAATCACATTTTTGTGCTTAAAAAGTCGACCTCGATTTTTGTAACGAGAATGTAGCAGGAACCCTGGCTTTAATTTTTGTCCTAATTAACACTTTTGTGCTGTCAAACCTAAAATTGAAAAATGACTTCTTTTATTGGTAGTAATAATTAATTAATTAAATATTAATTAACTTCATAAATAATAATTATTATTATGTAAATGGTTCATTCAGGTGGTCACAGAAGAAGAATTCAGTCAGATAGACAAGTTCTATAAACTGATAACTCCAGATGCTGATGCTGAAGAGAAGATGTCCAAGCAGATCAAAGATGCAAGTGAACATATTGTCAACTTTTTGAACAGTTCTCCAGCATCCGTAGCTGATACCACTTGTATCCTACCTTGACCAAAATAAGCAGCTTTATTTGTATGTGTAGCATGTGACATTACAGCAATGTCTCTAACCCAGGGTTCATGCAGGTCCTTAAACTCCTTGAAATGTTCTGCTCTTAAGAGTTACTTCTTGAAATATGTCATTTTGGTTCTTGAATACTCCTCGAAAACTCCTTGAATAATTTCTTGGGAACCTAGCACGAACCCTGCTAACCTCTGTGTAGTTAATGCCTAGTGAGTGTAATTTTTGACAGAATCGCATAGATTAATACACTATTCTCATGCTTACAAGTGCACGAAAAGAAGGAAACCTGTCCATTAGTTCACAATAAAAGAATAAAAGCACATGAAATGCATTTATAGAAGAAAAGTTTAGAAAGTAACCTTTTGTTTTGGCCTGAATTTGTGCTATCCATCTTTATTTTGAAGGAGTAGCCTAATAGACCCCTTCACTGTTTCCTGCTCAATCTTGAAAGGTAGCTGTGCCTTTGCATTGAAGCGCGACAAACGGTGAGCTTGCAATGATAGAGACGTGAATAATTGTCCAAGGTGTTAAAAGGGTATCATTGCAAGCTTAGTGTCCATTATGAGAACGGTGAACGGTAAACATTGTGAAAAAATCACAGCAAATACCAATTTATAATAGTGTAAAGTCATGTTTTATTTTATGATTTGTAAGATGGCTTGTACCTTAACCAACTACTTCCAGACAAAGCACTGCATGAAGTAGTTTCACGCATCAATAAGAGTGGATACTTTGAGCCTGTTAAGTCGAGCGCTGGGGCTGACAACAAGGAAGGAGAAGAGGAAGGAAGTAGTAGAGCTAGCACACCAAATGGGGAGCTGTCTTCTGGTAGTGGTGAAGAGGTACAAGAAAATGCTGGCCAACAACAACAGGTATTTAACTTAAAACCTTAGAATAATTAGAGTGGGGAGAAAAGAAATGTCTTTTCTATTGTCCTCTAGTCTGCTCTGATGATCCAACTAACTTGATAGTTTGGGAGCACATTGTTTACACATTGATGACTTTGTGAATCTATCTTGAAAAACGTACAGCAGAGCTGCTCCAGTTTCAAATTCTCTGTTCTACGAGGTTATCCTCAACTTTGTATGGAATTACTTTAAATATTCATGTGTTTCAGTGAAGGTCCTTGGAATTTCAAAAAAGTGTTTGTATTGTTGAAGTTGTGTATTCTTTACTTTACTGTTGGTATTTGTGAACGTTTAGACACTGATACGAGGCTAACCCTGTGCAAATGAGTCTGTAATCAAGAAACACAGTGGTATTTCACTAATTCGAAAATGGCCTTTTTAACTTTGCGTGATCAGGAAATGGCAACAGAATCAGCCCCTGCAGTAGTCCCTTCTGATGTCGAAAAAGAACAAGAAACCAAGACTTCTCAAGACATTCAACAAGAAGTAGACACACCTCCAGCAGCAGCAGCAGACGTGACAACATTCACTGCCAATGAACATGGCCTGAACTTCTTGGGTGATTCTGAAATTGAGAAAGCTGCAAACACACCAGAAAATAATGTTCCCACAGTACAAGGTGTTTCTGACTGGGCAGAGGAAGTGGAAAATGGTCAACATGCTGGACAAGCAGATACAGGTGAACGAAGCTACAAGCTTAAGGGTACTGTTTATTTTTTACTGAGGGAGGGGTTGGTGGGATTTGAGAGGAAATCATTTAAATAATCAAGCTAAAGAAGCCGGAAGTGCACACTAAAAAATCAGAAACATACAGCTCTTCTTTTTTAATGCAACGAGGACCACAGATTTCTGTTTTTGAATCCAATCTCCTGCCCTTGTCGTGCACTAATTTGAGCATGAACAGGACCCTGTAAATTATTATAGGAGATTTCATGTACTGAGCACCAGGCCAAACATCTACCTGGGCAAGCTGAATGCATCTCCAGTCAACCCAGCATGACCAGAGAAGGGAATCATCTGAAAAAAGAATGAAACAAACCAAGGACCCTATCATCTGTCAAGCTTTTGAATTCGCTTCCTGAATCGTGTAGATTACTAATACCTTGGACCACAAATAAACAATTGTCATTTTTTTAGCTTTTCGAAGTGCACTGTATTAACAACTCGATAAAAGAAAACTTTTTTTCCTTTAATTCTTTATTAAAACTTTTATATCATTGTTTCTGATTCAGGAAATGATAATGCTCCACCAACAACAAATGGATTCGGCCATCGCGGTCGTGGTGGCGGCCGAGGGGGTGGATTTAGAGGAAATTTCAATAACAGACGTGGTGGTGGTGGAGACAGAGGAGGACCAAGAAGGGGTGGGCGTGGCGGATTTGGCCAGCATAGAGGAGGAGGTGGATTTCAAGATCAGGTAAGTACAACACAGCATTGTGCATAAAATAGTGGAAAATCATCCAATGATGCCCAACCAGAATAGAACTGGTTTAGTCAAATCTTTGGCTTGCCAGTCATTTTAACCAGTAACATTGAGCCAGAAACGAGATATAACTGAGCTAAGACTTAGTAATTTGGGTGGTCACAGCGATGACCATTGCCCATATATTGGGCCAATAGACCATTTACTTGGATGCGCATCCAATCCTGACAATGCACAAAACTGAAAAATGCAAATTCAGTAAAATTGGGTTATGAATTCTTATCAAAAAATCTCATAAAATCATATGATTATTCTTAATATAAAGCTCCTAATCTGGTATCATAGACCATCAAGTTTCTTAAATTTGGATATGCGACCAACCTTGAGATAAGGTCTTTTATTAGAACTAAGTTCTGAATCTTTTTGGCATTTTCTTTCTTTTCCATTGACAGGATGGATTCAGAAGAGGAGGACGAGGAGGCGGACGTGGTGGATTCAGTAGGGGTGGAAGCCAGAGAGGGGCACACCGAGGAGGACCACCCCCTCAATAACAAAGAAACAAAATACCAGATGTAAAATGTCACGTGGATGTTTTCCATTTTGCTTAGGAAGATTTGGATGAAGCCTTTGGCATAATAATTGAAAGAAACTAGTTACAAACTGTGTTATATTGTGAGCACTGAACCTGGAAAAACAAAATTCCAAATTACCTCAGGACCAACCCTGAGCATCCCTCAACATTGTTCTTTCCAATACAAGACATTATTCGATTCCAGAGTTTATTGGCAAAGCCTATGCTATATTCAGACAGACAGATGGTCTGCCTTTCCATTGTTTGTTGTTTAGTTCATGTATGTAGTTTCAAAATACAGACAGAGTATAAAGACAGTAACTGTTGACTTAATATTCTACAATAAAAAGGAGCAATAATAACGTTTGTACAAATGAATATTCATTTTGCTTCTCTACTCATCATATAGGATTGTTCTCATTGTGGATTAATAAAGTCTTGTGCAGTATATTTATCACTATCCTTTGTATGTCAAGTGTTGTTTGGTTGGTTAGTTTTGCTGTTCTTTGCAAGTTCAAGGGTAGTGCTAGTGTACTCAACTCTTAAGCCTCTGACTAGATCAGCCCAGAGATTGTTTCAGGGTTAGATCTGTGAGTTAGCTGTGGCCTGACTTAGAACAGCCCAGCGGACTGGATGATGTAAAAGTCAAGCTTGGATGTTTGAAGTCCCCAGTTTTTTCTTCCAGACCAAAGGTATCAGCCTTTCCAGATTTGAGCAGTGCATATATTAAAATAATTAAGAAATGATCCCCATCACAAACAAGATCAAACTAATTGTACAAGAGGCTTTGCACCATCACATGATGGCAGCCATTACAGGAGGCACAACAATAGAATATTTTCCCCTGGGAAAGTAAATCCTTTCTAATGTAAATCAAATTCGACCAGAATCAGTTGTTACTGCCCTCCTGCCATGGCTGCCATCACTTGATGGTGCAAAACCTCTATCACCAAGTTTGAGCATGTTTCGATGTGAACCTACTGAGTAGTAAACTTTTATCTCTTATTTTTACAATTTGTTAAAAGTGCCTTTGACCCTTCCTAACTCGATGTGTTCAGCATATTGATTCTACATGAAGTTAAAAGTTAAATAGCACTTTTTTTTTACATGATTTGAGTGATGCATCTTGAAGATATCCAGGTTTATACTTCCAGTATGCTAATCGGTGTGATATGTCATACGAGGCATTATTAAATATACGAAAATTTACTGGGGTAGTAAAATATCCTGTATAAAACATAATTATCTTACTCAGGGTTTATAGAAAGGTTATTGCAAATTAATTTCCTCATCGTAATCAGGGTTTTGATTCAAAAAATGATGACAAATAAACCCAAATGCCTCGTATGACATCACATCATTAGCATACTGGAAGTATAAACCTGGATATCTTCAAGATGCATCACTCAAATCATGTAAAAGAACGTACTATTTAACTTTTAACTTCATGTAGAATCAATGCTGAAAACATTGAGTTAGGGGTTATAGGCACTTTAAAGCTTGCTAATCCATCAGTATTTGCCAAAACATTTTCAAACTCGAAATGTTATTTTTCACGTGACAGGGTTTGTTTTTAATTGTATTAATAAGTTTCTACACTCGCTCCAACTCTATTCCTCAAACATAATAAAAACAAACATTTAAAAAATCGTTTTATTTAATTCTTCAGGTTTTTATGGATCAAACATATTTTAAGATCGTAGCGACATTTCCTCAGTTTTTAGCAATCAATCTTAAAGACGTTTTTGTTCGACATGCGCAAATTTTCGATTTCTTGATTTGTCTCCAAAACAACGTCGTTTTTGTATTTTTTTATACTGAATAGACCTCTTTACCTTGGGCGTAATTTTTCCCCATTTCAAAGCACTGGTAATTCCCTAAAGTATCATCTTTTTCTTCACTTTCTTCAACGGTTGTATAAAGACACAAATATGGATACAATTCGCCCAAGGTCTATACCCAATTCAAAGCACTTCTGTTTTAAAATACCGCTGTCAACTTAAAAGCTATCTTATCTTATTATTTTTACGAGGGAATGAAATTTGAAGAAAGAAATTTCGTGAAGCATTCTGGTAGTAATAGTAAAATTAAGCCGTCATGCAAACGCCTCTTTACGAGACAAATTACAAGAAACAAAAGTAAAAGTTTGGTAATATTTTCTCTGTGTATCATTTAGCAATAGAGGACAGCTGATCGCGAATTTTCCCCAGACCATCTAGCATAGTATCTAGCTTCTCTTTCGTCAGTTCGACATTCATATATCTGACAGTCGGCATTGAATCGTTTTGTACCGCGTTTTCTTGTATCTGTAAAAAAGTGAATACAAAACATTTGTCATTAGACCTTCTGGGATATTTCTTTCTAAAGGATTATGTCATGGGGAATAAAGTTTGGTGTAGCAGTAGTGAACTGGCCTCTAGGGTCTTCACATTTGGGGTCACATGTAAGTCTAGTTTGTTAGGTCTCTTCCCTTGATACTAGGGTATTTCCAGGTTCTCCGGTATTTTTCCCTTTTGCAAAAACTTTACATGCTGAGTTAGGGTTAGGTAAGGTAGGTCCTAGGACTGTGGTTTTTTTTGTTTGCTTGTTTGCTGGCTGCATGCAAACCAGGGGCCTGGGCAGGGACGAGCCAAGGGGCCAGGACCCACATTCGTGGCAACAAAACAGCGACTTTTTAGAATTCTTATGGTAATTTTCGAAAAACTTGTAATTTATTATTTCTTTTTAATGAAAACGTAAAACGTAATGCCATTTTGTTTCTTTATTTCTACGTTTTGGAGGCTCAAAAAAAAAACAGATTTAGAGTTATTAGTATGGACGTGCATGTTGTGCAGGCTATCATATTCATTGCATACCCTGAGTTGCATACAGAAGGTTGTTATGGACATGCATGTTATGCAGGCTATCATATTTATTGCATACCCTGAGTTGTATACAGGTTGTTATGGACATGCATGTTGTGCAGGCTATCATATTTATTGCATGTACCCTGAGTTGTATACAGAAGGTTGTTATGGACATGTGTGTTATGCAGACTATCATGTTCATTGCATATGCCTTGAGTTGCATAATGCAGGTTGGTATGGACATGCATGTTATGCAGGCTATCATGTTCATTGCACACCTTGAGTTACATAATGCAGGTTGGTATGGACATGCATGTTATGCAGGCTATCATGTTCATTGCATACCTTGAGTTGCATAATGCAGGTTGGTATGGACATGCATGTTATGTAGGCTATCATGTTCATTGCACACCTTGAGTTACATAATGCAGGTTGGTATGGACATGCATGTTATGTAGGCTATCATGTTCATTGCATACTGTACCTTGAGTTGCATAATGCAGGTTGGTATGGACATGCGTGTTAGTGCATCAGATGAAGTTTTGACATCAACTCTCCAATCAAAATCAAGCAGGCGAGGTAGTGATACTAAAAAAGGTGCAATGACATTAAAGTATGTTTGATATTTAGGTAAACTACAGGGATAGCAAATCATTTCGAAGTGGCTGGGTTTGAGTCCTATTTTGCAGCTTTTGACCTAATATGTGGCAAAAGAAGTGCAGCTTCAAACTACTCTTTTTAGTAACCACTGTCTTCATTGCAAAAGTTGCAACAAGTTAATTGGTGCTGTGGATTACAGTCAGCCATTTATAAACTGCTAGAATGTGTAAACTTTAAGGTATATTTATGGGAACCGTACTCTGACTATAACACCCCAGTTGGACCAACACTCAGGGTCTTAAAATAGCTGAGGAAAGGTGCTGCCTTTGTAATTACATCTGCAAATTCCTAATTAACTAGAGGTTTTATTAGAGGACCACAAGTTTATCAGTTGAATTCACAGAGTGTAGCAAGTTCCCAGTCATAGGATGGGCAAGAATGTAAAATCTTTATGCCAATACACCTGCATATGCATTTAATCTTATGTTTACTGCCATATCCATAGGTTCAGTAAGACTTTGTTTGGGGATGGTATCCCCCCTATTCTACCTTACTTTAAATTAATTAATTCAATTATAATTACTGATTTTTTTACCTTGTTCACTCATAGCACTTGCTCTCCAAGCTGACCTATGCATTTTGAATTGATAATAATTAATAATCATAATAACTAATTAATTATTAGTCCTTATCAAAGTCACTATTTCAGAATGTGAAAGTTTGGACTGGTGACAGTAAAATACCCAGCTATATAGAAAATCTTTAGTCTCCTTTAGAGCCACTAGAAGTGTCATCCAGAGTGAGCATGGCATGACAAATAGTCTTGGCTTATTGTTCTATTCAGGAAGTTTATATTACTTACATATTTTCAGCAAGCAATTTTGAAAGAAGTTCCCTAAGATTTTTATGGAAATCATCTGAAAGAAAACAAGCAATTACAAAATTGTTTAGATTTAATCTTGCCTCTAAGGCTCTCCCTAATCTCATTTTAAAAAGTGCCTCTCAAACTGGGGCATGTATATTAAATGAAAACTGTTGAAATAATTTGAATAACTAACCCTTTTAGTTTGTCAACAATTTCCTACCTGGAAACACACTATAAATGTCTTTTGGGTCAATCAAACCATGATAAAGAGTTGTTTGAACAAGTGCAATAATGCTGTTAATCAACTAGAAGAAGAAAAAACACATCACAGTTAGTAGTGTAGGTAACCATTCTTTAATGCTGAAGCTAAACATGTGAATAACAAAGCTTGAAATAGGAAAAAAAATGTAGCCAGGCATTTTTGTGCCAGGCTAAAAATATTTGCTTACTATTTTATTCATTGTTATATCATAATTTGGTCTGCTATTTGGCCAATTGATACCAAAGGTTTTCATCCTTATGCTTGGGAATAAACAGGGTGTCATGTGATAAAGGTCCATAACCCAAGGCAAAAATGAGAAATGCCTGTAGAATTGCCATGAATCGATGTCAGTTGGCAAGGGGCGGATCCAGGAGGGGAGGCTGAAGCCCCTCCTTCAGCAGGAAAAAACAATGTTTTTTTATATTGTTTTCTGTTATATTGATGGAAAAAACTCACTTAGCCCCCCCTAAACTCAATTACACCCCCCCCCCCCCCCACTAACAATTTGGCTGGACCTGCCCTTGGTTGATAACTCAACTACTATCTCACAACAACCACCACCAAACATTGCACCATAAATATATTAACCTTACCTCTTCTGCTTCATTGATCTCCACTGATAATGATGCTGACAATGTCTTAATCACACTCTGAGGAACTAAAATAAAAACAAACTCATAAAATACTTAAACTAGTTCTGTTAAAATCATTTGGTTAAAACAATAATAGTTTGAACACCTACCCTCTGAAGACCTGTGAAGGAATCCCTCTTGAATCAGATTTCTAACAATGTCTTTAGATTTTGCCTAAAATTAAAATTATCACTTATATTAGGGTCTGTGAGAATATTTTCAGTACAAGGGGTGCATACAGCCAATTAAAAAAAATTGAAGGTGTAAAAGGCAAAAGGCAAATGACGATTGGTGAGTGGTAATTACACAAGTTCTGAATTGGATAATGACTGTTTCAACCCATCATCTAAGTCTTTGCTGAATGGTGCAGGAATTGTTTGAGCATTTAAGAAATAAAGATATCCATACAGTTCCTTTCAGCCGTGTAATTGCCAATCACTGACAGCCTTTTGCTGCTAGCCTGACACTGGGTATAGAGTGTACATTAAATTTAAAACTCTGCAGGTGCCCACCACGGGCAAAGCTTAGTTAAATATTTAAAAAAATATTTAACTATTGAAGCCTTATGCACGTCTCATAATTAAACCATTACTCCCTATATATTACTCTTCCATAAGGTTCCCTCCACAGGCACTACCACCGCTCCAGTCCTTAAAATATATCTCCCCCCCCCCCCCCCCCAAAAGAAAAACAGTCCCTCCAACACACCCTCTAGGTGAGTTCCATCATGGCCATCCCCTCCCTTATTTTTTCAGATGCATTTTGCAACCCAAATACAAATAAAAATAACTGTCAGTTAAAAGCATTTAGGTGGTCCTCAACATAATATTAATCCTTCTACTGGTATGAGAGTATTA
Source organism: Actinia equina (assembly GCA_011057435.1). Taxonomy (NCBI): domain Eukaryota; kingdom Metazoa; phylum Cnidaria; class Anthozoa; order Actiniaria; family Actiniidae; genus Actinia; species Actinia equina. The sequence goes on along the minus strand of WHPX01001440.1, from coordinate 827,102 downwards.
ACCGCTTTACGATGAAAAAAAAATTTCTTCATACCTATACCAAATATCGCATAGGTCAACAGCTGCACTGTTTTCAAACTTCTCTATCAGAAAATAGACTGATTTAAAGACAACTATATCAATATGCTTGGTACTTTCAATATTTCGAAACATGGTGTTATGCATAGGATATTTTTTATCATTTACTGGTATTTTTCATACCTTGAGAAGTAAATTTAATGGAGAGATCACTTTGTCGTCCAAAACTTCCGCCATCTTGAATTGGGATACCTGTGTGTGTGCTCTCATCTTCTTTTACGTCACAACACAGGCAGCCCAAATAATTACTTTTTATTAAAGTTAAAATTTTTATGCCAAGAATAAAAATTAGTATTCTGCAATTAAGAGCAGGTGTAGTAATTAATTGAAGAGCGTTAAATTTTATGACAATGGTCATGGCGAATAAAGTTAAGAAACGGGTCCATATCATGTTCTTTCTCATGATGTGTGTGGAAAAAGGGACCAATTATCGGTTCCCTATATCATGAGCCTTTTACTCATAAAAGTATGAATTCATTGCATTTTAGAGTATGTTAAATTATTGACAAGTATCATTTAGGTGATTTATATATCGAATATGCGGAGACCAGCGGATAACATCGAAGTTTTTGCAAATTATCGTTGAAAATTTTCAGTATGATATAAAATGCGCACATTTTCTTGTATACATATACTTGTTTTTCCATTCCTAAAAACTATTAAATGCGTATATAATGGGGTTTACGCTCGACCATATTCTAAGTCAGTCAGTCAGAATCGTTAAAAATCATATCTATTCATTAGCGATACACATGAGCCTGATACAAATTCAAGGTCATAAATGATTCAAACTACTAGCAGTGAATAATTTAAACCATATCTCAGAGTGAAATGATAAGATTGAAACCAACGTGGAGAGACCAGGTTCTTGTCAAAACAGTCATGTAGCCACGTCTCGGACATAAAACAAAGATCTAGGTGACTGGATAGCTCCTTGAAGAGCTTGAACAGCTTCAGGTTCAGTTCATGTCTCCTTCAGCGTCATATTGCCTTTAGTTAATATTATATAATAATAATTTTAATAACATATAAAATAGTATATTATTTAAAAAAATAATAATATTATTAATATTAATATTATTATTAATTATAATTAATATTATTGGCTTTCTTTTCTGGCCGAAAGCATTGAGAGGCATTTAAAGTAAACTACTTCTAGAAAGGGGTAAACTGCTTCTATCTAAGTTCTAATTTCTACTAAAGTTCTTATACGTACAAGACAGATGTCTACAAGACACAAGTATCCAGGACAAGCTTCGATGTACGACTGCTGATAGTAAATAGTGATGGCTCATGATATATGATTATGGACCACTTTTATACCTCGAGGTCACCATGAAATATTTATTATTTCCCCGTTTTGGGACAACGAAACTCTTCAAACAATTCTTACATCTGTCTTCGAGGAAATACTGCGTCTCCAGAACATCCCTAATGGCGCAGAAAGAGATTTTAGACGCGACACAAGCAAAACTTTTGGAAGAGAAGTGCATTCTTGTAGACGAGAATGATTTTGTTCAAGGCTGTGCTACTAAGTTAGAATGTCATCTAAAGGAAAACATCCTCGAGTTTGGCATGCTTCACAGAGCTTTCAGTGTGTTTCTTTTTAACAGTGAGGGCAAGTTGCTTTTACAACAGAGAGCTAAGGAAAAGATAACGTTCCCAAACTACTTCACTAACACTTGCTGCAGTCATCCCTTGTATAACGAAGAAGAACTAGAAGAACAAGAGTGCTTGGGAGTTAAGAGAGCTGCTCAGCGCAGATTAAATTACGAATTAGGAATACCTACCTCAGAAATCCCTTTGGATAAACTGAAATTCTTAACAAGAATTCACTACAAAGCTTCTTCAGATCAAAAATGGGGCGAACATGAGATGGATTATGTACTTTTTGTTCAAAAAGATGTAACTTTAAAGCCAAACTTAAACGAAGTCCAGAAGTGGAATTACGTGACTCAAAGTGAAGTACGTCAACTCTTAGCTGAGGAAGGGAGAGATGGAAAATCCAGGCTTGTGACACCCTGGTTCAAACTGATTGCCAAAAACTTGTTATTCAAATGGTGGGATAATTTGGATAATTTGAAGGCGTTTGAGGATCATAATATACATAGGATGTAAGGAATACTTTTATTAAGGTGACTGCCTACTTTTGAAAATTGGTTTAAGCTTTTTTTTAAACAACGATTTTCCGAATTGAAATTTAATACTGATTTCAAATCTGGAAAGAAAAATAGGGTGTCCCGAGCTCGTTTTCGAGATAATCAGCATTTAATGGAAGCCTACGCACGAGCTTTTGGAGTAAAAATTGCACCACCGGAAGTGATTAGAAAAAATTAAGATCAATAAATAATAGTTATTTGCAGACTCTATGATTGCACAAATGAAGGCTAGTCAATCATTCTACAATAATACATGGATTTTTTAACGCGCGCTCATCGTGGGCTCCATTCGAACGTTCAAAAGTAGGCAGCCACCTTAAGTCTAAAATAATCCTATCATTCCGGACCCTTGCTACTAGTTTTTTTACCCTTTATTTGCGCTGTTTTGAAAATTGATTTAAATAATGTCAGAAGTTGAATCTTTTTCTATGACTTAACAAAGTATTTTGCTAATTCATGGAACTTTTCAGGCAAAAATGAAATGTTTTCAAAACATGCTTAGATTTTCATTGCCTGACTTGATCACTCTTTTGATTCAAAACAACAAATTCATAACTTTATGAAAATGAAGTAACAAAAAAATGAATTTTGAGATTACAAAGACGCTTTGACATGTTTCAGATGGAGGTTAATGTACTAGAACCCAGTCCTGCGCAGAAAGGATTTGTGTTTTTTTTAACAAAAACTTGGATTTAGTCACTCATAGCTCGTCTATTAGTATGGTGACCCCTAATTTTTTTCTTTTTATTCAAAGCTGGGTATTAGTGAGGAAAGAAAAAATTCATGATTAAAATTATCGTGAATTTTCAACATTTTTACAACCAAACACGCATATAACTGTGCTGAATTGCAAGCAATCTCGCTTCTAGAATTTAATTTTCATGCCACTTTCAAAAGATTGGATGGATGTTTTATCAAGGTATATTTCCTAGATTCAACAACTATCACTTAAAACAGTTTTCTGGGTTTTTTTTCTTTGTTAAATTCAATTGATTAATTTAAATTTATTGGCGGGGACAGATTTTTGGCAAAAATGCACGGAAAACTGAAGAATCACACCTTTTTGACGGCTCATATCTCAATAACCAATACTGGGATCCCCTTCTTTTTTTCATTATTTGAATACCCTAACAATAAACTTCCAAAGACAGAATTTAAAAAAAAGTTCATAGAAGGATTTTGAAGATCCAGTACTACCTTAAGAGATAGGGTTAAACAATTATGTACAGGGACTACGACAAACTTATGTATGTAAATATATTCCAAAAATATTCAGAATAGCAAATCTACGATTTTAGGTATTTAGAGGTCCTTTCAGGTTATCAATAAAATTTGAAGGTTTTTCAATAAAATGTTCTCAGAAATACCTCCATGATGTTAAATATCTAATCAAGAATGTTCATAATGATTATAAACAATGAATATGAATACATTAGTTCACACCTGCTTCCTGTGTCAAAAGTTTATCTTTAAATTTCCTTTTTATTCTAACTTGCATTTCATCAAAAATGCAACTTCTTCTGACAGCTTACCTATGATAAGTAGACTAGGAATCAAGAGTGCACTTTCCTCTCACCTCTGGGTTCTCCAGTTTCCTCCCTTCTCAAAGCCCAACACTTTAAATTCAGACTATTTTAATCTGAGTTAGCTGTGCCTTGACCAGCCCAGAGGTTCAATTAATTATGTTAGCTAGCCATGCCCTGACTTAGATCAGCCCAAAGTTGCTTCAGGTTTGGATCTTTGAGTTAGCCATGCCCTCACTTAGATCAGGCCAAAGTTGCTTCAGATTTGGATCTGTTAGTTAGCCATGCCCTGACTTACATCAGCTCAGAGATTGTTTCAGGGTTTAATCTGTGAGTTAGCCATCCCCTGACTTAGATCAGCCCAAAGTTGCTTCAGGTTTGGATCTGTGAGTTAGCCATGCCCTTACTGAGATCAGCCTAGTGGTTGTTTCAGGTTTGTTTAATCTGTAAATGGGGCCATTTTGACCAGTTAGACAAGAGAACCAATGAAATACATCTCTGCAAGGTCAGCATTGTGAGTGAATTGTCAATCAAAGTAAAAAAAAAGGAAAAATATTAGACTGCAATACAAAGTTTTAAAAGCCAATTGGTTAAAAACCATTACCATTCCTGAGTCATAATCTTAAAGTGAAAAAAGCTTGAAACAGCTGTTTAAAATTAGAAAGATTTCTATGGAAACAACAACCAAGGCCCTGCCAGCCTCAATATCATGTTTTCAGTAAATTTCAAATGCTTTCTGTGAGTCATATATTACTACTGAACTTTCCCTAATTACTATTCTAGACATGGTTTTTCTTGTAATAAAAATTTATTTTTGAAATCATTAACAAGTTTGTAGTGCTCGTTCCCAGTCTAACACTCGTTTTTCATATGGTCTATAGTCTGTCTGTTCTGCCTTTTCATTCATTCATTCAAATGGCATGTCGACAGACTGCCCTAATGAATACTGACATTAAGGCCCTATTAGGGGTAAAATGCTGACAGAGAATAATTCTGAAATTGTAACAGACAGTTGTGAAATAGAAACAAGACATGGGTACTCCTCATAGGGCCTCCCTCACTAACTGCCTGTCCGTCTGTGCCCCAGTCAAATTGATGTGACTCATTAAATAAATAGCGAAATTATACCTTTTTTATTCTAAGGTATTTGACAGATATTTCAAAAGACAAATAAATTATGAAAAAAGTGCAATAAGACAACCCTACCAGCCCCACCCTTACCATGTATCTTTAGTCTTGATAATTAATGCGCGCAAAGCATGCTCGACGGTCCACACTAATCCAAGATGGCGAAGCGAGGTGCAGGCAGCGAACTGAACAGAGATAACTGGGACGACGACGACGCAATAGAGGAGGTTAGAGCCATATTATTAACCTTTAGAAACCCTAATAGTCTTAGAACTGCTCGTGTAAATTTTCAAACCTAAACAAAATGTATGTCCTTATTAAATTTGAGGTTATTCCAGCTAGGGTCGATAGAAAAAATCTTACTTCTATCGGATCGTTCCTCCCCGCAGCTTCAAATTATCAAGAAGAAATGAAAATTATTCCGTATTGACGTTCTCCTTTTAATACTCTGTCAAAAAGCTGTGTTTCTTTCGCTCTTTCTTTCGTAATTTTGTTTTGAACATAATTTGAACCCACAGATGCAAGAGAGTTGAAAAGCAAACGCAAAATCTTCAGTGAAAAAAGTCTTCAAAAAGCCCGCCGAAATTCAAAAATTCAAACATTTATTTTCATAAACCAAGAGTTTTAAACAAAGTTAGAAAATTCTAAGTGTCATATAATGCCTTTTAACGGTTTTTGTCATATTACAAGAAAGCGGAGGTGTTTTCATCGATTCTTGCCTAAAATTGTCCTTTCTGACGTATTTTATCTTTTCAGGCCGGAACGTTCACTATAGCCAGTGAAGAAGATCTAAATAAGCGCAAGTAAGCCCTAACCATATATATATATATTAAGTGTGCCTTTATTTAGAAACTAAGTTTATCTTTTGATTTTAGAATCATCAGGGCTCGAAGAAGAATACCATCGGATGCAAATTCTAAGGTTATGTCAAGTCTTTTAAAACATGGAGGGAGGGAAAGGCTAACTAGTGCAAATAATTAAAATGTCACAGATTTTTTGTGTTAAGGGAAGTTCATTTACAGCGCTTTTCAATTACACATGTGAAATGCTACTATTTGCCATCATGATGAAGTAGGTTTTGGTGGACTTCAATCAATGTGTTTCCATGACATCCCATCGGCACATGCCCTTAAAAGCTTTGTATTTTCTGACAATGCTGGGAAACACTCCCACCCCCCCCCCTCCCCACCCCAATCTCACTTGTGATTGAAAAGTGCTGTAATATGCAGAAAGAGGGGTTACCAAAAGTTTTGGGGAATGAAAGGGGGGGGGGGGGGATATAAAAAATTGTCCTGCATAAGGGATCAATTTGAATTTGAAAATTTTCTTGGGTTATTTGGGCTTCAAAAATTAAGTAGGTAATTTAATTAATTAACTAAATTAAGCAAGTCCTGAAGGGGGCTGTAAAAATAAGGTTTTTGAGGAGAAATCTTCATCTCCCCCCCTTCCACCCCAGCATATTAAATGAACTTTCCATGAGAAGGTGATACATTTTCATTTACAATATGACAGGAAAAAAAAGCTTTTTCAAATCTTGAATCATCCCAATCTTTAAGTTAACTTAACTTCATTTTGAGAAGACCATATCACTTAGATTTGTGAAGCATGAGAGAAGATTCATAGAATCATAGCAGAGTGTTTTCTTGAATTTCATGTACTCTTCAGCTCCCAGAGTATTAAGATCACATTACAAAGAACTGGAATTTTTTATATTGCTTTTATAAAATATAAATTTTTTGAATGATTTTCCAAGAGCATGCATTTGTCCTGTGATATACTGTAAACACGGTATCTAGCCAGTCATCAAATGCATTATATTTCATGCGCGCATGTCATATTTCAATATTTTATAATCAGTTTTTTTTGTCTCTATAGTCTTCAGGAGTCTTCCAGAAGTTTAAAGGTTTTTCAGGATTTTCTGGTTTGTCTGGCTCATCAAGTACTACAGACGCTAGCAAATCTTTACCAGGATTCGGTTCTTGGGGATCCACTACGTCTAAAACAGAAACAACGACAGCAACAACTATTGCTGGATTCACAGGATTTGCTGGTCTATCTGCTACCAACAGCATAGCGTCTTCTTCTAAGGACTCATCGATAGCATCATCGTGGTCAACATTGAATGGAAACAAAGATTCTGGGAAGACGGAAACTTTAGATGATACACCGAATAATGCCTATCTTGAAAATATCAAAGCCTTAAATATTGGTGTTCTAGCCTGGATCAAGAAACATGTAGAGGAAAATCCATATGTTGATTTAATGCCAGTTTTTAAAGACTACCGCAAGCACATGGACGACTTGGAAAGTAAAGCAACACCAAGCAAGGACTCCCTGGGCATTAAGCCATTGCTGTCCGTAACGCCGCCATCATCATCTGGTATCAAAGTGGTTAGCTCAAATGAACAGCAAATTAGTAGTAAGAGCTTGGACTTTAAGTCTTCTGTTGTTCCTGAAGTAAGGAATGAAGAGAAGCCCTTTGCTGGTACGTACAGTTATTGATCAGACAATACATTTTAAATAATGATCCATTCCACTTCTAGGTAATACAGGGGTGATGCAGCCTTTTTTAAAAAGTGGGGGAGGGCCGTGTCCATAGCCCAGCAGTAAACTCAAGCTTTGTCTCAACCCTACCCCCAGTCCCCACCCCCATTTTCACCGCTCCTGTAATGGGCATGGTGATACCGAATATAGCTGGGAGATATGCCCATCATGTAGGCTTGATACATTGCTGGAGCATGTACTACGTTACTCACTTGTTTTCTTAATTAGATATTAATAAAAAACTTTTCTGTGATAAGGTCTTGCTGCAGTTGCCATGGCGTCAAAAGATAACGAAAATAATAAAGCAGAGAATGAAGATGAACCTAGTGATGAACCTCCCAAGCTAAAAAGGTAGAAAACAATGCATGTAATGAATGTTCTCCTTTACTAGATCACTTAGTCACATGTTATCCACTTTTGATTTATCAAGTGCTCAAGCAAGGCGCCAAGGTACTTTCAAAAGATTATTCAAATTTGCACCTTGCAACCTTGACTGAATGCTTTGTGTTTGACCAGTGAACCACTGGAAAATGGAAAATGGTGAATTTGATTTACATGAAAAAGAATTTAGTTTCCCAGGGAAGAATGACTCTATTGTTGTGCCTCCTGTCATGGCTGCCATCATGTGAAGGTGCAAAGCCTCTATTGGCAAATTCAAATAAGATCACATCTATGACGTCATGCGCAAACGTAGAATTAGGACAAGACAGTGTCATGCATACTAAGAAGGAATAGATGAGAAGAAAATGACTGAATATAGACCTTTTTTGAGTTCCGAATTACCACTGTTTCCTTGATTAAAGACTCACTTACTCAGGCTTAGCCTTGCTTCATTTTCTAAATACACTCAATTGAAGAATCGTTGTCGGGTTCAGAAACATAGAACAAGAAGCTGAGACCGAAATGGCACATGGGAAATTACATTATCAATCTATAATTATTCATTTGCGTCATCCATGCAGTCGGTTTAGAATACCAAACACATATTAAAAACAGTGGACGATACCACGAGTCGCCGGTCACAGCATGCATCTAATTAACGTACTTCCCATGTGCTATTTCGGTCTCAACTTCTAGTCTATTCTAACCCGACAACAATTCTTCAATTGAGTGTATTCACAAATACTGTACCAAGAGAAAAGAAAGAAAACACACTTTACAATTTCAGCAATTCAAACACTTGACAGACCTTGACTGGAGGCCACTGGAGAACTACGTAATGATATACAAAGCTAATTATTAATTGAACATCCAGCTAAGTTCTAACCATTCCATGTGTGTCTTTTCTTCTTTAGTGTCGTTACTGCTGAAGAGGGATCCCAGTTCTCTGTGCGATGCAAACTATTCTTTAAGCGCAACAATGCCTGGTCTGAACTTGGGGTTGGCATGCTAAACCTCAAAGACAAAGATGATAAATCCCAGCTTCTTGTACGTGCCGACACTGCAACAGGCAAAATATTGCTTAACATATTCATTGAACCCTCTATGCCAGTGACGCGGAGTGGCAAAAACAATGTGATGTTGGTCTCAATACCCAACCCTCCCCTGTACTCTAAGCCGAGCGAAGGAGATAATGAGAAGCCAGCTACATATTTGATAAGGGTTAAGACAGCAGAAATGCAGATGACCTTTTTAAGAAGCTGGAGGAAAGGAAGTGAAGCTAATATATGCAATTATTTTTTATTTTTTATTTTAATCTGCAAGATATTTCACTTGAATCATTATTGTTATATTTTGATATTGATATGTTAATATCTACCAGTATTAATTTTGTAAAAGGATGAATGGATTGAAAAATTAATCCATTTTACTCAAATAGTTTCATTCATATTATTTACTTTAAGAAGTTTAATTTAGTACTTCAGTACTTGTTGACAGTGAAATCTCCTTGTGGTCAGTGGCAACATCACACTTATTCAACCGGCAATAAAGCTTGGGTACAGTGATTATCAGGGATGTTGCAGCTGACAACATACAGATTTCATCAACAAAACTTCATAACAACTCCTGTCATGCCAAACTTGACTGAGAAGCATAGTAGGTGAAGAGTCCTTTTATTGTCGTTCCTTCAAACTTTTAAGTTCATGCTATTTCATATCCTATTCTAAACCTAATATAATCTGTAATATTAGAAGATAGCATCTAAAACTTTTTTTCAATAACTTGGCTGACTCATGGTCATTTCAATAAGAGGGCAAACAGATTAAGCTGGCATTTACAGGCACATGCTCATTCTGTTGGTTGTTTTGATCGCTAAAAATGAGAAGTTTTTATCGTTCTTGCTATTGTAAAAAACGAATAGACATCAGTTTTTTGAAGATAAATTCCTTCATCGCATTGTCAAAGTAATGTTCAATCTACTTTGACATTGTCATGCTGCAATCTATCGTCAATAACAGGACAGATCTTTAAAAAACTGATGCCTATCAAAAATCTACTCTTGACAGATAAAGAAAATAAAAGAAATTAACAATTTCACCTGCAGTCCAAATGGTCTGCAAGTCAATAGTCCTGGTCTGCAAGTCAATAGTCCATGAGGCCAAAGGCCCCATGGACTTCAGACTAAATGGCTTCTCATTGGCCAAGGGACCTCAGCCAATGCATGAAATCGTGTGAACTCAACATGATGAATTAATGAATAATAATAAATTAATGTTATGATATCTATAGGTAGGTGTTCATGAAATAATTACATTTTATCATGTCAAGTTCATTGAAGGTCAATGGAGATTGAAGCATGTTTGCTATTTCTTTGAAAACAGAATGAAATCTTTATTCTTAGTTTACAAAATGCATAATAAAACAATTATTGAATTCAATTTTACTTGATATGCTGAATTATTAAGACCTTGGCTGTTTTATCTGCTTTGGCATAACAGCTTCAGCAGAGAACACAGCTTTGGTCTTGATAATTTGATATTTTGCACAACCTCATCCAATAGTTGTATATAGTTACATGGCAGATTATATCTTTATCTTAAGGTGCCTAAATTTCAGGCTTTGGCAGTCATTATCAAAACAGATGAGATAGACTTTTATAAATATATTAATATTGGGAGATGATAAAACTGAATAAATTAAAATTTCTTTAACTTACCTTTATCAATAAATGTCCATTATTTTTCTCCATGTAAACCTTTTCATGCAATAAATGGAACACCATCTAGTTGCTGAGAAAAGGTATGTTTTTTATTAGGGTCAGCAAAAATTTGAACTTTTTTGGAACCAATATTGGTGTACCACACAATAGAAACTTTCAGCACAGTTTCCTGCCGTAATAATAGGGTTCATTTCTGGAGGATAGAAAATGTATTGTTTTGGTACATCAACATAGCTGCGTGCTGTGAAGGCGTTTGAAAACGCAGTATTCCTTAAAATTATTGATGGAAGTGAGGTCTGAAGACAAAGCTATGCATATAAAAATGATAGGATGGATCCACAATTTAATATATTATTACATTTACATCTGTTGGGTGGGACCTTGGGTATTGTTCATAATTATATTTATGTCCAATGCTGTTATTCATTCATTCATTCATTTATTTATTTAGCTTTGCCATTTAATTACCCCTGCACACACAAACACATATATAATATATACACACATAATGGCTGGTAATCTATTACAGCATGTGCCAATTACACAGCCTCATATCAGCCACAGATTTACAGTTTCTTTCTGGCACTGTAAACTAGTAGTCCAATGTGAGGAGGCCTTATTTGCAGGTAAAGGGAGTAGGAGATTGATAAAGTGCTAGAAAGCACTTATAAGATATGTTTATAAGATTTAGATAGATTTATCAAATATATATAAGTTTGGCTCATGTCAAACTTCACAAGAGCTTAACCTAGGGCTAGGACATCGGAGAAAACTGCCTTGTTATCCATTATTTCTGTAATGTTATCAGCTCATGTGGAGTTCAACTTTTAACCTGAGCCTTATATATTATTATTTAGATAATATTATTTAGTTGACATCCCCTAAGATATCAAATACGTGCCAGACTAACTCATGAGAAACCAGGATTTTATTTTACTAGAGAATGGATGAAGGGACGTTTGATCGAATCAACTTGTTTTCCCCTGATCTCGGGGTGATCGATAGACTGTGAGCAGTCCCACTTTTACCTCCAAACTCTGCAAGGGCGAGTGTTCTGGGATTCCTGTGGATGCATTTAGATTGGATTACATGGCTCCAATCTTTGTACGCAACCCAGGAAAATCCCAAAACACTTGTTTTAACTGAGTCTGGAGAGATAAGTGGGACAGATAGCAGTCTAGTATAGGTGATCCATTACTTGTAGCTTCAAAATCAAAAATAGTACTTGAGTTACCTAATTTAGGTGACATCAGCTATTCAACAGTTTATCTAGGTTTAATCTAGTAAAATGTCAATGTAAGAGTTAATAGCTAGTAAAGAATCTCTTTTGTTAGGTTAGGTTAAGTATACAAGTTATCGTAGAATTATAAGTTGGTGAACACGCTAGTGTTCACTAGCCATCATCTACATTAGGTTAAGTATAATTGTTTGAAAGAAGCAATGATCTAGCTATGATTTTCTTCTCTTACCGACCCCCCCCCCCCCCTCCCCAACCCCCCTCCCCACATTTTGTAGTTACAATGAGAAACGTTTTGGTGGACGTCAATCACAAGGCGATTCCATAACATTGTCAGAAAATACAAAGCTATAAGGGCAAGACTAGTGCCTATAGAATTTCATGGGAACGCCTTGATTGACATCCACCAAAAGCTTCTTTGTCGCAACAGAAACGATCACTAGAGCCGTCGTGTGTGATTGAGAATGAATATAAGTGCCTATGTTTGATCCCTAAAGATTCAGTTTCAAGACTTGTTTTCCTGCAATTTTTCAAGAAATTCCTCCAAATTGCTGTGGAATTCATCAGCGTGATCAATGTAGCAGGCATGTCCTGCTTGATCAATCCTCCTAGTAATAGCATCAGGGATTAGTTGCAATTTCTTAATAGCCTTTGATACAAATTGTTGCTTATCTTCTTGGCCATAAACAATCAAAGTTTTGAGGCCCAACTTCTTGAACTGATCTTCTGTGAAGTCTTCTGTTCCAACGGGTGCGATAGGAACAAATCCTTCCAATTTCTTGACGTTTTCTCCATTAAAAATGTATGGAATAGCGTATGATCCACTCATCGAGGGAGCAACTAGGACAGAATGTTCATAACCAAGCTTTTGAATTAATATCTCAAGGAACTTTGCTTTATCAGAAGGAGATTTTGGAGCCTCCAACGTCGACGAGTTACCAAAGGCAGGAAGATCAACTGCCAACACTTCGTAACTTTTCTTGCTCAGAAACTCTAAAGTTCCAATATCTTCCCACGTTTTGGAAGAGAACTTCTTCCCGTGAAGGAATAATACTTTTAAAAGAGGCTTCTCTGGTAAGCCATGTCGATAAAATATGCCTTTTTCGGCGCCATTGATGTTAAGGTATTGTGTTTTGATAATGGTCTTGCTCGAGTGTTTGTGAAGCTTCCAGTGATAGGCTGAGAAATAATACAGAACACCTAAAAGAACTAGAAGCCCTACGACGATAGATCTCCAGTTTATTGAGACTGAAAGAGGAATATTAGCCATCCAACTGATTCTGAGATGATAAAGAAAATTGGTCTAAAATACAGGATACAATGAATCCATATTTGATTTGATGGAGGGAACACAGGGAGCCCAGTAAGTAAAAATGTACAATAAACACAATTCTAAAAACGTCATCTTCATGATTTAAAAGAGGTATTTACAAAAAGAGACGAGGGCCTCGTGATACTAAAGGCTGGTTTTCACTAGCGACATAAGCGACGGAAGCAGAAGCATAAGCATAAGAAAAAGGAAACCTTCCGTTCCTTCTGCTTCTGCTTCCGTCGATGTTCTGCTTCTTCTTACTTCTCCGTTTTTTGATTTTCACAGGAACATAAGAAGTACGCTTCTGCTTCTGCTTCCGCTTCTGCTTCCGTCGCTAGTGAAAACCAGGCTTAAGGTATAAGCTCAGAACAATTTTTATAATACGGGGCCCGATTTACAGGTGAGAGGTTGTTGCAAATGGATTCCCAGTTACCCACCACTTCTGCATAGAAGTAAAATGCTTAGCAACGTCAGCTGGCCTGAGAAAAATGTTAGCCAATGAGACACAAGATAATTTCCAAAACTTAGGTGTCACTTTTGCAATGGCGTTTGTTTTAATTTTTCACTAACCAATGTTAGCAGGCTTTATATATAAACTCAGTTTTGCAATGACTTGATTTCTGCGTCACTATTCACATCAGCTGGCATATTTGTGTATCAAAATCAGCTGTTACTGCAGACACTCAGTATTTTAACAGATCTTTTAGCTGAGAAGAGGTAATTCACTGCATGGTATCCACTACTCGGGTCCCGATTTAGTTTTACGACGTTATCATTTTACTCCTTTTCTTTGCTTAAGGCCTATACATAATAGTCTTGGCCGGTGTACTAGCCCATAGCTTTTAGTGTAAAAAATGTTTATAAGGATATATTTTCATGTTTAAACAATTATTTATGATTGTTTATGATATTGTGTACCTCACATACCACAGGGAACCCACTTATATGTAAGTACACCGTACTGACCTGAAAGGGATTTTTTTTTTCGTGAATAGGACAATGAAGGGCTGTCATAACCGAAAGAGATTTATGACTGAACATTTTGTCTATCAAAGGCAGCCAAGAAAAGTTTATTTCAAGGTATAACCCAGAACACTTCAAACAATATGGGGGCGATGAATGTGGCCGGCCCTAGGGCCCATTTCAGACCACGTGTCCTTCCTTTAAACGGTTGCATATGAGAAGACAAATGAATATGGATACAGCAACTCACACAAAGAATCTTATTCCCATGAGCATATGTCATTCCCTAGAGTATCATTTCTTTGTTTAACGGTTGTACATATGAGAAAACACATGGATATGGATACAACTGAAACAAATAATCTTAATAATACTCAAGGGAATAACAAGAGAATTTGCATTATCACGTGCTCACGCCCATATTGCGGCGTGAGCCTGTGGTTAGATGACAGAACCTATTCCGTACATTTTTAAACGTCAAGGAATTGGAAGGATTCAATTTGTTCCTATTGCACCCGTTGGAACAGACTACGAGAAGATCAGTTCAAGAAGAGTTGGCCCTCAAAACTTTGATTGTTTATGGCCAAGAAGATAAGCAATTAACAATTTGTATCAAAGGCTATTAATAAATTGCAACTAATCCCTGATGCTACTACTAGAAGGACTGTCCAAGCAGGACATGCGGTCGACAATTACGACTTATTCCGAGCTACTCTGATTCAAACAACGAACTTTTCATGAACCGAACCTAATGCACAATTATATTTAATCGCAAAAAGGGTTGGGGTGGGGGGGGGGGGGGGGGGGGAAAGCAGGTTTATCATGAGCTGTGCATGCGCATAAACATCAACATGGCTTCCTGTGTTATATGAGAGGCTCGGCAGCTGGTTCCGGATCCCGCCGGGAAAGCAAAAAATGGCGTCCGATTATATGTGTGATTCGTGTTTTGCAACCACGAAATACGTTTGTATTTCTCGTGAAATGCCAAAATGCGATAAGTGTTCATGTTTTGAAAGCGATGAAGAACAGCCTTGTTGGGTTGCAGGAAGAAGTATATATAGGATTGCCGAGCGGGGAACTGCGGCACTGTGGAAGTCTGATTTCTATATTACTCTATGTTAACCGCTGTCCTAAATGCTTTTTTGGAAAAATCTAATTGAATCGACTGATTCTGGTACGACGTCTGAATCAAAAGTAGATATTTGACGATCTTTGGTCGATCTTCAACGTATAAGGTTCGGTTCATGAAAAATTCGACGTATGAACCTGGCCTAAGACATGTCTTTATATTCCTTATCCGAGAAGACTTGAAGAAAAACTCAACACTTGAGAACTCTTGGTAACGCGACTACAGGGAGCCTGCTGTACACAAAACTTGAAACAGAAGCTTTTGTGCAGCCAGTGCGATTCCTATCCATCCCCCTCCCCTCCCCTAAATGTTCACTAACACCAAGATTGGGCCCCCTGTGGTAATATATCCCGCGAAGCTAAGGCAACGTATGCTAACGGTTACCTAGCTAGGTTCTTCCTGTACATTGTACGATGTCTTTGGTTTAATCAGGTAGCCTATCTGCATGATCTGTGTTTCCGACTATTTTGATGAGTGAAATATTTTGAGCATAGGTAGCTAGGTGAAAAAAGTTCTATTTTAAAGAACTCTAATATTTTCGATCCCATTTCCCACTACCATATTGATCTAAATATCCCAATCCTGTTTATGCTTTTTAATTTCTAAGAAAATCGTATAAGAATATTTCCAGTTGCACGTACGTAAAGATAGCGCTCGCTTTTCTCCCATGGGCCACCCAACACACATTCGGGTCGGCGTCCACTGGTAGAACGAAGCTTGATATTGGACAAAATAACAAAAACAAAGAAAGCATAGATTATGGTGAACAATTTGTATTGTTCTACACGTGAGCTGCACTCTTTGTTTTTTCTCACCACTCATTGTTTGTTCATCCACTCCCAGGCTACGTTCTGCCTGTTGTGTGTTACCCACACATTCCTCTCTCTCTTCCTCTGTCTCCCCAATCCTAAGGTAAGCTATATCCAGGTTATATTATAAAAACCATCAGAAATATAGCTGATGGGAATAATTTTATTCAAGATCAAGTCTCCTAAACTTGTTTTTGTACACCACTAACCCTGGCACACAAAGACCGTTCAGAATGACTGTAGCCCAGTTAATCCATTTAACGTTCATAACAGGGAACATGAATGTTATTATTATTATCAGATAGACTGAATATCCAATGCAAAGAAGAAGGATCGCCGTCAAACCCTCGGCTATTGGGTATACAGTCTCCACGGCCATCTCAAACATGAGGGGAGTCGTTACGTTGAAGAATAAACCACCAAAGATTATTGAAGAGAAGAGAAGTGGCTTGGAAAATGGGATGAGTTTAGAGCAGGTTAAGGTGAATAGAAGCTGAGATATGGTTGTGCCAAGGAACAGTAATATAAGGACTGTCTTGGTATGACTCTTTATATAATCCAATACTCTGTTGAATGATATAAAAGTACGATTGCAGTACCGTTTTCTTTATCTCCGTGACTAACAGCCACTAACGTCATCACCACCGCCACCATAAACATTCAATGATCACAATCACCAACACCACCACCATCATCATTATGCCACAGCCACCGCCACAAGCTTATCATCCATGACTACAGTCTCCACCATCACCAAATAATTTATGACCACGTACAACCACCAACGCCACCACCATCATCATCTATGAGCACAACCACCACCACCATAATCATCCATGACCACAGCCACCACCACCATTCATCTATGACCACAACCACAACCACCACCATCATCATCATCATAAACTAAACTTATATATATAAACTTATATTTTACAACCACCACTCCCCATGCGAGGCTCTTAAGTGAGGTTGCCTCCACACGCACTACCACTACATTCTATATTTATAACATACAACACTCAACTCACATGTTGTTTTTTTTAAGGAGGGAGGAAACCGGAGATCCCGGAGAAAACCCTCGTGGCAAGGGAGAGAACAACACAACAAACAAACTCAACTCACATATGATCCAGTCTGAGCTGGGGCTCGAACCCGGACCACAGTGGTGAGAGGCGAGCGGTAAACCACTACGCCACCACTGCTACCCTATCATCCATGACCACAGCCACCACTACCAACACCATCATCATCTATAACCACAGCCACCACCACCATCATCCATAACCATAGCCACCACTACCAACACCATCATCATCTATAACCACAGCCACCACCACCATCATCCATGACCACAGCCACCACTACCAACACCATCATCATCTATAACCACAGCCACCACCACCATCATCCATAACCACAGCCACCAGCACCAACACTATCATCATCCATGACCACAGCCACCACCACCATCATCCATAACCATAGCCACCACCACCAACACTGTAGAAAATATTCTTGCCATTCATCGAAATTAACTCTGCTTTCATCGATCTATATTTATTAAGAACTTCATGAAACTCGCATTCACATACATACATCTATTTCTCAGTCAGATTAAACGAAATTCATTATCTCTCGTTTCGTTATTATTCCATAACACATAATTCTCAGAGGTGTACTGTGTTGATGAGTCGATGTGTCGTGTATCGATGCGCGGTTCACTATAAATACAATTAAAGAGGTTCTTAGAATCAATCTGTGTGATCTAATACAACTATAACAGACTTACCGAATGTGTCCCTATCGAATCTAAAAGAAAAACTCAATAAAAATTTCCAATATTCCTCTTGATAACTAAATTTCATAACTTACAGTGTAAACTATCTTAGTTCTATCGCAAAAGTACCCAGTGTCTCTCGGACAAATCTTTTTGGGCCTGGTCACCTGTCGCGCACAAACACCATCATCATCCATAACCACAGCCACCACCACCATCATCATCCATGACCACAGCCACCACCACCACCATCATCATCATTCATGACCACAGCAACCACCACCATCATCCATAACCACAGCCACCACCACCAACACCATCATCATCCATAACCACAGCCACCAACACCAACACCATCATCATCAATGATCACAACCACCACCACCATCACCATCATCATCCATGACCACAGCCACCACCACCATCACCATCATCATCCATGACCACAGCCACCACCACCATCATCATCCATGACCACAGCCACCATGCACTACCACCATCATCCGTGACCACAGCCACCACCCTCACCATCATCATCCATGGCCACAGTCACCAACACCTTTACCATCATCATCGATGATTCAAATCCCTACCTTGCAAGGAACACACCAGATATAATCCCAGCTACGACAGCAGCACATCCGAGCCAGCCAGAAAGATACTCGTCAATACCAAACGGTTTGACTGCCAAAGAAAGCACAGCCATCCACCCAGCATACACCCCATAACTCATGGCAAAGATAAGCCCAAGGTAGAGATACGATCCATTCACCACTAGTTTCTTAACACTCGTTACGTAGCTTTGTTGCTTACTGCTGGACGTTGCACAGGGAGGCAAAGGTGGCTTGTCGGGAAAATACACCAACACACAGACCAATAAAAGTGCACTTATACCTAACTGAATGCCCATGTACTCAGATAGGTTCGTGGTCATTGTTTCTATGTCACATACTGTGTGGTTAGCAAAAGCAACATCGACACTGCCGATGTGTACTCTTTTAGTAATAGGTACAACATAGGGACCAATAACAAACGCACAAGCTACCCCTAAGTAGGCAACCAGCGTCGAGATAGCTGTTGCAGTTGTACGCTCATTTGGAGGGAACCACGTAGCAGAGATCGATGGAGGTGCTCCTAGTCCGACAGGAGTGCTCAACATAGAGATGCATTGACCAATGTTTAACAGGATGGTTCTTGTTAGTGGATCACTGGATGGAATAACTTGGAATACTTTGCCAACAGTCAGTAGGAAAGTGCATAATATGACAGATTTTCTTAGACCTGACGATTGAAAAGAATTAACTATTTCAACGATCATAATCAGGTTGTATAGAACTTCTCATATTCTAGTGATAAAAGAACTGATGTAACGGCTTACGTTTTCCTCTCCTTTTAAAAACCTACCTTTCTCATTCATCACCCAAGTCGAAGGAATAGCACTCACAATGATAGAAATGGCTGACCAGCTTGTGAGAAACATAACCTGCCAATTCCCCCATCCAAAGATTATCTTACAAGCCTGAGATATTGGTCCCCATGTATTCCAATCAAGGTTACACGTCAAAGCAATGGCCGTATACATCGAGAGTATATACCATCGTCTCTTGTAAATTTTGAATCTTGAAATAGAAGAATTGCCATAACTGTGATTGTCGCCATTATTAACGGAACTTTGTTTTGATTGCACTGTGACTGTCGGTATTAAAGGTGAATTTTCATTTTGGGTATTCATCGTTGTTCACCGTAAAGAGGATCATACAATGAAGTTTTGAATGTCACGATTGTCACGCAATACCTCGTGATCATCTCGTGATAGTTTGAATCAGTGGGCCACAGGCGGCCCAAACCAACGTAGAGTTAGTGAAGTTAGTAAGGGTACTGAATTTATAATAAAATGACGGCTAAAATTAGGAAGACTTCGAATTCCATTTTGTCGGCAAAAATATATGTCAAAAATTTATAGTTTGATATTTGAGGAACACTTTGGTGCTAAAGGTCAGAGTCAGTAATTGTGTATTTTCTCTCAACTAATGGTCAATATTTCGTGGTTTTGCCGTCTCAAAATCGTAATTATTTTTTTCTCGCGATTCTACTATTTTTCAATTCAAAAAGCAAAGGAAAAAAATGCAAGGAAAGTGATCCTGAATTGCTTCAGATTCTCACTACCTAACAGCAGTCGTCTATAGCAACGGTCTTCGGGAAATTTGAAAACTTTGTTTTCGTAAACTATTCCACTTTCATTAGCAAATTTTCCTCAAAGCGTAACAGGTTAAGGAGTGTTAACGAGTGGTAACGCACTCTCTAATAAACAGTCAAAAGATGATGTATAGAAAGTGGGTTATACGCCACAGGAAAGTTACTTTCCTATAAAGAAGCAATCACAATATAGTCGGGCTCCTTGTGTTCTGCAGTTGAAAATAACATTAGATCGTGATCGAGAGAGTGAGATGTCAATACGTCTCCGAATTACTTCGCGGGATTGGCTCAGCGTTTGATTGACGGATAAAATTGTAACGTAAGCCGCAATCAGAGGAAACTAAAAACCACAGAGCAACATACTTTTCAAATAGAAGCTATCAAAGTATAGCCGAGTTTTCTGTGCAGCCAATGAAATTCCATAGAATTTTAGGGTTTCCCAGAGCCTTCGATTTAGGCTATGAGGTGCGAGAATGTCCTCATTATTAATTCAGTAACCCGCGATCTTTTTATGGCTTTATTTTTTGCTTTTTGTGTGTCTATGTTCAATCGTATATCTAATGAACCCAGTGTACAGACATGTACATATATATAGACCCTTCATTTGATACACAGATATATGTTCACTAGCCATAGGTTTGTATGAGAAATTCGCATCGGGAGCTTAGGCAGGGGTAGTCTTCCCCACAGCAACGCTTTCTCCCGTGACGACACTTGCGTGACGACACTCAAAGCGGCTGTGGGGGAGACTAAGGCAGTAGGCCAGGGTTTTCCCCTTGTTGCAACAAAATGGCGGCTCTATAGAAATTATACGGCCATTTCCGATTTTATTAATTTATTTTTGATAAAACGTAAAACTTAATGCCGTTTTTAAAGGTTTTTTTTCAGATGCTCAAACAAAATGGCGGAATTTTGAAGTTGCCCACCTCCCCCTTCGGAAAATTCTGACTACGCCCCCTGGGCATGTACGCATACCCTTGACCTCTTAGGGTGGTCATGGTCACTAACAACTTGGTGTCTGTTTAATATTAGATATTCACTGCAAAGTGAACCAACGTTATAATTACAAGGGATATGCAATAAGAATACTTTCTATAGTGCATTGTTGGAGAAAAGCTATAGACTCAAGGGAGAGGGGTTGACTTGGTTTCGACCAAGACCAGTAGGTGGCTGACAGTTTGGTAAAAGAAAGATGAACCAGAAGGAATATTCACCACTAATCGAGTTGTCTGAAACCAGTTCCAAAGACTGCCTCCAAGCAGACAAGTATCAACTATACAAGAGGCGATGGTATATTCTTTGTGTGTATACAGCAGTCTCTTTAATGTGCAACTTGACTTTCAATACGTGGACACCTATATCTGAACCTTGTAAGATAATTTTTGGATGGGAAAACTGGCAGGTTATCTTTATTACTAGTTGGGCTCCATTGTGTATGCTCGTAAGTGCTGGACCATCTATATGGATGATGGATAAAAAAGGTAAGACTGTGATCGTTGCCTTCACAGCGATCAATTTGGCATATTTTAAAAGTAATATATCAAATATTTAAACGATTGTTTCATCCGATTTTCAAACACCAGAGTGTTATAATATTGCCACTACCCTGCCGCTATGCTCAATGACTTTAAACACTACAAACATTCGATAGACTTATATCTAGTCTCTTTTCGAGATTTTCGCTTTGACTAGCGAGTCTTTAAGCGATTTATTCCTCTTGTAAGAGACGAAACGAGGATCAGGAAAGATACTTTTAAGGTTCTGGTTGCCAGTAATGAGTTGCCAATGCTTCATTTAAATGTTCTTGATGTTAGGGACGGCTGGATTGTACATAGTACATTCAAACACCAAGAGGTGAGTCGAAAAAAACGAGGAGAATCCCAGTTCTTTTAAGGATAGTTTTAAGAAGCGTCCTATATTTTTTACCTCTAACGCGTTTCTGTTTTTAAATTCAATCAAGCATATCACTAATGTTTTTCAAAACAACCTCTGGCTGATATATCATAATTACGAACTCTTAATTCTCGTGTCGCTCTACTAGCTGTACCAACATATGAGTGCCCAATTGCCCAAAAAAATGGTAGTTAACTTACAAATAGCCTAAAATTCAGTACTAGTTAACAACTACATGATTTTTTGGGGGTTGATATTATCACCAGAGCTTTAAACGAAAATAAGCAGGTATGCGAAGTGTAGCAGGTAATCGAAGTGTATCATGTGTACGAAGTGTAGCATGCATACGAAGTTTAGCATGGTATACGAATAAGTTTAGCATGTCACGTATACGAAGTGTAGCAGTTATACGAAGTTCAGCGTGTAAAAAGAATGTCCAATAGGAATAGAACACAAGACAACAGGAATAATAATAATAATAATATTTTTATTTATATAGCGCTAAAGAAAGCGGCTGTAAGCACCCTTGCATGGAAATATAAACCCCGTTCAAAATAACTTATTTATTCCTTTGTTCCTCGTGCCAGGTCTGAGAACTTCAGTCATATTATGCACTTTCCTAATGTCTTCTGGCAAAGTATTCCAAGTTATTCCATCCAGTGATCCACTAACAAGAACCATCCTGTTAAACGTTGGCCAATTTATCTCTATGTTGAGCATTCCTGTCGGAATAGGAGCACCTCCATCGATCTCCGCTACGTGGTTCCCTCCTAAAGAGCGTACAACTGCAACAGCTATCTCGACATTAGTGGCATATTTTGGTCTTGCTTTAGGTTTTTTAGTTGGTCCAAATATGGTGCGAGTAGAGACAATACCTTCATCAATACAGAAAAACATTGTCACTAATAACACGATATATGACATAGAAACAATGACCACGAACCTATCTGAGTACATGGGCATTCAGTTTGGTATAAGTGCACTTTTATTGGTCTGTGTGTTGGTGTATTTTCCCGACAAGCCAGCGTTGCCCCCATGTGCGACATCAAGCGACAGGGTGCACGAATCTAAACAAGAGTTCATGACTTTGATATCTGATTACCGTTTTCTTTATCTGGCGTTTCTTTTTGGTATTAGTTTAGGGATCTACTTTGGGTGGCAAGGATTGTTAGCTTTAGTTGTTCGACCATTTGGGATTAGTGAGTCTTTGGCTGCTTGGATTGGAACTGCTTCTGTGGTGGCTGGGATCTTCTCGGGTACCATCATTGCCAGGTGAGTCGACGTTGATATGGATGGGATAGATGGATGGATGGATGTGGGTGGATGCAGGGAGGGAGGGAGGGAGGGAGGGAGGGAGGGAAGGAGGGAGGGACTTGATGACGGATGAAAGGATGTATGGACGAAAGAAAAAAGTGTTGGTAGCTAACTGATTGGTTGGGAGAGGATATTGAACGAATGGAGAATGAGAGGGGGTCAGATATATGGTTGGAGGAAAAGTGCGAGGAAGGGAAGAATGCTTCGAATTAATTTCTTGTCAATGTTTTTCAGGTTGGTAGATCATATAAAGAGTCATACCAAGACAGTCCTTATATTACTGTTCCTTGGCACAACCATATCTCAGCTTCTATTCACCTTAACCTGCTCTAAACTCATCCCATTTTCCAAGCCACTTCTCTTCTCTTCAATAATCTTTGGTGGTTTATTCTTCAATGCAACGACTCCCCTCATGTTTGAGATGGCCGTGGAGACTGTTTACCCAATAGCCGAAGGAATGACAACCATTTTAGTACTGTTTCTAGCAAATATTATTTTAATAGTTTTAGGAATTACGTTTATGTTACCTGGTATGAACGTTGCCTGGATAAACTGGGTCGTGGTTGTTGTTTGTGGTCTTTGTGTACCTGGTTTAATGGTCTACAAAGGCAAGTTTAAGAGACTCGAACTGGAGTGACTTTGCACCCAAAGAAAGAAACCTTAAGCCAAGAGAAACCTTTAAACTTGTAACAACCAAAGGCGCTAGGACAGACGGTTTGGGTTTTACATCGGTGTGTTTGTTTCACTAATTAGTAAATACTAAACCGAGTTCACTGATTATATGTTCGTTTCTAAAAAGATTCTAAATAGGGCTCGCTTATCTTAAAAGCAAACTTTTCCAACCAACGGTCTTTCTGGTTTAAACCAGCTGTACGCTCCGAGTATTTACCGTTGTGGTGTCCGTGCCAAGTAGCGCAGGCCTCGCTTCGTTATAGCGATTACTCTCCTTTAATAAGTTAATCAAATTTAACTTCAGTACAGTAATATATACACTATGGACTAATGCATGGCTTTCAAATCTAAGCCTTCCCCACCCCCAGCCCTCTAGCCCAATTACGCCCATTTACTTCACTTTCAATTCTCCCAGGCCTTCATTGGTTGGGTGCCTGGAAAAATGGGGACCTCCCGGTTGGCTGCATTTGTTATTGTATATGGGAGGTCGTATTCAAAATATTTGAGTAGAAGCTGCTGTCTAAGTTGCTGTAAAACATGGTAATAGACCTTCGCTGTGGGCCGGATAATAGCGCTTCCGTCCCATTCCGCAGAGACTTTAAGATACGGTTAGAGGGTCACAGGTTTATAATTTGCGATTATCTCTTGTCCGGCCCTCTCTCTAACCAAAGTTCACTTATTTATTAAGACTGAGAGGGCCAACTAGCGTCTTTTTCGTGACCCTGCGTAAAGAACGTCTTCTGCATCAGGTCTGTACTGTTTTACAAGACTTCTAAGATCATCCTGGCATTCTTCAGTTATCTTGTTATTGGCAAGATTCAAATACTCTGGAAATCCGTTATTTTGTCGGATTACTGAAGAAATGTGTTGAACGCCTTCGTCGGTGATATGGTTTGAAGGCAGGTAAAGATGGGTTATTCTGGACGTCGGTAACATCTCACAAATTATCTTGACACAATCGTCGTCTAGCTCACAGTTCCATAATTGTAGCCTAAAAATAGAGCGCTGAGAAGAGAGCGAACTACAGAGTTGTTTCACACCCGAGGATGTTAGATTTGAGTTAATAAGGCCAAACGCGGTAATCGTGAATGAGTCTTTCATATCTTCAGTAGGCGACGTTGGTGGATTGCTAGCTCGTTCTTCGCTCAATATGCTGATGACATCGAGCAAAAACGAGACTGAAACACAGTCTATGTCAGTTAGTTCCATAAAAAACACATATCCCTCGTGAATTACAATACTTATCAAATATATCACTGATGGTGTGTTTAGCTAGTTCAACGTCTCTATATTCGTGTAAGCATTTCAATGTAAGCACTCGTTTGGGATCATACATATCATTTAGCGGCTTCACACACTCCAAAACTTTTGCCATCAGCAGTTCGTCTTTTTCCTTAGAAAGCAAGCCAGCTATAAACTGGAACGTGACATCGCTAGTTTTCCCGCCTTTTTCTGGGATCTCTTTTCTCTTGACCAAACAATGAGCTACGAGGAACTCTTGTATCGTGAGATGAGTAAAGGAATACTCCAGCGGGGCGTCATCAAATGGAGAACTCCTAACACCGGGACAACAGTCAAGTAAGCCACTCTCTTTCAAGTTAGTTATTTCCTCGTCGCTTAAGTCCATCTTCCTCAAGTTATCCTCGTCGAAGATGAATCTTTCTTCCTGAGACAAGCCGACGGCAAGCTCAGCCAGTTTATCCAGTATCTCTTTGGCATCACTTTCGGTGATTCTGGAGTACTTGATGCGAGTGTGGTGTTTCTTGATGAACATCATGGCCACTTGGTGATAAAGGTCGGTCAAAGTGATGGGCAGATTATGGCGGGTGTTAGAGCCACCCATGTGCCACTCCAAGAGACAACACATGAGGAAACAGACGACAGGAATATGAGCGAAACCTACCAAGATTCCATTTGTATTGATGTGTTCCAGTACGGCATTCATAACACCATCATTTCCCTTGAAAAACTTCTTGACGTACTCAACAACCTGTTGAGAAGAGAATCCTAAGATTTCAACTTTGGCCTCAAAATCGTTCTCTTCCAGGAGTCGCTCCGCTTGTCCAGGTCGCGAAGTCACCATGACAAAGCATTCTCGCAACATCTTGCCTTTCAAGAGCTTGGCAACGACGGCAGCAACAGGCATTTTTTGGTGAGGGTCGTTAGGGAATTTCGTTTCGAAGTCTCCAGTGATTTCATCGCGATGTTTGTACTCATCGTACCCATCGATGATTAGGAGTAGTTTCTCTGGGTGTTGCATTATGCTGTGAAACATGGCTTCGTCAATGACTGACTGCTCGTCTAATGTTGACGAACGGTTCAAAATCTCATGCAAAGTTAGCGTCTCGTCTCCTAGGAGACTTAACTGACGGAATGTCAGTAGGTAGCAAAACTGGAAATCCGGTGCAGAGAGGTATTCGTCTCTCTGGAACAATCGGTCGTGGGCCCAATCTCTGACAAGTTTTTGACAGAAGAATGTTTTTCCAATTCCTGGTTTACCAACCGTAAGAATTTTTTTGGGGTTGCCATTGTTTATAACAGCTGTTGATGACGAGTCTTTCTGCGGAAATATGAAAATTTCTGAACACTTTTGTAAGAGTGTGCTACTCTGTGTACCTTGAAATTGGTCCTCGCTAGCGCTCCGGCTTCTATGGCTCTCGTCTGCTTGTGACTGTTTTGGACCACGTTGGATTGTCACACTTGTAAAGATATCATCGGTCTTTACTTTCTTGTCTTTTCTTAGTCTTGGTTGGAAGTCAGTCTGCTTTTTGATCGACGATTTCAATTTTCCTGTAAAATCTGGGGGGTGTATGACATTAATTTAATTATTGTTATGGAAACAAGAGTTGAAGTCACTAGCTTGTCAGTGTATTATCTATGCATCACTTCTTATTTGATTGTTTCATATCCATCAATCCATCTCATCTATCCAATGCATCCATCATGTCCCTCTATCTTAGATACATCCATCCATCCTATCACAACAATCCATCCATCCATCTAAGTCTTCCATCCATCCTATCACCACAAGCATTCATCCATCCGTCCATCCATCCCTCCGTCCCTCCCTCCTCCCTCCCTCCCTCCGTCCCTCCCTCCCTCCGTCCGTCCCTCCCTCCGTCCGTCCGTCCCTCCCTCCCTCCCTCCCTCCCTCCCTCCATCCATCCATCCATCCATCCATCCATCCATCCATCCATCCATCTAACCATCTAACCATCCAGCCAGCTTGCCCTCCCTCCCTCCCTCCCTCCCTCCATCCATCCAAAACATCCATCCATCCATCCATCCCTCCCTCCCTCCCTCCCTCCCTCCCTCCCTCCCTCCATCCATCCATCTAACCATCTAACCATCTAACCATCTAACCATCTAACCATCTAACCATCTAACCATCTAACCATCTAACCATCTAACCATCTAACCATCTAACCATCCATCCATCCATCCAGCCAGCCAGCCAGCCAGCCAGCCAGCCAGCCTGCCTGCCCTCCCTCCCTCCCTCCCTCCCTCCCTCCCTCCATCCATCCATTATCCACCCATCCAACCACCCAGCATCCAGTTTTTCTTTTTTTCAAAGCACAATGTTAACTATTACCTTGAATGGAACAGACAGCTTTTTCATTCGGTTTATCAGCAGTGCAGTAACTACAAGCAACAAACAAACAACATTCCATTGGTTAGTACCTAAAAGACTACAATTCATAAAGATAAAGTACATGTCAGGATCAAAATATGCTTGTGTGTTGGATGCATCCTTTACCTGTCGATGGGTCAGAAACCTGCAGCTTGGTAGAGCCAATCTTAGGGTGCAAGATAATACTCCCATATTGAGTTTGCATCGCTCAGACTTAGCCTTGATTGCGTACGAATGTATTGTCTCTTTCTTTTAATGAAGTACATTGTATAGAATGGAATTATTTATAATAAGGAACAATACTAGTTGACAAAAATGCAACAAGTTTTGGTTAAACAGCTTAATATTTTAACATACAACCAAGACTAAGGCTGAGCAAAGAGAACTCTAAGATAAAGTATTCTCAAATAATAATTTCATGAAAAATGGACGGTTCACGGTTAGGACATGGCATTTCTACTCTCAGACACATGAAATTTACCACAACATTGAAATAATCTAATGGAAGAGACTGGATAGAAGTATATAATGGAAGAATGGGTGGTTAAAAAAAAAACTTAAATTTTACAACCACCACTCCCCATGCGGGGCTTTTTCGTGAGAGTCCCTCCACATCCACTACATTCTATATGTACAAAATACAACACTCAACTCCCATTTTGCTTTTTACAGAGGGAGGAAACCGGAGATCCCAAAGAAAACTCTCGTGGCAAGGGAGAGAACAACACATCAAACAAACTCAATTCACATAATTTATTATGATGCCAGTCTGAGCCAGAGCTTGAACCCGTACCACAGTGGTGACTAGAGGCGAGTGGTAAACCACTACGCCACCCATGCATGTACATATGTACTAATATAACCATAGTGCTTTATGGCAGGAAAATGTTCAGTTATTCTAGGCAATTAAGCTACACTTTCAGTGAGGCAATTCCCTGCTAGCAAAGTCTCCCTCGTTAGCAATTCTTGACGCTAAAAATTGTCATAACCTGGCATTGTGTTGTTCTAGCCCCAGGGTGGTTTATCATGTTTTTAAAACCTATCCAGTAGGCTATTTATCTATTTCAACGTTTGTGTTTGTACTATGGACCTTTTGGGTTTCGGGAGTGGTCAGTTTGGTGGTTGTTTTGACTGTTCCACTTCCACAGTGTACGTTAGGGGGAAAATGTCAATTGGGACTACCATCCAGTTTTTTTCTCCTGTCGGCCTCTTTGGCCTCTCGTATCTGTCCACTGTGCATGTCTTCTTGTGAAGTTTGACGTTTTTGCAGTGTAATGTTGACGAATCTGATTAAACTGAGTTGTTTGGTACACTTACTTGATGATACATGCATTGTTTCCTATAGCCACTTGTGCAGAGTCCTTTACAGTTATGTTATAAGTGGCATTGACTACTTTGTCACCTAGAAGTGACATATCAGCTAGTGAGTTACAAATAAACCTTATAATAAACCAGGCTTATAAAAAACAAGACAAAGATGGCAGTTAATTAGAATTGAAGAAAACTAAGCCCAGAGGGGGGGGGGGGTACTCCCCTATATTAGCTATAGGGGTAGGTGCCGCCAAACTGGGTATGGGTATGGTTTTCAGCGATTCTACTCCGGAAAAGGGTATATAAAATTGCGCTCACTCTGGGACAGGGTATATGAAATCACCCTCTCTCCTCTCTGGGACAGGGTATATGAAATCACCCTCTCTACTCTCTGGGACAGGGTATATGAAATTACCCTCTCTCCTCTTTGGGACAGGGTATCTATTTTCGCAATACTGTTACAGGGTATGGTTTTCAATCATTTTACTCTGGAAAAGGGTCAGGGTTCAGAGAGCTCAGGAGCACATCCATACCCTAAACGGTTAAGAGTACCCCCCCCCCCCCCCCCTCTAGAAACTAAGAAGGTAAAACGAACATTTATTCATCGAACACTAACGTAACAGTCAATAAAACATGGATAGACAGATCAGAGTGAGTAATTAATGATTCATTTGGTCTACAAACAAGCATTTTCCCCGTCACAAACCAAATATTCTCCTACATCCTATGATTAGAATAAACTGGTTTCTTATTGCAGTTTCGACATTCTCAATCCCTTTGACGTAACTTCCAAGATTGCCCAACAATGTTTTCTGTTTAACAAGTACGAGGACATTAAAGTAGAAACGTTTGACTTACCTTCTAGGCACTCCATAAAGTTTTAAATATTTCCTGGCGGTCAATTTTCCTTTATCAGAACAAGAAGCTAGCAAATCCTTCGTCCCTTCCTGCGACTCCCTGGCAGTCGACCACAGGAAACCCAAAACCACAGGTAGCCCACATATAGCTCCATACACAGGCAGCCCAAGCAATGTATACGTGGTGTGAGTGGTGTGTAAATAGTCGTGTAAATAATCGTATGGGTCGAAAAATTACGTAATTTTTTTCAAATAAATTTAAAAATACCTTTGCTCCTGCGTTGTTGTTATTGGTATTTAACGTCATTCTGAGTGGTTTTTAGCGGTTTTACAGCTATCATACACATCACAAATACATTGCTTGGGTTATCCGTATTCTCGTACTGCCGTCAATCAGATCACGTTGACGTCATTTACACGCGTTTTGATCGGCCCGGACACTTTCTTTTGAAATGTCCCTCCTATTCAAAGACACACAAAAAAACACAATTACAAACAAGCAATTTTAATTCTTCAGTGAAGAACTTGTAGCAAAATACATATGCCAAGAAGATGGAAAGGCAATGTTCCACAGACAAAACAACTAGAAAGTTTAAATTACGACAAACTATCTAAGATATCTCTTGCTAAAATACCTCAATGCATTTTGCTACTTTAGAAATTGAAATAATATCTTTTATATTTTATTATTATTCATGGGGGAAAAACACTTTGCCAAATCAAATTATTGTTGTTGTTGATGAAGAGGAGAGGGAAGAAAATAAATACAGAAAGGGCAGCCCTCCTTTCCTTCTCTTCTCTTCTCCCCCAACACAAGTAAAATTTGGGCTTCCTTTGTCATCGAGAGATCGAGAGAGACTAGTTTATGTGAAGAACGAAGCAAAATGGCGGCGGTAAGTCCATGTGCATTTGACATTATAAGTATTTCTTTACTCACTTTAACCTAATATCCACTATAATGCACCATCAACTTATTCTCTATCTTTCTAATTTAACCTCAGTTAACTATATTCACAAATTTAATACCTTTAGGAGTTGAAAAAATTATAATTTCTGTACAAATTGGAATTCGATTTGCTCATCTTCCCGCTCTTTGACTTTCCTAGATTTTAGTTCAAGAGGTTCTTGATTTTATGAGATATTTAATAAATCCAAGCAATATTTTTCATTTAGGAGACGTTGAATTAAATTTTCTGTCATTGCAAAACTAGGAATTGCTTTGCTTTGCAAGATACTTCTTGATTTTTAAGTTGGCATAGAAACGAACAGATTCCTAAATATTGAGTGTTCCTTTACTCAAAACTTTCATAGCAGATTTATAAGGATAGCTTATGAGAGTATAGAAAGGACTTTGAGTACGAAGAAACGTATTCTTACAGTATCTTGCTTTAGTTTTTTTTTTTAAGGTGTCTTGATAATATAATTATATTTAAGAAACTTGTTGTTTTATGTTTGTAAAATTGTACAAAGAACTAAAATGCCTTTGAAAACCTACTTCACTATGCAAACTCAGTAGTTGCAAATTAATGCTGAAATTTGTTTTTTTTTTTGCTTCTGTCAATCAGAAATAATCATAGTCAGCACCTTTCATGTTACACCTACACATATGCAAATCATATGCACATAGTTAGTGACCATGGCTTCTATTGTTGTATGTGTCCTTCTACAAAGAGTAGCAGCTTCATATCATTTGCAAGTATTTCTAAGATTGCTCCCCTTTCATATTTTTGACTGGCAGCAGTGATAAACCAAATTCCAACCTCCAAATTGCATCTACTAAGTTTGCATAAGTATTGGAAATAAGAATTACTGAAAGTGTGATGATGATTTAAAAAGTGTTGAAGGAACCACCCTAGCACTATGAGGTAGATTTTACAAGCATTATGCCACGAAACCCCTAATTGGGTATTTCTTGCTCTGCAGTTTAATTTTACATAAGAAAAAACATTACATAAATTTATATTTTTGTAGAGTAAATGCGACTTCATTGCTTTGATTTACCATTATTATTGAATTCCAGGCAGCAGCTCAGAAAGTCCAGGAAGTCAGGGATATCACAAGAATTGAAAGAATAGGTAAATTTATATACTTTAGGTCTCCATTGAGGACTTACGAAATTGGACAAGGCAGTAGGCCAAGTCCAATGGACTCTTCTCAAAAGTATTGTGGATGCGAGGCTAACTTAGATACGAAAGAAATCACATTTTCTCAATGGAATTTGTAGCATTTCTTTTGTATTTTCATATTAGCCTCGCGTTAAAGATATTTTAAGTAAGGTGCATTTGAAAGTCAGAGGAATTTTTCAAGTAAATCACAAAGAATAAATTAACGAAACATATATATCATGTTTTAACTAGGTGCACATTCACACATACGTGGACTTGGATTGGATGATGCTTTGGAAGCAAGACAGGTACAAATGATACAAGCATAATTCTTAATATATTGCTCACTTTATTTATAGCAGTAAATTTTCATTGTGATGCAAACTCAATGATCATTCTAATCTGTTCTATGCTAAACTATCCTTATTATTCCTTCAAACTAGGTGTCACAGGGTATGGTAGGACAGGTTACTGCCCGACGTGCAGCAGGGATAATCCTAGAAATGATTAAGGTATGATTACCCACAGTGTAATTTTGTATATTTTACAGCTGGGTTCCTACAGGTCCTTGAACAGCCCTTGAATTTATGATACAAATAGACCTATTTAGCTTCTTTGTTTAATGTGATGTCTCTCTTGGGAGTTGATTCTTTCAGGTGTAAATATTTAACACATTAACATGTAGTCATAAAAGAACAATTAAAACATCACGTCAGTGCTGTGAGGTTTGAAAACAAAATAATAAAATGAGTAATATAAAACTTCAAATAAAAACTAATTGATCGTAAAGACATTGTTACATGTATGGAAATTTGGTTATTTGAGCTACCTACACCTACATGTATGGTTACCCCTGGAAAATATGTGAGTTGGGAGAGATTGCAGGCATACCAAAACCACAACAGCTGAAAATCCAGCCTAATGTTAGCCTAGGATCCAAGATAATAATTTCTTTTCATAAGGGCTCTGTTTTCTCAATAATCAATAAAAATTCAGTATATTGATTTTGAATGCTGTTTTTTTAGGATGGTAAGATTGCTGGCAGAGCTGTCCTTATTGCAGGTCAGCCAGGAACAGGAAAAACAGCTATTGCAATGGGTAAGTGTATAACAACAATGGACAATATCAAGGATTTTATGCCACTATTTTGTATGCAGATTTCTTTATCATATCACTCACTTGTTTGCAGAATCAGCTTGTTTGTGATATATGGAATCTCATGAAAAAAAATGATATTACACGCTTACGCCCTCTTGATGGTTGATATAAAAACAGCTATTGGGATGGATAAGTGCATATCAACAATGGGCAATATCAGGGATTATGCAACACATACACCCTCTTGATGACCATTTTAATAAGCTCAGTTTTACTTCCACTCGTAAAAGTCTATAATTTACTCCTTGAAAATATTGTGCATTGAAACTAAACAACTGATGTGAGAAAAAATGTTAGCCAATCAGAAATAAAAATGTTTGCAATAGTGAGGTGCCACTGTTCCTCTTGAAATCATGGATTTTAAGGCAAACAAATAAAAAAAAACCATTGCTAATGAGCTTAGTGACACAATGGTTAAATAATTTTTTTTCATTGCATTGGTAGGCAATGATGATTTTAATTTTCACTGGTCAACTTTTGAAGACTTTTATGAGACCTCAGTTTTGCAGTGACGTCGTTTTTGTCACTACTTGAGGTCAGCTGGAAGTGATAGACCATTAATCTAGTACTGAAAAGTAGCACTCACACTCTAAGAATTATGTAACTATGGTGTCACTTAGCTTGTTAGCAACGTTTCGATAACTAAAACAATGTAAAAATAATTATTTCAACTGAGCTTCAACATTGTTAGTATTCATTTATTTGACCATGTTTTTGTTCTGTGTAGGTATGGCACAGTCTCTTGGTCCTGACACGCCCTTCACATCTATTGCTGGTAGTGAGATTTTCTCTCTTGAGATGAGTAAAACTGAAGCTCTTACACAGGCTTTCAGAAAGTCAATTGGAGTGAGAATCAAGTAAGTTTTAATAATAATAGAGCGATAAATCTGTTAATCAGAGAACCTTGGGACCTTGTCTTGTGTCTGCCGAATATGAATCAATTATGGTTTTTTTCAATTTTGTCCAACCCAAATTTGCATGGCCAGGTGTATTAATTTTTCCCCAGATAGCACAGCTACATGTGAAGGATATGCCTAAACATACAACTTTTTGAACTTTAAAAATCGATCGGGTACCATGTAAAAGTGTTGCTAAAACTAAGAAATGAATTTGAGATTCCAGAGGCAATAGACAAGTACACTTACTGCCAGTGCCCTACAGTATCTTCATCCATCAATTAAGTGTACATGAATACGATGTCATGTATTTCAGTGTCAGTACTGTCAGTTTTAATTCCATGGAATGTGTTTTAGGGAGGAAACAGAGATTATTGAAGGAGAGGTTGTTGAGATTCAAATTGACAGGCCAGCCTCTGGAACTGTAAGTATAATAAAATACATTATACAGTTAGATACAGTTATTATAAGATTATAGTACTTAGATTTTAAAAGAAAGTTGTTCTGTATGATAATAAGAAGATATAACTAGCTAAAAACTAGTGTGAGCTAGTCTTTTACTCCAACGAAGGACTAGCGTCCGAAACGTCAATAAGTTTTTTCATCTTTTTCACGGTGTATAATTTACCTTTTCATCATTACTGTATGATAATATTTAAATAATACCAATACAATCATAATATGCATTAAATTGCTTATAATGAATAAATAACTTGTAGGGGAAAGTTTCGAGATATGCAATGATGCTGCAATAATATGACAATCTAACACTAGTGACATCCTAATGGAAAAATTGAAATAATCTAGGGAGCTAAAGTTGGGAAGTTGACGTTAAAGACAACCGAAATGGAAACCATCTATGACCTTGGAACGAAAATGATTGAGTCACTTACAAAAGAGAAAGTACAGGCTGGGTGAGTCTAACATTCAATCTAATTATTGCCTTTATAGGAGAAAAATGGGGGCACATCCCTACCCTAAACAGGCAAGAGTACCCCAAGGGTTTTTTTTGGGGAGTAACCAATCAAAACCAATCAATCAAATGTCCTATCGTGCCAGTATCAACCTGTAGGCAAAATCTCAAATACCGAATTTTGCAACCACCATGTCCTAATAAACGAAACCTTTCATTTATTAGGACACGGAGGTTACAAAATAATCTGTAAAATAAACAAAAATGCTGTTTTTATTTTGTTTCAGTGATATTATTACTATAGACAAGGCTACTGGTAAAGTTTGTAAACTGGGAAGATCTTTTACCAGAGCAAGAGATTATGATGCCATGGGAGCTGAGGTAAAGTATATTATAATAGTTACTGATTTGTTATTATTTTTTTGTCTTTTTTTGTTTTGTATATTCGATTTTAACCCTCTGGGCCAGGTTGTGTGAAGGTTGGATAGCACTTTCCAATATGGATAAATCCTTATCCAGTGAATAAGATAATATCCAATAAAATTTGTCACCCTGGATAATATTTATCTATCAGATAGTGCTATCCACCCTTTGCGCAACTAGGCGCAGGCTTTTGGCTCAGTTAGTTGAACACTGTGTGGAAGTTTGTAGTTTTTAGTCCCAGTTGTACAGACACTCAGGGTCTTAAAATAACCGAGGAAAAAGTACTGTCTTTGTAATTACATATATAAATGGTTAGACTTTCAAGTGGCTCAGATGACCTCTTTAATCAATCAAATGGACTTACATTCATCTTCCTTTAGACCAAGTTTGTACAGTGTCCAGAGGGTGAGCTGCAGAAGAGAAAAGAAGTTGTACACACTGTCACCCTGCATGAAATTGATGTCATCAACAGCAGAACACAAGGGTTTCTTGCCTTGTTTGCAGGTAAAGACACTTACATGTATAATATCTCTTGGCCATGGGATGTCGATATGACTAATTATGAATAGCTAATCAAAATGATATTATGTTTATTTTAGGTGACACGGGTGAAATAAAAGGAGAAGTCCGTGAGCAAATTAATGCTAAAGTAGCTGAATGGAGAGAAGAAGGGAAGGCAGACATTGTTCCAGGGGTAAGCTGTGGTTTTATCTTTTCTGTATTTCCTTAATGTCTATAGTTGACTGCATGATACCTAACGGTCAGGATGTCTGTATGAAGTGGCTGTCTGTAAATCAGCTTTACCGCTATTTCAAAAATTGTTGTTGAAGGTTTTGTTTCATGTTGCACTTTGGGTGATGTGAATTCTATCTACTGAAGGTCACAACAATGTGGTTAATTCAGTCCTAGGACTGAATTAATTTTGTTCCAGTTACTAAGACTGAATTATTCTTGTTCCAGTTACTAGAGAATGAATTCAATCCTTTCACATGACTTTACCAGGTTTCTAGTAACATCATGTGACCCACAAATAGCCCATTGATTGGCTGGTTTCCTCATGAATTATTAAAGAGTATGAGAAGTATGAATACAATACATTTCAGGATTAGTAAGCAACATACATGTAACCTGCAATAAGACCTTTACTAACCTATTTTGAAGTAGCTGTATATTGAACTAGATGCCTGCATATGCAAGAGAGTCTTTAGGGCTGGTTCACACTTTAACATAAGCATAACCATAAACATAAGCATAAGAACCACAGGCATAAGCATGAGAAATACAATAGTACTATGTCTCTTATGCTTATGTTGAAGTGTGAACCAGCCCTAAATAAATTTAATTGACCATTTTTCTTATAAGTGTAATAATGTAGTTATATATAGTTATATAAATAAATAAAAAATTATAATTGCCATTTGACAGGTCCTGTTCGTTGATGAGGTCCATATGCTGGATATTGAATCCTTCTCTTTTCTTAATCGTGCTCTTGAGAGTGATATGGCTCCTGTTTTTATCATGGCTACCAACAGAGGAATAACCAAGTAAGCATCTGAAAAATCTACAACCACACTTTGGGGCAAGGGGAGGGAGGGAATTGATGGGTTGCAAGCATTCCCAGGAGAGGCAAAAGACAAAAACATGGCGGCCATTTTTGTGGAAAAAATGAGGAATTCTTTGTTAAATGGTACCAACGCTCCCCAGAGAGGCCGGCATGACGTACCCTACAATCAAAGAATAGATATATTATGCAAAGGGTTTATAATATGAAGGAGTAATGATTAGCCGAACCAGTTGAGAAGTCCTCTCATTTTTAATTCCTGAATTGCATAATCCACAAGGTATGTTTTTTGTCTTTTCTTCGACCAAAGAATAGAATTTCTGAATACAAATTTCAGTTGTTGTTCGAGCAACCTACTGCAACACACCATTTTATGGGGATTCAGGGTTTTTATTAAGTTTTGAAATAACAGGAGAAGATCAAGAACTAGCTTAAAAGAGTCATGGAATCTGAGTTTTCTTTCAGTTTTGAAATAATAGGAGAAGATCATGAGCTATCTTGAAAGTCCAGGCAGAGTTTTCATTAGGTTTTAAAATAATAAAATTTTGCTCAGTTACCGGAGCGTTCTCCAATCTAAAACCCTTAATAAAAACCCTGTGAGAGGAAGGAGTAAAAGAAGGGGAAAAAAATCTCACCAGTCTTGTCCAAGTTTTCCAGCAAAATAATTTATTATTGGTTACATTAACTAGAATACGTGGCACAAATTACAAGAGCCCACATGGAATACCACTTGACCTACTGGACAGATTACTCATTATTTCAACCACTCCATATGAAGAAAAAGAGCTGAGACAAATTCTCTCCATTCGGTTAGTATGATGTGATGTGGCGTTCGACATTGTTAGATATAATGT
Source organism: Actinia equina (assembly GCA_011057435.1). Taxonomy (NCBI): domain Eukaryota; kingdom Metazoa; phylum Cnidaria; class Anthozoa; order Actiniaria; family Actiniidae; genus Actinia; species Actinia equina. The sequence goes on along the minus strand of WHPX01001440.1, from coordinate 789,556 downwards.
AAGAAAAGTAACCATGTACTTCAGACAAATCCCAGTTATTTTATTCATTACTTTACGATGCTTACAGCACTCAACTCGCATGATTTCTCAAGAAGGGAAATGGTTTTGTTCCCATCCAGTAAAACTACAAATGGCCTGATGATATTTTAGTCATTGCAAAACATTATATATATTATAAATAATAATATAATATAGTAATATATATATATAAACACACACACGAACAAAATTATAATCTAGTCAATGCCAAAAAAATAAAAATACTAGAGAATTAGTCATGGAAGTGGCCGAGACAAAAAAATATGTATGGTTTTTTTCCATTTTCGTTAGTTGCGAAGAAGAGGATGTTGAAATGTCTGAAGATGCAATGATGGTGTTAACGAAAATTGCCCAAGAAACTTCACTAAGATATTCCATTCACCTTATAACTGTTGCAAATCTAATCTGCAGGAAACGAAAGGTAAGACAGCCCCACTTGGCTAAGCTGTGAATTTTTTTTTTTTTTTTCAGTTTTCAGACCTCATTTCTTGATGTGGGGGCCATCTCACTTATATACATCGAGTTTTGCAATGTGCCCCTTGTTAAAAGGGAATCACAGACTGACTCTAGAAAACTTATTGTCTTTTCTCCTGCAAATCCCATTTGTCCATTAAGCTTTCTTGACCAACTCTCATTTCCTTAAATATATCCCTTCAGCCCTAATGGTATTCGTATAGTTGTTATTTGAATAAATTTAATTTTTCAACTCTGGTAATGTGCTAAAGCTTGTTGATAGTGGCGTAGTCCGTTACAATAGAATTTTTTGCAAAATTTTAATGTTCATTGCTGTCATATCCATTTGTAGGGCCAAGAAGTGCAAATGGATGACATCAAACGTGCCTATTCGCTCTTCTTTGACGAGTCTCGCTCCACACAGTTCCTTAAGGAATACCAACAACAGTTTATGTTCCACGAAGAGTCAGAAACAATTGATCAAGAACCTGAGACCATGGACACAGAAATAATATCTTAATGAAATGTTTAGCACTTTTACTATCAGTTCGTTCTATGACGTTCATAATCGTTTTCAGTGAGGTGTAAGATGGTGTGTATTTTCTGAACTTAATTTAAGGTCAGATTCAAATAAACGTTTTTGTCGTTAGCTAAGCCTAAATTGTGGTTTTTTTTTGTTGTTTGTTGTTGTTGTTTGTTTGTTTGTTTTTTTTTTTGCCATTTTTTTCTCCTTCTTTACCCTTGCTCATAGTATTTAAAAGTGAAAATTGTAATAGTACAAGCCTCATGCCAGGGATTAACGAAAATAGCTATTGTGGGTTGTTCACAGAAGATGAGAAAATATTTTGTATTTCATTCATACAACGATTTCTAAGATCTGTAAATAATATTGAGAACTCAGTTTAACTCACTGAAGGACCCAGTGAAAGTTCTAATGAAAATACAGTGACGGCAATACAGATCACGTGACATTACGTTTTTGGCGCCATAATTAGCTCTCCTTAGACAAATGGCGGGAAAATGTGAGCGCCCGCGTCATGCCCTGCAATGAACTTGAGCTTGAAAAAATCAAATGTACATGAAACAACTGTACCAGGTAATTTGAAGCAGTTTTACCAAAGATTTACTGTAAAATTGCTCTTTTTCTTCGCTTCAAATTAGCTTTTCTTTCAAACTTATCTAACGATGGAATCGTCTGAATAATTACTGAGGAAAACATACTTTTTCTTCAAAACACTTACCAGTTTCTAAAGCCAGCAGGATGTCAATGTTTACTTCAACATCAAGACAACCAAAATACAGTAAGTTTAATTTGAAAAACGACTATCGTATATGTAAATCAGGATAAATGAATAGAATTACAATATAATTTATGATTGGCTATATTAGTTTTTAGAGCTTTGACGAGAAAATGAGTGGTAGAGATCAAAAGCGGCCCTTTTTTAGGTTGTAAGATTTTATTTTATCAACAGATTTCATGAAGAGAATCAAAGTTAAAACTAGTTTAACATTTTTATTATATTTTTCATTCTTCATATTTTTCAGATGTTGATTTAGATACGACATGGTCGAATACCAGTCTACCTCAGAAGTCGTCTTGTAGTTCTTTCATATCAGGGTTCGGACCAGCTTATCAAGAAAGACCTTCATCAAGTCGCTTCCTTTCTTCCACAAGCTCAAGGTAAAACTTTGAATGCCTCACGAAAAAATGTTGAGTTTCAAACTGATGTTCCTGTTATTTTACTGATTTTGTTCAAGTTCAAAAGGTTTAAATTAAAGTGTGGTAGACTTTTATCGACATATATTATGGAAGTGGCCGAGACAAAAAAATATGTATGTTTTTTTTTTCCATTTTCGTTAGTTGCGAAGAATAGGATGTTGAAATGTCTGAAGATTTGAAGATTTGATTTGATTTTGAAGAATGTATTAGCTTACTTTAAAATTTAAGCTTTTAGCTAAGCTTTTAGCTAGAAATTACCCCTCTTTGATGGAATTTGAGTGGATGTAAACTTATTTGGTGATATCTTATCTTTGTTTTTTTTTTCTTCTGTAAGATGATATAGCCTCGCATGTAAAATAAAATAGGAGGTATAATTGTTTTTCGTATTTGTCTTTAAAAAATGTCTATCAGTTGGAGTGCAAAAACTCACCTACGCTTTTTCCTCTCTCCTTCTCTACGCTTGGCCCATGTTTTAAATTTATTACAAATAATAAATAATTATTATTATTATATAAATGAAGTTGAACTGAAGGATGTTTAACTATTTATGAATAAATTTCTTGAAAAGTGTGCAGTGCAGTTCAATGGGCTCAACCCACTACAAATTACACCTATATATCCCTTTAGTATAGGTTATAGGACTACATGCTGTCCAATTTGGAAATAATTGCATGAAAAAAATTCCGAGGAACCGACAATAATTGGAGTCCAAATTTGACAGTCAGAGGAATTTCTTGAATTCAATTATTTCCAAATTGGACAGACATGTAGTCCTATTGCAGATTAACTATATCAACGCATACTATACTAGACTGATTTCATAAGTCATAGTTTTCCCTCGAAAGAATGCGAATGGAAACGATCCAAATTAATCTTTAATTTGGACAGGAAAGAGAATTTGAAAATAATGCGATAGTTGCCTATATGGGGTTATAGAGTGATAATACAATAACATTTATAACACATACAGATCTTGTGGCCCGGGATCTGGTACAAAGACTCCAGGCAGTACAAGCCTATCAAGTCGCACGCCTAGTTCTAGACGTACACCACAAGTGGCAACTAGTACTACACCTGGTATATTGCCATCATCAGTTATCGTTGGTAAATAGACAATAACGAAATGGATATAAAAAATCAACTTAAATTAAGTGTGGCTAACAGGATCAATCTCTTGTTCAAAGGCGTCGGGATTGAGGAGAAGATCCCATTGTCCTCATGAGAAGGAAGTAGGATATTGGAACCTTTTAAAATTACCCAATGAAAACAGGAAACATCAACACAAAATTGAATGAACAAATATCTTTACTTAGTTTCACAACTAGTACTTATTCAATCTCACTGATTTTTATATAAACCATACTCGCGATCGTCCATTATTATTTCTTCTTGAAACTTTTGTTTAGCCATCGTTGAAGGACGAGGGCTTGCACGCGGAGAGATTGGAATATCCAGTATTGATCTAAAAAAGCCAGAACTCATTCTATCTCAGGTAAAATCGGTCAGATAAAGCGGTTTATAAATTATTTTTTATTTGCATATTTCGTGATCTGACTTTTATTTCTATCCTACCTGCCTACCTGCCTACCTGCCTACCTGCCTACCTGCCTACCTGCCTACCTGCCTACCTGCCTACCTGCCTACCTGCCTACCTGCCTACCTGCCTACCTGCCTACCTGCCTACCTGCCTACCTGCCTACCTGCCTACCTGCTTTTCTTTCTTCCAATTCTTACCTCTCTCCCTCCCTTCCAAGTTTTCAGATAGCCAAACCTATGTCAAAGTCCTAACGAGGTTACAGATTTTACAGCCTATTGAGGTGTGTGTTAGGCGTTTTATACTTTATGGTTTTAATACAGCTTTTTAAAAAAAGGTTGATGAAGGTTCTGTTGCATTATTGACAATATTTTTATATGATCCATAATGCATTTCAGGTGGTATTAAACTAAACTTATCAATGCAGCAAAACAAAACCTTCACCAACCGTTTGTTAAAATAGCTGTATACATATACTTCCGGGTCTAAAACATAAAGCATAATATCTATAAATACTTTCTTAATTTTTCTCCGTGACAGGATTTGTTGTCCAAAGTTCTAATCCTTATAGGTGGAAGTTAAATCATTGAGAACATTTCCGCGTTATTTTAGCGGTTTTTGTGAGCAGTTGAATCCGGAAGTATGTCCCTGACGGCTGAACAGCTCTATATAGTTAACATCATGTTGCTAAGATTATCTAATGTGCTTTACATGTAGATAATAATGCCTAACACAGCATGTGAGAATGGTAACATGTCAAAGTTGTTCAAGCTCCTCAGTGAACAGTTTTTATACACCAACTTGGCTACGGTACAGAGGAAATACTTTAACGAAACAAAAGGTGAATTGTAGTTTTAATTACTACTATTGTTTTAATACCATCAGTGAATACAGCTATTTCAAAAAAAAGGTTTGTTGCATGTTGCCTTGTAGCATACCAAGTCCAAAATGCACTATGAGCGATGTGAATGCAATCAGCCAAAGATGATAACAATATGAAAATTTCCCAAACTTTGTTTGCACTTTTTTCCTGCATAATTTCTTTTGTGCTAACATTATTTCACACGACTATAATAGATTTCAAGCTTAGTTAGCAACATGAAAGGATGCAAGATGCAAGACGCAATATATTACAGGCAGCATTCAGCAAATCCTTCACCAACCTTTTTTAAAATAGCTGTATAATGACTAGATTAACTTCCTGCGTATTTACTTTTTCTTTTTCAATAGAAGAATCAAACTTGCAACAAGTATGGTTTTTTTTTTTCATTTTCATATTTTCTTTCTCATTCTCTTCTCTTTTCCTTTCCTTAACGTTTTTCTCACCCCTTCCCTCATTTCAATCTTTTCCTCCCCCTTCCTCTTCAAAGCTTTCAAGCTTCACACATTTATCTCGTTCCTTTCATTTATCTATTCATTTACTGCTTTCAGGTCTTGAATACATTAGACAGCTTTGTGCTTCAGAATACAACACCGTTGAAATGGAGGTTTCTACCAAGTAAGTGCCAAGTAGCAAGTAATAGAAAGCGTAAATGAAATCAACTTTCTTGCCAATTGTACTTTTGGCTCAAAACCTTTTACCTTTCCTCAGGTACTACTGCCTTGCTACAGCAGCGGTAAGTTGGATTTTATTACATAAGTTAATTATTGGGATGAAAGATGGGCGATAAAATGTTGAACTACATTCTTTCAAGTGGGCCCCCTTCCCATTCCCCAGTCCCATTTTCAAAGTTAAAAATCTTAGGATGTCCCCTTACTATTCAAAGACTGAGCTTTCTTCGCTTTCTACCACCCTGGTAATACATATTTCATGTAAATAATTTTCGCTTTTCATTAATAGGCATTATTAAAGTATATAGAGTTCATCCAGAATATCGTCTATGCATCAAACTCCCTGAAAGTAGTCTTCAAAGGAAGCGAACAAACTACAACCATAGGTAATATGTAGGAGTTCGTGATCAAGTTCTCTGAGTACGAACTGTGCTTCGAGGGTTCTTCTAGTTAATCCGGATTTTCTAGATGAATGCAATGAGAGTCATTATAGGGTTGTTAGCCACAGAACTTTATCTTTCTCACTGCACGTGGTATGGTAGAGGGATTTCATGAAGCATGCGCAATAAGGTCACTATGAGATTGTCTGCTTTTTGGAAACATAGAAGAAGTAACCCAGTCGTGACGTCTTCGATTCCTTTGGCACGTTACGAGCTCCAATGAAGGCATTTCATTACGTCACTGCTGATTACTGAAGGGTTTACGTATTTCTATTTCAGATGCTTCAACTGCCAGAAATCTTGAACTGATACAAAATGCAAGAGACGCTAAAAGCGAGCAATGTTTGTACGGTATTATGAACTACTCAAAGACCCCTGGAGGATGTAAGTAGAAAACATGTTTTCTTTAAATTCAACTGTTGTTCTAAATGTTGTTCTAATAGTTATAATAGCTTAAGAGTAATTTTCGAATTTGAAGAAGATACAGCGGCAATCTTGCCAGGGGACAAAAGCATACATAGATACGCAAAATATATGACGTTAAGTGTGTTTGTTATTCTATTATGGGTAAATATTATCGATGTATTGAAATATGATATGATCATTGTATTCACTAGTGAAGAGCTGCTAATATCAATTGACGTCATTACTGTAACAAAGCTTTATTTACCCCATAATGCCTTGCGATCCAAAATGGCCGCCGTACCGTCGAAGTGGTTCATTAAGTATGTAAAGGGTACTAGTTGGTTTGGTGGCTTTTTTGTGGTTCGCTAGCTTGCGCAGTTTGTTTATCGTTTGTTTTGCTTCTTTCTTTTGTCGATTGAATGCTTGGTTGTTTGTTTGGTCATTTGTTTGTTTGGATGGTTGGCGGGTTATGTTTTGCTTGCTGTCGTTTACTTTGCCTCATTAATTGTCGTTTGCATTATTATTTGGTTTGTTGATTTGATGGCTTGTTGGTTGAGTGGTTTTTTGATTCATTTGTCTACTAAGAGATAGATCTATCCGTTCAAGTCCTAAGACTAAATGATATCTAAATATACCATTTGTAATTTAAAATATTTACCTGACTATCGTTACAGCTCGTCTTTTACGCTCTAACATACTACAGCCACCAAACGGTTTGTATAAGACTGAAACTAATAATTCTTCCAGAGTGTTTATTTACGGTTTTTATTTACAGTAAAGCATCAATTTAATATTAACTACTTATCTTATTCTACAGATCTAGAAACAATAAAGATGAGACTTGATTGTGTTACTGGTAATGAATTCCCATTAATTTCTTTTGGTTGTTGTTGTTGTTGATGATGTTAATGTTGATTTTGTCTCTGTTGTTGGTTGTATTGTTGTGTTGGTGGTGGTGGTGGCGGCGGTGGTGTTATTGTTGTCGTTATCGTTGTACAGGTGTGTCGTCATTTCTCATGCTGTTGTTATTTCTATTTATCCTCATTTTCTAATGAAAGCTTTTGAAGAACATTTGTTCAACTTTTTTTTTCAGAATTAACTGAAAAAGAGGTAAGCCATGGCTACGTTTGACCAAAAACAATATCTTTTGATATGTGGTTGTTTATGTTGGTTTTCATCTCATTTTCTTATAGGAAGTGTTTCATAACTTAAGATCAGGTAAATAACTATTGCTAGTAAGGTTTGAAAGAAATGTCAATAACTTACATATTCAAAAATTAATGTTCTGCAAACATACTATGATTGCATTTCTTTGTAATCTTTAAATATTCGTAGTGCTCGGACGTTTTCTTGATGTGGATCACCTAACGTCTATGTGCGTACAAATCCCTAAGCAAGAAACAGTAAAAACTGCAGAGTCCAAAATCACTGCCATCATATCCCTCAAACATACATTAGAACTTGTTGAACCATTATGTGAGGTCCTCAAAGAAACTGAAACACCGCTACTTAAAGCATATCATGAGGTATTTTCTTCTTATTATTTATTTATTAATTTATGACCACGATTATTCACATTGCATTGAAAAACCTTTTTAGTGTATGCCAACTATTCTGTTTTTACTTTAATATATCATCATCATCAATATCCGTTTATCCGTCCACCCATTCATCCGTCCACCCATTCATCCATCCCATTTCATTCCCATTTCCATTTCCATTTCCATTTCCATTTCCATTCCAAACATCCACCAATCCTTTTCATTATATTCCATCAACCCATTAATATTCTGATCCATTCCATTTCATGGCAATCCATTCATCTATCTACCTACTCATCCAAGAAGATAACAACTATGTCACAAGTTATGAAGCATTAACTAAACTCGTATTTTTCATTCGTAGTCGCTTAATGATCCGCGTTTCAAATCAGTGGCTGAAAAAATCCATGCGGTTATTCATGACGATACACGTTATCAAAAGGGAACACTTAACTTGAGGACTCAGAAGTGCTTTGCTGTAAAGGTAGAACTTTATTCAGCAGTTTTAAGCCTATTGAAATCGACGTAGGCATGGTAGCATAATAATACTCTCACTCTTTCTTCTCTTCTTTTCTCTTTTATTTTTGTGTGGAATAATCTGTAAATTAAAGCCGCATGTAAATGGTAAGTATACAACAGTTATATACAGCATAGTTCCAACCTTGTATTTTTGATAACCACTGTAGTGGCGTATATTTGCTTTGCTCTACATCATTTTGTTTGGTTGTATGTTTTTTTTCTTGTTTTTCTCTTTTTCTGGCTTTTATTTTCATTGTTTTTGTTTTGTTTTGTTTTGTTTTTTCTTTTGTTTCTATACAGCCTTCTAGTTTTAAGTAATTCTCGCCCTTCCATATATTACTTTTCAGGACTTCTTGATGTTGCCCGACGGACATACACTGAAACTGTTGATGACATTACAGGTATTTTAAAATGATACTTTCCTCTCCTAACAATCCTTCTCCTTCTTCTCATCATCATTATCTTCCATCAATATACATCCTGTCTTGGCTGCCAGTTGTTAGTCATATCCATCATCGTTACTTTGAATAGAGGGCCCTGAAGATTAGGCAGCCTCATTTTTGACCAAATACCATCGTCACAGCCAATGTTTTGATCAAATTTTTTTTTTTTGTTGGTTTGTTTGTTTGTTTGTTTGTTTGTGAATACAATTCCCAGTGCATCAAATAATATTTTTCACAGCCCCAAAAAGGCGAATCCCAGCTCCCATTTTGACCCTTTAAGATCTTCTTAATATCTTAATAATTCCACCACTGAGCTATCATTTTCTTTTTGAAACCTTTTAAAACAATTTTCCTTTATAGATCTTATCAAACAACTCTCAGAAAAATACGAGTTACCTCTAAAAACGGGTTTTAACGCCACCAGAGGATTTTACATCCAGCTTCAACTTAATCGTGATAATGATATAGACACGAGTACACTTCCAAGTGAATTCATTAAAGTTGCGAAAGTTAAGAGTACAGTACGTTTTCTTCTGTCGATCTGGTACGTACTTCATCTTCGTAAACCAGCAATCCACTGACAAATGCCATAAAATTTAACTGACAACTGACAAAAAGCCTGAAATTAACTGACAAATAAGCGACATTTTAACTGACTACTGTCATCCTGTACACTCCCCTCCTCATTCCTGACTAGATTCTAATATCCCTTTTCTCCCGGGGGGGGGGGGGGGGGGGGTACTCCGCCGGAATTTGGGTAGGGTTTTTACGCTAGGATTCTGAAAGGGGTACCCTATTTATGATTAAAAAAAACTTCTTAATTTGTGGACCCCGTTAATGATAAAAGATATAATGTATTGCACTGAGTTCCTGTTTCAATTATCATGTCATGTCATCTATCGTTTCTTAGGACCATAATAAAAATGCACTGTGGATAACTGTTTAGCACTGCGCCTATTATCAAAACTCTTTCCCCAATCGGCAAAATAATTGCTATTGATATTTTATGAGGTATTCCACTCTCAGTCACTATAATAATTTTTTAAATTATTAATTCGTACTTTTGTGTTTTACTTGCAGATTAAATTAAATGGTAAGTGTCGATGCGGTTTAACGGTTTATAAAATATTACCTCTTTAGCCATATTTTAAATATTTCTTCTTTCTCACAAAGTCAAGATACTTCACACGATGCCTACTTATTAACGTTTCTTTTACAGACAGAATCAAGGAGTCACTGAACGAAATATACCTGATGGCTAATGTGTAAGTATTCAAGCTGAATGCGCATATATAGGAATATAAGCACATTTATTTTGTATGACTGAAATTGATCTGAAAAACTAACAGTATACGGACTTACAAAGGGCGCTAGGGTAAAAATTGCTGGGTTTTTACCCGTTAGACTTCCGTTATATTGGTGTTTTTTAGCCGTTAGAACTTGTTTAGAAACTGTTATTTATCTGTCCTGTTATGTGCTGGTTTGATTTGTTGTTTAGTTTTCCCGTCTTTATACGCCAAAAACACTGCTGTGACCAACGGTCCAATCGTACGTAACGAACTACTGTATCCTATACCTGTCTCGTGACCGCATACTTAAGCGTACGCGTCGGTTAATAAGTTAATGAGTTAATCCAAATCCCTTGAATAACCAAGAAAGAACAGGGGTAGGAAAGGAAAGGCCAATCTATTGTTTATATTTATCTAATAATTTCTTGCAGGGTCGTGTCGGAGCTCCTACGTGAAATTCGTGATCACATTGGATGTCTGTATAAATTAGGAGAGCTTGTCAGTACCTTAGACATGCTAACATCTTTTTCCCACCTGTGTACGTTGTCGGACTACGGTAAATAAATTTGTTTATGGTTTATTCCTGCGTTTCATACAAGGGTGCTGTCTGAAAAAATGAAGGGTAGGATTGAAGACAGGGTGGAAGGAAAAGAGGGATAGAGGAAAGCCGGAGAGAGTGAAAAGGAGAGCAAAATAAAGAAGGAAGGAAGCGGAGATCTAGAAGAGAGGGCGAGGAACGAGGAAGGGTAGGAAGGTAGAGGGAGGGGACAAAGAAAGGAAGGAATTAATGAAAGAATGAAGGAAGAAAATGATGAAGGAAGGAACTGATGAAGGAATGAACACCAGGTAGGAGCGAGGGTATAAGTTTGAGGGAAAATTGATACTAATATAATTTAATACTTTTTCTCCTTAACAGTTCGACCGGAATTTACGGACACATTAGCAATCAAACAAGGACGTCACCCTATTCTGGACAAAATTCTCCCTGAAGCTCCTGTTCCTAACAACATGGTACAGTAGCAATTCATTCTACTTATTTGTTTCCAAATTTTTTTGCACAAAAAATTACGGATTTCATCCCTGTAACATGATGTTTTTTTAGGAAACATCTAGAAGGATGAATTGATATCAATACGTAGGTTAAATAATCTCGTTACAAAGAGTATGGATGTAGACTGTTCCAATGCAGTGCGCTTTAATCCAATGCAAGTTTTGAGTATCCGTTGTGAATTTTCTTTTTTTAGTACGCAGCAGATGGTACGAACTTTTTCATCTTAACGGGGCCCAATATGGTAAGTATATTGAAGAGCGTGCCCTAAAGTAGCTATATTAACTGAACATCCCGGCACTATTCTCAGTGCCGGAGATAAACCATGAAATGGACACATCAGATACCTGTACCTGTTTGCGCGCAGCGTGGTCAAAGGATGGGCCAGCGTCTGGACCTCCTCGCATTGCGAGGCTCTATGATTTATCCAACTATATTTCTTGCTAACCTATCCTGAGCATGCGTTTGATTATATTATTCAATCGTCGATGTCCCACATTGCCCTACCTAATAAGGAAAAGAGGCTACACTAATTCTTAGGATTCAAAATATATCTTGCCCTAACAGAGTGGGAAATCTACTTATCTAAAGCAAGTGGCACTCCTTCAAATCATGGCTCAAATGGGTAGCTTTGTTTCTGCTCAATATGCTTCCTTCAGAATCGCTGATCAAATCTTCTCCAGGATTGGGAGTGATGACGACATTGAAACAAACTCGTCTACCTTCATGGTCGAAGTAAGTGCCTAGTTAAAATTCTTTAAACTTGCAGAACGTTTTACTTTGGGCCTATAATCCCATTTTCTCAATTTCAGACCCCCAGTCTTCCCTTGTAAATAATTTCCCCTATATTATTGGGTAATGCTTGAGAAGTAACACCAGTATTGAAGGTACTAAAAACACCTTACTCTCAGGAAGTTTGAAATGAAAACAAATTAAAGAAACAAAAAAACGAGCAAAGAAACAGTCTTTTTATGTAGTAATACCTTTAACTGATACGGCTACCATCTTTTTGAAAGCTATTGTTTTAAATAAGAGGTTATGCGATGCCGAGGGTACGAATATTGGAAAATTTATAGACAGTACAGCTGTCAGGGTGTCTTTTTAAAAAAACTTTACGTTACCAAATGTGTGTCTGCATCGAAGCGGGACGAAAGGTGAGTTTGCAATGATAGAGACATGCGAATAATTGTTCAAGGTGTTCAGTTAAAAAAGGTCTCTATCGTTGTAAGCTCACCGTTCGCCCCGCTTCGATGCAAAGGCACGGTTACCTTTCAAGATGGCGCAGGAAACTTTGAAGGGGACTATTGGTTTGCTGGTAGTTGGAACGATATAAATAAGACATCAAAGCGTAAAATCATTTGAAAAAGTAACTTCGCCACTTTATGCCGTATATATATTTCTGCGTTTGCTCTCTGGGCATCCCATACTTTAAGATGAATGCCGTATCAGTAAACGGTCTATTAATACAATTCACACGTTAATAATTCAAATGATGCCTCCAGCATGCAAGACTCTTTTATTCGTTTTCAAAAAAAGTCAAATCGTGTGTAATTTATTACTTAATATCTCCCGAAACAATTTTACTTGAATAACTTCTCTTATTGTCCTACCGTTCACAGATGAAAGAAGTGAACTACATCTTGCAGGTATATATGTACACAAGAAATAAAACAAAGAACAAAGAAAAAGTCGTATAAAATAGAATACACTTGTTGCAGTTTACAGTCACATGCTTTCATATCACCTCATCCCTCCCCCCTCAAAAAACCCACATTTTTATTACAAACTTTAGTTCAACAAAAATGTAATACCCTCGAAATATTAACTGAAGCTGAGGTCTAGTATGCATTTCACATATGAGCTAAAGTAATTTATCTTTTCACAGAACGCTTCTGAAAAATCCCTTATAATAATCGATGAACTTGGAAGGGGTAATTATTAAACATTATTAATTATTAATTATAAAACATTCAGAGATTTTTAACGGAGCGAATGACCTAATACAGGCTTTGCACCATCAAGTGATGATAGCCATGAAAGGAGGCAGGAACAATTGAATCTGATCTAATCTAATCTGGTCTGATTTACATTAGAAAGCATTCAGTTTCCCAGGAGAAAAAGATTCGATAGTTGTGCCCCTAACATAGCTTCCATTACGTGATGGTGCAAAGCCTCTATTGGTAGAAACCCAAATAGTTGTAACAATTGACCTGATTGAATGAACTATTTTAATTTAGGTACAAGTAGTGAGGAAGGTGTTGGAATATGTTTTTCGATATGCGAGAACCTCTTAGAAACTAAGGTAAGAGCCAGAACCGAAGCAATATGACAGACAATATATTACTGGCTAACTCATCCATTTTACAAAGAAACCCCTCAAGGAAGTGATGATTGGTTGCCTATTTGCTATATTAAAAGGCGAAAAAATATTCGTTGTATGAAGTATTGTGATATTGTGCTACTTCAGGTTTGGCATTCTGCACAGCAATAGATACGATAAATAATAAGTTTTTAAAGGTCGTTAGGTTTTGCGGATAGAGGACAACAGGAGAATTTGGAGGGAAAAAAACTAATAAAGGTGACGCTTATCCTTTCATATTGTCTTAAAAATATATTATCTCGGTTTCACCAAAGTATACTCCCGAAATTACTCGGAGAAAACAAACATATATTTTCTCAATGACAATGACAATGAAATTAAATTAATTTGTAGTTAAATTTGCAGATTAGTACCTGCTAACTGAAATAACCATAAGGCTAAGAAAATGGTTCAGTTGTTGAATGTTAAAAAAAGAAAGAAAAACTAAATTACAACGAATAAGAAGAAAAAATATGAATTGAATGATGATAAAGAAATATAGGAAAAGGCTATTAGCATATGAATCTATTGATGATGATTTTTTTTCAACTCACCTCACTAAGAATCTTCTAGATTCTTAGAAAACGCGGACTGCAAGTCACGCGTGTGTAAACGTTTTTAACTCGTGTAACGTGACACATCAAAAAAAAACTCGTGACAGGACTAGCCCTGTGTAAGCATGATTATTTGTAAATACTGCGCTTTTCGGTCAAGCTTGGAACGGCTGGAATTTTTATGGACGAGTTTTAATATAAAGACAATGCACCTATGACGTCATAATGTTGTCAAGGTCAGGTCTAAACGTTGTTAGGTACCTTAAATGAAGCTTGTTTGCGTAAGCCGATCCTTGTTCTGACTAAACACTATTACCAGAAATGGCTCTATAGACTATATATGGTGAGTAACATATAAGATATAAGCTTATTTGTAAACATAATTCTAATGAAAGAATGACTCTGCAGACTACAGTGAGTATCTCATATGAGATATAAGTCTATTTATATATATAAGGATGAGGTTAAATAGGAGTATGCGAATCCCTTGATCCGGCCGTTAATACATAGTTAATATTAACTATGGTTAAATTTAAAGCCGTACTTGATCCGTGGATCCGTAAAAACATAACTCAACTTCGAATCCGCAATTGGCTAACCCTGTGTCTCTATTTGAAAAAAGGGGCCATGTTTGCATTTGGCCTTATACTAGACTCCAGAGAGACCAGATACGTATCTATGTGACTGTTTGGTAAGTTCAGTTGACGACCCTACTTCCTATCCAAAACTGCGTTGTTGATTCATTAGCGTTGCAGCAACTAAAAGACCCTGGGTTTTCAGAAACAGGATAATAGCCAAACAGTGCTTGGTTGAATCCCGTATAACCATACTCACATCCTGCCAATGAGACACTATAATATCCACTAACATGAAAATGTTCGTTGGCAACGTGCCATGTTCCTACGGTGCAGTTGAAGCACTCATGGCCACTAAAGTTTATCCTCTCATATCTTGGGCATTTCGCTTTAAAAATCTTGAAAAGATCCAGGTCTTGAAGTTTCACGCGGAAATAATCCGTATATCTAAAGCCAATAGGTCGGTTGCAGGTTGATCTTAAATGAGTGGAGTGGTTAGCGATGACTTGCATTCGTGTTTTAGACAATCGGTGTTTTTTCCATTTGAAAGACTCCTGCCCCATTGAAGCATCTGTATAAAAGCCTAGGATTTTGAAGATCTCCCTATTCACAAACGAGAATGACTCGATCAGGGTAAATGCAAAACGTGGCTCCGAGCTGAAATCACAGTACACTTGATGCAAGTTTTCTTGAGAATCGTACACGAGATAGAGACCATCCGCTGGTGAAAAACCAAAGCTTCTTGCAATATCAGAACAGCTACGTGGAAGTTCTTCACATCCATTTGTGTTTCCTGGAGGACATACACACATAAATCTTTTGAATTTAGGAAGGCACATGTCTCTGCATGTTGTGTGTGCCGGGCAAGTTGATGGAAGGCAACAAGATTTGGGGCAGGTATTGCGAATTGGATCAAAAACAGCCTCGTCCTTCAAGAAAAAAGGATAGAAAACGTTACTGGTATAATTACATGAAGAAACCCAATTTTCATGCGCTTGTTATGGGTGATCGCTCTCGGTTCGAGCTACGGGATCTTTATTCTGCTTTCTCTGACTCTCTTCTGTCTTCTGACTTTAACTAATTACATGATTTATATTTAATAACTTCATGTCATATGTCAGTCTATAATCAATGTGATATTATCGCTGAGTCTTGATTGGCTAAAGGAAATAGTAAATTTCTAAGTGTGATATCTTATTAAAAGTAATACGAGTGAAAATCTACGAGTGAAGTTTATTTGTAAATTCAAAGCATACCATTATCTAAACTTGTGCGTGATGGTAGCCTTACTGAAATCTTATATTGATATTTTCAATAGCTAATTGATCGTTCTTTATCTTGTTTTCATACGATAAGAAATAGTAATTAGAAAACTGATATCTAGCTTAGTCTGTAAAACATTTTCTCTCTCATAACACACTTTCATATAAATTTCATAAACATTTACATAAATTTCATACAAATAGGCTTAACGAATCCTGAAACAACCTCTTGGCTGATGTAAGTCAAGGCACAACTAACTCACAGATCTAACCCTGAAACCACCTCTGGTCTGATCTAAGCCAGGGCATGGCTAACTCACAGATCGAACCCTGAAACAACCTGTGGGCTGATCTAAGGCCAGGGCATGGCTAACTCACAGATTAAAGCCTAAAAAAACATATGTGCTGATCTAAGTAAGAGGCATAGCTAACTCACAGATCGAAACCTGAAACAATCTGATCTGATCTAACTCGGGCGCAACCATAACTTTAAAATGTAATGATCTTTATTCAATTTATCAACAAAAAATTTCAAAATCTAAAACATAATCCCTCAATAAATTCCAAGTTTGAAATAGACACAGTTAAAAAAGACAGGGCGACAGACAATAAAGGCTACTTTAAAATATCATAAAATTCAATCTTATAAAATCATCATACCAGGCTCTAAAACTAATTCAAATAAAAATGAATAAAAAAGAAAGAAAGAAAAAAATAACCCTACTAATGATTGATATCTATCAACTCACTCATTAAATTGGAAATTAGTTAGGTTTTGCAGTGATGCAAAAACGAAGAACCAGGGGAAAATCTCTAATCAAGGGAGAGAACCAACAAACAAAAAATTACCTTTTCGCAAATAAACTTTCTTTCCAATTTATAGTAGTAGCTTGCAGGAGTTTCTACTAGTTGTAATGGGTTGAGGACGTCGTCTGCACTGTTAAGTTCACATCGTCCATATCCACCTTTGCTGCTTTCTATATAGTTGGTTGATAAACATCTACAGTCAAAGATGCATTTCATCTGGCATTCAGAAGCATCTTGAACGGCAACAGCCAGAAAAGAGTGACCTTTCAAAGCGCGATTCTTTAAAGTATCCTTAAAAAGGTCAAAATTGACTCGTTCGCAGAATCGTGTTTGGTTTGTACAACATCTTGCAAGGTTGGCTGTCAACATGTATCCTATGAGGAGGATTTGCGTGAAGAAAACTGTGAGATCCATCTAATGGATTAAAGATAAAGAAAAGTCAGTATGATTCAAGATTAAGTGCAGCTGTTGTGACACTAGTGAAAAACGTTTCTCTATCCCTGTAAAAAATGTTTTGCAATTTCAAGTAACCTGAAAATATATATATTTGCATATATATATATATAAGGCACTGTAGCTGAAAATCATTAAATATTGAAAAGTTTAGCAACATGCCGCGACAACGAAATAATCATGAATAGAATTTATCGGCCTTTTAAAAGGTGTCAAAATTTGAAGAAAATCTGTGATAGCAATTTCGAGAAGTTTCATATTGAAGTTTCGAAGTATAAAATTTTTTCAGAATCAAAACATGTTAGTAACTTTGTGGAAAAGTAGATTATTTCCTCACTTTTGAGTTCCTAATATTATGTAAACACTGTTAATTTATTTAAACAAATTCTGGAAATTAACTTACTAAACTATTCTCACTATATATTCTTAATATGTCTTGTTGGACTTGTTGCGTTACGTCGTTCGAAGCTTCGGGGAGCCGAATTTTTTCTTTTACTTCTTTTACATAAGGATATTGGTTATCCATATGAAGAATTTTATTAGTGTTTTTCTATGAACGATAAGTTCAACAAGACTTGCGTGTGAAGTTAATTTATACTGCTCCGTGCTAATTAATTATTCATCGAGCATATATTTTAGTAAGGCCTAGGGTAAACGTCGAACTTTCCATCATAGTTAATATCCCCTCTATTAACTATGTTTCCATGCTCCGAATCAGGCGATAATGAGGCGGCATTCTTTGATGTAATTAAATTCGGTGCAAGGAAAGTTCGACGTTTACCCTAAGCCTAATAAATCTCCAGCAGTTTTTTTTCTTCTGGTTCCAACAAAGCATTCATTATACCGCCCGTTTTATCTTCATTTTGGTAGAAATATGATTCATATAGAAAAACACTGATAAAATTCTTCATATGGATAACCAAACATCCTTATGTAAAAGAAGTAAAATTAAGGTTAATGACTTTCATGGGCATTGTTCGCACGCATCCTTTCTACGCATGAATTGAGTGGGCGCGCGCTAATCATGATGGCACCCCCTTATATTTCGCTTTTTTGAAAGTACTTTGTAATGTCTAACTTTAGGGAAAATTTAAAAAATCTGACGTTGATCAAACCGAAATTAAAGGCAGCTGCATTATTAACCGATGATATTAGGAAATATGTTGACAGCGGGCTTCTTGTTGGTGCTGTTTTCCTCGATCTCACCAAAACTACCTAAGTATTGAATAAAGAGGAAAGAACTAACATGGTTTGAAAGATTACCTCTTCAATCGAAAAGCTAATGTTGTATATAACAATCATCGATCGGAAGTATTAAGTATAAATTCCGTCGTTCCAAAAGGATCGATTTTGGGACCGTTGCTGTTCTTAATATTCTTCAATTATATTACTGACGCAATAGAAAATTCTAAAATCATCAAGTATGCTGTTGACACTGTCATTTACATTGCTGAAAAGGATATTGAGGAAATTAACAGGAAACTAACTGATGACATGAAGTTTATTAGTGAATGGCTTGATGAGAATGACCTGATCCTGAATCTTAACAAAGGAAAAACTGAGGCATTGCTATTTGGAACTGCACAACGCATCAAAAGGTCCGATGGGAATCTAGAAATTGGATATAAACACACAACTATAAATACTACTAATGAATATATATACCTTGGTGTTTTAATTGATGCTTCGCTGAACCTTAGTTAACTCGCACGTAAAAAAATCCTTTAAACGTGCTACCGATAGACTGCGTTTATTAAGGAAACTGAGGTCTTATCTTGATGAGAAAGCATCTAAAGCCATTTATAATTCTATGATCCTGCCAACTCTATCCTATTGTGGTGCTTTCGCCTACACAGAAATCAAGACTTGACAACTTTCACGATCGAGCCCAAAAAGCAGTATCTAAAAGAAATGATAGTTCTCTGTACCTCATGCACTTCACCCTTGGCAGCCAATGAGAAACGGGCTTGTGTCCTAGTGAAGAACACTCTGGACGTTGAAATGTGTGACCCTTTCAAGAATTACTTCACGATCCAACAACATACACAGAACACAAGAAACAACTGTCTTAGCATTAAACTTCCAAGACAGAATATGCTCGAAAAGGATTCTACTTTATGGCTGCCAAAATATACAATGAACTTCCTATAGATATAAGAAGGACAAAAATTTTAAGGATTTTAAAAAACTTTTAGATGAACACTTAAATTGAATTTATCATATATGATCTAATTTATATTTGTACTATTTTAGAGACTATTTTTTATTTTTAGTTTTTAACATTTAGTTTCTTAATATTATTTTCAGCAGGACCCCCATTCATAACAGCATTATTGTTGAAGGGTCTTTATCCTGCATAAATATTCGTCTTATTATTATTATTATTATTATTATTATTATTATTATTACGTATTTTGTGCATAATTGGAATAGAATTTCACGTAACGCGAAGTCTTCGAGTACCTTCGAGTCCACACTTGTACAACAATAGCTGTTTATATTTATTTAACACAAATTTTAAATGTTAACTAGTTATTTGGTCATTTTCTAGACTTCTTTTAAAAAATGGGGACGATAGATTTGTCTTTTCGGTGTGTTAGTGTGTTAGACAGACAGACAGACAGACAGACAGACAGACAGACAGACAGACAGACAGACAGACAGACAGACAGACAGACAGACAGACACTACACTACATTGTATCACTCAAGGGAAAATAACCTGCTTTACAAAGATGCCGTGCTTTAAAATAATACAATACAAAATGATGGTTAAATTTAATGACGTAGCATTAAAGATTTAAAAAACTTTATAATGGTGGTGATTGGGACAATGATGACTATAATGGAGTTGATAATGATGATTGGTCAACATTGAAGTGGTCATTAGGGTTAGTGGCGGACGGGGGAATAAGCAATTTCTCAATCCTATATAAATTCCTTATTCAACAGGCTTTTACATTCTTTGCCACACACTTTCTAGAGTTGACTGCCATGGATGAGCTCTATCCAAACGTTGAAAAGTAGGTTTCATAATAAACGACCTAAAGTTACTTTATTGATGACAACTTTTCATTGATATACATATTTTGCTAATATACAGTATTTTGTCTTTCCATTAAATTTTTTTTTTTTTTTTTACAGCCTGCACTTGGAAGTTCAGGTACGAATTGTACAAAATAAGTTGTTTTAGTAAATGATACTTTTTTATTTGTATCACGATTGAGGGAAATTTCTGGATGTTTGGACCACGATCGATGTTTTCAACTGTAGTCGTGTAACCTAGATAATGTGTCTCATAGGCTTATCTGTATTGTCTTGATTAGTTGGTCGGTTTTGTGCTGTGATTGGCTGTTGGTTATTGCGCTCTTCAAAAGAAATAAGTTGTTTTATTGGTTCAGTATTGTGAGTAAAGGTTATTGTTGGTGTCGTTTCTAGCGTTCTTTAGCCCCATGCACTTGATGAATACTAAAAAGAATGAGAATGGGACAGGATTGAGAAAAGAAAAGCAAGCATACAATAGGCAAAAACTATTGTTGCTTTATGCAATTCCATACGTATTTACGTATTTCTCTTTTCTCATTGCTATATATAAATTCGCATATGGTTGCGAATATGGCTGCGAATATGCCTGTATATATATATAAAACGTCAAAAAAAAAAAAAAACCGTCATCTCGCTTCAGGCTTATTCTGATCCAACCACTGTATATAGTATATAACTATATCGGGTGCATTATGGGTATTAGACTCGCGGGTTCAAAGCGGGATTAAAAGTACTTAAGCGCTGTATATAATATATACACTCGATTGCAGAAACGTTGTAGTATACATTTATACATATATCTAATTTATTCAGTATATTTAATGATATGTAAAACAGAAAAATCGCTTTATTTATTATTTGTTTCATTAAATGACACAAATGGTCAAAGTTTATGCAAACCACAGTACAGCCATTTTCGAAGCCATATTCGCAGCCATATGCAAAAGCGTTGACCTTTTGTACATATATACAAGTGCATCAAAAGCTGTATCAAAAATTATGGAATATTATCCCTGATTTTCGACTTGTCCGTCACTAGGGCTTACTGAAAAAAAGATCAGGGAAGATATCCCATAATTTTGGATATACGGTTGATATACTTAGATAGGGTCTTAATTAATATATAAATTATATTTATAAAGGGGTTTTATCGATCTTTATCTCTATTCTTATTTCTCCTATATTTATTACATTTTCTATCTATCTATAATTAATTGTTAATTCATCACATCGTACCTATGAGCTGTATCTGCATGTTTTTCTTTTTTTACAATTAATAAGTTATATTTTCCACCACATAGTCAGTGTTTATTTAGCATTTCGAATTACGACTCCCAACTCGAAAGCTCATGCTACTTTGGAGGCGTCTACAATTACCGATTATACTCTTTTTATCGTCTTTTTACTCAAACTATTTATATTCTATCTAATTACACTTATTTACTTTGTATTTATAACTCTTTATAAAACTGAATCATAAATATTTTTCTTATTTGCCATTTTGCATATAATAGAGATCCTTCAGTGACGAAGCTGGCCGTAACAAGATACTGTATTCTCACACGCTGTCAAAGGGACGTACAGAAGAAAGGCACTATGGTAATTAAATAAGGCGGTTTTTAGTGACTTTTAAAGGGCATACGTACGGCTTTCACGGTATGGAATTGACTAATGTAGCGCGCATTCTTTAAGATGATTTTTCACATTGGTAAGAAATCTAGCACGAGAAAGCTATCTCAAGTCCCTCCTCAACAGTTGGTAATATAGTACATAGTTTTCACCCCTTCCAATAGACCTCTTTACCTTGGGCGTAATGTTTACCCATTTCAGGCTATGTATCATTCCCAAGAGAATAGGATCCTTTGTTGTGTCTTCTTTCGCAACCGTTAAACAATGAAATGATACTCTAGGGAATACGACGGGGTCTGAAATGGAAAAACATTTACCCTGAGCAGTACATAACCCATAATTTTGATAAATATAATAATATGTGTTTTAACCTTTTGATTATTAAAGAAATAGAAAATGCGCGCGTGTGTTGTGTATAGCTATAAAGCACGCATGAATTGGGAGAACACAAGAGAAGGGTTATGACGGGAAGCACGATGCTTAGCGGAATGCTTCTTAACACTTCTCATGTGTTCTCTAATCCCCAAGTGCTTTGTAACTACACACAGCAGAGCACAGCAAGCATTTTTTTATTTCTTTTATAAAATACCATTAGAGTAACCGTTATTTTGGATACGAATGACAAAATAGAAATTACGCGCAGTGCTTTCATAAAGCACGCTCTCCCAATCAGGTAATAACTAGTATCTTATAAAAAACATTGATAAATAGGCTAACAGCTTCTTCCTTCCTTTCCTTCCCTTCTCTCCTATAAATTTCTACTCCTTTTAACTTCCGTTATGCTGGACTATTAATATGCTTCATTTTCTCTGACAGGATTACAGCTAGCTGAAATTTCAACTTTGCCGTCGTCGATCATCCAGTCGGCAAAAGAGGTTTCAAATACCATTTCCAGAGGAGAAAAGGTTGGAGAATGTATTACATTTAAGAAAAATAAGGTTGATTACTTTCTGTATTCCGGCGATAAAATTGATAGGTCGGGGAGTCGATTGATTACACTAGGTATATATCGCCCACACAAAAATGAATAACCCTTTTCTCTTCTCAGCTTTCTCAAACGAATACTTACCTTGAACCAACTCATTGTTTTTCCAGTCTTCTTCAGTGGCACAACTCTTGATTGAATAAAACTAACCCTTCCTACTTAGCTGTGCTAGAACTGTATCCCCTACACTTCTCTGTCCCTCCCCCTGAATTCTAAAAAATATGGAGGTTCCTCACATCCCTTAGGATCTTCTTGTTCTTCTACGCCTTTTATAATGCTTTTTCCTCCTCCTCCTCCTCCTCTTTGTTTTCTTCCTACTTTCTTAATTTTCCTTTCTTTCCCTTTAACCAATTTCCTTTGATATTTCCCTTTATTCTTTTCCTTCCTTTTATCCTTTATAGCTTTCGAATTTGCTGTCTTCAGAAGGTCGAGTTCAAAAAGCCAAATTTCGGTTGGCAACAAAACTGTTCCAAGCAGCCAACAACTCACGTCTGGATAAACAGGGTTTGTGGTTATATCTTAATGGATTGAAAAAGCAATACCTTCAGGATATCAAACAAACAGAAGAGTAAGCAAAACCTATGCGGATACTGCAAAAATTCAATCTAGAAGTGTCATTTGTGTCTTGCTTGTCAAACGTTTCAAAAGTTAATTCATTTAACCCTCTTTTGTTTTTTGTTTGTTTATTTATTATGTTGATGTTGTCCTTTTGTGATACATTTACACCTGTAATACAGTGGAACCCGGTTAGAACGCCACCAAAGGGACAGGGTAAAGTATCCTTAGTGTCCGTGTTAAAGGGGGCTCTCAAAATATAAGTCACAGAAACGTGTCAGTTTTGACAATTGTTATGCATTGTTTACTGTTTATCTTTATCTTGTTTATTGAGCTGAAAACCTGGCACTACACTATAGTAATTATTGAGCTTCGAACGAAATTTTCTCTGATTGGAGAGCAGGAGAAATTGAACACTGATTTAACGGATTGCCTTTTAATTTCTTAGTTACAAATGATAAATATTATTTTATTAGCCTCGGTACAATCAACGCTTGCAAAGCAGTTATTTAGAAAAAATCATATCTACCAAGCTTGCAATCTATACCGCACCCTTAATCATAACTAATTGATGAGAGACTTTATTTGTATTTTTATTATAAATGGGATTTTTCTCCATACGTCATAGCTGGACGCTATCTATTACAAAATCTGCAGAAAGAAAAAAGAAAACATATTGACTTTTTGCTAAGTTGTTGGAAATTTTCACTCGCTCTCAGACCAATGCATCTCAATCATGATCACCATTAATTCGTACGTCTGTAAGTCAATACACTAATCCGCACCTTATTGCACCCCTCCATTGCTACTCCTCCCTCCCTCCCTCTCTCCGCCATCCATCCGTACATTTTTTTTTATTCTTTCTTCTTCCATCTTTCCCTTCTTTAATTACCCTCTCTCTTTATCTATCCGTCCGTCCATCCGTCTAACTAATCACTGGGTCTATCCCATTCAATTCATTTATCCATAACATTTATCCAAAAACAAGCATAAGTGGATCCAAAGTATAAAACTACCTAGTATTCTTTGATAGCTTTCTTTATCATGGCTTGTATCTCTGGAAACTCCTCTGCACAATCAACGTATGACTCATCATCAGGAGACCGTGCTGTTGGGTCTGCTCCCTATCAAGAGCAAAACAAAATAGTTAAAGTAGCATGCGTCATTTCCGCCATGATGGTGGCATATAAAAAAAATCTTACCAAATTGTATAAGCATAGCCATATTCCAAAAAGAGGGGGGAAAGATGGAAAAACGGATTTAAGGGATTGAACATTAGACAATTGATGGGGGGTGGGGATTGCAAGAACTCGTGTTGCAGCTTCTTTTTTTTGTAACAACCCCTGCACGCAATTTCTTTTGCGTGTTTTTGCTCGATATTTCTTCAGTAGGTGAAGTACTTAAGTGCTTGTTCGATATTTTTATTTTTGGAGTGTTTTACGCACCCTCGCCCAATAACCAAATGGTCCGTCCTTAATGCTTAATGCTCATAATAAGCAAGGCTGATTAGCACTTACAAAGTCTAAAAGTGTTTTAACGCAGTCCTTGTCTCCAGACCAAATTGCAATCAGTAAAGGTGTTGCCCCTGTATCGTCTTCAGCCTGTAAACACACAAAACATGTCAGTAAATATGTCATGCCGATTGTTATAGATGAAGAAATATAATCATTATAATATCCAAGAGAATATATGAAAAAAAGTATAGATAGATGGATTGAAGAATGGATGGGATGGAATGCAAAGATGGAATTGAAGGGGGAGATGGATGGACGCATGGGATGGATGGATGTATGTCAAATGGATGGATGGATGGGTTGAGATGGAATGGAATGGGATGGATGGATATATGGATATATGGATGGATGGATTAATGTATTAACCCAACAAAGCGACTGGATTAAGCGTTTGTATTTCAAATCCTTCCCGGCACATGTCCATACAGTACATAGCCATCAAAAACAATTATAGTTTATGGAGTGCATACCATATTTCCGTGAAAAAACTTTGTAAGAAATTTCATACATTTTCACAATTTAGTAAGCTAAGTAGACCGTGTAGACCTACAAAACTTTGCCCTAATTTGTACTATTTTGTTAGTTAACTGTTAATGGGTTACCTGTGGAGTGAAATTATGGGATAGAAGCACATGGTCGAGAGCGGATCGAAGGAGGTTGGCGGGCAAATGGTCGAACCCTTTATGACCCTTTATGATCCTTTATGATCTTTTATAACCCTTTATGATCCCTTTGATTCCCATTTGTGATCCCTTTTTTATTGTTGATCAATGTAAATCGATGTAAACAAGGAAAGGTTAAAGTAAAGTTTAAGATTGTCGATCAGAAAGGTGTTATTCGTCGATCAAACCGCTCGCCGAACGCAAACAACGTCACATTAACGTTTTCACGGATATATGGTATGCACTCTAATACACTGCATTATGACAACCTAACCCTAGAAACGGCAAACATTTCAGGATCGTTATCTGTTTGGATTTGGACATGACTATAGGCACGTAGTATAAATCTATGCATTCATTTACACTAGTCGAAAGTTGTAGGTCCCATTTTGAGTTTAAAAAAAAATAGTGTCACCATGGGACGAATAATATCAAGCGCAGAAGTAGTTTGGGGGGAAACTGAATAGTTGTGGCGTCTACCAGACAGGGTCACGAAAGACAACCTATTGTTTCCAACTTTAGCATAGCAAGGAGTACTACTCGTTTTGATATCCTTACTTTCAACGAGACCTAGAGTTAATTCTAATCCTGAACTAGCGTCCATTAAATATCAAGTTTATATATAATACGACACTTGATGTTACGAGTATCGTGGTGTTCGGACTAATTGCAGTAGAAGATGGGTAAGGGTTCCTCAATGACTTTCTACTCTTGTTTCTTGAGTTGTATTATTAGTGATATTATATATATAAGAACATCAACACACTGAAATATTTTGTGAGAAAAAAACTGAAAATATGTGTGCAAAAAGATCAACACTGGAATTTAATCTCAATGAATAAGAATAGTCAATAAAAAATCTTGACAAAGATACAGCTAAATACTGGTCTTGTGGATCAAAAAAATATTGTATACTTTACGCAAACCAAACGAAAGAAATTTCACAGTCAAGCAATGCAAGGTCTTTCAATAGTAATAATATGTGTCTTACCACGGGGTTGGCTCCATTTTGTAGTAGATACCTTATGATGTTTTCTCTCTTGGCTTCTGCTGCTAAATGTAAAGCATTTCGCCCAGCATCGACGGTCATGTTTACTTCTGAGCCCTTTTACATGAAAAGAAAAAAAGGTTTCAAATCAAATATTACCACTATTACCACTATTTGTACTTTGAAATTGAAGTCTAATTTAATCAGATAAAGGCCAAAAATCAATATTAGAGCAATTCTGTCTGTCCAACATTTCCAACAACCGAAGAGATCCGTTTATCAAAATTTATCATAGGTTCTACAAGAAAAAGTATAGTATCATAGGAAATCTTTGGTACGAAATATAGTCAAAAAATATTAATTATCGCTAACACAACTCATTTTTTTCAATCACATACGCGTTTTGGACGACAATACATTTTTAAAACAGCGAATCAACAGGAGACATAATTAAAAGAAGACCTATTAGGAAACTAAATAAGATGTGAAATACAAGTAAAATGGTTAAGAACCAACAGGATCTGTTACTCAGTTTTTACAATAGAACTCCTTGGTGTACAAACTTGGTATCGTGACCAAAGACTGCGGAAAAAGCTATGTAGCCGATAACAAAAGTGTTCGGTTTCAGCTCCCAAAATGCGTCCTAAAATCTTGGCTATTACTAAATAGTTATTGGGTATTTATGTGCTATGACTCTCGTACCGGTTTTTTGAGGTGCTCTATGATGGTTGGAAGAAAACCACTTTTGATGGCAGAACAGAAGTTTTCATGTTCAGCGAATCTGTAGTGATGGCTACTCATCTTGCGATATTATAAAAGCGTATTACAGAGACTTGCAAGCCGACTGATACTGAGAGACAGAAAACACAGCATTTCTTACAAATGAATGTTGATCTGCTGTGACCTTAGCTGCGCGTCGATTCATAAGCTAAATATTTGCATAAATTTAACCTATATACTTAACGCCCATAAAAAACTTCGTCTGTCACTAATAATATCACATTCCGACACATTATCGATCGGTGGGAATATATACCCACTCGAAATGGATATCATAGTACGGAAGTGTTAAATATTAAACAATATTAACGTTCTTTTTTGGCCAGAAAAATTGAATTCAAATAGTCTATTCCCTGCTTGAATTGGGATGCTTATGATCTCGAGTATGGACACACCTAGTCATTGTACATAGTAACTAAGAAAATGACGCGCTGTGATTTGGATAAGTATCTTGATTTTTATCGCTTTACTTGTGATGAGCTGGCTTATCACGTATTGTTACTAATTTGTATATCTTTACTGTACGATCACGTGACAATTGACGTCATCTATTTTAACTCTTATAAACCAGTCACGTTCATAACGTCGACTGACCCTATAAAGAATTCTATGTTCTGAAAGGGTCCTAAAGAAGTTGAAAAGGCACTATTTTAGTTTGATTAATTTTTCTCTCATCACTCTCTCATGAAACAGCTATAGTATTGTGACAGTCATTTTCGTTTCTAAAGTAGTGCATAGCCGAATGTTGTCATTTCTTTTACGTAACAAAAATATTGTTTGTTATGGCTAATCAAAATCTGTCTGTCGAGACTGATATAGCAAGAATGTTCCAAGTTAATTAAGACGGGTCATTTACTACAGGTGTATTTTAAGTGCATTTCATTGTTGGGCTAGAGAAAATAACAAAAATCTATCGAATAACTAGATGATGGCTAGTGAACACTAGCGTGGACTGCGTCGGTGTTCCTAAATGAAACAGTTATCGTAGAATGTAGATGGCTAGTGAACACTAGGCGTGGACTACGTCGGTGTTTCTAATGAAACAGTTATCGTAGAATGTAGATGGCTTGTGAACACTAGCGTGGACTGCGTCGGTGTTTCTAATGAAACAAGTTATCGTAGAATGTAGATGGCTAGTGAACACTAGCGTGGACTACGTCGGTGTTTCTAATGAAACAGTTATCGTAGAATGTAGATGGCTAGTGAACACTAGCGTGGACTGCGTCGGTGTTTCTAATGAAACAAGTTATCGTAGAATGTAGATGATGGCTAGTAAACACTAGCGTGGACTGCGTCGGTGTTTCTAATGAAACAAGTTATCGTAGAATGTAGATGATGGCTAGTAAACACTAGCGTGGACTGCGTCGGTGTTTCTAATGAAACAAGTTATCGTAGAATGTAGATGGCTAGTGAACACTAGCGTGGACTACGTCGGTGTTTCTAATGAAACAGTTATCGTAGAATGTAGATGGCTAGTGAACACTAGCGTGAACTGCGTCGGTGTTTCTAATGAAACAAGTTATCGTAGAATGTAGATGATGGCTAGTAAACACTAGCGTGGACTGCGTCGGTGTTTCTAATGAAACCAGTTATCGTAGAATGTAGATGATGGCTAGTAAACACTAGCGTGGACTGCGTCGGTGTTTCTAATGAAACAAGTTATCGTAGAATGTAGATGGCTAGTGAACACTAGCGTGGACTGCGTCGGTGTTTCTAATGAAACAAGTTATCGTGGAATTGTAAGTTGAACACCGTAGTGAAAATAGAAACTGAAGTTTCGGAAGTTAGTCCTTCGTCGGAGTCAATAGAAAGTAAATTTCTATTTTCACTACGGTGTTCAACTTACAATTCCACGATAACTTGTATCGAATAACTAGCCAAGGAGATATTAGCCTGATCATTACACTGGTGTATTTGTAAACTGTATTTCGCTTATAACCAGCCATCGATTTTTAATTTAATTTATTTATTAATAAACCTATTTGAAATTTATTTAAGAAGTGCTTGATATAATACTTAACAAAATTACACGATTCTGATTGGACAAAAGGGAGTACTATTAAATTCTCTGTAGAGTCAATTAATTTGCTCAATTTTATTGAGTGTATTTTTAACAAAAAAATCGCGCAATCTTCCCTTTCAAATTGAAATTCATAAAGGCTCGTCCAATTTTGAAAACTTTCAAAACACCACTCGTACCTGTAAATTACGAAGTGTACTCGAGATCGTGCGATTTCCTATAATATTTGGGACCTTTGTTGATAGGCTATTTGAAGTAGTCATTTTGCATTGATTAGCTTATGTGCATTTTTGTTATGTTCGACTTCCAGTCCGAGCAAGCATGGCTGCAACTAGTCAAGGCCAAAAAAGTTGTATTGTTTGTATATATGCGTACAAGTACTTTAACGAAATGAATTTAAAAAAACTTGGCAATACAATTAGAGATTTCGAAGTTAAGGAAAAATTGGGCCCAGGTGGTATTGGAGTACATTGTGGGACTGTTTTAGCGGACATATTTCCAAGATGGCGTTTATCTCGCCCCCCAATGCACTGCGATGTCAACTCGACCCAGTTTCTCCTCTCAATTTTATAATAGCTAAGTGTGTCCTTGATGTCTGGAACAACTTCACATCTCACTCAAAAGCTTCATCCTGCCGCTCAGCTGAAATCACAATAGGAAAAAATAGAATATTAAACTACATGTATACATACTAATAATATCCTTATCATTCATAGTATATCCATTTTATCCTTATCAACTCACTCGATCTACTGCAGTTTTGTCAGACGCTTTCTCAGCCAGTTTCAGCGCCTTGTTGTAAATGTCACGCGCCTCGTTGATTCGTCCAGTTAACGAAAGCACATTAGCATAGGATTCTAAAGTATTTAGATCATTTGGGTCTTTCTTGCGAAGCTCTTTGAAGATCGTTGTTGCACTTGAATAGTCTTTATTAGCCTTGTGCGCTGAGGCTAGGTTAAACATTACAATCTAGAAGAAGGAAGTAGATTTTAGTTAAAATTGATTAAAAAAATATTCCTAGATTAATGTATCATATTCAAATATAGACTTTACTAGTTGGTCAAGAACTTTGATTCTATAGGTTTTTTAGTTTATTCGTTTAAATGCGCCAGTTTTGAGTTCTCCGTTGCTCAGAGTTAGGTAGGTAGGTAGGTAAACCTTATTTAAACACGCTTGTGTTATGAGAGAGAAAATTAATGTTTTTACAGACTAAGCTATACATCAGTTTTCTAATTACTATTTCTTATCATATGAAAACAAGATAAAGGACGATCAATTAGCTACTAAAAATATCGATATATAAGATTTCAGTAAGGCTACCATCACGCACAAGTTTAGATAATGGTATGCTTTGAATTTGCAAGTAAACTTCTTAGCTCCTCCCATTAGCACGTACACCTCTGATTTCCACAATGGGCGTGTGGATAAATATTACAATGAAAAGCTATGCTATTTTATATCTCTAATCAATAATAATAATAAAAACAGAGTTCCAGACTTTTGCATCATAAGAAAAAACCTCTTTTACCAAACTGTTTTGGGAAGAGGTAACTGCAATGAGGTACTAGAGCCCCTTATGTCGTAATTTGTAACGCCTTGTTTTATCGTAGAGAGATCTACAAGACAGTTAGGGGCCATTCCATTAAGTATTTCGTACACGTGCTTGGCCTTTGTTTTCTCTCTTTGGTTTTTGAGAGGTTCCCAGCCCAGAGCTTTCAAAGCTTCCTTGTGGGAGTTTCATCATTCATATAAGAGATTACTCTCGCAGATCTGTTTTGAAATTTATGAAGACGTTTAGCGTGACCTTCACCAAGGGTGTACCATACCTCACTACATTAGTGAAAGTGCGGCTGTACTATAGCATTGTGTATGCAAATCATAGTTTCTCTGTCCACGAAGTCTCTTATTTTTCTAATGGCTTCTATACTCGACTTAACTTTTTTAACTATGCTATCAACATGCTCGTCCCAAGACAAAAACTGGTCAATCTCCAAACCAAGAACCTTACTTTGGGTAAATTGTTATATGGAATCTTGATCTATCTCTACATTAGGCTGTGCAGCGATAGTACGCAAGTTATAGTGAGACCAAATAAGCAGAAATTCGCTTTTGAGCGTCGACTTTGTGCAGAATATTGACGTGTTACGTTCCAGTGAAAGTTCGTTGAATTTCCGAGTGTTGTATGGTTAAAATCTGAGCATTCTTGACCTTACCGTTTAGTTTGTATTTGTGAATATGTAGACACTTGTATGAGGCTAAACCTGAGTAAATGAGTCTGTAATCAAGGAATCCAATGGTAATTTGGAACTTGAAAGTGGTCTAATAGACATCTTTACCTTCGTTGTTTGTTGTCCCATTTCAGGAAATGTGATGCCACTCTTACGAATAATTTCTTTCCTATGTAAACATTCTTAAATGTTTTTCATTAAAGATCAATTCTCAGGGGAATGTCACGTGGTCTGAAATGAGCAATTTTCATACGAAGGTAAAGTGGTCTATTCATGTTGCAATTCATACCTTGTCATCCGGGAATTTTTCATGAGCAGCAACAAGTAACGCAATCCCTTCTTTCTTGTGATTGTGTTTAATGAAAGCCTGATAAGCATTATTATAGTGCTCCACTTCAAACTCTCCATTTTTCAGCACCTGTACCATCTCTTTGGCATTACCAGTCGTAGAGTATAGCTCTTGAATCCTTCCAAGGACCATGAGACTTTTTGGAAATCTAGAGATGATTTGAAATGTGAGAAGCTCAATTACATTCTGAAGTATCAATTCATTTTCGAGTCTGGACTTTTTGGTTTCAATCAACTAAACGTCCAACGTTCCGGCTGAGTAAGTATGTTTTGTATAAGGTCATATATCAAATACCGACGTCTTGGGATGTTTAGTTGCTACGTTTTGTAAACGGGCGTAATTATAAGAACTTACTTTTCCATAGCATAGACTATAGTGTGTTCTCTTTTTCTTTTAGGTCTTTTATCAGCCGGTAGTTCTGAATCTAGGTAATCCAGCGCGGCAAAATCCCGATCCGTGGCAAAAGATGCCTTGACAATCCGACCAAACAGCTGTCGAGCTTCTTCATTTTGACCGGAATTCAAATAGTAGTCAGCCATGACTGCGTTTACTCTCTGGATGGATGTATCCATGCGGTGTGTAGCTTCTTTCCTTTCACCTAGTATTTGTGATTCATATATAAAATAAGGTCGGAAGAAAGACCAAGGGTTTCAGACGGGGAGCGGTGAAGTCTGATAAATCAAGTTGTCTACAGTCGCCCACTTCTTGGTGTTTTTTTTCTGGTACAGGCAGGGGATGTTTTTTTTTTGACAGGTTATCCCCAAAAGCAAAACTTTTCAAGTAGAGAATTAGATCATTACGTCATATTAGCTATTCCAAGGTTGCGTAAAAGGGTGGGTCGAGTTGGCATTGCAGTGCATAGTGGGACTGTTTGAGGGGCAAATACAGGACGTTTGCATGATGGCGTCATTGACCTCCACTTTTTATGAGGGAATACGATTGCAAAAAAGAAGAAAATTTGCGAAGTATTATGGTAGTGGGAGTCAAAAGACGCCATGATGCAAAATTAAAGTCCTATAGACGTCATCTCATGTCCTAAATAGTCTCACAATGCACTGCAAAGTAAAGTCGACTCAGTCTATTTCTAAAAGGTTAAAAGGCTAAAAGGTAAGACTACAGGTCAACGTATACGTACCGGCTTTTTTGAAATAAGGATGTGCTTCTGCTGGTTTTTGCATTACTAAGTAAGCTGTCGCGACGTTTTCCAGTGCGTTCAGAGTGTTTAGATGATCTAAACCAAAGGAGTTCTAAAAAACATTTAAAGACCTTTAAAATGTGAGGTCATTCAATAAGAACATTTATCATTTGGCCCGTATCTGTCCGTACCGGGCGCGCGCTCTTAGAAAAAAATTCGGGAAAATGGCGCGAGCAAGGTCGTACGAAACCGTATGAATCCGCCCGAATTTGCGCGCTTTATCATTTTTAGCTTTTATTTACTATTTATTTACTATTTACTTTCTTTCTTTTATTTATTTTTTGTTATTATTTTCGTGATGGTTATATGATAAAATGCTTATTAACTGAGTAAGCTCGGGCCTTACGGGAAAATATTTGGCTCTCGGTCCGTACGGCATCACCTCGAGCCAAATATTTCCCGCAAGGCCCTCTCACTCAGTCAATGAGTACATAATCTTCCCGTTCTACGATGCCGATAATTAGTTGCGTATTGATTTTCTAGCAATTTTCCAGCTGGTTATCAGGTTTGTTACTAAGAGTACTGGGGAGTGAATAATGTTCGGAGTACAAATATTATTTTAGCGGTTTTATTGCGTTCTTTCTAAAGGCACGCGTGGACGTCAATCAAGGCGTTTAAATGACTTTCTAGGTGCACCAATATGGCTGCCTTCTCACGTAAGTGAAAATGCTCTTTTAATAAGCACTCTTACAACTTCATCGTAAGGCTAAATATTTTAAATAGAAATTGTTTGCCTCTACTTTTGCTTAGTAATGACCCAAAATGCAAGTGTTTCAAAACACCCAGAAACTGATGAAACACAAGGCAACAGGGAAATGATCGATGAATAAGATGATCAAACCTCGTAAATTTGGGCGGCTCTTTTGGAGTATTCTGCTGCTTTCTCTGATTGATTGAAAAGTAGGAATGCTGAATAACTCAACAACGTTTGTGCAACTTCATGGTGGTTTTCACCGTACGCATTCTCGCGGATTTCCAAAGCTCTGAGAATATGACAGGAATTAGGATTATACATTATCATATCCCCTCTATTAACTATGATTATACTTATCATTCCCTACCCATATCACCCCTACCCCTTAAATGCACAAATATAGATGCATCACTTTCGTATGCGTCATAATTTCTGTGTTCCTTGATTACAAACTCGTTTACTTAGTTCAGTAGCCTCATTTCACTATCAGAATATTTACCAATATCAACGATAAAGTAAAGAATGTACAACTTAAACAATGCAAACAAGCACCTTACCATAGCAACGAATATGAAACAAAGGAATTATATACATGACTCGAGGCTAGGAGTTGATAAACACAGGGAATCCATGTTGTAGCCCCTGACTAAACGAGTAAACATATCTCCAGAAAAATGTTTAATGCACGTATGATTCCCCGATGTTTCCAAGTTTAGTCACATGTGAAACATTGCTGCACGCTACGTCTTTGATGTGCGACACAAATATTTCATGCTTGCAAGACGGTTGGAAACAATGTTTCCCGATATTTCCTTAATTAGCACGAAAAGCAACATTTTAAAAGTTCGTTACTTTATAGCCACGCTCGCTTTATCTTGTCAAAAAAGATAGAGGCCGAGAAGGCGACGGTAGTGAACAAGAAAGGGCGCATGCGCTAACCGATGTTGAGAGAACATGTTTCCCGATGTTTCCTGACAGTTTTGGAACATTTAAGGAAACCTTGTTTCCTCGTTAATTAGCCATGGCCTAACAAAACACACCTTACGTATAGAGGTTCTGCATCCTCATACTTATCCAATTTGCGGTACGCCATAGCAAGGTTCAGCATGGTGCCTCCAACATCCGCTGGTAGACTGCCAAAGAAGGCTTCCTCGTATATCTAATAATATCCCAAAAAATTACGTGTAGACCTTTCCCGAATTCGCTTGA
This sequence comes from Actinia equina, assembly GCA_011057435.1. NCBI lineage: Eukaryota > Metazoa > Cnidaria > Anthozoa > Actiniaria > Actiniidae > Actinia > Actinia equina. Next base: position 754,712 of record WHPX01001440.1, on the reverse strand, counting down.
TGACCACGAAACAATGGTTTGAAGTCGAGACTGAACTTTATTCTTTGTTCTATTCATCAAGTTCAACCTCGACTTCAAACCATTGTTTCGTGGTCATCCATCCATTGGAAACAATCGTTTTTCCATTTCAGATCACATGTCATTCCTTAGAGTATCATTTTTGTGTTTAACGAGAAGACGCATGGCCATGGAGAGAAATAAAATAAAGAATCTCATTAAGAGAATGATACATGATCTGAAATTTCTTATTCACATTCACAACAAAAAAGAAAACTTATGCCAGAGTAAACAGAACCTATAGCGCCTGAATGCAAAGCTACCCACACAAAGCTCAAATCGCACAAAGCAACATGGTTATAATGCGAGAAAAGATCACTCATCTTATAATTGTTTTTCAATATGGCGGCAAACGATCACGTGACTCGTACTCACTTTCAGCGACTCTTTTAGCTTTCCTACCGCGTCTTCCCATTGGCCCAACGCGTGGTAAACACTTCCAATATTATTTAGCAATTCAGCAATTTCACGTTGCGGAGAGTGCGCTTCACGATGTTTATCCAAAGATCGTTGATAAAAGTTTAGAGCCTAGAGAAAGAAATGGTTAAAAGTAGATAAAGTAGCGAATTAGCTCCACTCACAGGTTCTATAAGAATGAGCTGAAAAAATCAAATTGACTAAAGAAATGACATATGTAATCTCATTTCTTTTCAAATGTTTATTCATGGCATAATCAAATTTAGTCGAGAGCGAGATCAGTGCGGAAACCAGAGACTTGGATACTATAGGGACTAGCCATACTGTATCCTGACTTACTCCGTCCCAATCTTTACAACGTCAGTGACACTAATTTTTGAGAAAAAATTTATCATCTAAATGGCAACGAGTCTTAATTTAAGTAATATAAAACGCGCGCGCATGTCTCTGTACTATGATATAAACACGTTGGGTAGAGGACGAGCTTAAGAACATGAGGCGTAGCAGAGTGTTTTTCTCGATTTTCGAGTGCTATAGGCACCCAGAGTGATTATATCAGCAGAGAGACATAAGCGTAATATTTCTTTTATGAAATATTTTTGAACGATTTTGTGCGAATCTGTCTCTGTCCTCTGATATAAACACGGTAGCCAGCCAATCAGATCACGCGTTATATGTCAAATATTTTTTAAACATTATTATTATTAACGTCTTACCTCCTGATACTTAAACTGCTTGAAATTCAAAACCCCAAGACCATTAAGGGTTTTTGCCAGACTCAATGTCCCATCTTTCATGCTGCGCTCAAACCTAAATACAGAAATTAGTATCAAACCATAGCAAAACTCGCACTGGATACAATATTTATAAGTCAAAACCAATAGATCTCTTCGTCCAAGATTGCGAACTTGCATTTACGAATATTGCGTACAGCATTTAATCCAGCACTAGATCTCTACCTTGGGCGTAGTACGTTTCCCCATTTCGGACCGCGTGCAATTCTCTTGAGAATAAGATTTTTTGCTTGAATCGTATTCATATTCATGTATCTTCTTATGTGCCACCGTTAAACACAGAAATGATACTCTAGGGAATGACACATGGTCTTGAGAATATGATTCTTTGTTTGAGTAATATATCCATATTCATGTGTCGCTTCATGTGCCACCGTTAAACAAGGAAATGATACTCTAGAGAATGACACGTGATCTGTAATAATCAGAAACGTTACATCGAAGCTAAAGAGGAAATTAGATTGAAACTGTTGAAACCTTACGATCCTCACGAGATAGCGGGAAAAGACATTACGTGAAAGCAAAGAAAATCATAGTATGACAGTTGAATTTGCATTTTTGTTGGTCACTATTTTTTTAAATCGATCAGGGGTTGATCAAGGAATTATGTTAGTGGGGAGAAGGTGAGGGTCCCATATAAAAAAATGTATACAGATGTGTATAGAGATATTGTGGATCCCTACGAAACAGCTGCGCAACAGTAATTGCAGGACACCTTCTTGTATTCGCCCATCTAAATACATAAACAATACATACTTTTCTTTTAGTTCCAGTACTTCATGATGAAGTATGTCTGCTTTATCAAACTGCTCCGTGTCCACATAATGACAAGCTAGAGTATTCCCAATGTTACAGAATTTGTCAGCAAGGACTGGATCGCCTTTAATATCCTCAATCTTATGAAGGGATTTCTGTAATGACAAAAAAAAAGCCACTTACAAATTTCAAAAAGCTTTAAGCTTCCTCGCAGGTGGCGTATTATGGTTAATTGAAAAAAAACTTTGACTCATTGATATTGGGCGGAGAACAATAAAAAGTAAATATATGTACGTACAGTCATTTGTAAAGCACGTTCAAGAAATGGTTCAGCTGCTTTGACGTGGCCTGCATCGATGAGGAATTGTGCTAAATCATAGACAAATGGAATCATCTGCAAAAACAAGAGAATGACATATTAAACTATGTATATCTAGCCTCTTGCTGAATAGCAAGTTCTCAATAACAAAATGTATGCCCTATGCGATACCTCTCAGATATGCCGTAGTTAATGGAGTGGAATGGTTTGGAAACTCCATAGAATAAAGCTATTGTTTGCTATTAATGTTGAATCGTACCATCACATGTTACTGACCGTGCACAACGAACTAAAGCAAGATGGCTGAAAATACTCATTTCCTTATCATTTTCACGTATGAACATTTTGAAAGTGAAAACTTTCATTTCTTTGACCAAAACCATGCGAATGACTATTTCCGCGTAGATACAGCTAAGTTACTAGACGATAAATAAAAAAAGCATCAAAAAGGACAATTTCCTATTCAATAAACAATTAATAAAAAAACTTCTATATTCCCTGATGCTGTGAGCAAATGGAGCAACTTTTCCTTCACTGCGCACTGTCAAGGTCAAATAACAATGTATAAAAACGAACGAAAACCTAAAACAATAGGTTTCCCAACCATTCCGCTCCATTAACATTAGTCATCAAACAATCAGTGTCGTTTTCTCGGGATTCCTATGGTAAACAGCTTATCAAACAACGGTCACCCTGTGCTCTTCTCCAGTCTTTTCTTGGACAAAAAAAAAAATAAATGGCCGACTTAAAATGTGTAAGTTGTGATAAAAGTTACCTCGAAAAAAATACCTCAACATACCTCAAACTCCAAATATGGTAAGTTGTATCCATATATGGACATAGAAAATGGCTGAGCAAAAACGACACTTTCCATAAAGCAATTGCTTGATATGGATATGCTTAAGACATATTCCTAATTATTTTATAGACAGTGTTTGTCTGGTGTTTTACTGGCAAATACGCCACTCGTATTTTTCGTACAAACTACATCCAGGACCTGAGTAATATTTTCCATATCTTCACTAGTGAGGATATCGATGACGTATTTTTCAATGTTTTCAACGAGTTTCAAGTTGTTTGTGAATGTGCCTATCGCTGCTCTCACTCGCGAAATATTTTTACCACTCGAAGATGAACTTCATATCTTCGCGCCACAGTGTAACATCCTCTATATATAACCAAGAACTCGGGAAAAACTTCGACCAAGGGAGAGGCGCAACAACTCTACTCATATATGCAACCGAATCTAGAAATTGCAAGGACCAGAGACCCCAGAGGTGAGAGGCAAGTGCTTTACTGCTAACTCCCCCCCCCCCCCCCCCCTCCTACTGACTTAACATTACGTTAACCTCTGCTGCAATTCTGTATACCATATCTAAAGCATATTTAGAGTTTTCTCCTTTATCTTCTCCCTCGTTGTAGAACAACGCAAGCTGGTCATCGATTACTTTCTGTTGTTTGGTAACTATCTGGTCATCCAGACAAACCAGTTGTATTCCAGTAGGCTATTAAATCATACTTGCTTAGGCCACTAAAAGCAAGACAAAGGAAAACTATCAGTGATATCACTGTAGATTTAGCACGATATTGGTATGATATGGTGTGGTGTGGTGTGGTGTACCGCTATGAAATAGTGTAGGTATTGGTATGATGTGCTGTGCTGTGCTGTGCTGTGCTGTGCTGTGCTGTGCTGTGCTGTGCTGTGCTGTGCTGTGCTGTGCTGTGCTGTGCTGTGCTGTGCTGTGCTGTGCTGTGCTGTGCTGTGCTGTGCTGTGCTGTGCTGTGCTGTGCTGTGCTGTGCTGTGCTGTGCTGTGCTGTGCTGTGCTGTGCTGTGCTGTGCTGTGCTGAAGTGGGATAGTGATTCAAAGTTATTTCGATATAGGTTTAAAATTTCAAAAAAAAACAAAAATTGAATATCCTACTCTTTTAACGAATAAAAGACTGCTGGCTTGAGAATACATTCCACCAAACGATCTTTGTCCCCTAGCTTGGTCAAAAGCCAAGGAAGTTCCAAGTAGATTCTAGAAGGTATCTCTGTGTTGTACAGAGGACTGCGCTCCTGAAGATGAAAAATACAAAATTGACTGCTCGTGGTTACTTTTTCGATTGCTTGTTTTGTTTGTTTGTTCGCCCCTCTATTTTCGTTTAATCGTTCCTCTTTGCTCGTTCCTTTTCGTTCGTTTTTTTTTTGTTCGTTCGTTCTTTCTCCCCCCCCCCCCCCCCTGCCTTCTATTTCGTTGGAGTTCGTTCTTTCATTTATTTTCGTTGCAGGTTCGTTTGCAGTTTCGTTCGTTCAGTTCGCTCAGTTCGCTCAGTTCATTAGTTTGATTGTTTTCGTTTAGTGATCAGTTCGTTCATTCATTCATTTTCGATTCGTCGTTCGTTCGTTCTTTCGTTCATCTGTTAGATAAAATCTAAATGCTAAATTACAAAACTAGTGGTGTAAGGGAAGAATAAGAGAATGGCTTTCATATAGGAATATAGAGTTTCCTCCTGCGGTTTCCACCCTGTGTTTGCTGTTATTATCACCATTTTTCTTCTTTTTTGATGCTGTTTGATTTTAGTTTTTGCACAGTTATTTTGGGAAGTTATAAAAGTTAGTAATGCATGTCGACAGCACACCTTGAGCTTTTCGTCAAAATAGTGGGCAATTTTAAGAATGTACTGCTTCTTCTTGTCGTCCTCTTTGAAATAACGCTCTTCTATAGCTTCTCCAAGCTCCTTAAAGGAAAAGCTACGAAATACGAGAATAGTTTGTGAATTAGTTCAGTAGAAAGTTACTTGAGTTTAAAGCTGAAAATTAATTTGCTAATGGCAAGCAAGAATAAATCAGGGCCTTCGACTCTCGACAAATGGTACCCGCGTCTACCGGAGGAACCAAAGATAGCGGGAAAAGTAGATTACTTAATTAGAAGACGAGGGTAACTGAACTTTCGATCGGAATTTTGTTTTCCTACCGGAATTACTGTTGTTGTTTTTTTTCGGGGTAAATTGTAAGCGTTTCTAGTATTTTATTGGATAAAAATAAAGACATTCCTGGCAGTAATCACGTACCTGTAAAGGCCATCCCGATCAATCAAAAAGTCATCCATTGCAAAGAAAATGGACGACCACACTTGATTTGAGATACCAAGAATAGAACGAACTTCTTTTTCAGATAGGCCATTCCTTGCCAAATGAATACAGCACGTGATCTGATAATAATAGCATGCAGGATAAGCTTGGATGCAAGAATGTGTATTGTATTTGAATTTATTCGTCCATCCCATTCATTCAACCTAAAGGTGCTGACATACGGTGCAACATTGAAAGCAACCAATTTTAATCGGGTTGTCACACATTGCAACAAAATCACGCATCATCGCTTGTGTCAGCCTGATATGTTAAGATATTTGGTCAGCAGTCATAAATTTCTTGCAAGCTGATTGGCTGGAAATTTCAAGATGTTGCAGGTAATGTTGCAGCCATGTTCACATGATGAAATTTGTTGCTTGCAATGTTGCAAGAGAAGAGCGCGATCCAACTTCAGTTTTGTTGCATGCAACGTTGCGTACAACAGGTTTGGGGTAGACACACGCTGCAACAGTCCTGTTGCGTGCAATGTTGCACCGCGTGTCAACACCTTAATGATCCATTCATTCCATCTATCAATGTCATTCATTCGTCTCATCCATTTATCTAATCTTTTCCTAACATCCATCCATTCATCTCATCCATCCATATATACGTCCGTCTGTATTTCTTAATCCCTTACCTCCTCTGCTAGGTTTCCAGGGTAATCTTCTGGGTTGTAATCTTTCTCGATTCGTTCAAGATACTTCAGAAACAAACCTTTTGTGCTGAAAAGAGCACCATTCATTCATAAGTATTCAAAGCTCGGCTTTGTTTGGGCTATAAAAATTGCCTCAATAGATAAATTTTGAATTCGTCAAATACTGTGTGTTTCTTGCTCAGAGACTCATTTGAATGTCAAAATATTCACAAATACCAACAGAAACGTAAAGAGTGCACAACTCCAACAAATCAAACACTGAAATTGCATTGGAACATTTTGATTTTTTACAAGGTTTTATGTCGGCTCACACTGCGCAACAGAAAATCATAGCTGGAGTATTACGGTGTATGACATTTGTTGGTTTTGAAGATGCCGATAAAAAATATAACTGTCCCGATACAACACTTACTCGTTTGCCTGGATAAGGCTATCAATGTAGGAATCCAACTGAAAGAACTCACCAAAACTGACAAGTTCCTGTCACAAATAATTAAAACACACACACAAGATCATTTTATTATGAAAGTAGTATGTTTTCTGCTCATTATAATAAACAACCACTTTTTCGAAACCTGAAACAACCTCTTGGTTGGAAGTCAAAAACAAACCAATACGTCCAATTCTACTTTCTTCTGTGAGATTGCTGTGGTTTTGAGTAAAGATAATCTGAGAATCTATCTAAGGTTTCGAAAAAATTTGAAGGCAAAAGAAGAGTTTTGATAAATTAATTGTGCGCATGGCTTTTTGACGTTAGCTTCTGCGTTTGGGTTGGCTAGCGCACATGAAGGGATTTTAATGCCAAAGCTTTCGTATTTTATAATGAGTAATGGAGTTCAATGATTGGTTGATTAATTGATTGATTGATTGATTGATTTCATTGATTTTGCAGGGATTTGTCCCTTAAATGAGTCACGATCTCATTTTATCCCTGCAACCTGAAGCACGAACTTAAACTAGTTACTCTTCTTGCAACTTCTCAACGGGACAAAAAATCATATCAGTTGAAGGGAATATTGTCCCTGCGGCTTTATCTGCTACAACCTCTAGACTCTATTATATTAGTTATCACTAATGACATACCATGAGAAGAATTTCCAGGTAGAGAGGATTTTCTGTTTGTTTTTGAGCGAAGACTCTTTGTTGCTGCTCCTTGGACAAAGTTTTCCCGCGCTTTTTTAAGGCAGTCTAAAATATTCAATCAACATATAGAGTAAGGTGACAACTACTTCTTTCAAGCAATGTCACGCTTTGACCATTTCTGTCACGCAATATATTAATTTAGAGACATCTTGCACATGGTACTCAACTCTCCTGGAACGACCGGTGTCACACAACCGTCCCGCAAAGAATTTTCCAATTTCCGATCACGTGTCATTCATTCTCTTGACAATAATATTTTTTGGGTAGAACTGTATAGATATTCATGTGTCTTCTCATGCACAACCGTTAAACAAAGAAATGATACTCTAGGGAATGGCAAGTGTTCTAAAAGGGCAAAACCTATTGCAGGATCAAACGTTGTTTGCAAACTTCAAAATGTTGGGCGCAACTTTTATATCTGAAAAATACACAGAAGCACTTACCAGCGCCATTTGCTCTCTTTCCTTCATATCGAGTAGGCTTGTGTAAATTTTATGGTACGACCTCTCTCTAAGCTCGTTGATGTTGGCTGAATCAGATGTTAGGGTAGATACTATCAGATAAACACAACGTGGAATATCTTTAGGGAGCCAGTAAAGAGTCTGAAAAATTAAATATACGTAGTTCATCATGAGTGACGTACCTACGATTATATCTTAGATAAACCCTATATATTATAGTACAATCAATCATAGTAAACCTTTTTGGGTATAAATATGATGCATTGTGTTCTAGCTTGAGTAAAAGGAAACACCATATAAGGCATGGTGAAAGATGACGTTTGTATCCAAAGGAAGCCAAACGAAAAATGCCCTTTATTTCTCAATTACTTAAATTTACTATATGTAAAAAACGAGTTTGGCCTCCCTGTGATATCCCTTCTGCTTCTCGCCACGAAATATCTTGATAATGGTAAATCTAATAGCCATCATTCACGAAAATAATCAAAGGTGTTTGCCCTAGACTCGCTGCACTTTGAGTCTTTCTCGCTGAGGCGCTGACCAAGAGAAACGCAGTCTGTCATGGCGATAGAAATGAAAGAAAACGTACATTGACGTATTGTATTTGAAGACAACAATGCATGGAGTAAATATATGTTCAGTCTCTCGAACCAGAGTCTATATAATAGATGAAACATTGAATTGGGGTTTAGAAGTTGAATTTTTAAGCAGAAAAATCCTCACAAGCACAGGAGAGTACCAACACTAGCTACTCTATTCACACACAACATCGCCCCCGCGATTCGAATGATAAGAGCTCGCGCATTACAGAAGCGCACACCAACCATCCATGAATCTTACTCACTTTCATGGTCTGCCCCAACTTGTCCACTTTATTCAGTGCATCTATTATGATGAATGCTTTGGAACCGGTCTCTTTGACTCGACGCATCAGTCCAGCTAGTTTACGTAAAAGCTCGCGCATGTCGTCATTAGGATCGGAAGCAAAGCCGTTGTCGTGTACAACTCGATCTTGAAGCTCGTCATTTAGTTCGTCTACTATACGCGACATGATGAAATCAGGGGCTATAGGATTAAACAAAAATCAATGTCATAGTCAATCCCTGAAACAACCTCAGGGCTGATCTAAGTCAGAGCATGGCTAGCTCACAGATTAAACCCTGAAACAACCTCTTGGATGATCTAAGTCATGGCATGGCTAACCCATAGATCAAACCTTGAAACAACTTCTGGGCTGACCTAAGTCAGGGCACGCCTAACACTTAAAAATTCGGAATATTAAACTCAAATAAAAAAATCGCGAAAGTAGCGGGCTTTTCGTTTTTCTACCCTGTCGCGCTTCCCAACTTTTGATCCCCATTTTTAGTTCTGATGATTCAAAGCCTAGTAAGAACTTAAAAACTAAAACGTCCTGCCAAACCTGTTCCTCTGCTTGTTGAGCCAACGAAGTGGTAAATGACGATATCTTGAGGGTTTCTCATCTGATGTAAGGTCACCCAGTTGCTCAGCATACAAGACTTGCCGCTTCCTGTAACAAAAAATGCACAAACTCACAGGATATTAAGTGAACAAATTACAAATCGCTCGCGCACGGACCCCAAGGCCGCTAAAAACCATTTTCCTTTCAAAGCTTTTGCGTGCTTTTTTTGTGGTAAAAAAAGAAATTTCTGATGTTTTTTATGGTCATATGGCCCCTTATTTACCACGACATGCCTTTAAAAGGAGGTTGCGTGAGCTTCAAGTTCATGAAAGCCAACTATAGTTCTCTCAACATCATACCTCCATTTCCAAGTACCAGAACACGGTTGGCCTCTTCGTTTTCCTGATGCAAGAGGTATTTATCAATCTCATCGAGGTATTTCTGGCCACCCACGTCGTTACCACCCATACCCAGTCTGCTGGCCAGGAATATATCATGTTGCAGGCTTTCTTCTTCTCTTTCTGTGAGCTTGACGGCAGGGCGAGACAACAGAACCTCCTTGAAGTATTTTTCAATCGTTTCAAACATTAAGCGTGCTCCTTCTTTGGGTGTTGGGTAGCTCATGTGGACTGCAAGACACTGGAAGTTTATATATCAAACGACGTTAGTTGAAGAATACTACTGGTCTATCGTTCTTTCAACTATGCGTACTTTCTATCCAATGCATTTACACATTCACCCATCCAATCATCCGTCAGGTTATCTATCCATAATCTACCCGTCCATTCATTCATTCATTTATTTAATCCGTCCGTCCAACTTTTCATTAATAACATTCATTAATAACATTCCTTCCTTCTTTCCTTCCTTCCTTCCTTCCCTTATTTTCTTTCTCACCTTGTCTCTTGTTTGTTCTATTCTCTGTTTTAGATCAGCAAGTCGTTCAGCAGCATGTGGACCGTCAGTTGATGCAACAAACTTCCTGATTTCTCTTTCATTACCAGTCTTTTTTGCTTCTTCTAACTTCATGTCATCGTAAGTCTAAAGTAAATCCAAAAAATGTTTAGCAACTTCGAGAATCGTTGGTTCATTCTCTCTTCTTTAATCCTCGTTTCAGAAGTAAAGTGCTTTGATACTACAAATCTCGTACAGTCTTGCGCCTCCCCTTACAAGCAAACTACTCCTATCCCCCCTCACCCACCTAAGTTTCACTAGCCATCATCCACCTAAGTATAGAATGATTGTCGCTTTTCTTAAAAGAGTACGTGACACACTACCATCCACAGAATTTGTCAAGGCAATCGCAATTAAAAAACCGTGCGTGCGCGCTCTAAATGCTGGATGGAAAAGTGTCAGATCGACGACTTAAAATATATTTCAATATAGACTGCGAGCGCTCCCAGTTTTCCCTCCAGAGCTCCAATCTCCGCGCGCGTCCACAGGAATCCCAAAACACTCGTCTTTACTAAGTGTAATTTTCATATACTATGAAAGTGTTCAAAATGTTCGAGAACGGCCTTTTAACATATTTACATGATATAGTCAAATTGGGATTCTGGGGTACGTGACTTTTCAGCTATTTCAGTTATCCTAACACTTTTTAGCTTTAACGCTCTCTCTCCCTCCCTCCTTACCAAAAAAGAAACTCTCTAATTTCACTTACTTTATCTCTAAAGAAGAAACAAGAAGCTCTGGCACCAGGGTTTCTAAGGTGACCGTGTAGATACTCTAATTCCGTCACGCTTTTGTCACGGTAGTCGTTCAGCCAGGGATAGAACTCTGCTGCAACGTCGAAACTTTTCTGGAGCAGTTTATCTTCACCATGCCAACCATACCGCTGAAAATAAACACACCGAAAAGCAAAAAGTATAAATGTGACTCGACTCAAAATCTTAAACCTGTAAAACCGCAAGACATATTGCGCTCCCTTAAACAGCCCCAACATTAAGCACGCGTCCTACTCTAAACCACTTTTCCGCGGTCATTTACCTGTCCAAAAAAACCAACGATCATATCAGACCTATTCATTTCATTGAGGCAAACCTTGATAGTGACAGCACTGGACGACATCTCAGACGTAATGCCCCACCTCAAATCGACAGGAATAAAATCATACCCAGCCTTATTACACATACTCTCGAGTCGTGGCCAGTACTTCTTGGTTAACTCCTCTCGTTCCTCTTCGAGACCTCCAAATGGAGAACTGAAGAACACTCTGGCGGTTTTGCGCTCCAATCGCTGACGGCGTTCCTGTTATTGGATCATTATTGATTATAATCATTAGTGACTGGACATAAAGGAAAGGAGGTGGGGAGGGGGGGGGGGGAGGGGGGGGTAGAGTAAACATATATTTAAACTTGAATTAGCATGAAGGTTTACACAATTAATCCGTAGATTGAAAGAATGATAATGACGGCAAAAACCCTCCATATTTCCACTTGAATTTACTTATCGCCAAAGGTCTGACAATTAGGGACTTTAAGATTTGCAAAATCTGGGACGGCGATGTCTACCGGAAGTGTAAATTACTTCACTTTGGGGTTTCGCGCCTTAAAAGTCTGTCTTCCCTGTGGATGAGTTGACTTTAGCGACAATGTTTTGAATAAAGGCTCTAATGAACAGAACCCCAAAAAGAAATTATTTACACTTCCGGTTGACGTCGCCGTCGTAGATTTTGCAAATTTAAAGTCCCTAATGACAACCGTTATCATCACAGAGCTTGCAAAGGATTAGTGAGATCATACGTATACGATTATAAGTTTTGAAAGGTAATGCAAAATGTGTATAAGAAAAACTCACATCGATCTATAGACTATAGCATTCTTTAATAGTCGGGGTATCTTAATAACTGATGGAGTAAGAAACTTTGGAAGTACTTTTACAAATATCGTGACAAAACCTAGATTAACACACTAGCTAGGGCCAATATTGTTTATAGACAAAGTATAGTAAAATTTAAAAATGAATGTGTCAATTCAGAACTCAAAATTACTAAATGGCCGGCAGTCGAATTTAAAAAAGAAAATTAAGGTTATGCAAACCAAAAATTCAAAACCTAATACCCTAGCTCGATACTGACAACCGTCAAGCGATTGCATTTCTTGTTCTAGAACGAAACAAATCGTGCTTCGTTTGAGGCCCGGGCATATCATATTGTTGTTTCCATGCACACATTTTTCGTCACATATGCACACTGCCGGTCACAGAACTCAAATTACTAAATGGCCGGCAGTCGAATTTAAAAAAAAAAAAAAGGTTATACAAACTTAATTCCAAACCGCACCCGTAGCTCGATAAAGATCCGCCAAACGATTGCATTTATAATATTCACTTACTATACCATTCCTATTTCTAGTGTTACCGAATTTTAAATTCCACACTACTATGAAAAACAGAAAATATATTAAAAATTAAGTATTCTAAATTCTACAAGTTATTTGTTATCTTTATTCATAGAAACGACGATCGACGTATCTTACCTCTAGCTTTCTTCCCATTATTACAGCAGAAAAGCTTTCTTTAAGTTGGTTCTTTCGAAGTCTATTCAGTACTTCAGTCAAACAGTCTCATTTACAATCCTTGGTATTTTCTATCCTTGTTTTAAGAGTGAAGTTGGCGGTGACTGAATGTTTCAATAAGTTTGCTTTGAGTCAGAAATCCTTTCATGCATGGCGACTGCACAAGCTTCGTAATCAAATTCAGTGTAATTTTGCCTAAAACTTTAAGTAATCAGGAATCAGGAATAACGTTTCCACAGAAATACTCCAGAACTTTCTGCTAATCAGCCAGAAATCCTAATACACGGAAAATATTTCTATATTTGAGAAAGAAACAGGTTGAAGACTGAATAATAACTGTAAGCCGTGACCTGAAACGGTGGACATTGTCACGCCATTCTGAAGTTGTTATGCGAAGTATTCCTTTGACGTCATTGTGACGTCATTTTAGAATACAACCGAGTTTATTTAGGCCCCGTCCACGCTATGCCGGATGAAATTAAATCCGCAAATTTCACACCGAAACCGAAAAAAAAGTTTTCCGTCTACACATGAAAATGGACAAAATATTTCGCGTCCACACTATTCCGATCAGAGGCGGCAAAAACGCTTCATTGCACATCTGAGCATGTGCATCGAAGCTGAAATTGAGCCCGCGGTGAATTTTTAGCCTTCCCGCCATGTTCCCATGACAATCATGACGTCATCGCATTCGAAAAATTTCGGGTACGAAATGTTCTCCGTCCACACTAATACGGTTAGCCGGTGTTTTCAAATTGTTCCACTCTGGAGACCGTATTCGAAAAAAAATGTTCTCCGTGAAGAATTGTTCCGGATTCGCCCAGACTAGTGTGGACGGTAGGCCTAACCGAATAAATAAAAATTCGGATTCAAATTTCTCCGGCATAGTGTGGACGGGGCCTTAATCTTTTATTGTGTTTTTGAATGCCTTGAATGAATTCGTGCACAAAGTTTACAATTCTATCTTTCGTTTGAACTTCAGCAAAAATGCTATGCAATGCGCATTAATACTATAGGCGTGCGCATGCATGGCGTAAGAATGGGGAGAGAGATTTTAAAAGAAGATCAATGCACTCTTCCCTTCCTTTCCTTTCCCTTCCCTCCTTTTCCCTCAAAAACAATATGTTCCCATTTCATTTATGTTTCAGAATTTCATGAATACGGTCATTCAATAAGACCAAATTGAGTGTGAAAAATCAAGGAGAAAATGTCAGATAAGATCAAAATTTTCTTTATCACTATAGTCAATTTATTAAATATTACAAATTAGTTAATAATATCACATCCAGGGCTTTATCTACGACCCCTCTTGTTCTTGTCGTTCTTTTTCTGTTGCTTCTTGGATCGTTTGGTATCGTTTTGACGTTCACTTCGTTCTATTTCTATTTGTACCTCCCTCATCAGCTCTTTTACTATCTCGGCTCTATTTCTAGAAGAAGAATGAACAACATTCATTACTAGATTACTCTGCTATGATTGCTGTTGCTGTTGCTGTTGCTGTTGCTGTTGCTGTTGCTGTTGCTGTTGCTGTTGCTGTTGCTGTTGCTGTTGCTGTTGCTGTTGCTGTTGCTGTTGCTGTTGCTGTTGCTGTTGCTGTTGCTGTTGCTGTTGCTGTTGCTGTTGCTGTTGCTGTTGCTGTTGCTGTTGCTGTTGCTGTTGCTGTTGCTGTTGCTGTTGCTGTTGCTGTTGCTGTTGCTGTTGCTGTTGCTGTTGCTGTTGCTGTTGCTGTTGCTGTTGCTGTTGCTGTTGCTGTTGCTGTTGCTGTTGCTGTTGCTGTTGCTGTTGCTGTTGCTGTTGCTGTTGCTGTTGCTGTTGCTGTTGCTGTTGCTGTTGCTGTTGCTGTTGCTGTTATTAAGACGAGGGAGTACTCAATTCTTTATCAATTTGTTTGTCTTACCTTTCGTTTTGTAAATTCTTGGCAGCCATCACGCAATAATGAAACACGAAACAAAATATCATGAGGTATAAGATATACGTGCCCAAGGACTTGTAATCGATGCGCATGATCACCATGATTATGAGATCAAACAGGCCGTGTGCCTTCTCATTCCTTTTTTGAAGAACTAGATATAAAAGAAAGTTAATAAGTTTCTGACATCAAGAAAAGATCCATTTGATCAGCTTGTGTGCGCGTTATATTTTCCCATTTCAGACCACTTGTCACTACTCTTGAGAATAAGATTATTTGTTTGAACAGTAAGGATTTTGTAACGCATGGTAGTATTGTGGGGATGAAGTTGTGGACGCCTGGTGACATTGATAAATAATTCTTCCAACGGTGACAGCAAAAAGAAGTATTTTGTTCAACTAAACTCGTTAAAATACCATCAACTCACCATGATCCATGCTCAAGGAATCTTTTCCCAAACTCATTTCTATTTTCTTGCTAATAATTGGAGTAAAACTGCTCGACAAAAGCAAACAAACAAATATCACAGTAAACCCGCCCATCTTTCTATCCTATCTTTCTCGCAGATTTTCGCAAAATGAATCGAATCTATCTGTGACGCACTTTAATTCGTCATCAATGACTGAAAATAGTGACGTCAAAACACAGGGTGACCACTTGCGGCAATGCAGAGGTACAACACATTCTTATTTTCCCTCCGCATGTTTTACTTTAAAAGGCTTTTTGAGTTGAAAATAAAAATAAATCCCATACAGGGGAGGAGTTTTATAAAGGTCTGAATTTTTAAATTATTCATTTTTATGTGGCTGTGCGCGCGCTTCATTAAAAAATGGTGCAGAGCTGCACACAAAAAAGTTTAAATAAAAACGCGCGCGCAAGATTCACTATCATCTCATGCCTCAAGCGGCAGTAAATTTGAAACATTGACCTCGAAAGATGTCTCTAACACGACCGCAGGTGTGTCGAATCGTGTTTGGCCTGGCTTTGGCATGTATCAAGATCTAAGCAGACCTAGCTTTGCTCAATTTTCTTGGCTGTCAGAGAGAGTCCACACGACCATGCAAGTTAACTGATCTTATCAACCTGCTACTTGCATGCGCAGGGTGTGTAATTTTGTTTGTGTGTGTGCGTCATGGGGGTGATATTGAATATTGATTTGGGAATAATATTCTTTAAAACTTTTATGTTTTTTATTATAAGGTGCTGGTTATCAAGCTTGATTTTTTGGTATCACAAGTTTTATCGTAGCACGAAAGAAGCAGGAGCGTTTGTTACGTCCTTGTGAATGTTGGTTTGTGATTATGTGTGTTTAAGGGGGGGGGGGGTGGGGGAGGACATTACAGTAATGCAAGACTATACTACTTAACTTTTGGAACTCAACACTCAAATTATGCATATATTTATTAGAACATTTGACACTTTAGACGTTATTTTCATTCTCATATTATTTTATCAGAGGGTCATAATGTACCTCGAGCTCCTTGAAGCTTAATCCTATCTAGCAGCCTATAAGCAGGATAAGGTCATCTCACGGTACCCGATTTAGAGGGAAGAATGGTATTACCCGGTACCCACCACCTCTGGAAGTGAAATCGTAGGTTTTTTCCCCAAATATCTCCAAAACTAAAAGCCAAATCACAGAATTAAATGAATGAACTGTCTGTCTGCATGTATGCTAAAAACATATTTGTGTATAGAAATTGTCACTACAAACTCCCAGTATCGAGCATTTTAACAGGTCTCTGAGGGGGGAGGGGGTATGTAACGATACCCGACACCTTAATTCATAAAATCGGATCCCTATTTTGGACCATTGTTTTGACCTCGCCACTAAACCTAACGAACTTTAAAGATATGAATTTAGAAAACAAATCAAAAGCCTCACTGAAAAGATGCATGAGTCTTACAGTCAAGCTAAGAAAATCTTGAACACCTAATATGTCTGGAATACTAAACATCGTGTTCTGACCAATCACATGCGACAGTCAATCAAAAGTGAATTCATTCTCGCACGCGATTGGTCAGAACAAAGTCTTGGTGTGCAAACTTAAAATGATCTACTACGTACTATTTTGAATTGGACGTACTGCTATTCTAATGAGTAGCTTAAACGATGGCAGAAAACTACATATTGGACAAGAATAGACCTTTGTACCGATAAGGCCGGCATCTTGAATTCTATTCTAAAAATTTAAAACACTTTAAAATGCCAAGGGGACAACTATTGGAGAATAGGCGACTTGCACTAAGAGGTCACGTGATCAATCCGCCATAGTGGCTGGCAATCTACAGTATTTTAGCTATGCGACAATGTAAAAAAGATGGCGGATTCGGGTAGTTTTTTGGTGTTAAAAGGTAAGTTAGCGCACTAAAAAACGATGAAAATCCCTTTTTCTTGGAAGAAATCTACCCTTAGTAAATACATAGAGTATATTTTTGCTATTAACTTGCTAAGAAGAGAAATAAAGATGAAAAACATGCACTCTGGCAGTGAAACCTAGCGCACGGCGATCATCCACGTATCATTAATACTGCCATTTTCTGGCTTTAACACACTGTCATCACATAGACACCTGTAATGAGAGTTGCCTTTGAAGATACCATAATAGTATCTAGGTTCAGTGACAATCATAAATGGACTGGAAACCACTCGTGAACGGCTCGACGACGGAATCCCCCATTTATTAGCTTCTGTGTTATTCTGAAAGTCTTTGCCCCACAAAGAGCAGTTCTGAGCCAAAAATGACGTGTCCTGGGGCAGTCTATCAAACGAGCCACATGCATCAGGTAGATTGGTTTTTGCGTATGCATCGTCTGTAAAGTAACGCACTACATCTTGTCCAGCGGTGTTGTTCCTGGTCATGATGCTCACTACTCGTCCGACCAACCTCTTGTAGCAATAGAAGTGGATTTGGTCAAAAGGTTGGTTAAGGTTTTGTTGGATGTCGCATGTTGCATTTTGCTTGTTGCACGTTGCTTGCTGCATGTTGCACGTTGCACGTTGCTTTCTGGATGTTGCATGTTGTATGTTGTATGTGGCATGTGGCATGTGGCATGTGGCATGTGGCATGTGGCATGTGGCATGTGGCATGTGGCATGTGGCATGTGGCATGTGGCATGTGGCATGTGGCATGTGGCATGTGGCATGTGGCATGTGGCATGTGGCATGTGGCATGTGGCATGTGGCATGTGGCATGTGGCATGTGGCATGTGGCATGTGGCATGTGGCATGTGGCATGTGGCATGTGGCATGTGGCATGTGGCATGTGGCATGTGGCATGTGGCATGTGGCATGTGGCATGTGGCATGTGGCATGTGGCATGTGGCATGTGGCATGTGGCATGTGGCATGTGGCATGTGGCATGTGGCATGTGGCATGTGGCATGTGGCATGTGGCATGTTTTGCACTTAGGGCTTGGTATATAACTTACTCGGGGTTCTGAAAGCCATATTGGTCGTGTAGATGCTGTTTGCTCTTGTTTGAAAGCAAGCTGGCCTAGACTCTTTGGTTTGAGTGTTCAGGTCACATGTTTTAGTCACCAAGTGAAATTTCACGCTCATACAATGCTCGTCATCGTGGCACTGTATCATACAATTGGCATAGTCTTGAGTGATAAGGGAGGCGTACTCAGTACCAACCAGAGCGTGTCCATGCTGTGAGGTGATTGCAGACGGACAGTGTTGTTGAAAAGTGATGTTTGCTTCCATCACGATGACGGTGAAGAGAAGGAAAAATCCCAAAATCTAAATGTTAAATAAAAATAACTATTAATAATAACTATTTGGTAACTATCAATAATAACATAAAATAAATTCAAAATATTATGAAATAAAAGACGTTAATAATGAAAAAACATCTGAGATCTACCAAAAACTTAGAAAAGGAAAAGGCATCTACCGTGAGAGCAACTGGTTTTTTTTTGTCAGACAATCGGATGAAATTTTTTCATGTGTTCGATATATTGCTTTGGGTCGGTGTCCACTGGTAAAACGATACTTAGGATTGGATAAAATAACAAAAACAAAGAAAGCATGGATTATGGTGAACAATGTGTATTATTCTACATGTGAGCTGCGTTCTTTTGTTTCGTCCCACCATTCATTGTTTGTTCATCCACTCCCAGGCTTCGTTCTGCCTGTTGTGTGTTACCCATTGCTTCATCATGCAGATAAAACCAGACACATGAAAACTCTAAGCTTTAAATCATTTATTATTCAAGACCAGTAAAACAAAAGCAGGAAAGAATTAACTGCAATTTTTTCTGTATACAGCTGCAAGCTGTACGCTGAAATTTGTTTTTTCACTGCCGTCAATCAAATCTAATCAGTCGGTACCTTTCGGCTGTTATTCAGCTGTTATTCGGATTTTGGCTAGCCTATGCCGCAGGACGTCTGCAACGGAGGCACCTGTTATTCGGCTGTTATTCCGCCTTCGGCTTTTTCGGTTGTTATTCAAGCCTAATCAGTCGGTACCTTCCATGACTGGCACAAAAAGTGAGTTGAAACTAAAACCGATGCGGAGCCTTGTTTTTAATATTAACTTCGAAATGTTTGGATAAAGGATGAAATACTCTTTCGCGTGTTTGATATTACTTCTCAAACTATTAATAATTCTTGGAGAAAAAAGAAAAATTTGCATAAATTTTATTCGAATTAAGATCGCATTTCCATACCTCGTTCAGGCTAGAGATTTATAGTTAGTTTATCTTTTGGGAATCAAGTGTGGTGTATTTTAGAACAGAATATCTCAAACTCATGAATAGTTAATGAGAGGAAAACAAAGCAAAATCTCTACTGTGACGTGCTTTGGAAATGTGTTCTTAATTTGCATTAGATTTCGTAAACTTTTTCTTTGATTTTCTCCATAAAATATTCATGAGTTTGAGAAATAATTTCAAACACTTGAGAGAGTTCTTCCTTTGATTTCCAAACACCTCAAAGTCAGTTTAAAAAAAACTCGGCTGCGCCTCGTTTTTTCAACTCACTTTTCGGTGTTTGGAAATCAAAGGAAGAACTCTCTCGCTAGTTAGGACTCATATTTCACCTCTGAGCTACTGTAAGTTACTTTTTTTCTTGAACTTAGTCTCTCTTGATTTGATCTTTATTTGATTTTGATTCGATCAGTTTATAAGTCAAATGCTATGCTAATCTGTCAAGTTGCAAGCAATACTTAAAAATGTCGAAATAAATTAAATTAAATTAAGTATCTTGTCGTTCTAGGGGTTAACGTTTCGCACTAATTGGAGACGCTTTTCGCTCAGTCTCACTACCACTATATTAAATATTCTATGCATGTACCAAACGCTCAACTCAAATGTTGATTTTTATTTAGGGAGGGAGGAAACCGGAGAACCAGGAAAAAAACCTTGTACTGATAGGAGGGAACAACACATCAAACAAGCTCAATTCACCACAGAGCTGGAACCAGTGACCCGACCCTTTGGACTCACAGCGGTGAAAGATAACGCGTTAGCCGCGAACGCCGGCCACCCATGTTACCATACAGTTAGCCAAGTCTATTTTATAAATAACCTAAAATAAGATTAAACTAACTTAATAGTCAAAACTACGAACAAGTTAGTGAATAGACAAATAACTTACATCTACTTTCGTAACCTTCAGTTCCATGGCTTCAACTTGCTTTTAACTTGTATGCCCATGCAATAATTAGGCTTGACAACAGGGTTTGTGCGAGAATACAGGACCCTACAGCACCTACTAGACGGCTTTTTAAGTGACTAAGACGTGAGGGTATATTTGTGTTGTAACTAAACTAACATGTTACCAACCAAAATTGAAAGGTGCGGCAACAATGAGAAATGTTTCGAGAACCTTCACATGTGGGCATGAATACTTATTACTAGAATGTTTTTGATTCATATAATTCAATTTTGAGCTGATTTTTAATTAACTGCGGACTTCTTTATCTTGGGCGAAATATTTTCCCGTTCCAAACCACCTGTCATTCCCCGCTTGAGAATAAGATTCTTCTTGAGTTGTATCTGTTAGCACCTCCAAAACGTACACAGATACTAACAAATTATAGAATCTTCTTGTCTTCTTTAATCGTACTTTTCTTGGTTCTTTTTTGAGTCTACACGTGTCTACATGTATATAATATCTCATTACCATTTACGTCATTTTCACCACGTGACACTCTCCCCTGCTTTGAAAGGTCACCATTTTTAAAGCTTAGTGAGTCCTAGCGATACCTCCTTGATAATTACCGGGGTGATCAGTCCCAGCGCCATATCACTCCTCGCTCTTTCCACTCACTTTCTTGCTCCTGTGTCTAATTATCATACATAATTAATTTTCTGGTGGTTACAACACCCTAACATTTGCTATCTTATGATGCGTTACAAGAGAATTCATGATTTTTTTATTTTTTTTTTTTGATACTAAGTGTTCATAAGTGTTCCTATGTTTTTGTATATGACATGAGTATGTGAATATCTCTGCCGGCTATCCATAAGCCAAAGGTACAGTGTTCAACAGGTGCCAAGGAGGATTCACTGGGTGCCAAGGTAATCCGCAGTACTGCATCTGGTAAATGCCGTGGTTATACTGGAGTGGCAGGCTTGGGGGATATACCATTTGTTGGTATGGTGGTATTTGCACACTGTGAACCTGGTTGAACCCATACCGTTCAGGTGGAGCACGTGCTCTTCGTGGGTACTGGTTACCTGTTCTTCCTATTCCATGCTCTGGTTCAGGTGGCGCCGTGGTCTCTACCTGATTTGCTGAGTTCTCTTGAACTGCATCGTGTTCCCCTGCAGGACGTTCCACTTCAGATCTCTCCCCCTCCAGTTGTAGAGAATCACCTTGTTCATCATGAATATCCTCAATGTCACTATCTGACATGTTAGAAGAGTCATCAGGTGATTCTGGTTCCTGTTGTATGGGGCTTTGTCGTGTTGGCTGTTGTTGGACGTGCTGTGCGGGTTCTAGGTAGTCGCAGGGAAAGAGCAGGTTTCGATGCAGGAGTCTCGAGTTACCCTCGCGGTCTTCTCGCTTCACTTCATACACCGGGCCCGTCCCCTTTCGGTTTACTACCACGTATACAGTATCTTCCCAGTACGAACGAAGCTTGGCTGGTCCCCCTCGAGGCGTGAGGTTTCGAACCAGTACACGGTCTCCTGCTTGAAGCTCCGTGTAGTTAAGTCGACGATCATAGTAATCTTTGCTCCTCTCGTTACACTTTGCTACATGCTTCCGGGCTATGTCGTATGCTGATTGCATCGTTGACTTCCATTGTTTAACGAATTCTCTTTGGTGGAGAGATGCACCTTCAACCTCTCTACCGATGATTAGGTCGATAGGTAATCTTGGCGTTCGGCCATAGAGCAAATAGAACGGCGAAAAACCTGTACTAGCATGTGGGGTACAATTATAGGCGTGGACAACTTTGTTAACGGAATCCTTCCACTTGCTTTTCTTGTCCTCTGGCAAGGTCCGCAGCATTCCCAGCAACGTTTGGTTGAAACGCTCTGTTTGTCCATTTCCTTGTGGATGGTATGGTGTAGTCCTGGCGTGTTTGATACCGCTTAACTTTTCCAGTTGCGAGAAGAGGTGGTTTTCGAATTCTTTCCCCTGGTCATGAAGAATTTTCGCTGGAAACCCAAAGCGTGGGATGAGATCGTTAAAGATTTTGTCAGCGACAGTCCTTGCAGACTTATTCTTTGTGGAGTACGCTTGAGCAAATCTTGTAAAGTGGTCAACGACGACTAATATGTACTCGAAGCCGCCGGCGCTCTTCTCCAGGTGAACAAAGTCAACAGAAATAAGTTCGAAGGGCGACGATGACGTCAGGTGTTGCATCGGGGCACGAGTCGGAAGTTGAGGACGACGCTGTTTGAGGCAGTGACATACCTTAGTGACGAAATGAGTTATGTCATCTTGCATCCCGGGCCAAAAGAACCGTTCCCTTGCCAGGCAAATCACTCGGTCTGCACCCAGATGACCCATTTCTTGGTGGAGTTCTTTGTAGACTAAAGAGCGCTTACAGTGAGGCAGGACCAGTTGATTATAATTTGTTGTTCGTCGACGTAACAGACCGTCGTCGCTCACCTCCAGCTTCGTCCATTCTCTCAGTAAAGCTCTTGTCGACCGCGATTCAGTCATTAACCTACGACGTGATGGGCGTCGTCCCACACGTTTCAGCTCCAAGACTCTGCTAATGGAGAGATCACTTTGTTGTGCCATCTTCAAGTCGCTAATTGTTATTCGGCTGCCATCAACATCTATCAATGATGGCTGATCCATGACATCAACCCGGTTTGTAACTGAAGCTATCCACGTGGTGTCTCCAGTTCCTAATGCTGTTACTCCAACAAGAGTTGCGTTGACTTCGTCACGTGATGTGGTGTTATTATAGCACGTGTCGAGTTGTCCCATGTCCATTGGCATTCGGCTTAAGGTATCAGCGACGGTGTTCGAACTTCCAGGGTGGTATTTTATGGTGAAATTAAAGTCCGTAAGCTCCCCGATCCAGCGGTGACCTGTAGCATTCAGTTTTGCAGTAGTCTGGACATAGGTCAGAGGGTTGTTATCTGTGTATACAGTAAACTTGGGTGCGTAATATAAGTAATCTCGAAAATGTTCACACACCGCCCACTTTAACGCCAAAAATTCGAGTTTTCCTGAGTGCATGTGATAGTTGGATTCCGCGGGTGTTAGAGTACGTGATGCGAAACCAATCGGTTTCAATTTACCGTCCTGCTCCTGGTATAATGCAGCTCCCAGACCATCTTTGGACGCATCTGTAAACAAGACGAAAGGGATGTTCCAGTCTGGGTAACTAAGGACCTGTGGTGACGTTAAAGAGTCAATAAGGCTGTTGAGAGCCTGTTGGTGTCGTTCTTCCCATTTAACCACAGTCGATGAGGCTGTACGGTCCTTTGTCTGTTTTGGCCCCTGCAAAAGCTCAAATAAACATTTCGCAGTTTGTGAGAAGTTAGGTATGTATTGCCGGTGATAACCTAACAGTCCTAACAGTTTTCTCACATCGGACACGGATGTTGGTTGACTCTTCTTTAGTGCGAGTACGGCTTTGATGTGAGTAGGATCAGGTCGATGCCCGTCCGCCGACACGATTCGACCGAGACACGTCACCTCTCTTTTGAACATTCTACACTTCCTAGGCTTCAGTTTCACGCCATGTTCGCGGAGACGGCGCAAAACGAGGCGAATATGCTCCACATGTTCCTCAAATGAGCTGCTAAAAACGATAACATCGTCAATATAGGGGATACAGATTTCATCCCTGAGTCCCGTTAAACAATGTTCCATAAATCTTTGATACTCGGCTGGGGCGTTTTTCAGGCCAAATGGGATTCGAACCCATTCGTACAAGCCCCAGGGGCTAACAAAAGCCGTAAGATGTCTTGACTCTTCTGAAATAAAGCCCTGGTGGTAAGCTTTTCCTTGGTCTAGCATGCTGAACCACTGGTTACCACCTAAGCTTTCCAGGATTTCTTGTACGCGTGGAAGTGGATGTCGATCTGAAAAAGTTTTCTTATTAAGCTCACGAAAGTCTACGCATAAGCGAAGATCACCGTCCTTCTTTCTGACGCAAACTACTGGCGAAGAAAATGATGACCTGGATTGACGAATCCATCCCTTATTTAACAAATCCTCAATATAGTTTTTGACTTCTGCGTACAATGGTCTTGGGATCCTAGAATATCCTCGATTCACTGGGTCGTTAGCCGTCAGGTGAAGATTCATTTGCAACTCTGGTATGCAGCCGATGTCTGCATCTTCTTTGGAAAATGATTCCTCCTCTTCAATTAGCATTTTTGTAGCTAACGTTTTTTGTTCTTCCGTGAGATCTCCGAGATCAATCTCCGATAGTGGGCCAGTTAAGATAGCTTGCTCGTCACAATTTGATTTCAAGATGTCCGACACTGAACTAGATTTAGCTGAACTGTTGTCCGCTCTAATACCATTAACACCGGACCGACGTACATTTTTCTCTTCTACGAGTTTAACTTCAACGGGCGTTACCGAGCGTACAAGGTGTAGTTTGCCTAGTACAGTTCTGCTTTTCAGGAAGATATCATGTTTAGAGTTATTCTTTACTTCAACTTCTACTCGACAAGACTTCCCGCGTTTTAAGTTCACGATAGTCTCATTAATTTCAAGACCGGAATGGATTGTCCCGTCCACTTCCGGTTCAAACAAAGCTGGTGCATTGACATCAAGACTTCCGGTATTTGCACGACAGGTTACAAGTACTGTTTGATTCATCGGAATAATAATATCTTGTTTAACAGTTTTCAGGTTACACAGTTCCGTTTGGCTAGTAGATTGTATAAAGTCAATAAGTCCCGCAACATTTTTACTTGCATTTCCAATGAATGAAGAAGATAACACAGAATTCAAGATATTTACATCAGTTCCATTTTGACTAACAAAGTTATTAACGACTTCTTCGATTATATTAAATCCAATGATAGGCAAATCAAGAGGTTTTTGTGATACCAGA
Source organism: Actinia equina (assembly GCA_011057435.1). Taxonomy (NCBI): domain Eukaryota; kingdom Metazoa; phylum Cnidaria; class Anthozoa; order Actiniaria; family Actiniidae; genus Actinia; species Actinia equina. The sequence continues at coordinate 729,656 of WHPX01001440.1, read as the reverse complement.
AATGGTGTAGCTACATGGCAGGAATCGTTCGAATCATTCAGTTCAAAATCAATCTCTACCCATCCCACAAATGGAAATTGGGTTCCGTTAGCGGCTTTTAAGTCTAGTTTTGCATCACCAATAAGTTCTGACAATGGACGTATTTCTGCTGTCGGATAATTGGTTATCACAAAATCTTTTGACACTACAGACACTTGGGCACCAGTATCCCACAGTGCGTTACAAGGTACATTATTCAAAGAGCAAGAAATTGTGCACTTACTTCCAACCAGTTTAATCAGTGATGTCCGTTGCTTTGGTGTTAGATGACTGACGAATATTCCACTTTCCCACTCGGCGTCTTCTTCATTACTCGCTATCGTAGAATATTGGGACACGTCAATATCTGCTACTCCCTGTCCCTCGGTGGCAGCAGATGTCCGTTTCCCTGGTTACGCTGTTTACATCCACGAGCCAAATGGTCGCTCGAACCACATTTGAAGCAATGGTTACATTGGCTGATGTTTCTTTGTTCGCAATCCTTACATGTTTTTCTTCTTCTTTGATGTTCTTTCGCTGGCTTATCATTGTTAGGCGACGCACTAGATTTTGACTGTTCTTGGACCTTGGCATTTAACTCGGCTATTTGCGCCTGCAACGCTTCAAGAGTTGACATAACCTTTGACATTTCTCTGGCTGATTTTTGGCTGTTGTCATTTATTGAAGACACAGTTACTTTGTTTCCCGTGCGACTTGTGTTGAACTTTAGTTGCCTCTCTCCCTCCACGGAAACTATTTTATTGAGTGTCTCCATGAGTTCCTCGTCGCTGGATTCGCCAGTTTGAAGAACAAATCTGAATTTGTTGCGAACAGTCTCGTCACGCAAGCCAATTTCAAGTGCATGAGTAAACAGAGATTGTACCAAAGTTGCATCGTATTTCAGTGAGTCGTCAGCTTTAGATGCGAAGATTATTCTTTCCCTCAGTGAAAGCGCTCGTAGCAGAAAGTCTTGTGGGCTTTCTTTTGGGTCTTGTACTAGATTTGTTAACTCCTGGTATAGTTCCGTTGACGATTTCTCCCGGTAGTGTACCCTGATGATCTGACGAAGCTTTTGTAATGTGATCTCTGTCATCATTTCTAAATAGCCTTTCAGCTTCGAATTCGGGCTTATTGCTCGAATGACTGCATCGACTATCTCGTTCTCCTTATGTCCCCTCATTAAAGCATTGTCTATTTGTCGCATTAGTCCAACAAACGATACTCTGTCCTTACTGTCCCCTCCAATCGTTCCGGCTATTTTAAAATCTCTCCTCAGGTTTAAATTGAGTAATTCTCTCATGGCATTGTTTACACTATCCTGAGTCATTGGCGTTGACGCATTAGCAACGTTGGAATTGGTGATTTCCTTCGCGCTGTCTCCAGCTGCTAGTGGCGTTTCTTTAGATACAGAATTGGTGTTTTCCTTCACGATGTCTTCAGCTGCTAGTGGTGTTTCTTTAGATACAGACTGCTCATTTTGAATCTCAGCATGTGTATTTGATTCCTGAGTATTGCTCGCTGCAACATCCACGTTACTCACGTTTTCGGACACGATCCCCCACACATCGTTTAGGAATTTTTGCAGGTCGTCTCCTTCAAATTCCTCGGTGCCCAACTCGAATCGTTCCCTCAGCTTCTTAACTTTATATCGGCGACTCGGTTGGCCGCTGATATCCACTTTAAGAAACTCCCCAAGCGTTGCGAGTTGATCCGCGTTCAGTGTGTATAGCTTCTCCTCGATCTTAAGCTCTAATTCCTCCATAGTGAATGTGTCCGATGATCAATCCTTATATAAATGGTTTCCAATACGTCTGAGCCCCCAAAAATATGTTAGCACCTCCAAAACGTACACAGATACTAACAAATTATAGAATCTTCTTGTCTTCTTTAATCGTACTTTTCTTGGTTCTTTTTTGAGTCTACACGTGTCTACATGTATATAATATCTCATTACCATTTACGTCATTTTCACCACGTGACATATCCATATATTCACATACGCAACCGTTAAACAAAGAAATAATACTCTAGAGAATGACACGCGGTCTGGTTACCCCTTGCAGTCTGTTGCAAGACAGCTCAATTTGGAGGACATAACTATAGGTTTCCAGTTCTCATGAGATTGAAATTCTTTTGTTTCGTTCTCCAAATTGAGTTCCTTTGACGTCACATACCAGTGGTCTGTTCTCTTAAGTAAATTGATTTGAGATCGAGCGAGGTCTCCCTCTGCATTTTAATAATCCTGCATATGGCTGAATAGGTTTGAGAATTAATAATTATAATAATACTTTATTACAAATATTAATAATATCACATCCAGGGCTTCATTTACGACCCCTCTTGTTCTTGCTGTTCTTTTTCTGTTGCTTCTTGGATTGTTTGGTATCGTTTTGACGTTCACTTCGTTCTATTTCTATTTCTACCTCTCTCATCAGCTCCTTTACTATCTCGGCTCTATTTCTGGAAGGAGAGTGAACAACATTTATTACTAGACTATTTATTTGTTGTTGCTATAGTTGCTGTTGCTATTGCTGTTGCTAAAGTTGCTGTTGCCATTGCTGTTGCTATAGTTGCTGTTGCTAGTGCTGTTGCTAAAGTTGCTGTTGCTATTGCTGTTGCTATAGTTGCTGTTGCTATTGTTGTTGCTATAGTTGCTGTTGCTATTGCTATAGTTGCTGTTGCTACCTACTGCTGTTGTTACGTGGTTCTATTGCTGTCGCTGCTGTTGTTATTTTTTGCTATTGCTGTTTCTGCTTTAGTAATTGTTGCTGTTGCTGCTGAGGTCAAGTTGATATGAGTGGTTACAGACCAGGAAAAACGAAGAAAAATTAAATACTATAGTCTACTAGTTTGCTCACCCAAATATTCCTCCAGATATATATATATAGTTGAAGGCAATACTACGTGGTTTGAAATAAGAAAACCTAAGTGAATTTGAAGTATAAGACATTTCAAGGGTTTGCGTAAAAGACGGTTTGCAGTGCACTTTCGGCTGACAGGGTTAGTGAAGTACGAAATAGACACCGTCTATAATTAATGTTCCCTAAAACAGCCTCAAAATGTATTGCAATGTCAACTCGACCCAATCTTTTCCTCAACATCGAAACAACTAATACTCAATTCAATATCAGTGTTTCAGACGTCTTACCTTTCGTTTTGTAAGTCCTTGGCAGCCATCACGCAGTAATGAAACACGAAACAAAATATGACCAGGTATAAAATGTACATGCCAAAGGACTTGAAATCAATGCGCATGATCAGCATGATAATGAGATCAAACAGGCCGTATGCCTTTTCGTTCCTTTCTTGTTCCATCTTCCAATGCTATCTTTTTCGCAGTTTTTTTGCAAAATAAATCGAATATTACATTTGTAACGCGCTTTATTTCGTCATCAATTAGGAAATTTAAATAGTGACGTAAAACCACAGGGTAACCGCGCGCGTGCCATAATAAATAGTTCTTCTTTTGTATGGCATTGTTTGAAACCTTTAATTACTTTCCTTTAGCAGAGCCTTTTAAAATGTTACAGGAAACGTCATGGATAGTTCACCTCTACTCCAGTTTTGAATTCTCGATAGCACACACACTTGTGTTATGGCGTCATTAACCACGACCACCAGAATCCCTTAGAATAGGTAGTCAAATAAAGCCATCATACGAACGTCCTATAGCATATGGTTAGCCACAGTGTTCCAGAGTGACGTTCCGTAGAATTTCAAAGTGTTTGTATTGATGAAGTTGTTGAGTTGTGCATTTAGCTTTAATCTACCTTTGGCCTTTACAGTCAAACTAGATAGCTCATGCGTTCCTTTCAAGGTCCAAAGATTCAGTTTATTATTCGAAGTTTGATTTCCGTCTTGCTTTGAAGCTTTCATTGAGAAGGGGTTAGCACGTGCCACCTACATCTGGTGGCCATCATCTCCTGGCCCCACACGCATCTCCTGGCCCCTTGACCATAACTCGGGAACGAAGCATGCTATGGTAACGAAACTTGGTAACATTGGTGAGACTTGTGTTGTCAATCATCAGACCACGTGACATGTCGTGACGTCACATACCACGTATACCGTTGTATGGAAATCTGAGAACGATGTCCGAACTTTTTGGTGACCGTAACACAATCCAAGCTGTCACCGAAAAGGTGAATTGTAGCTACCATTTTAAAGTTTGGTTTGTTGTTTTGTTCAAAAAGTCCTTTCTTAAATAAACACTTACGTCCATGGCAAGGTAAATAGCACAAAATACGATAATAATAATTTTTTTTTTTGTTAGAGCAGGCTGCTGATTATTCTGGCAGGTCTCTCTGACGTGGGTCTGCTTTGACTCACACTCACTACCACTGCATTTACTATTTCATTCACACAACGCTCGACTTACTCACACGTTGATTTTTTTCTTTTCTTTTTCTTTTTTTCGGAGGGAGGAAAAACAAGCGGAAACTAAGGACTCAACTGCCTAAATTTATGGAGCCACCTCAGTTAGGGCGCCTTACGCCCTTCTAAATTCGACACTAAGCTTGATCCTGAATATCCACATTTTACAGTCCTGTTCCAGACATAGCAGACATTTATGCAAACAACAAGCCGCTAACTTTAAACTATGACCTGTCATACAAAAATGTGTCTATCAATAAGCCTGAAGATGACGTTTTACCCCCGACTCTATACCATAACAGTTTTTCAAATTCTTTCATATTAAATTTTTTGATTCCTTAGAGAATGCAGGAACAATAGTCATAATTAAAGAACAAGAGCAGTATAAAAAGGAATATGGTCTAGGCTAGAGACGGGGGTAAAACGTCATCTCGCTTCAGGCTTATTCGATGGTAATTTTCCGTAAATTCCCGTAGCCTTGCCAACTTCGCTGAAAAATCAACTATGACGGGGCAGAAAAAGGAAAGTACAAAATTCATTACGAAATGTGAATTGACAATCTCCAAGTGGTAGATAAATCAATAAGAATACTCGTCATTGCGTGAAGTTTCCAAAAAGTAAAGTAAAACACGCGAGCTTGCTGCCAAAAATTGACCTTCCTACCCCTCCCTCGGTAACAATATTGATCCTTTATCAGCCCAACCCCTTTAGCTTTCAATATCATTTCCACGAGGACCTGAAAGAATAACTACTGGATTCAATAAATCTACTCTGTACTGTTCTTAACACTTCAAAGGTGAGTATCCGTTTTCCCCCCATGTATTAAATGAACTTGAGTATTGGTCTATATCGAAAGGCAAAATACAGGATTTGCGTATTACGTATTACTTTAAAATACTACTCGTATTTTCACTGCTGTTTTCTGTGTTTTGTTTTCGAGTTGTGTTTCGAATGCTAAAACATGGAGCTGATTGATTCAAATATGGAATTCTTATTACGAACTGTACAAAGTCCGAATAAGCAAGATATCTTTAGTATCTGGATAAATCCTAATTCAATGGATAAACTTTTATATTCTGAAAATTGCGTGATTCGGTTGCACGAAGCTTGAATCATCTGGCCTTTATTCACTAGATAGCGCTTTTATTCGCTGGGTAGTGCATATCGTACAGCGGGTTTTGTTTCGCCTTTAATTCGGTTTATTTTCAACCTTGTGAGCACGCTTCAAAAGACAGAAGAGGTCGACTAAGTCGTCGAGCAGCTCTAGGAGGGTCCGCTCGATTTGTAATATGAAACCTGATGAACAATTAGGCGTATGTTTTATATACCTTCGTTTTTACAGCTCTCTAAACACGTATTACAATGACTCTAGCGATATATGAAAATATTTTAATAAGCCTGAAGGTACTGAACGTGTTATTTATCAGTTAGCAAACAACTGAGAATGATTTGCACAATAGAGGAAAAGGAATGAATTTGCAAAAGATAGAAGCTGTCTGATGGTCAACGACTTTAAGATGCTCAAGGTGGCTGTCGTCTGTCAAGGACATGTCATTTGCACTAGGCAAATTTTTTGTTTGTTTTGCAAAGAAATTTCAAAAATTTCTACCAAATTTCAAAGACGCCGTCGGCCTGCTTCGAAGCAGGACAAAATTTTGTCAAACGTCAAAACTGTCAGATTTTTTTGATTCCTAACAGAATCATATGCTTTTGGCGCTACTACGGATCGCGAAAGGATCCATCTCAACTCGTTTTAGTCAGATAGAAATGGCGCGCAAACTACCGGCGTCCACGATAACTACAAATATCCAAGCAGTAAAACAAGCAAATAAGGCAAAGAAGGCAAAGGAAAAGAAAACTAATGCTCAAGTCGATAGCCTAGGTAGATAGCCTGAAATCTTCGTCGCCATCTTCCATTATTTATTCGGAGCACAATTTGCAGTTGCTGGATTCTCAAAAGACAAAGCAGCATCATAAATTGTTGCTGCATGTAAATCAGATTTTTCAAAAAAGCGAGGAAGAAAAATAGAGAGATGATGATACATGTCATGTAGTGTTACATTTTGATTGACATATGCTTCTTGCGGATCAGATTTTGGTATCTTGTAGTGCCAACACAACAGGCCAAACAAGTTTTCAGTGTCAAAGCCAATTTTTGTCATGACTGAATGAAAATGACTCGGACAATTTTTGTCGGTCTGCGAACGGGCCCTTATTCTTATTTATGCTAATGTACATAAGAAAATCTTTGATGGGGATGTATAATTTATGAAATAAAATTGCGTTTGCAAAACAGTAATAAGCTGCAAGCACTTATGACATGATGTCTTATCATGATAAGTGTTGGCAAAAATCTAATTAAAAATATTAATCTACCTGTGGTTGAAATGATTCTTCTAGTTGATTACTTGCAGAGCATTCATGATATGAGCCAGATCGCTCTCAGACAATCAATTCTCTAAAAAGTATTAATCCAAAAATCTAGTGTTGCCAGCAGATGAAATTTTAAATTGATCTGGGAGCGAGAAAGGAGCGACAGAGTTTTACCCGTGGTTCCCGAGGATGTAAGTGTGCTAGCATTTTACGCCAAAGTTATTGGCTGTGGCCACACTGGGGCGTTTAACTATAGTTCAGCCAATTCTAACAATTGTTAACTTCAAAACCAATGTGACCTCTCTTCTGTTTAATTAACTATTGTTAGTTGCTATGCTGGTCGTCAAGGTAAAACAATGGAACTTAAACCAAGTTAAACTAAGGTACAACCCATGGTATAGATTCTATTAAGAAAAAAATGACCAATTAGGTTCGGTTATTTTGTGTAAGTGAAATATGTATGTCGCGCCAATAAAGTGACAATTAAATCAGTCCCGCCAAAACGTATACGTAGCACACGGTAGTCTGTGTTTTCCTTTAATCTCTCATTTTTCTTTAAGGTATAGGTTTTTTGGACTTCTTGATATTCGAAATTGCTGTTGCCAATACGGATCATGTTCATACACACACTCATTTAGCATAGAATTGAACCAGAACTGAGGTCTGGAAGGATCCACACTCTGCGAGTATCGGTTACGTCTTAGTAAAGGTGCGATAACTGAAATAGTAAGCAATCTAAATCGCCGTGATGACTGAATAACCCTTAAATAATAAAGAATTTCGTCCTTTTTCGTTTTTGCTTGAATAACAGGAGAATAATCTTCAAGATTCTTCTGTCAGCCATTTTGGTGTTTTGACTGATAAGTCACAGAAGTGCGAGTCGTTCTTGGTGTAACTATGGTTAAACCTCACATGTGTGACCTCAAAGTTGTTTAACCATATATGAAAGAGTATAACTATAGTTTGTATTACGTCATTTAACTAAGCTAAACTACTGCTAAACTATAGTTAAATGCCCAAGTGTGGCCACAGCCATTGAGTTCGTACTTCACGCATCATGCGCCTTCGCCACGTGAGAATCTGAGACAAATGAGAAGCTTATTTCCAATGTTGCATGACGACCCTGAAAACGTCTGCGTAGGAGGCTATTCCAAGGTTGATGTGAAAAAAACTGGCTCGAATTGACATTACATTGTAACATGTGACTGTTTTAGGGGACATATTAGGGACTTTAAGATTTGCAAAATTTACGACGGCGACGTCAACCGGAAGTGTAAATAATTTCTTTTAGGGGTTCTGTTCTCGTCCTTGGCCAAGTCCAAGCTTTGCTACGCTACGGTGGTTTGGTCGTCGCACCAGGTCCGAACGCGTCCAATGGCGGGCAACTAGATGGATTCTGAAGACATGCCAAGATTAGTTGACACCAACTATAAAGAACGCCTGCAAGCTCTCCATCTGCTTCCCTTGTGCTACGACAGGGAAGTCAAAGACTTAATATTCTTCTATAAAGCTCTTTATGGACATATTGACTTTAACATTAGTGACTTTGTCGTCTTCAGTAAGCATAGTAATATACGTAACTGTCTTAATCCTAGATTGTTGCTCAAGATTCCTTTCTGTAACTCTAATACTATTCAGGCCTTATATTTTAATCGCATCGTTAAACTTTGGAATTCCATTTGTAAATCTTCTCCTTCTACATGTATTTCTAGTATAGCTACTTTCAAAAACCACATTTCAGTACGTTACTTTTCTTTACTAGATTCTATAATAATATATACTTGTCACGCAGTACGTGTTCTACATGTTTTTTCTAGTATAGCTACTTTCAAAAACCACATTTCAGTACGTTACTTTTCTTTACTAGATTCTATAATAATATATACTTGTCACGCAGTACGTGTTCTACATGTATTTCTAGTATAGCTACTTTCAAAAACCACATTTCAGTACGTCACTTTTCTTTACTGGATTCTATTTTCGATATCGACAGGTCTTGTACCTGGTCTGCTTCTCGAGAATGTCCCTGTCATAGACTTTAACCTCATAAAGTACACTATTATTTATGCTTATCTTAATGAAGTTATTTTTCCATTTTTATTTTTATTTTTACGTACAATGTTATATTTTTTTGCATATATTTTTATGTTTAATTATTTCATGAGGTGGTCACCTTGCATGGGTCTCGTGTCCCGTTCGTGACTTCCCTTTTTGGGTAACCATTAGTTTTTTTTCTTCTTCTTCTTCTATTCGATGCATTGTAATATTAGTTTTCCCAAATAAAGCTGTGAAGAAAAATTTTTTTTTTGTATAATTGCGTTTGACGTCACGTCAGACCTCTTAGATTTTTCCTCGGCGTTCTACTGAGAGCAGTCTCCATTAAAAAAAATAAAATGCAAATCCAATTTTTAATAACAAATTGGCAACTAAAATAACGCACGCAGCCATGTTAGATGCCATGGCAGAGACAAATAGGTCATTAGGTAGAGAAGAGCGGATTTTGAAAAATCCCACTAAACGGCCTTAAATCGCGGTTAAACTTCGCCAGAAGACTGAACAAAGTACAAGCAACAACTGCAACAAGTTTTTAAGCAAATTGTTAAGTGAAACATTTTATTTTCGTAACTTTATCATAACTCCCATACATTACCTTATAAACCATTCACAGGAACCTTGTTTGGGCTGCCTGTGTTCGCTTCAGGCTTATTCCCGACAGCAAAGGGATTTTATTGTTCTGCCATCTAACCACAGGCAGCCCAAGATGTATTATGGGCGTTGGCAAGTGATGGTACAGAGGCTCTATTTGACCTATTAGTAGGTTTATACTAGTAGGTTTATAACAGTAGACCGTTATCGCAAGGTTTCTCATCCAACTTGTCGGGCCACAAAACTGAAAAACGCATATTCAGTAAAATTGAGAGGAGAGTTTTATATTTAAAGAGGAGAATAATCGATTTTATGAATTCTTTTCGAAAAACATTTCATAGAAATGTAGGATAATACTCGTCATAAAGCTGGTGTTCTGGTATCGTGGCCTTTCAAGTTCCTTAAATTTGGATGCGCACGCAACCTTAAGAAAACGGTCAATTAGACCTCTCGCCCTCATGATCTACGAGTCAATAACCCATTCGACCCTCGGCCGTCTTATCACTTCGTTGTCTTATTTGATGGAATATTCTTTCTCTCTCGTATTCCAGAACGAAGAAACACTCTTTGCATCACAATGGGTGAAGGCGGAACAAAGTGCATCAAGTACCTGGTTTTCTTCTTCAATTTCCTTTTCTTTGTAAGTCCGTCCGTCCGTCAGTAATCCGTCGGTCCGACCAACCCTCCCTCCTTTCCTCTCTCTTCCCTTCTTCCCTCTCTCTTCCCTCCTTCCCTCTCTCCTTCCCTCTCTCTCTCCCTCCTACCAACTCTCCTTCCCTCTCTCCTTCCCTCTCTCCTTCCCTCTCTCCCTCCCTCCCTCCTTCCCTCTCTCCCTCCCTCCCTCCTTCCTTCCATCCCTCCCCCCTTCCTCCCTCCTTCATCCACGCATCCATCCTATTCACTCCCCTCCTCAATGTTTCCTCTCAATTTTTGATTTTTGCTGTAGGTGTTCGGTATCGTTCTTCTCGGGTTTGGTATTTACGCACAAATCAAAATCGGTGCTTATGCATCGTTTTCCTCCGTCGACTATGTTACTGGTTCTCGCCTGTTAATTGCTGTTGGTTCTATCATTGCTGTCGTTTCTTTCTTCGGCTGTTGTGGCGCCTGGAAGGAAAGCAAGTGCCTGCTTGGTATCGTAAGTATTTAAAACAAAATGACCTTAACTTGAAGGAAATAGAAATCGCGCGCGTGCTGTGTGCAGTTATAAAGCACGAAGGGCATTGGCAGAACACGAGAGAAGCGTTTGGAGAAGTATGACCCGTAGCGGAGTGTTCCTCGACACTTCTTGAGTGTTTTGCCAGTCTCCAAGTGCTTTTTACTCGATTTATATCGTTAGTCAAAAGGAAATGCCTAGCATGGGACCTGGAGTCCCGTTCGCACTTTCCGCTTTGGGTAGCATGTTGGTTCTGTAATTTTCCTTCCTGATGGATACCCAATAAAAATTGTAAGGGATACAAAACACACTGTTTCCATCGGTCCCAGTCAATAAGTGTTGAAAAATGACGAAGATAATACTATTGATGATGATAATTGATAATGATAATAATTGATAATACTTACTCTTTATTAGTTCTTCGTGCTTCTGTTGATCATGCTTGGCCTGGAGATTGCCGCTGCTGTTTTGGGCTACAAGAGCAGAGATAAGGTATGATATTTACATCCATATTTAAACTTTTTCCAAGAACACTCAAAACAAAGTCAAAGACATGAGTGTAATGCAAACGGCACAGGAGTATTCTAAGTGCCTTTAGTGCACGCTTTTTATTCTTTTCTATTGCTTTCCCTGGTTTATGTGAATCTTTGGGTAATAAAGATACTTCTATCACTAATATTACTAATAAAGTGTGGCTTTAGCATTTGACGAAGATATGTTCGACTAAATTGGCAAATAAAAGTAGCCAGTTGTAGGAAATGCACTGAACCTAATATTACTGCAAAAGTATCTTTAAATCTCTTGAAGAAGTTAAGTATATATATATATATCGCTAAAAGGTATAAAATACACTCTACTTCAGTATGATTGATATTTTAATGTCGAACATATTAATTTTAGCTGTTTAAATAAAAAAAGTTACTATATCACACTCGCGATGTATTCTGGGATACTATTGCTGGTTTTCACATGACGTCATCAAAACATCAAAATCTAAGCTATAGATCGTATAAAGACATTTCTCAAGTATGTTTTAGAAGTCAGTGTTATAAGTCACTAGGAAAAATTTCGAGTCATTTCGATGTTTGGTTCCCGAGTTATGAAGGTTGAGTTTGTGTCACGCAATACCGTCACGTCTATCTCAATAGCGATCAAAATAGTAAAATAATTTACTTTAAATAAAAATTTTTCCCTCAGACACGTTTAAAATATCTATTCAAAGTATATTTAAGTGAAAAATAGTCAAACATATTAAATATTCCATCATTTTAAGCCTTTGGAATTTCGTCCGGCATGATGGTGCACCAACTTGGAACACCAAGATGGCCGCTCCATACATTTTAACCAACAATTGCGTCATGTTTACTCGCCAATAGTTCCGCAACTAAATGCTTTACAGCCTCGAAATTTGGCCAGAATATGTAGTTTGGACCACTTTACAAGATTATGAATGTTCTATTTCATTATGATGCGAATTTACGCCTTTGAAATTCATGATGACGTAGGTGAAAACCAAGAATAGGGTCCTCATCGGGCCATACCGTAGAAATCCTGATTACAACCTCTCCTGTCCATACGTCCACAAGCAAATTCTTATAGATGTTGACACTGATTTCGAGTAGTGCAGTTTTGACGAAAAATATTTTCGCCTGATTTTAAGACCTGTTTGATTAATTAAATCAGCTTTTTTGGCTGCAAATCGTGCAAAATTTAAAAAAAAACGTTATTAAATGAAAAGCAAAACCTTGCCTTTCAGCGAATTAGCGCATTAAAAAAAGTTTGCCTTCTGTATTGATTATTTCAAGATAATTGTGAAATATTTTGTGTAGATTGAAGACAACATCAAAAAAGACATATTGAAAGCCATTAAAGAGTATCCCGACAAAGACAAAGATGCCTTGGATGACATGCAGAGGGAAGTAAGTATTACTTCATTTTACTGGAGTATGATTTCCTATCTCGTGAAGCCGAATGTTACTGAAAAAAATACTTATAATACTACTTATAATACTTTAAATACTCCCCATACGGGGCTACCACTGCATTCTATATTTACAACCGACAATCAACACTCAACTGATATGTTGATTTTTACGGAGGGAGGAAACCCTCGACGCACAGGAGAGAACAACAAATCAAACAAACTCAGTTTACATGTGTGCTTCATTCGAGAATCGAGCCCGTTACCCCAGACTTGATCTTCACGAGCAGTAACAGCGCAAGTCAAGATTGGTCTATGATTTCTTCCTCCTTCTGTAAGGGAGGACGTCTAAAGCAATATATACTAAAGTGACTGTTTCTGTTATGAATATCAGCATTTGTTAAAATATGTCCTTTATTATAGCCAGGGTTCTGTCCTGCAATACTAATGAAAGTTTATAGTCGAGGCTCACAGTGGTATTGCTTACTAATTAATATGGAATTATCGACTTTTAAATAAATATTTCAATGGATAAGTTCTTAAGATATCGATCTAGCTATCTCGTGTGGCCTGAAACCAGAATGAAGATACAACCTTGGAGACTCTCCAAACTTACACATATTTTGCGCCCCCCCCCCCCCCCCCCCCTTCGCCATTTCCTCCAGTCAAAGCACAGATATTACCGGAAGTGACGTGGATTAATAGTAAAGAAGTTTTAAAATGTGAAAAGGGACTATTTTAAGAAAAACTATGGTCACATTTGTTTCCCAACAATCAATTGTTTACTATTCGAAGGTCTAAAAAACCAAGTTCATTTTACGTCCACGTGAAGGTAGTGATTGCTCAGTCTCGCGAGCCAGAGACTCGTGTTTAAGGAGGGAAGAAATTAACCAGAAGAAAATGAACAAAAACCCTCGAATCACAGTAGAGATTACTAGTCACAGATAATGGCGAGTCCGGGAAAAAGTAAAGTAAGAACAAACGCCCCGGCCCGGTAAGAAAAAAGGCAAATGACCTGTTTGAAGTCCAAAGTCAACGCGCTTGAATAATCTATTCAGACCTAATAAGCTTTTGTTGATTTGAACAGCTCAAGTGTTGTGGAGCATCAGGACCACGGGACTGGATTACCAAAGGACTAAGTATTCCACCAGATTCCTGCAAATGTAAGGATGCTAGCAAAGACCAGTGCAGCAAGTATTCTCTCAACCTCTACTACAAAGAGGTAAGATAATGGCGCTCTTATTTCCGTCCGATAAACATGCATCGAAAACATGCATCATTTTAATACGTAAAACAAGGACATTTCACGTCCTACTTTCAGCATAAGACTGCAATGATACACAGTATTTTTCATACATTCCTACGAGTGTCTATTTAATAGTGCTATATTGAATATTATTGTTGTTGTTATTATTATTATTATTATTATTATTATTAGCAGCAGTAGCAGGAAGTATGCGGGTATGGACTTTACCCTGTTACTAATAACTATTTCTGTTACTAATAACTATTTCTGTTACTAATAACTATTTCTGTTACTAATAACTATTTCTGTTACTAATAACTATTTCTGTTACTAATAACTATTTCTGTTACTAATAACTATTTCTGTTACTAATAACTATTTCTGTTACTAATAACTATTTCTGTTACTAATAACTATTTCTGTTACTAATAACTATTTCTGTTACTAATAACTATTTCTGTTACTAATAACTATTTCTGTTACTAATAACTATTTCTGTTACTAATAACTATTTCTGTTACTAATAACTATTTCTGTTACTAATAACTATTTCTCTCAGGGCTGTGCTGACAAGCTAAAGACTTTTCTGCATGACAATTTGTTGGTTATCTCTGCCTTGGCCATCACTCTCCTTGTCATACAGGTATGTTGCAATAATAAATATAGGGACCTTAAGCACCAAGGTGTTTCACTCCCATTCTCGTACCCAGACCCTTCTCAACAAAAAATGGATTTTTCGTTAGAAAGCTGAAAAGGATTTGGGTACGAGAATTTTCACTCCAAAATATCCTGTCATCGTTTCTCATGGACTTTATTTATACAGCTCCATGTTTATTCCCATGAGAATAAAAACCTTTGTTGAAACTCATCCTGAAACGCTTGAAACGCTTCGCGGGAAAGATATGTTGTTCCAGTCAACATGGCTGCCACGAAAGAAAGTTCCATCGTTTTCGTAAATTATAAACTCTCATTACCTGGGAACGTTTTTCTGGGTATATTTTCCTCTGTTTTGACGTTATCTACATATTAATATAATACATTTCCAGCGCAGTAAGTAACATGCAGTAAGCAACATGCAGCAAGCAACGTGCAACATGCAACGTGCAACATGCAACAAGCAACATACCACATGCAACATGCAGCATGCAACATGCAACATGCAACATGCAACATGCAACATGCAACATGCAACATACAACATGCAACATGCAACATGCAGCAAGCAACGTGCAACATGCCACATACAACATGCAACATGCCACATACAACATGCAACATGCAACATCCAGAAAGCAACGTGCAACGTGCAACATGCAGCAAGCAACGTGCAACAAGCAAAATGCAACATGCGACATCCAACAAAACCTTAACCAACCTTTTTGGAAATGGCTGTTTTTCAAATGAATACATAAGGGTCCGGAATACATAAGGGTCCGGAATACATAAGGGTCCGGAATACATAAGGGTCCGGAATACATAAGGGTCCGGAATACATAAGGGTCCGGAATACATAAGGGTCCGGTTGTACAAAGGGTGAATGGTTTATGTTTCTAACTCGATAATGATTTTTCACTATTAAGCATAAACATGAACAAGGTATACATGAACAAGATCTTAATATACATTCATGCAATTTCTTCCAGATACTGGGAATGGTGTTCGCGCTAATTCTGATCTCCAGGGTTGGCCGTGGAAACTTTGCTTAGTTTTTTCATCATCAAATGTATACTCTAGCTACATTCCAGGCGTTTCTGGTTCATTCGAGTCAGCGACGGGAAACTGGGGCGCAGTGTTTCCAGTCCCTTACCAGAACCAACCAGGAACGCCTGTGATGTAGCGGCTAATTTTAATTAAGATGTAATGATTAGTTTAGATAAAAATTTCACAATAACAGCTATCTAGTCGACTAAAGGGAAAGACTTCGTATCAGTGTGATGAATATAGACTTTCTTCCTGATACGGCGGCCATCTTGAATTATGGGATGCCGAGGGGACAAACACGTTAAAAATTCCTAAAGCAAAGAGTGCGAGACTACTTTTACTTATCGTTCGCTTATCGTTCCAACTACCAGCAAGTTCAATTGCTTTTGAGATGTGCTTCTCATTGAAAATCGTAAAGTAAAAAAATTTAAAAAAATTAAAAGACCCCCTGAAAGATGTGCAGTCTGTAATTTTCCCATAGCTGTCCCCTCAACATCCCATAATATCCCACAAGATGGCCGCCATATTGGTTCTATTATCAGCATGCCCAATTGTCTATGCACAGACTGAAAAATCTGGATCCAGAAAAATTGGAGAGGGATTGGATCCCAGAACGTGGCGGTAATAATAAAATCGTGAAAAGATATGGACCACTTCCAGTGAATCTGTATTCAAGATCAAATAAAACAAGAAATTATTATTATTATCATTTTGTTTATTTCAACTTTCAACTCGTTTTACATGTATCGTTCTTAGTTAAATTGCAGATACATTATAATATCTAAGCAATTCCCCAGTCAATATCAAGTCAATGGCAGATCAGATGTATGTTCATTTACCGCCTTTTGCATTGCTACGCGGCCACCCCAGACAAAAATCGCGACAAGCACTTTGCAATAGACTGCCGTCAATCAAACACGTTGACGTCATTTACACGCGTTTGGATAGGCCGGATAGGCCTGGTGACTGTGGCTCATAATACTTGTAAACAATTGACAAGTTTTGGCGCCTGTTGAATCACACGCGTGATTCAGTCTTCTCTTCTCTTCTCTTCTCTTCTCTTCTCTTCTCTTCTCTTCTCTTCTCTTCTCTTCTCTTCTCTTCTCTTCTCTTCTCTTCTCTTCTCTTCTCTTCTCGTCTCTTCTCTTCTCTTCTCTTCTACTTCATTCTATTCCGTTCGATTCCTTTTCATTCTATTCCTTTCGATTCCTTTTCATTTCATTTGATTCAATAGGCCCTTTGCAGTTACGATCACGTATCTGTACTGGTTAGAAAAATCCTTAATTTCATTCCAAATTGGTGATTCTTTTTAGCTACTTGTAAAGAACTAAATGAAACGATGTGTAACCAGAAATGCAGTTTTATTACGATCTCTCGCAACAGGTTGTAGAAATTTTGTTTGCTCACCAGTATATTTCACCCATGGGAATCAAGATGTTCGTTCATTTGCTCTCAGTGAATTAATCAATACGTGAAAGGCCTATTATATCCTTTCAATCCGCTTTAGCCATTGTGTGGGCTTCCTGTGAACAATTAAAATACGACGACCACATTCATATTCATACCGTATCATTCATTTGCATCCGTTGTACAGCGAGCTCCCTTACTAAGTAAAAAAACAGTTGGAAAATACTTCTTACGAATCTCAACGACTACAAGTTTAAGGTACGTTTTATTTCTTACATATTTGGCTGCAACTTCAGCTAAATAGGGGCTCGAATTTATAGAAAATTCTGCACATTTTTAGCTCCAAACTTGAGTATAATCCCTATCTAGTAAATGATTAATAAGTAACGTGGACTACATCTCAAGGAACGGTTATACGAAGCCTGGCCATGGATAGCACTATCCCGCGGATAAATCCTTATCCAGTGGATAAGTTGATGCTGTTATCCAATAAATTTATCCACTGGATAAGATTTATCCGTCGGATAGCGGTATCCAGTACGACCGGGCCCAGAAGAACAGTCTATTTGACTAGGAATATAAATGAGCTAAACCTCGAAGCGGTCTACGGGAATAGGGCGTCAAAACTGGAGTGAATACTCGTCTTATTTCGCTAAACGGATGCGATTAAATAATTTTTAAACGAACTACAAAACGCTATAGGAAAGACACCAAAGCCAATCAATTTAGAACGAATCGTTTCTGAAGATGGCAAACGTTAAAGAAACATATCCACCCAAAAACCTTAGTTTACGTATCCTCGTCTCATATTTTCGAATCGTAAAAAATATTTCTCTTTTTAGTTTTAACAGATTTAAAAAATACCGTCTCACAAATATGTACTCTGTATTTGAACACGGACTGATTCACATTCGGGAAGGAACTAAAACAATAGAGTCAGAATAAATGTCTTATTTTATAGATGTTTTAAGTTTTAAATTCATTTTCAGGGAAGCATTTTTCATCATGGTCGACGGCGGTACAAAGTGTGTCAAGTACTTGGTGTTCTTCTTCAATTTTCTCTTCTTCGTGAGTAATGATAACGATTATTAGGATTTTTAAGATGAATTTTCATATTTTATTTTTAATCTTATGGCACAACGAGTTTCATCATTAGTCTTAAAAACAATACATAGTGTTAACATAACAATACGGATCCCTTCCAAACAATTAATTGTAAACAAAACAATTAAGCGGCGAAGCCTAACAACAGTGGTGCTTTACTGTGGCAATCAAAAAGCAGGTTCCCAACAGTGAAGCCGTACATCACGCTATACTTTGTCTTTGTATTCAATACATTTTTAATGTTCTTTCTTAAATATTAAATGTAAATATATCCATAATAACACTTAATTCAAATACGCGAAACCGTGAAAAGATTAAGTATAAGCAAGAGAAAATATTCTGTTGTTATAAGTACATAGCTTATTTTAGCTGTACAAATTCTTAGATTACATGTTACGGCATCGCGTCTTCTTAGGAGCGTTGGTGCAATTTAACGAAAGATTCCTAATTACCATCAATTGTTATCAACACCACCATGTTTTCTGTCTTGCAATAAGTAATAGTTCTACTGTTGTACACGAAATTCTATTTCCGTTATAAAATAATCGGCTTTAAATTATTTTTCGTGGCAACAGATGTGTTGGTTTTGATCAGGTGTTCACTTCGCTTGTCACATAAAGTGAAACCGAGAATAACTAATTATAAATCAATTTATTTTGCATAATCCATTTTTGAGTTGGTATTCGAGCAGTTTTCGCATGATTTTGAAAAGCTCACGGCACAAGCTTGGTCGTGACATGTGCTAGCTGGTTTCGATATTCAATCTCCAAATTCTCATTTAACATATTATTGTCAAAATTTCTTTTTTATCAGGATCTTCTCGAAAATCACATTTGTGAAGAAGCTTCCTGTTAAAATATGAATGTAAATAAATAGATAAATAAATCTTACACAAGAATTTAGTACTCTCCATTCAATCAAATACCGAAACATGGCATGAACAGGGCGTGGACATGGTGACGGCACTACCAGGCCAATCACATTACGCGAGAAAAAATCCTTCAACTGAAAATTCTAGAAAACATCACGGTTGCGGTAAGGCACGCATACGCCACTCACTTTATCACAGCCGTATTAAACCAGAGCCACCTTCCTCTTGGTCAGCACCAATTAAGAAAAACGATATCCCCTTTTCGGTGCTGACTGAGAAGAACGTTGGCTTTGGTTACGAGATTGATAATAGTTAATTTTGAAAATCCATAAATAATTATCTCGATGTTATTTAAAAAAGCACTTCGTACCCAGTACACTGCCTGTCAGACAGTTATTAAGCTTTAAACATGTGAATGTGAATCGATTTGAAGGGTGTTCCGCGTTGGCGTATGTAAATTCCGTGCTAGCACTTCAGGAATATCAAGAGACTCACACAAAAAAGCGCGCTGAAAGTTTTCATCAGTATATTTTCTAGCAGCTGATATGAACTAGTGGCGAAGAAATAACGTCTGCAAAGCTGAGGAGGAGGTGGTAAGGGGACGACCGCTAGCACTAGCTATATCTATTGTTTTGGAAACACAATTCAACATCTAGAACAACAAAGCTAAAAGAAACAACAAAGCTCTCGTTGTGCCCCTCAAAATAAGGAACATTTTGTAAAAAAAGAAAGTGTTTGACCACCATATTTGGAGCAGATAATGAGATTCAAAGACTTCAGCTGATTGAAAACCAGCATTCGACACCTTTTATTAGCTCGACATACATATGGCATTGTGGTCTTAGATTGGGTACAAACAACACCATATAAGGCCATGCTGAACAAAAGATGTTTGAACCCAAGCTAGACCACAATGCATCTTGATCGCTTTCTCAGAAAAGGTCGAAACCTTAGCTTAATTTAAAATCTCAAACAAGCTGTTTCAGTCTAAGACAAAAAGACATATAAACTCGTTCATACCTAGGGCCACCAGGCCCATAATTAAGTACATAATCTTTAGATATAAATAATGTATATATTAGTAAATTTAGCCATGTAAATCCACCGTATATTTTATTTAAGGCTGATAGCTAATAAACTTTATCCTATAATTATCCATAAAATACCTATATTTCTCTTTTTCGAAAAACTGATATTTTAACATGTGTTAATAACATGTTATTTTCACATGTGATAATTATATATAATAAATGGATATGTGGATAATTATATAATAAATAGAATATTATACATGGGCGCTTGAAGATATGAAATTTATCTTGCGTGTCGAAAGTCTCTCACTCTTTCGCAGAGCTCACTCATGAGAGATCTTTTCAACACTCGTAGATCAGTAAATTTCGTATCTCCGCGCGTCTATGTAATATCTTCTCTAAATATCCTCTATTTTGATTATTAAACTTAATCTATTTATGTAGGTGTTCGGGATCGTGCTCCTTGGATTCGGAGCATATGCAGAGATCAAGTTTGGTCCTTATGTGATCTTCACGTCTACTAACTACGCCACTGGCTCACATCTATTGATAGCTGTTGGTGTGATTATATCGGTTATCTCATTCTTTGGTTGCTGTGGCGCATGGAAGGAAAACAGATTTATGCTGATAATTGTAAGTAGTCTGGGTTTTATACACCCATAAACTTTATGATTTCATAGCAAATTCATCATCATCATCATTAATATTATTTCAGTTCTTCGTGCTACTCTTCGTCCTGCTTGGCCTGGAGATTGCCGCTGCTGTTCTGGGATACAAGGACAGAGATGAGGTACGTGATCAATAGATATGGACATAGACTGGGATGAGTTGAGGGAATTGGGGCTCCGAAAAGATGGGGATAAGGGGGGGGAGGAGTGGCGGAAGAGGCTCTAAAATATTTTCCAAGGGAACATGCCTCGGAGCTTCTGACTTCGGTGGTCCGTTGAATCTCCGTTTGTCTGGTAATTTAATACTGGTATTATTCATATTTCGCGCTCGTAGAAATAAAATGCAATGGTTTTTTATAGTCGAGGTAAAAACCCAAGGTCATTTGCAAAGTCAGGAATGCCATTTGCCATTTTCCAGGAAGCAAGGAGACCATAGATATCTAATTTAAAGTTCTTGTCCTCTCATGTGTAGCTTTGGACTGTTAACAATTTCGACATGACGAATGCGGCTTGCATGCAGTTAGTTAGGGCGCACTTTCCATTTTGTCCAGCCGATCGGTCCGAGGTGCCAGTTCTCAAATGGTACACGCGTAAGTTCTTAGAACTGAACCAATGTGGCGCGAACCAGTTCTAAGATCTAAGAGCATGCGTAATAGGTACATTACGAGCCTTAGATGAAACGAGCTAAAGAAGAATGCTTTACCAGCCTTTCAAAATTTAAAGCTGTCCACGTTTTCTATTAGTTGAGCTAGCTCATTTTTTACGCGACTTGAAAGGCTGTGAAAGGCTTGTATGGCACGCATGTTCTAATTTGATATCTGAGCCCATCCCACACGGAAACTGCGCCCTTTAAACAAAAAAGTTAACAAGTTTTAGTATTAGATAATAATATTAGATATTTATAAGATATTAATTTTAAAAATTGACAAGATATGAAATATGCCCAGCATCGGACCTCAGATGCGAGTGAAGGTGTAATGACTGCTTTTAACTTGTTTCGTAAGGGTGCAGTAGGCCAGAGCTTTGCAGAGTTCAATAAGCGTAACAGGGATTTTTATTTTCAACAGATTGAAGCGGACATTAAGAAGGACATCCAAAACAAGATAAAGGAGTATCCTACGAAATACGAGAAAGAAATCGATGATCTGCAAAAAGAGGTGACTATCATAATAACAACGACAACAACAACAGGAGCAAAAACAACAACAGCAGCAACAACAAGAGCAGCAACAACAACAACAATGACAGCAACAACAATAGCAAGCAACAACAATAACAAGAGCAACAGCAAAATAAAATATCACAAATTACGTCTTTTGTATTTTCATGTTAGCCTCGCATCCTAGTTCTCTTTGAGAAGGTTCTATCTTACAAGGAATCAGAAGTTTAAAACAAGCTTGTAGAAGAGGATCATGAATAAGACTCCTTGCTTGAGTTAATTTGTATCCATATTTACCTTGTCTTCTCATGCGCTCTAAACAAAGGAATTATATTCAAGGGAATGACACGTGGGCTGAATAGGAAGAAACCTTACACCCAAGCTAACAAGGATTCCTGTTTAACGTTGCACGCGTAACAGAAATTCTTCAATGAGGTCATATTCAGTTTTAATGTGTTGCAAGCGTTAAACTTGTTACTATCACATCTTTACTCCACAGTTTAAGTGTTGTGGAGCATCAGGGCCAGGGGACTGGTTGACCATTGCAGGAAGACTCATTCCACCACCTTCCTGCAAATGTGAGGGCGTTAGCAACGACAAGTGCAGTACTTTTACTCTCAACCTCTACTACAAAGCGGTAAGAAAATGGCGTGCTTGTATGAGTTCTTTAAACAGTTGCATTGTGGTCTAGCTTGGGTACAAACTACACCATGTAAGACATAATGAACAAAAAGATGCTTTTACTCGCGGTAGACTATAATGCACCCGGCATGTTATCTACCTCACTCACAACACTCTTATTATTGCTTTTTACCTCATGCAGTGCAGCTGAGTTGACAGCATTCCCCGAAAGGAATTATGGGTCAACCATTTTTGACTAGCATTTTCCTAGCATGGACTGAGTACACTATAGATTTCTCTTGTCGATTAAAACGAAAATCCAAGCTCGTCTAGAGCACTTATGGAAGAATTCGTCTAGAGCATTTACGTAAGAATTCGTCTAGAGCATTTACGGAAGAATTCGTCTAGAGCATTTACGGAAGAATTCGATCAATTACCGGATGCACACTGTTATGCAGATGATACACAACTTTATCTCAGCTTCAAGCCAAACAGTACCGCATCTCAAGAAGAAGCTGTACGTGCGATGGAGAGTTGCATTGATAAGATCAGATGCTGGATGATCCACGACAAACTTTTAATTAACGATGAAAAGACTGAGTTCATTTTAATTGGAACCAGGCAACAATTAGGAAAATTGCAATCAGTGAATATCGCAGTAGGCAAAGATATAATTAATCCTAGTCTCGATGTTAAGAATCTTGGCTGTTGGCTAGATTCTACCTTAAGTATGTCTGCCCATATTATGAATGTATGTAAGGCTTCTTTTTGCCATCTACATAACATAAGACGGATTAAGAAGTATTTATCTAGAGATTTTTTATTGATTCTGGTTCACGCCTTTATTACAAGCAGGCTAGACTACTGCAATAGTCTTTTATATGGCCTTCCTAAAGATCAAATTGCCAAATTGCAACGCGCCCAAAATGCTGCAGCTAGATTAGTCATGGATATTTGGAGGTACTGACATATAACGCCTACATGAGGTGCTATATGATTTACATTGGCTTCCAATTCAAGCGCGTATACATTTTAAGGTTTTATTATTAGTTTTTAAAGCTATTTATGGCCTAGAGCCTTCATACATTTCAAATCTCGTAGTTATTAAGTCTAAGTCTTCTTACAGTCTTAGATCTAATGTATCTTATTAGAGCCTCCCAAAGGAAAGATGTTAGTCACCCTGGGAGCTCGATCCTTTCGCGCAGCAGCACCGCAGTTGTGGAATAGTCTACCTATTAGTATCCTCTCTATTACATCTATCACTACGTTTAAGAAAAACATTAAGACGTATCTTTTTTCAGAAGCTTTTGCCAATTTTAAATAATATTTTATGTTGACATTTTTTTAATTAGAATCAAAATGGATATCCTTATTTTAGTTCATATGTTTATAAATGCATAATGACTTAGGACAAGTTTATTTATTCAATTATTTATTCAATTATTCATATGTATAAGTTGTGTAAAGCGCTATTGATCTTTTATTGTTAATAGGGCTATATAAGTATTAAATTATTATGGCAAGTTTTATTTGTCTGTATATATCATGTTTACATTGACCAGCGGACTAAGTCTAGGCTGGTTAAGTTCATCATTTTTTTTTTTAAATCTTTTCTTCAGTTTATGCATATTCATAGAACTTCTTGACTATATTAACGTTCTGGCTTAAAATCCATTTCTGACATTATTATTATATTATTATTATTATTATTATTATTATTATTATTATTATTATTATTATTATTTCATGGGTTTTCTTGGCAGAACATAGAGACGGAAATGGCAACCAAAATCCAACGGCCGTTTTCGAGAATCCTCACTCATTGGTTGACGACCTTGAGTTCGTTCTGAAGGTCAACTTGGCTAGTTTTAGCGTTTTAGCTGCTCTTACAGAAATTTGGATTCAGTAGCCTGTGTTGTTTGGTGGTCTGCGATCTCTCCCACCAAACAACGCATGCGCACAGGTTGCGGATTCCGAAGACTAGTAACATCTTATTCTCACAATGCATTTTGACAGGGTTGTGCCCCGGCGTTAAAGACGTACTTCTACGACAAGCTTTTGGTTATTGCTGCATTGGCTATCACTTTAATCGTTATTCAGGTATGTATATATGTATATATGTATGGATTCACTCGGTCGGTCATCAGCTGGTGTCGTTAGGTCGATCTCTCGGGTTAACCGGATTGAGCTATACATTTCTATCCATCGATCTGTGGTCTTCAATGCTTTCTGGGCTGCCTTTTTTTGATTACTTTATTTTTTCGATTAAAAAAAAATCTGTCGAAAGTTTTACTGTCACTGTATATCCGTTCTTCCATCCATCTAATAACTACTTCTCTGTCCGTCTGTCTGCTTGTTAGTCTTTGTGTGGCTCATGTTCCTGTCTGTGTGTCTGTCTGCCTGTGAGTGTGTCCATTTGTTAAACAATGAGTCAGTAGTCCGTCTATCGGCGTCGCCGTGCTAACAGCACCCAACATATCTTTTCTTGCAGATTCTTGGTATGGTGTTTGCTATGTTCCTGATCTGTAGAATCACCTCCTAAAGGCTATCAAGTGGTCTTAATTAAACAGAAATGAGATAATTAGGCTTTAAATCTGTAATAATTGAAAATAATAAACTCTTTTCTTAATATTAGCAAAACACAGACCACCCAAAAAATTAGATTTAGCAATAAAAACTTAAACAACTCTCTGAATATATTAAGTCGTAATAGTTAGGATACTTATTGATGATATTTTGAAATTTGACAATTTGTTTTTAAAATGCTTTTTTTTTTTTTGTATAAGACAACCTTTAAGTAGTTATTTAGTTCAAATGCAAGCAGGCTCAATCTGGAGGACAAAACAGTAGGTTCCAATTCTCAGGGGATTGGAGCTGCTTTGACGTCACATGCAGCAAGGGTTCTATAATGAGAAGGGGCTTATATTCGTGGGAAGAGGGGAAAGGGGGAATTGAGGAGGAAGAAGGAAGCCGGAGGATTTCATAACCAGCAAGGATGGCTAGGATGATTAGGAGAAAACTTGTATTCCTTTTCGTCGTTATCTTTCCTGCTGTCAATCTTTCATGTGCGTCAACGATCGAGATTAATCCTTTCAGTCCTTCATCTCTTGTAAAATACTGACTTTGGTCAGAAACGCTCTTAATATCAGTAATACATATTGAACTGCTATTAGCCTTGCGGAGGTTGAGGGAAACAAGGCCGAGATGGCGTTGCAGTGCATTGTGGGACTATTTTAGGGGTATTAAGCCCCACAATGCAAAACAATACCAAATTGACTCAATTTTTCCTCAACTTTAGATCAAATGGCGAATAAGTGACGCATTTATGTGATTTTTCGAGTCACCTGATCATTTTCCGACATACTGAATAAATACGGAACGAATACTGAATAAAAATATGTGGTTTGTTAAGGTAATCGTGTGGTTTCTTCAAGATGATATACGGCGGCAAAATTATTTCATATTGGGCTCCCTGTGTCGAATGTATTTGCATACTATTTGATAAAGACCTCCATTCGACCAATCGCGAGCGAATAATGCATATTTAGAATATTTATAATAGGTCACTTGTATTGAATGCGTACATTCTACTTGGGTGATTGTTCAGGTTCAACGCTGTTAGAAATTTAAGGTACAGTTAATTTATTGACTGTTATGATCTTCTTGTGGTTTAAACTCATCATATGTGCATCAATTGTTTGATGTACACTTTTTTAGGCTTACTTTCTGTTCCAATTGTCGTAGTTCTTAGATATTTTCGTGCATGAATTATGTGAAGCTCAAGAGTATTAAGGACGCGTAAACAATCAAAACTTCGAACCCTTTTCTATTGTTTATCCTTTTTGGGGGTAAAAACCTTGTAGAATCTTACGAAAGATCACCAAAATATTGCATATTTAATCGACCAGTCCAGACCACCTGTTGGCGAGAAAACATCTTGAAAAACTTAAAGCTGTCTTCAAAATTTGAATAACTTTTGACGCATTATTCAGATGGTAAACCATTCAGATTCACAGCACCATAGCAAATATTAATGCAGAGTTAAGCCCTTCCAGTATCCGATGATTTATTTGAAATTTTTACTTAACTAAACGACGTTGCAGTTAAAAAATTAGCATTTGAAGTGTTTTTTTTTTTGTAATATTTATGGCCCCCTAATAAAGGTTCCGTTCACGTCTTTTTTAACGTCTTAACGGAAGGTGCTGCGCTGCAAAAAATATCATCAAAGTGAAAATACTCACCTACTTAGGTCTTTGTCACGTCTTTTCGCGCTGTTATAATATACTATGACTGTTATTTTCGTTGTAGACAAGCTAAGTGCAAGACCTCTCTGCTAGTAGCTGGAGGGTATATTATATATTAATTATACAGTTCATAAAAGGTTACTGTAATCAACATTGAGACGACTCAATTAAAAAAAAATGAAAAAGAATTTCTAAAATTTTACCCTTATTCCAACACCTCTAAATGAAGCTTAAATTCAAATGAAACCAAATTTGTTTATAGTATAGTAGATGATTGACACTAAACAGTATTTCAACTGAATAACTTGTGGTTCACTTTTTACCGTTAATTTCATAAGGCAGAACCATGACGCTCTTAAGAGCCAACTGGCATGGGTGGCAGTTAAAATGTTGTCTCAAATTCAAAAATCAGCAAAGAAAATACAAAAAGGACTTTATTCATGAACTGTTCATAAATTGTCGCTATTTATATAAATATATATTATACTATGGCAGAGTTGTGAACTAATAAAAGCATTTATTACATTCCAATCTTAAATTTCCATCACAACAAGCCTCAGCATTTAACCCACTCTCATTGTGTTAATGGATTAGCACCTTTACTTGTGCTTTGCAATAGGTTAAAGAAGTATTTATATTATAATACCTAATGAAAGTACCATATTGTGTATCTAGCTATATACATATAAAGCTTAAACAAAAACTGTACTCTAACCTTACATGAAACTATTAAATCAAGCATATATATATATATATTATTATTATATATTTCTAGATAAATTTTCTACATTTTCCAAAAAGTGTCACCTTTGAGCTAACCATATGATAGCAATATTTATGTTCTTTTCCTTTAAAACCCTAAACATCTTTGTTTTATTATATGCACCTAATTGAAGAACAAATTCGGGTTCATAGAAGGTCATATCATCGAAGCTGAGAATGAAAGGGATTTTGGGTACTCCGAAATGTGTATTATATATATTTGCATATAGACATGTAAATATGCACACTAGAGCAAAGTTGGTCGACCTATATTTACAATATTCCAAAGACATGATGCGTAAAATGTGCACAGGAAGGGAAACTGCAATACCCAAGAAATTAGCACAACTGTTTGACTTCCCATGCTTTGATGATATGACCTTTTTTTAAACCCGAAAACGTTTTTTTCAATTAGGTGTATGCCAATAAAGCTCTGATAGTGCATGCATGTCAGGTGTATAAATATATAATTATATATCAATATAGCTACATAAGGTGTCATCCACTAACTAGCATTCATGCATTTTGATGCAAATTTTTCTATATGCATGCACACATTCAATCTACAATTTTTTGTTTCACAGCCCTTTGTATTCCCATGCATTTTTCAGGTCTGCTAGCTAACGTATCAACATGGCAGTCGAAGGAGGAGGGAAAATCATCAAGTTTCTTGTCTTGTTTTTCAACTTTTTGTTCTTTGTGAGTATATAAGTATACTAAGAAAAACATGTTAGCAATTTAAGGCTCATACAGTGACTTGGGACACATACGGTTGGCTGTCCATAAGGTGTATATGTGTCAGGGGGGTACTCTTGCCCATTTAGGGGGGGGGCTGTTGCCTGTTTAGGGTAGGGATGTGCTGCTGATCCCACTGAACCCTGACAATGTTCCAGAGTAAAATTGCTGAAATTCATACCCTGTTCCAGAGCAGGATCATTGAAAATCATAACCAGTTCTTGCATTCTGAAAATAGATACCCTGTTCCAGAGAGGAGAGAGCGTGATTTCATATACCCTGTTCCAGAGCAAGACCGATTTCATTTACCCTGTTCCATTGTAGAATTGCTGAAAACCATACCCAGTTTAGTGGCATATACCCGTATAGCAAATATAGGGGAGTACCCCCCCCCCCTCTCCCAGATAAATGTACCACATGCATACACACACTACTGGCTGAGAACCTGTGAGAATCCCGTGAAAAACCTGTGAAATTTCCAATTTACAGACATTTTCACAGGTTCACAGCCAGTAATGAATTAAAGCTTACAATTTGGCATTTCAGAATATACTCTTTCTTTGAAATCTTCAGATTTAAAATGGCAGAAAGAATTTATACTCAAGGAATATATAATCACATGTGATCTAAAATATTTGGAAAGCTTGACACACAAATTTAAAAAATATTTTATTGCATATTTTTTAACAGTTTCTATATATTATATAGAAATTGAAAAGAATTTAAAATTTGAACAAATTAATAATATTTCATAGGTATTTGGCATAGTGCTTCTTGGAGTTGGTGCATATGCTGAAGCAAAATATGGCTCCTATTCTGGCATCTCTACATCTGACTTTACATCTGGTTCACGCCTCGTTATTGCAGTTGGCTTAATCATTGCTGTTATTTCGTTTTTTGGATGTTGTGGGGCTTGGAAAGAAAACAAGTGCTTTCTGATCATCGTAAGTATATATTAATAATAATAATAAATTCATTTATGAAGCGCATTAATTCAACATACTTTTTCAAATGCGCTACTAAAACCTATATATTACATTAAAAAAACTATAGTCTATGAAATTTAACATTTATTAAAAATCTAAAAGTACTAATAAGAAAATTATGAAAACAATAATAAATATTAATAATATTTAAATAGAAAACCCTATGTTAAATCCACCATTTCATGATTTCAAGAGTTTATAATATTATATGTAGGAACTTATGGATAAATTGAATCATTCTAAGAAGCTTTGTTGAACTGATGTTGCGGATGTTATTAATAGCCTCAGATAAAGGACTAATGTCCAAAACTTCAGTTCAACAAAGCTTCTTATGGTGATTCATATTTATCCATTAAAGTTCCTACTGTTTTATTCAGAAACACCAATGCAGTCTACACTAGTTCTCTACTAGAACATATCATCCACTCCCTTATGATATATGGATGAAAGAGCTTCAATTGTTGAAATTCCAAATAACTGAAGTATTTTATGGTTAATATTAATAATACTCAATTATGATTACTAAAACCAGACGAGTGAATATTCCTTAATTTAAACTGGGAGCCACTTGCAGTTGAGAAATTTTGGTTTAAAAGTGGAAAGAACAATAGGGTTAAGTAAATGATGTCATTTACTCTCAATTTATAATATTAATGAGATGCTGAATAAAATTGATAATTTTTCCCCACCAAATTTTGACTGTCTGGGGAACATATTGCTTGGCTACTATCTGGGCCAAATAGGTAATAAGTCATTTCCAATTTTCATTGATTTTCATCCAAGTGCCCCTCTAAGGAAAGCAATAATGAGGTGTGGCATGTGCAGCTAATGTGTCACCTCTCACCAACCTCGCTCCGGTTGGTTATCATTATTATTATTAATATTATCATTTCATTATCATTATTATTATTATAATTAATTATTATTAATGGAGGGATGGGGGCAGAATACCAAATTTTTCTAAAGCACCTTACTGAGAAATTAACCAAGAAGACAGGGGACACATATGCAAATACCATAACATGGATTAGAACTCGATTATCTTTTGAAATAATTAAGTCAGTACACATGTGTGTCAGGGAGACAAGAACCCCTTTTTTTAAGGACAATGAATTCTTGAATGACTTTAACCTTAACGCCAATGTAGCGGAAATTTAGAAATATTTAGATTTTAATAATTAATGTATAGTTTTAATATAGTATTATATCAGGGTGAAAAGCTGGACTCGGATTTTGAGCTATTGATTTATTTTACAAATATGTTTTCATAGATAAATAAGTAATTATTATATATATTTGTTATTTTATATTCATAATCTCTTTTTTTTTGTTTTATAATTATAGCAACTTTTTTATTATAGAAATTATTATTGTCAATAAAGTGATTATTATTATTATTATTATTTATTATTATTAAAGGAACAAAATTGAAATAATTTTTTGAGAAATAACCCCGCCTCCCCTTCCCACCCCTTAAACTACCTGCTCCCCTTCCCACCCCTTAAGCTACCTGCCCCCCTTCCCACCCCTTAAGCTACCTGCCCCCCTTCCCACCCCTTAAGCTACCTGCCCCCCTTCCCACCCCTTAAGCTACCTGCCCCCCTTCCCACCCCTTAAGCTACCTGCCTCCCTCACTGTATCTAGTACCCACTTGTTAATTATTATCTTGGTTGCTTATTCCTTTTTTCAGTTCTTTGTTTTGTTGCTCGTTCTCCTGATCCTGGAGATTACTGCAGCTGCTCTTGCTTATCAGCATCGTGATGAGGTGAGTATTTAATCTCGACAAAGGGAGAGTATTGCATTTTTTGTTGACATAATAATAACAATGGGAAAGGGATCTAGAGAAAGGTAGAACTAATGAAAAAATAAATAAAGGAAACCCTTCACTGAAATAATTTTACAGCCATCACCCCTCGTAACCGGCTCTATTGTGAGGTTCGCTCCACACCGGGAATAAGGAACAAGGTGCATTCTGGTCTAGCTTGGGTACAAACATCTTTTGTTCACCAGTCCTTATATGGTGTTGATCATAACTAGACCTCGGATAGGAAATGAGGTGCATTCTGGTCTAGCTTGGGTCCAAACATCTCTTGTTCACCAGTCCTTATATGGTGTTGATCATAGCTAGACCTGGGATAGGGAACGGGGTGCATTCTGGTCTAGCTTGGGCACAAACATCTCTTGTTCATCATGTGCTATTGGTGTTGTAAGATACTGAACATGGTGCACTGTGGTCTAGCTGGGTACAAATATCTTTTGTTCATCATGGCAGCCTTATGCAGTGTTATTTACACCCAAGCTAGACCAGTATGCACCACCCTTTTTAACGCTGCTTGTATTTTGATGGTATTTTTTCCAGATTGCCAACACTCTTGAGAAAGACATCAATGACACCATTGCTAACAAGTATGGTGAGGACGAAAAAACTACAAAACTTGTTGATATGCTGCAAGAAAAGGTAAAATGGACTTGCATTGTATGCTTTAAAATGTCATTTTTCACTCCAGTAAGGTTATAGTTAGTGTAACCATATTCTTTTATCAGGAAAAGTGTTGTGGTGTACTGTTTTATTGTGATAGGATAGGCTGGGTCCCTTCTGGGTGTGTAATCTTTGGGGGCCTGCATATAGTTCATTCTCTTCTGTAAGGTCATAATAACCATATTCTTTTTAGATAAAAAGTGCAGTGGTGCCACGGCCCCATTACGATGGGATAGGCTGGGTCCCCTCTAGGTGTATTGCTTTTGGGTAGCCTATATAGCATACATTTGATACCACTTTCTGTTTACAGGAAAAGTGCTGCGGTGTTCTGTCCTACCGTGACTGGGTCCTTAACCCCAAGTACAACATCACCTCTGTACCCGACTCCTGCTGTGTGAAGAAAGAATCTGGTTGTGGAGCAACGTTTTATGATCCCAACAAGCCAAAAGATTTGAGTAAAATACACAATAAGGTAATGATACAGCTTCAGGAAACGACAATAACGCTCCCAAACTCACCAACTTGGAGGGCCACACTTAATCAGTTAACAAAACTACTGTCACGTGTCACCCTCAGTAAATAGTCTTCAATCAATCAATCAAAAATGCTGGTGAAATTTTATGATTATAGCGAGTGACAAAAAATTTAACTAGCTAAATTTTTCGAGTATGACCACAGTCCAGAAATTGAAGGACTGAAAAGTTTAGAACCTGCATCGAGTAACGTTTGTTATTCACTGCGTCCGGTCTCTAGTGACTTTGAAATTTTTGCTAATGAGAACAAAACTAACTAACAAGGTTTTGCCAGTGGGTTTAAATGTTAGTTTCGTGCCTTCCAGGTTTTTCATATAGTTTCAAAATAATACAGTAGACGACTGTGGTAGTTAAAGCCGGAGAACCTTGCCCAGTTACTGGAGCATTCTTCGATCTTCGACCCTTAATGAAAATGATATATTGTAATATTGTACCCTCTCCCTATAGACCGTTTAACTAACACATAGATAGACACCCCATTGGACAAACGCACGTAAAGGATGGGAATAAGATGGGATTATAGGCAAAGATGTTAATTCGATCGATTCACTTCAGGTTCAGATTTCACATGAATGTGTGCTTTCTATACACTTTCGATTCATGTTTCATGTGAAATGTTCAAGTCTTTTTTGTGGAATGCACCTTTCGGAAAATTGTTTGTGAGGCTTACATGGAAGTAGAAAATAAATTCCAGAAAAAGTGTGATTTCTTTTGCATGGATTTCTCTGTTAGCCACGCATCCACGATACTTTTGAAAAGGTTCCATTGCAAGGGCAATGTGACGTCATAGCAATCTATTGTTTTGTAAGGTTTGTGTGAGGTTTGGCGGGTTTTTTTGCTTTTGGTAATGTGCATCGCCTCATATGGAACGTCTTGATCAGGAAGCCTAATGGATAATTTCGATTTTAAACGATTTTTTTGTCTATAGTTCACTCAACAAAATTTCAGCTAAAAATGCGAAGCGACGCCGTTCCCCTTTGTCTATTTGGCGGCCGATTTTCATTCCATCGCGTAACTGAAATACATAAAAAAGATTAGTTCTTATTAGTTTTTACGGCTTTTTTTATTTATTTTTTGCCGCTGTTGACATTGTTTTGGCCGTGTTTCTGTAGCGACTTAATTCGGTACTCCTACGGAGTACAATTAACGCTATAATTGTACTCCTCTCGACCAATCAGAGTAGAGTAATTTTGTTGAGTGTACTATAAGAAACGAAACGAAAAGACGGCTCCGAGAAGCGAGAAAACTGATATTCTTCACTGCTTAAGTTAAGTCTAAACAAATCTTCACACACTGCATCAACGGCCGGTTATATGTTTTGGCTTTGAAAGGGGGGGTCACGGGCACCCTGTGACACCCCTGGATACGCCCCTGCATTGGTAGAACATGTTGCAAGTGTCCTAAGAAGA
Organism: Actinia equina; assembly: GCA_011057435.1. Taxonomy (NCBI): domain Eukaryota; kingdom Metazoa; phylum Cnidaria; class Anthozoa; order Actiniaria; family Actiniidae; genus Actinia; species Actinia equina. The sequence goes on along the minus strand of WHPX01001440.1, from coordinate 696,215 downwards.
ACCAATACCGAGGCAATAGCATACTAGACCAATCCCAAGTGCTTTATAACTACACACTACCTACACACCAAACAAGTATTTTATTTCTTTTAAATAAAAATAATTAGAATACAAAAGCCATTATTTTAGACACAAACAAAGGAAATAAGAAAGTGTGCAAGTGCGCAGTATGTGTATACTCGGGATTATTACAAGTACTCATTCTACCCAAGAACTATTTCAGAATGAAGCAGCACTAAGAACCTCACTTGCAGCATTTAAAAATGCAGTTGCAGACGTTAACGTTTATTAACTTGTTGGACACTTATTATTTATTCTATTATCAATATGTTATTATTTGATTATTTTGATAACTATTTAGCGTGGTCTAAAATGCTCAGTATTGAGCGAATGACCTAACAGGTAAATGTAAATAACGTGGGATCTAAATCACTTGCCACCAACCAATTCAAAAAAAAAAAAAAAGGTTTTTATAATAAGTTTTGTTTCATGTTGCTTTGGTTTCAGGGGTGTTATAATACTCTTAAAGACACGATTATGAAAAACCTGAAATCTGTGGCTGGGGTAGCAGTGGCTATTCTCGTCATTCAGGTTAGTTGCTATGGAAACCCTTGCTGTTACTTTTCTAGGCTAGATCAGAATTGTCAAGGCGCGTTTTAGTAGAACTTGTTTCCTCTTAAAGTGCTACTACGACGAAAATCGCTCAAACTTGGATTCAGCTGAAACTTCCTAAGAATACTCTTTAAAGGTCCAGTAATCACTGTATGAAGTGTTTTCTCGATATTCAGGACGAAAGTATGATATTTTCACGATTATTTTTTGGAGTCTGTGACGTCATACACTCAACATCAAACATCGCTCCATACATTTCTTTGTAGTTTATGATCAAAATGTTAGTAGTAAAGGGAGAAAGAAATACCCAAACACCCCAAAATATAAATTATAGTCACAAGTAATGTGAAATAAGCACATTAGCTACCCTTTGGGCTTCATAGGAATAAAATAAATTAAGGATTTATATACAAAGAAATATATGTAGCAATGTTTGATGTTGAGTGTATGACGTCACAGACTCCAAAAAATAATCGTGAAAATATCATACTTTCGTCCTGAATATCGAGAAAACACTTCATACAGTGATTACTGGACCTTTAAAGAGTATTTTTAGGAAGTTTCAGCTGAATCCAAGTTTGAGCGATTTTCGTCGTAGTAGCACTACACCTGAGTTGCTTTTTTTGCTTTTGTTTCCCTTTTTCTCTACTTTCTTCATCCTTTTTGAATCTTTCAAATTCTTTCTCATTCTTTTTTTCTTCTCTTCTTTTTTTGCTTCCTTACTCCTTCTCGCTTTCTTTTAGTCTTTCTGCTATCTCTTTACATCAGCGTCATTTATTGTGATCTGCTGAATAAAGTATTTTATTTAAAAACCCGTGAACCACTTTAATACACTTTATTGTCCGCATTTTCTTTTCATTTTCTTTTGTGTTTTTGGTGTATTACAATTGATTACACCTTAGTTATTACACTTTGTTTCACGGGTTTTTGAAAACCATTTTGATAGAACCCCTGCCCTAATACGAAAATAGAACATTAGTGATTTAGTGGGATAGGAATTATATTAAAAAACAAAAGAAGATCACTGAAGCTGAACTGTTTCTTTTGTCTTTTAATGTATTCCTTTCTCACTAAATTACTAATGTTCTAATATCGTATGGCAACGTTCTTGCAAGTAGGTGTACATTCAATTAATGTTTTCCTCTTTTCCCCCAGCTCCTTGGTATGATATTTGCGATATGTCTCATCCGGAGGATCGGAAAGGAAACTGCGGCGTAGAAAGCATGGTCTGGCTGAAACCACTTCTCTTGCACTCACCAGTCACTCATCCACATCTAGTTTTCTAGACGTATTATAAACTAATATTCGATCCAATATCCCCTTAGCGATGATAATTCTTACATAGGCTTGTCTAGGGGAAAGAGTTTCAACCTCTCGTCCCAGCCCCCACGCACCCCTACCCCAGAGCTGAGTAGCACAAACCTAGACTTGATATAGCAAACTCGCAGACTTTGCTTCTGCTTTCACCCTCACATGCTTCTCCTCCCCCTCCCCCTCCCCCCCCCCCCCACCCCCCCCCCACCCCCTCCCCTCCCAATCCCCCTCCCCCTCTTCTCCCAATCCCCTCCCCCTCTTCTCCCAATCCCCCTCCCCCTCTTCTCCCAATCCCCCTCCCCCTCTTCTCCCAATCCCCCTCCCCCTCTTCTCCCAATCCCCCTCCCCCTCTTCTCCCAATCCCCCTCCCCCTCTTCTCCCAATCCCCCTCCCCCTCTTCTCCCAATCCCCCTCCCCCTCTTCTCCCAATAAGATTCAAAATCATCCCAATACGTGTGGACGCGAATATTTTTTAGGAATCCACGACGGAAAATTTGGGGATTGAAAAATATCTGCTTCACGTTGGGAAGGAAAGTATCCCTCCCCTCCCCCCCCCTCTTACCTTTTGTTGCTAAAAAAATATACAGGTAAACCTTGCCCATGCGTTGCTAAATAAAATTGCATTTTATAGACATCAATTGAGTTTTTTTCTGGAGTGAAGACGATGCAACGCGAACAAACATGAATAAATTTTTTTAATTCAAATTTATTTTGGTTTCTATAATAAAAATGTTTTATCTTTACCCTTTTCACCGTAATTCTATAGAGATCATAAATATTGAGCGTTAAAATTCCACAAAGACAATTCTTTGAATTTAAGGCTGATAGACGACCAGGAGCGAAATAAATCCTGTGAGTTTCAATTGTTTTGAAGCAAACTCATAACGACTTCCAAAAGTAAAGAATATTAATTTTGTCTCATTTAAATTTGAAAAGGTTCGTCGCTCTAGCCTACTGTTTTTCATTGTAAACAACTTTCACTATCAATATTCATTACGATGACCTCATACTTTACTTCAACGTTAAAAAGTCTTGTCTGAGAGGTAACCTTGGTCGAAGACGGAAGGAGTACGTCGTATCTAGCTCCCTTGATTGAATCTCCGTTGGATTTTTACCCCCAATATTTTCGCTTCGTCTAGCATGATATCTGTTTAGTTTATGGTTGGCTGGAAAAGGAATTTCAAAAAGGTGACGTAGATATAGAGATATATATATGTGTGTGTGCATATTATGATATATTATTAGCTCTTGGTGCGTATATAGCTCAAGCTGTCTGTCGTTCGGTACATCCGTTCATTGAGGACTTCAGAAGGGATATATTTAAGAGACGGATCCGGGTAAGGAACTAAAGTAATGTGTACTTTAAATTGCTAGAAAGAAAACATGAGCTCTGCTCACCACTTGTGAACTTCCTTCAATCATTATGCCTCGAAGATCAGCCATTCGCATAGTTTACCACATGAATAATTGACATCCTTATTAGCAAACGCCTTTTTTTCGCGTCTGTTCAGTTCCCTTAGAAAATTTGAGCATCGATATTGATTAGAGGCAGGTTCATTATTCCACCCATTCTCAAGTATGATTTCTCCCAGGTTTCAGTGTTCAAAATAGGGAGAAATATTTATAACTGACTTTCGCATTTTCACAACTAATGTAAAATACTATAAATATAAATATATATAATATTGTATCATTGAATTTTGCTTTCTGGATGGCAAGTTTTTTATGTTTTATTTCCTTTCAAAGTTTTAAGAAACTTGCGGCCTTTCGACAATGTATTTTATTATAGATTTATTAATTTTTATTTTGTCCAAAGCTAATCAAAAATATGGGATATGTACTAATATATACATACAATCACTAGAATACAGAATTGCTCTTGAAAAGTGCGGAAATATTGTGAAGCACTCTTGAAATGATATGTTGTTCGCTATTGAATTTGTTTATTTTAAAAATCCATAGTGAAATGTTTGGGCGATAAAACCAGAAAATAGCTTCAAATTTGCATTTTGAAACTGCGCTCTTATCATGATAAAACCCCTCGGGGTAATGGACTAAGATCATTCATGTTTCATTTATACGACGCACTTGACGAAAGCTTTCGAAACTTCCTTTTTGCGCGATGATACTTCACTTATTGATGTACAGACTGATCAACACCATCATTTTAAAAAGTCTTATTAAATCTGGGTGTAAAACCCTTGATATCATTCCATATAAATTTTCAGGAGTCAATCTTATTGAACACAACATGAGTTTGGAGTCTCGCATTTTTAATTTCATAAAATACAATTAACACACAGTTGAACTTCTTTCAGTCTTCATCTGAGTACTAATACTAAATTGTTAGATAGAGTAAAACCTGAAAATGCTGGCTTCGCCATTTATTATATATTATTATATTTTTGGATAACAATTTAGATTAGTCAAAATATTAATTATGAAGATGGAATTATTTAAGAAGTATGCCAACTTGATAAAATGCATAGTTTCTAAACGTGCCTCAGTAGACGTGAACGTATAGCGAAACGAAACCCAAAAAAGCGCTAGCCAAACTTAGTAGAACTTTGCAAGTAGGCTGTGAAACTCGTTTCCTTTTTTATTCGTGTTTTTTGATAGATTTGTTTATTAACTTATTGTTTATTGCTAATAGCAGAATAACAAAGGATTGATCGATCGACTAATTTCAAGCTTCAACGACGAGCAAATCACAATGATCAATATCGAATCTAGTTCTTTCTAAAGATACATGAAAGCGAAACACTTTTTGCAAACTATTTTTCGCTTTTTAAGAAACAATACATACAATATGCGTTGCCGTGTTCAATATGAACTATAAGCTCAGACGTATCTGCCGGGATAAAAGGTTTTACATCGCATGTAGCTATTTTGTGTTTCACTATACTTTGCCTTCTAGCAGAGTCTCCATCGTTGGCGATTCTTGACAGTGCCTGGGAGACTCCTCTCCTATGTTATCCGTGCCAAGAATCGCCAACTAACGAGTGAGACTCTGTTAGCAGGGAGCTCTATACTAAAATTTTCATTTCAATATGATAACTATAAGTGAATCTGACCACGAAAGTTAAAGTTAAAGTTTATACGAATAAACGTGATTTTTAAAAATCAGAATTCTAAAACTCTTAATGGCCGTCAATCATTTCTATAGTGTTTTCCTCATCAAATTCTCAATTAGTTTAATTTTCTTAATCCACTTTTTTGTTTCAGTAAGACTTCTAAGTTCCAAATGAGATACTACTGTCAAATTAAAGGTCTCAATAGCCTGTTATTCGATGTACGTATTGATAAACAAGAGAATATTATGTTCCGCTAGAGATGCTAAAGAACAAAAAGGTCTTAGCATACTTGAATAGCATTTCTATACATATTAGGACAGCTGGTTGCCGTCGGCAATGAAGTCGTTTCCGTTTTGACGTTGTCACTGGAATGACAAAATAGTTTCTCTTGTTATGTACACCAACATGGCTGCCATGCCTCTATTCTTGGTTAGCATGTGACATTATCACCACCATGTTGGTGTACCGTAAACCAAAGATTTTTCATTAGCTTCTCTTGTTATGTACTCCAACATGGCTGCCACGCCTCTATTCTTGGTGCATGTGACATCATCACCACCATGTTGGTGTACCGTTAACCAAAGATTTTTCATTAGCTTCTCTTGTTATGTACACCAACATGGCTGCCATGCCTCTATTCTTGGTTAGCATGTGACATCATCACCACCATGTTGGTGTACCGTTAACCAAAGATTTTTCATTAGCTTCTCTTGTTATGTACACCAACATGGCTGCCATGCCTCTATTCTTGGTTAGCATGTGACATCATCACCGTCATGTTAGTGTACCGTTAACCAAAGATTTCTCGTTAGCTGCTCATGTTATGTACACCAACATGGCTGCCATGCCTCTATTCTTGGTTAGTATGTGACATATCATCACCACCATGTTGGTGTACCGTTAACCAAAGATTTTTCGTTAGCTTCTCTTGTTATGTACACCAACATGGCTGACATGCCTCTATTCTTGGTAAGCATCTTTTTAAAAATCATCTAAGCTAAAAGTTTGTTTTGTTTTCCCTTTTTTAACAGACATAAAAACTCAAAATGTCGCTGGAAGGCTCATCGAGAGCTCTCAAATACCTGGTGGTTTTCTTCAACTTTCTTTTCTTCGTGAGTATATGATAGTGAAAAACTATTTTATATTTCTTTATTTAAAAAAAAAAACAACTTTAAAGCCAACTAAAATATCTAGAAAAAGAAACAAACTGTGGACTTTATGTCGTAGAGATATTATGAAGGCATATACACACGGAAATATATACTACGTAACGTTGCCCGTCACCACGCCTTGGCCATAGACCGTTTACTCAAGATTGCGTGCGCATCCAACTTGACGGGCTACGTAACTGAAAAACGCAAATTCAGTAAAATTGAAAAGCCAGTTTTATATTTAAAGAGAAGAATAATCGGTCTTATAAATTCTTATCAAAAAATCTTCTGGATATGTTTGATATTTATACCTTAAGGAAAGGTCCGTTACATAGACCCTTGTTGCATCGTTTGTTCCCCTCGTTCGGTAGCAGGCTAGTAACGAGGTTTACAGTGTGAACACCCGAGCAACGTCGCTGTCTAGCAATTGCGTGTTCTCAGCACAAACACGATAACGTGTCAATCATGACCGTTGCAGTAGATTCCCAATCACGTCCTTTTGCTTCACCAAATGTCGGATTGAAAGATTCAGTAATTTCTCTGAAAGTCAGAAAATTCAGCGACAAGTATTTTTGAAATGTGAGAGAAGCGGCAAATAATTCCAAATATGGTATCAAAACTACTTCCAATGTCGTCTGAATATTCCCCGGAACATTCGCCACTTATCAACCCCCCTTAACTGTAATGAGCTTCCGGCTGTACACATGAAACAAAAGAAATCTTCTTTTAATTAACTTAAGACATTAAGGGGTTGTCAAGGGAACAAATATTAATTAAAAAATGTATAGACTGCATATAGTTCTCAGGGTTTCTTTTCATATAATTTTACGCTTTTCAATGAGAAGCACGTCTAAAAAGCAGTTGAATTTGCTGGTCAAAATATGCGAAACCCCAAGACTTAAATTATTTTAAAACGTAAACCCGCCGCTGTTTTTTTATCTTTATTCGTGTTTGCCCCCTCAGCATCCCATAATTCAAGATGTCGGCCGTATCAGTAAGAAAGTTTTTTGCACTGTGTATCGATCTGCTACGACCTCGTCCTCGTAAAATCAGGGTCCTCTCGGCCGACTGCAATTTAATATGGCGGTCGTCGAGGTGAATACCGTCTTCTTCCCGGCGACCGCCATGATTTGGAGTCGGCCAAGAGGACCCTGGGGACGATATTAATCTTCTAACCTTAAACTGGGCTTCCTTTCTCCAACAGGCAATAGGCATTATACTTATAGGAGTCGGTTCGTGGGCAGAGGTCAGATATGGTGACTTTGTCGACGTAACCAGCCTCAACTATGTGACCGCTTCACGGATAATCATCGCTGTTGGGGTCATCGTGGCAGTCGTATCGTTCCTTGGCTGCTGTGGGGCCTGGAAAGAGAGTAAAAACGTGTTGTATGTGGTGAGTTTTCAGGGATAAAATGGGATAGAGTATAGAATTTAAAAAAAAGTCTTGGAATCGCGGGTGATTTTTAATCTTAAACATTATTCTATAACATCGTTGCGACTACACCAACAAAGGCTACCCAGATAAATCATCATGCAATAAAATTTGCCAATCACGATTAAGTATTTAAACAATAGAATCTGCAGAAAGTTTCTCTCATTTTTCCTATTAAAAGGCATATTTTACGTGTGTGTATGAACAGGAGTGACAAGAATCAATTTAAACTCCAAAATTCGACACCGTATTAAGCTTTAAAAACGTGATTTGTTGAATTTATTTATTTAAAATTCGTTTTAAATTCGTTTTATTGGCCTTGGTAAATGAGGTCACACTGTAAGTACTCTTACTTTTGATATTATCATTGATAATAAATCGATTCATGTTATCGACGCATCTGAATCTTTATTATAATTAACCACCAACTTAATTTATGTAATGTTCTCATTTCTTAGTTCTTCGCTATTCTTTTGATCCTGTTAATCTTGGAGATCGCCGGTGCTGTCCTGGGCTACGTTTATTCGGATAAGGTATGAGTCTAATATCACAATGATTCCCATGCACATTAGCGAATTCTTACAGTTTGTCACCACAGGGGAAAGAAATAGGGTTTTGATGGACGTCAATCAAAGCGTTTCCATGGCATTGTCGGAAGACACAAAGCTTTCAAGGGCACGTGCCTATGGAATGTTACCTAGTTGCTATCACGATTCCACGTGTGTTCCATATCAATGTTAAAGGGGGGTGTATTAGCATTGCATGCAGTGCAATGAGGGACTGTTTTAGGAGACATATTTTCAAGAGCGCGTCTATTTCCTTTCGTCCTTAAAATGCACAACGCACAAGCACTGCAATGAAACAGACTTCCTGGGCTCGGATATAATGTTTTCCCATTTCAGACCACGTGTCATTCCCTAGAGTATCATTTCTTTGTTTAACGATTGCGCACGATTGCACATGAAAAGATACATGAATATGAATACAAATCAAACAAAGAATCTTATTCTCAAGAGAATGACACGTGGTCTGGAATGGGAAAACGTTACGCGTGAACCGAGGAATGTCTATTTTTCTTTTGCAATAGGCCCTTTGCAGCTAGTGGTCACGTGCTTGGATACCGCTTAGCAACACAAAACTGGATAAAGCTTTAACTGTTTCTGGACCCGTCCAGTCTGCGTGACTCGAAATATGTCGAAATTTGTTTTCCTTTTTCGTAGGTGAAGGAACAGCTCAATAAGGATCTCAATAACGCTCTGCTTAATGATTATGGGAGGCAGGAAGGAACCACAAAAGCCATAGATGCTTTACAGGAACAGGTATTTGTACAAATCCAAGTATACTAGATTCAAATATTCAAATCCACTAAATCACGTGACATACAAAGTTAACCTATTATTCTTGGGGTGCAACCACGTGACTTAAAATCCCTTGAGTTATAAATAACAATGACAGCAATGCATCCAAACTTATAACCCAATCGGGAGCATTTAAGTGTGACGTCACTCGTAAGGGAAAACGACATCCGGCTTCAAAATGAAGAGCAGTTCGGCAAAACAGATCTTACTTTTTACTTGTGAGGGTTTGTTGTCCAAGTTTTAATTGTTTCAGGTACATGTAGAAGTTAAAATGTGTTGCTATTCTCCGTATTGTCCTGCGTCAGATAATGCTAAAATTGCGCAATATTACCCATGGGTCTTCACGGCACTACTAGCCTGCAGAGCAGGCGTTCTTTTGATGGGTTTGAGGAAGAATTGGGTTTTGGGGTTCCTGTTTCGACTACGTGCCCGCGAGAAAAATGGGACCTAGCTTCATTTTTGCTAGGTTTCAATAAGCTGAAGCGAGATGACGTTTTACCCCCGCGGTCTCTAGACCATAATCCTTTTTACATTGCTTTTGTTCTTTAATTATGACTATTGTTCCTGTATTCTCTAAGGAATCAAAAATTTTAATATGAAAGAATTTAAAAAAATTATTATGGTCTAGAGTCGGGGGTAAAACGTCATCTCGCTTCAGGCTTATTCTCGCTAGTTCCAAATTTCCAAATTTCCCCCAAAACCCCCGGTTTCTCCCCAAACCAACGAGAACGCCTGCTTTGCAGGCTACGGCACTACCCAAGAGTCCTTTGCGGACATATGTTACAGAGATCCCGTGTGAAGTCTGATTTACCAAAGTACTGAATTGATTGGGGGTGGGGCCGCTGTGAATCACTCGTCAGAAATTAATGTATACGCCTTGCTACGCATATTTTCTTTTTCCGTCTTTGCTGAAATTCAAGGCCCAGAGCAGGATTAGGAATTACTCGTGTGTATAAACTGACCAAGAAAGTTCAAAATGCCGTGAAAAGATCTTTCTTTAATATGTCTACTTAAATGTTTAATTTTAGCTTCTCAAGGCAATATCCTCATACCGAAAGAGTTTAAGATTAATAGCTTTAACTTAAACTATTAAAATAAGACTTCAAATCTTCCCGTGAGTGCATGAACAAATGGTTTAATTAATAAAGTTGGCAACTTTTAATTCCCCGTCTGTAGATCGTCTTCACCTTTGTTTTAAGTCATTTTTACTTGCCAGAATTTTTACTTGAAATTTCCTTCGGAAACTTTCCGCTGCTAGATTTCGATTTGACCCGTTTGGGTATACAGGTTTAGGTGGCTCATAAATAGAAAAGTTTCTATCGTTTCAAAAATCAAAAAAAGAAAAAAGGAAAAAAAAAAGGCAAAAGCGTTAGTAGGTATAATGTTTAGGGTCACCCATCCAAGTACTAACCCTCCTCAGACGAGCTTGACTTAGTATCTTGAACGACAACGATTTATCCACTTGACCACGGTTCCAGGTGAATCGGCATAACAATAGCCGTAAATACAATGCACCAGATAGACAAGACTTTAAAACGTTATCTTTTCAATCGATTCCGTGCGTGGCAGAGATGCAAGGGATTAGCCGATATGGTCTGGGGGCCGGCTGGTCTCTCCCCTGATGCTTCGGCTAGAACATTTTCTTGCGTACACCCAAGGGCAGAAGGATTTAATCGCCGTCATGTCCGAAGTCCATACGACGCCTCAGCTCTGCGGATGTCTCGGGGGTATGGCAAAATTGAATCGTATTTTTTGCATTCCACATAAGAGTTTTCTTTTCTTAAATCTATTTTTTATTATATTAAATCTTCAGCAATAAGGCAATCGTTTGAGTGAAAAAAGATTCCTTCCTAGTCGGTTGCTCATTAACCTGTATAAGTTCGATCAGACGTTATCAGTCAAATAAGCAATATCGATCAGCGAAAAGAGCTATGCTTTCCTATTATTCCTGGCAAAGTTTGCTAACAAGAAAATTCACTGCACCCGCAAAGGACTAGTCGGGGGGTAAAAAGGGGGTGCGTCGTGAAGACTTGTAAGTACTACTAAGCAATTTCTGCATTTTCTTTCAGGAAAAATAAACAGCCACCTCAGTAAATATTATGTTAATAAAGGAAATGTGAATTTAAAAAAATATTAAGAAAATCAATATTTTGGTGATTCTGACTGAGAACATTGGGATATTTGATCTTGTTGCGTCATGGCGCAAGAGAAATTCACAAATAGTGTGACATGCATAACGCAAAACGGTTTATATATTTTATCGCCTAAAGAAGGACAGCTGAACCTACAATTATTTTAATGAGAACTCCTTAAAAGAGAAGAACGTCATGGACGAGTCAAACGAAATCATTCTTTTCTGTGAAACATTCCATTATCGTTTTGCCAACATTGCAAACCTTTTTTAGCTATACTAGTCCGCTGTGCGTGATACAGGCAAATAAGTGAACGCCTATAGGGCGTCTTGTTGGTGTAACCAAGTTGAAAACTTGAAGAAAAAAAAACTGGTTAAAACATACTGGTTGAAGATTTATTCGAGTTTGTTGCGTTACGTTTGTACTAGCCATATTTGGAATGATGATGTAAGGGATCACGCAACAGTATTCGTAATTTGAAAAATAAATCAGTTCTGCTCCAGATTTTGTTCTATTCAGTTGTGTTTTTGTTTAGTTCAAGTTTTAGTTTTATTTTCAATTCTTTTCCTGCGACTTATGTTGGAAAAGACCTGCAATGAGTTTGATCGTTCTTACCGTTCAACCTTCACTTGGTCACATTAGATTAATGAAACTGATACTGATCCTTCTCGCTTCTGACTGGTTCCAGTTCATACCTGTCTATGATTGGTCATTTACGTAAAATAGTATATAACGCATTTTCTTATGTGTTTGCAGGAGAAGTGTTGCGGTGTTGCGAACTACACCAACTGGTTTCGCTCGAAGTACAGTGAAGGTAACCATACGAAGCTACCAGACAGCTGTTGTAAGACCAAAACACCTAACTGCGCAAATCCGCTAAAGACCGTTGAAGATGTCTATCCGAAGGTACTTATTCTAAGGGTGTAACCACTTGAATAAAATCCCTTGAGATATAAATAACGATGAAACAGTCTCCATGTTGGTTGATCTAACAAGAGAAGTCAATGAGGACGAACTTCGTTATCGTCGACCAACATGGCGGCTATGACGTAACATGCACCCAAGGGAATACACCTATTCAAAGAACGTTGTTACTTGGAGATTTGAAATCTGAGACTGAGTAGCAAATTCAGTAATATATTCACAGTCGAAAAACGTAGTTTCCCTTAATTCCTCTTTACATAATGAAAGAAACAATTTCCACGTGACGAAATGACTGCTATATGTTCTCATAATGCACGCGCACGATAGCTACAGTTAGTGTGTTGTTTATTCTATTTATTTGATAGGGTTGCTATGAAAAACTGATGGAAAGCATTTATGACAAGCTATACCTGATTGGCTCCGTCTGTATTGCTATCATAATAGCCCAGGTACGTATTGTACACATGCACGATATACTTTCCGTCAACACTATACCTGTACCTATCCTCCTCGCGCCTAAATGGCACATAGGGCACATTATACACCGAACGGCGAAATATGACTAACAATTGTAATAACTATAGTGAATGATGCTCTAGGGAATGAAACATGATATGAAATGGAAAAATATGATAGCTACATATAAAGTAAATTTGTTCCATTTATAGCGCCAATATTAAAGAACCCTAGTCAATTACGATACATAGCGCGCCGGAATCAAAACAATTGGCCATTTTCCGTGCCAAGCAAAATGGTGGTTTTGTGGTTGAAGTTTGAAAATCCAGTTCCATCGGTCTTGTTATTCTTGCTAGACGTTTTAAGATCAAATAAATAAACAAATACATAGTCATTTTAGGCTTTCCATGAGATTTTTAAAATTTTGGCAACGAATCTAAGGTAAATTTCTAAATGTCTAATGGTTGGACAACCGAAAAGTCCTGTCTCGAAGAGAATCTCTCTACAAAATTCATTCTACTTAAGCTTTGGAATGAAAAGATATAACTAGCTAAAAACTAGTGTGAGCTGCGTCGGTGTCTCTAATGAAACAGTAATGATGAAAAGGTAAATTATACACCGTGAAAAGATGAAAAAACTTACTGACGTTTCGGACGCTAGTCCTTCGTTGAAAACTTTGAAGCATAACGAATTTGCAGAAATTTTGCTCCACTAGTGCATGGAAGAGCTTTCAAAACGATGTTGGCGAACGATGTAAACCGAATAATATAGGGTCAGTGCAATGCATTCTAGTTGACTAGGATTCTTTAACGCGCGCACTCGCATCTTTCTCATTCCGGAGATGCTCATTACATCACTGTCCTAATGCTAAATTTGGAAGTTTTTTATTTCTTGTGAAAAATTGAACTCACGATTTTGTTTTCTCGTAATTGTATTGTAGATTCTTGGGATGATCTTCGCTGCTGTTCTGATTCGAGGAATAACGAGAGATAAAGCAAATTTTTCTTAGAACATACTATCGTAAATGCACTATAAATCATATAACCATCTGGTTCACCTATAGTAGCTAGCTTACTTCCGATCATACACTTTAGACTGTCTAAAACGTCAAAGCAAAGCACCCAGTTTATATAGGGTTCCTTAGGTCCCTTTGTGAGTTTCGTCTAGCCGATATTGTGTTCTTTAGAGCAGGTTTCGTAGGACTGTGAAAACCTCACGGCACGAACACAGTCCTGACACAGCAAGGGATACACCAATCAAACTGCTCGAACATTTACTCTTCATCCAATCAAATACCCGGAACACGGCATAAAACCGGCGCAGATACGGTCACAAAATCAGCCAATCCGAACTCTAGAAACCACTGATCACGGTCATTGCAAGGCACGCATACGGCACTGAGCTTTTCACAGTCATACGACAACTGATCTACGCTAGCGCTCCAAAATATTGAAATTGGAACCCTTCTTTGCGAAGCCGATCGCGACACATTTTCCTGTGTAGCGGCCATTTTCGAACCCCGCCCCCTTTAAAATCTTGGATCCACTGGCAATCTAGCAATCATTTGCGTAACTTTCTAAGTCCAGTGAATGAAATATAAGTGTATAATCGATCCTATGGAGGCAGAAGCCTATGATGGTTCATGCATGCAGAACGATTTGTATCGAAGCTTCTATGACAAAAGGACAAAGATATTGAAGCTTAAATAGACATTTTTAATAAAACATATCACCACGTAATCAAGGGGGAACAAAATTCGTGTGAAAGTGAATGGCTAGGTACGGTGGCGTGCCGTGCCGTGCCGTGCCGTGCCGTGCCGTGCCGTGCCGTGCCGTGCCGTGCCGTGCCGTGCCGTGCCGCGTCGAGTCGTGTCGTGTCGTGTCGTGTCGTGTCGTGTCGTGTCTTGACCGTGACCGTGAGAGTGTCGTTTTATGACAGTGATCGTGACAGTGAGTGTGCCCTTTCATGACCGTGAGTGTGACCGTAAGAGTGCCGTTCGATGACTGTGACCGTTTTTAAGGTCTTGGATCTTGTAATTTATAGAACGCTTTATCTTATATTACAGTAATTCGACATTTCGGGAAAAATTGTGAGAAATTCAAAGTAGACGAAATTAAAATTTACACATTCACTGAAAGCAGGCGGTAAATTTGTTTTTTTTTTACATTTCTGTAAAGTGAATCGAAGCATCTCTGTCTTTTGTTAGTAAGACATGAGAGGAGAGAAGACAAAATGAATATAGTAAGCGGTCGCAAAGGTACTTACTGCGATTCCCAGTCACAGGCGACCAAGTGATCACAAACGAAAAATTGAGTTTTGGTGGACGTCAATCAAAAGGGTTTCCAAACTATCAGTATTGACTTATCCTATCTTTTAAGAAACTCAAATCATAGCCATAGCGATAGCTTTGCAATCAAGCGTTAAGATCCTGTGACATTTTTGAGAAAATATATCTAGAGTGAGAAATTCACAGCGACAAGAAGCATGAGATAAGGACAACGATTTTTTCGCGTGTTCACGGAATTATTTACATCAGTCCTGGTGTGGAAACCAATAGAAACGATAGAAAGCCTTTTGATTGACGTCCACCTTAATTCAATTCAGTTTCGTTTGTGATGAAGGTGTAACTAAAGTAACTAAAGACGCAAAAGAAAAAATCAAGCTAATATCTTGCACTAAACACTTGCTTGAATTTCTCCTTAGCGTACTGCTTGGCACGCTAAAAATAAATAATGATACATATTTGATACATATCCGATACTTCGGGTCTTTCTTGGTGTTGCAAGATGAATTGTATCAAACTCAACAACACTCAAGTTATCTGTGGGTGATACGATAAAAAATTAATAAAATCAATGGTCCTTTTTTAGTGCAAGGGGTATGAATTCCCAAGGAATCCAATAAATGATTAGTAATCCCTATATAAATCGCATTATGACGCATATTGCATGACGGTAACGACATCGTGACGTACGCAGGTCCATGACAAATCCACCGAATAAGAAAATGATGTAATCTTTCTACTTTCGATTTAAAAACATCTCTAAATTTCTTTGTAACTCAAATATCTTTTCCAAAAAAAATTGCTTAATACTTTCATTGTTTCTGTGTATAAAAAGAAACGGCTTGGTACCTGGAAATTTATTAACATTTCTTGGAAGAAACTTCAATCACTATTTTACGGTCTATCGCCTTTCCCTCCCCTCCCCCGTAATTACTTATCGACGTCGCCTTCATTTTCGCGAATCACTAGGCAGGTGTGGAGTTTATAATTTGCATGATTTGAAGGCGCTGTGTTTTTCTCATCAATAAGGCACCAAAACTACCAAGACTTCGACCCTAAGGTAACTCAATAGCATCCTTTATAACTCTTTCCTACTTTAAGAATACATTTCAACGGTAAAGCTTCGTTTTGAAGCGAAAAATAAGTTGTCAAGTTGAATGTTTTATAACTCGAGGTCGATTGAGTTATTCGCTTTCTAAGAAATTGTGCATGGCTGTTTGTCTTGTTAAGCCTTTTAACTCCATAAAATAAGCTTTCTTTTTGCAACAAAGGTGAAACAGTAAAAGCCGTTTCTCTTTAGGTTAGGTCCAAGTTCAACATAGAATAAGGACTTGGCAAAGTTTATCAGTCAATGCTGAAGCGAAGCAAGATAACGTTGTTTCCCTCACAGAATTGGCGCCCAAAAAGCACTCATTTGAAAAGCATTTGTCCGTGAGACGCAAACTTTTGCGCGCAGAAGTCTTCAAAATACGTCGATAGAATATTTAAAACCCGTCTTCAGCGGTTACAGAGCAGTTTTTTTATTTATTTTATTCTTTATTTGCAGTAGTAGATAGCACAACACAGTTGCCCATCCTAAGTCACTCACGCCCATCAATGTACCATCCTCGATATACTTCTTCACAACCACTTTATCAAATTTAAATAATCTAGCATCTGCCGAAAACATTTTGATCAAAAAAATACAAAGTGTTTGTGCTAAAGATGTAATTTTTTGTATAGTTTCAATGACATATTTCTATTTTGGGTCATTTGTTTGTCTCAGCTTATGCATGCATACCATAAATAAGCTATACGTTTTACAAATATATTGATTTAAATATTTTAACTTCCAACTAATGAAAACATGTATTCAAGAAGCTAGAAAGTAATTTGACTTTTAAATTTCATAAAAAAGTAAAAATGTGTGCAATTAAGTTGGCAACCAACTTCGGAACTTGAAAACGAAGTTTGTTATGAACTTCTGAACTTCCTGCCGAAGTTCAGATCTTGGCTGGCTTATTTTGCAGCAAACAAAATTGATTTTCAAGTGGGAGCTTCCTGATTCCCTTTTAGATATTCATTCGGGAACATCAAATTCTATGCACTAAACAAAGTTCCAGATTTCAACAGGAAGTTCTAAATTTCAAAAGGGACTTAGCTTTGAAGCCCAAAGTTGTTCACCAACTTGGGAATTTCCAAACAATATAGTTTTGAACCTGAAGGTGTAAAGTAACTCAAAACTGACTGTAAATTTAGAAAATACATTTCAGTATTGTGGGAGGGGATGAAACAGAAACAGCACAAAGAAAATTGCAAAAAATTGTAGAAAAGCAATTACATCTACTAAATATTGAGCTACATATTGGCTGTGGCCACACTTGGGCGTTTAACTATAGTTTAGCTTAGTTAAATGACGTAATACAAACTATAGTTATACTCTTTCATATACGGTTAAACAACTTTGAGGTCACACATGTGAGGTTTAACCATAGTTACACCAAGAACGACTCGCACTTCTGTGACTTATCAGTCAAAACACGAAAATGGCTGACAGAAGAATCTTGAAGATTATTCTCCTGTTATTCAAGCAAAAACGAAAAAGGACGAATTTTTATTATTATTTAAGGGTTATTCAGTCATCACGGCGATTTAGATTGCTTACTATTTCAGTTATCGCACCTTTACTAAGACGTAACCGATACTCGCAGAGTGTGGATCCTTCCAAGACCTCAGTTCTGGTTCAATTATATGCTAAATGAGTGTGTGTATGAACATGATCCGTATTGGCAACAGCAATTTCGAATATCAAGAAGTCCAAAAAACCTATACCTTAAAGAAAAATGAGAAATTAAAGGAAAACACAGACTACCATGTGCTACGTACTGTACGTATATGTTTTGGCGGGACTGATTTAATTGTCACTTTATTGGCGCGACATACTTATTTCACTTACACAAAATAACCGAACCTAATTGGTCATTTTTTTCTTAATAGAATCTATACCATGGGTTGTACCTTAGTTTAACTTGGTTTAAGTGCCATTGTTTTACCTTGACGACCAGCATAGCAACTAACAATAGTTAATTAAACAGAAGAGAGGTCACATTAGTTTTGAAGTTAACAATTGTTAGAATTGGCTGAACTATAGTTAAATGCCCCAGTGTGGCCACAGCCATTGTAGGATAGGCATGAGTTTACATTGTTTGAAAAGCAGACATATCAGAGTTATCAATCCAGATGCAGAGTAAAACTAGTTTAAATTCTTATCTCAGGTATATTTTGAGCAACAACTGTTCATTAACATAGACAGTGGTAGAAGTTTACCATCAAGTTATTTACCACCACTAGAGCACAAGCAATTTTTTCTTTATTTATTTAGTAACTTTGCACAGGCTACAGTAGGAAAAGACTCAAAAGTCCACGTGAGCTCAGCCTGAGACAAGATACATGTACATATAAACTACATTTAGACAAAAATACATTAAAATATAAAATGAAAGTAAAGCTAAAATGATAAATATAACTAGAGGCGTCAGCGACAGCAAACAGCAGAGATATTAGTGGATCGGCATTTGGAACAAACAATTTTATAAGATCTGATACGATCAGCGGAAAGCAAGAGAGAAAAATAATGAGATCACAGCAGTGTTTTAAAAGACGAAACTGAATAAGAAGACTTAATGATAGAGGGCAGCCAGTTCCACAAGAAAACAGTGAAATACAATTTTTGGTGGTCATGTTTGCCAAACCATAAATAGTGCAGTGCACTGATTCTAAAAATAGCTTAAAGATTTAGACAAACATTGCATTCTGTTTAACCGCTATGAGGATTATACGAACCGATTTTATCATTTTTACTTAAAGTTACAATAATAACTCATGTAAACTAAGATCAACTGCGATCGGCTGTGAAAATTATCTGCTGAAAATAAACTTGTATGTTTGTTTGTCCGAATTTCGCCTTTGTCTTCGTTCTTATGACGTCACAGTTGTGCTGCGCTATTTGACAGTCATGTCAAAGTATCAAGAATTTAAGAATGCTAAACTCAATTTTATTACGCACATCCCCCAGCCCTCCCCTCATAAAAATAAACATACTTAACTCCCCCTCCCCCCCCCCAATACATAGGACTAAGCAACTATTCCAGTGCATCTATTATAACTGGGGCCACAACCACAACCAATCAAATTGTAGAATATAAACAATACATTCCGACTTTGGGTAGTGGAGCCAATCAGAAATCTAGACTGCATGAGAATTATAATTTGACCCTGATGATACTTGTAAACAACGAGACAGCTATTGTCGTTTTCTCATGGGAATAAAAATATTTGTCAAAAGGTTATTATTTTCTGCTGATTTCTGATTGGCTTCACTACCCAAACATGGAATGTATTGGTTTTGTTCTACAATATGATTGGTTCTTGCCACCAAAGTGGCCTCAGTTATAGTAGTCACACTGTAATAGTAAGTTGCTTAGTCTTGTGTATTGCTTCAGGTTTACCTTGATTGGGATAGATCTCTTAAACTCTAGTTAATTGGCTTATTAATATTTCTTTTTATATTTCCAGTAAATAGTAGCAAAATTATCAATCGCTGAAAATGGGTGTTGAAGGCGCAGCTCGATGTATCAAGTTCCTTGTTTTCATTTTCAACTTTCTCTTCTTCGTAAGTAGACCAGTCTGGACCTTCTTTAAATTAAGGGGTATTTGTACTAAGGGGTTAGTGTTGAGATTAACATGGTCAGTATTTGTTAGTATAATTGGGTATTTGTACTAAGGGGTTAGTGTTGAGATTATCATGGTCAGTATTTGTTAGTATAATTGGGTATTTGTACTAAGGGGTTAGTGTTGAGATTAACATGGTCAGTATTTGTTAGTATAATTGGGTATTTGTACTAAGGGGTTAGTGTTGAGATTATCATGGTCAGTATTTGTTAATATAATTGGGTATTTGTACTAAGGGGTTAGTGTTGAGATTATCATGGTCAGTATTTGTTAGTATAATTGGGTATTTGTACTAAGGGGTTAGTGTTGAGATTATCATGGTCAGTATTTGTTAGTATAATTGGGTATTTGTACTAAGGGGTTAGTGTTGAGATTATCATGGTCAGTATTTGTTCGTATAATGGTGGTGGATGTGATAGTGGTGGTGGTGATGATAATAATGATGATTTTTAATATTTAACTCATTGTGCATGAGTGAGTGGTTGGTAAGGTGTCAGTGAGTGCTTGGTAAGGTGTCAGTGATAGCTTGGTGAGGTGTCAGTGAGTGCTTGGTGAGGTGTCAGTGAGTGGTTGGTGAGGTGTCAGTGAGTGCTTGGTAAAGGTGTCAGTGAGTGCTTGGTAAGGTGTCAGTGATAGCTTGGTGAGGTGTCAGTGAGTGGTTGGTAAGGTGTCAGTGAGTGGTTGGTGAGGTGTCGGTGAGTGGTTGGTAAGGTGTAAGTGAGTGGTTGGTAAGGTGTCGGTGAGTGCTTGGTGAGGTTTGAGTGAGTGCTTGGTGAGGTTTGAGTGAGTGCTTGGTGAGGTTTGAGTGAGTGCTTGGTAAGGTGTCAGTGAGTGCCTGGTGAGGTGACAGTGAGTGCTTGGTAAGGTGTCAGTGAGTGCCTGGTGAGGTGTCTAAGGGGTTGGGTAGGTGTCAATGAGTGGTTAATGAGGTGTCAGTGAGTGGTTGGTTAGGGGTCGGTAAGTGGTTTG
This sequence comes from Actinia equina, assembly GCA_011057435.1. Taxonomy (NCBI): domain Eukaryota; kingdom Metazoa; phylum Cnidaria; class Anthozoa; order Actiniaria; family Actiniidae; genus Actinia; species Actinia equina. The sequence goes on along the minus strand of WHPX01001440.1, from coordinate 675,799 downwards.
TGAGGCGCCTGAGGAGTTTGGTAGGTGTCAGTGAGGGGTTGATGTGGTGTCAATTGGTGAGATGTCAATGAGTGGTTTGTAAGGTGTAAGTGAGTGGTTCCATGAAAATCTCATATTAAATATGATTGTATGTATCTTATTATCAGGTGTGTGGCATTGGTTTGATGGGCGTTGGGATCTTTGTCCAGCTCAAGATAGGAGACTTTGCAGAGCTCTCCACTGTCAAGTATGTCACTGGTTCTATTCTGATCATTGTGGTTGGAGCTTTTATTGCCTTGGTCGCTTTCTTTGGTTGCTGTGGAGCTGTTAAGGAAAACACTTGTTTCCTGGGAATTGTGAGTATTGAAGAAATGAAAATCATGTGCGTAAGTGCTGTATGCAGTTATAAAGCATTAGGGGTTGGCAGACAGCACAACGCATAGCGGAGTGCTTCTCAACACTTCTCGAGCGTTCTGTCAATCCTCAAGTGACAATCAGAACGCACTATTTATAACAGTTATTTTATAAAGTAATTTATTAACATTCTGCAAAAACAATTGAAAGAAAAATGATGTCTTCAATAATGAAGTAAAATTTTACAAAACATAGCCTAGAGATAGTACCTTGTTTGTGGTTGAAAATATATAAATATTAAAATACATATATACAGCGATATGCCGAAATTATGATACTTTTGCATATGCATAAAAGTATATCAAAGTTTGATTAGAAATTATGGGATAACTTATCCGATTTTTTTCTCTCGAAAGCCCTAGCGATAGGCAAGCCGAAAAAAATATTCGCAATGATAACCCATAATTTCTGATATACTTTTGGTATGCTTGTATGTATGTACAGAAGTTTCAGAATTTCTGCATTCACTGTGTATATATATATAGTATAATATATGAAATATATTACTGTTTGAATTATCAAATAATAATGACATTTTTGTTATTTGATTTCAGTTCTTTGGCATTCTTCTACTCATTCTCTGTGCTGAAATTGCTGGAACAGTCCTCGGGTATATTTACCGTGGTAAGGTACGTATGTGTATCCTAGCTGTTAGTTTTTTAAGATTGACTTACATGTTGGGATGGACAGAGCTTCCAGAATGGTTTGGAGTTGGTGGTCATAAGGCTTATTAGTAGGTATTTTATGGAAAAGAAACGATTAACCTCAAAGAATTCACCAGATTTCTGGTGGCCGCAGGCTTATTCTTGAAGCTCTACATGCTTAAGCCAGTTTTGATCCCAATCAAGAACCAATCAAATTGTAGAATAATAATGAAGCAATACAACTTTGGGTTGTCGAGCCAATCAGAAAGCCTAAGAAAACAATATCTTTTTAACTAAATTTTTGTATTCCCACAAGAGAAAATGACGATGGCTATCTAATTGTTTACATGTAACATCCTGATAAAATAACAATAAAATGAAGTCTATACTAGGTTTCTGATTGACTCCACTCTTCAAAATTGAAGTGCATTGTTTTCATTCTACGTTTTAATTGGTTCTCTTGTCTAACTGGTCCAGGTGGCCCAGGTTACATTAGTTGAACTGTAAGTCTGTTAATGTGAGTATTCTTCTAGTTACTGTATAAGCCCTTTCTACTGGTTATAAGCCAAGCACAAAATTAATATCCTTCTACTTTCTGGCAGTTTCATAAGCCCCCTAGTTATAAACCCATCTCTGGAAACATAAATTTATGGCATTTATCATACACATATAAGAGATTCGCTGGGAAATGGAGACTGATAAACAAATAACCATCTCATTTTTGGCCCAAACATTTATTCCATCTTATCATGAGCTTATAATCCCCTTTCCTAAATTCCCCCCCTCCCCCTCCCCCTCCCCCATCCCCAGTTCTATAGCCCTTCTATATATGTGCTGGTATTTATTGTACTCATTTATAATTTGCCTGGTTCAATGTTTATTTTAGGTTGAAAATAATCTGCGAACTGATCTCAATAATTCTATTACATTGTATGGTGAGAAAGGACAGGATGGCATCACAAAGGCCTTCGATTCCCTCCAGCAAAAGGTGGATACTCTTGTGTCGTACTTGGTACTTCACTGAGTTTAATTGCTGTATTTACATGCCAAAAAAAATCCTGGGTATTTGTATTGAACACTCTTCCTTGTGGACCCTGGTTATATTAATATTTGAACCAGTTTTCCTCGACCTTTCGTAAAGCCCAACATCTGTCTTCCGGTTGGCTCAGTTAAGCAGCAGACTTTGGTTTGGGACCAGCACGCAGGCAAAATCTCACAAAAATATATAATGTTAAATGTCTATTTTGGGTTAGCTGCAGTGCCATGTCTAAGATCAGCCCTGATGTGGTTCCATGGCTCAAAACAAATTTGAAAACCTAAGTTGTTGACATAATTGTTGTTGTTGTTGTTGTCATTTTTCATTGTTGTTGTTTGGGGTGGATTAAATTCGTACCAATTAAACATCAATCAATACTAAGGAGTTATCATATAGACTCAACTATTACTGAGAAGCAAAGTAATTGCCTCATCAATTTTTCAAAACAAACAACTGTCAGTATTTGTTATTAATTTATTGTTATAATAATTATACTAATAATATTCTAAAGGAAAAGTGTTGTGGTGTCAACAACTATACAGACTGGCAAAGAAGTCCATTTTCCAATGGTAGCCATGATAAGGTGCCTGACAGTTGTTGTCATGTGAAAAAACCTGGTTGTGGAGAAAAATGGAAAACAAATCCCCCAGGATCAGAGATTTATCGAGAGGTAAAGCTAAAGCTAATTTGTTTCTATTTCATACTGTATGTTATAATCAACAGGAGGGAACTTTGTTGCGCACATGTACCACATTACAGTATGTTCCAGTATATAATGAAGCTTCGACTCAAGTCATTGAGCAAGTTCACTGAAGTTCTTAAAACTGTTTTATTGCTATGTACTTTCAAGGTCGATATTGGACTTGTCTCCCACCAAAACTCATGTTATGACCATTACTCACCCTGAGGGGCTCCTCCTTGTGAAGTTCACTCCACACACACTAACACCACAAGATTCACTATTTAAAACACACAACACTGATCAACTCCAGGGGGGGGGGGGGGGGAGTTTGGAATACCCAGAGAAAAAACTTGTGACAAAAAGAGAATATCACATCAAACAAACTCAATTCACATAGTATCGGGTTGAGTTAAATATCTAACCTTGTGACCCAAGGCCTGAGCTACTTAGCACTTAGAGAAAGTGTGGCATTTCATTTGCATGCCACTCGAGAAGCTGAGTATGTGTTGGTTACTCATGTTGGTTACCCATGAAAATTTGCCACTGTCATCTTGGTTTGTCTTACTGAGACAGGCTGCAAGCTGTAACTTGCTATAAATTGATTGAGGATTTATTACTAATATAATGATTTATTCACTCATGAATTGTTAGGGATGCTATGGCAAGGTTGAGACCCTGGTAAAGGACAATTTGATGTTGATTTTTGGATTAGGGATTGGAGTGGCTGTTATACAGGTATGAATCCTTGTGTATCAAATGGTTATGCAATCATGATGATGATGATGATGGAAATGATGATGATACATGTAATGATGGTGGTAATGGTGATGATGATGATGATGGTGGTAATGGTGATGGTGATAATGATGGTGGTGATGGTGATGGTGATAATGATGGTAGTGATGATGGTGATCGTGATGATAATGATGGTGTTGATGGTGATAATGATGGTGTTGATGGTGATAATGATGGTGGTGATGGTGATGATGATGATAATGGTGGTAATGAAAATGATGATGGTGGTGATGATAGTGATGATAATGATAGTGTTAATAGGGATAATGATGATGGTGATGGCAATGATACTAATAATGATGGTGGTGAAATGTTGATGATGTTGATGACAATGATCATGGAAATGTTGATGATGTTGGTGATGATGATGAAATGTTGATGGTGAGATGGTGGTGTTGAGTGAATATCATGGTGGTCATGATGGTGATAAAATGATTAGATTTTAATCATGATGTTGATGATGAAATGTGTCAGGGTCTGGAAAAATGTCTATACCCCACCCCTCTGGAATTTCCATTTTCCTCCTTGGTGAGGTATAGATATTTTCTGGAACCACACAATGTTGATGGTGATGATGATGATGATGGTAGTGGTTGATGGTGTTAATTATATTATTATTATTATTTATTAGACATACAGCTATCAAGTTACTACTGCAGCTGTAATTCTCACCTGTATTTTTCTTATCTTAAAGGCCTGATAATATCGATATTTATTTTCCTATTATTTATTCTTTTCAGATCACTGCCATGATTTTTGCTATAATATTGATTTGCAAGATTCGAGAGCAAGGAAGCTATGCTTGATTCAACCTGTCACACCTTCAGTACCTCGTATTACATACTCTTCTTCACACAGCTCAAACTATTGTCCTGTCCTGTCTAAATGGATACTACAGTACATGTACCAGTGTGTTGTTAAGCCTGGGTAATCGAGAAAACATGTTTTGTTAATTGTTCCCAAAAGTGGCTAAACTGTTAGGAAACATTCATAAACGAGTGGACATTGTTCCCATTAAGCGTGGAAGTGCGATATATTTCTGCTATCTTTCATGGGCCAAGTAAAATCAATCTGTTGTTTCCATTCAGATACAGTACTACATATCCTCTGTTCTTAGTTTTGTATGCAGCATTCATATAGATAGGACTGTACCAATGCTTGGGCTGCCTGTGCTTTTTACTTCACCATTTGCCAGACTGCTTTTGAAAGGCTTTTACTGAGTTCAATAAACTGGATGCATCGTGGTCTAGCTTTGGTATGAACAACTCCATATATGTCATCAATAATGAAAAAAATGTATGTACCCAAGCTAGCCCATAATGCTCCAATTTTGCTATTCCAGAAAAGGTCAATCCAAGATGTATTCACACGTTATAATATATGATTGTATATCAATTTCACTATATGTTTATTATGTCGTTTATAGAATTTGAGTTGCCATCTTTTACTGTAATGGCATATAATAATCACCAGCTAAAAACTACTCAGAATGATGTTAAATGCCATTAACAACAACACAGGAGCAATATATGTTCAATTTATTTAAAAACCTTTCCATGTTTTTCCGTTCCATACATTGACTGTCAATGCTACCATACATACCACAAATACATTGCTGGGGCTGCCTGTGACAGTACTTGATTTTTTCAGCAGTATATAAAAGCTGATGTTGTAATTCTAGACAATATTTCCTACTCCACTCTGTATGTGGGTTTGCTTTCATTCTTTGGAATGAGATTCATTTGGGTTGGTGTCCACTGGTAGAACGAAGCTTGGGATTGGACAAAATAACAAAAACAAAGAAAGCATGGATTATGGTGAACAATGTGTATTATTCTACATGTGAGCTGCATTCTTTGTTTTGTCCCACCATTCATTGTTTGTTTATCCACTCCCAGGGTACGTTCTGCCTGTTGTGTGTTACCCATTCATTTAGCTGATTGATATTAAACCAGCAGTAGAACTAACAATACTCTCTACTAGTTGGTAGCATGTTATAGCCAGTCGGTTTGCCTGTTATTGTAGGCAGGTAATACGTTCTGCTTATTAAATTAACATAATCTATTAGTGTGTGTACATTGTATTTGATAACTAGCAATGGACCTTTCTTGAAAGTATAGTATAGCAAAGCTAACTTGAAAATATAAAACTTAAAGAAATCACACTTTTCATGATGAAATTTCTTTTGCATAAGCAAGCTCATAGTTTAAGAATCGTTTTTGATTTTATCCCAAATTCTCACCTTATTTTGTTTACCTAAGAACAAAAGAAGGTTAAAACAAAATAAGGTGTGAAATGCGGGATTAAATCGCATGCACACTGAAAACGATTCTTAAACTATGAACTGGCTTATTTCCATGCTAGCTTCACATTCAAGGTCATTTAAGTAGGGTGCATAGAAATAACAATACTCTCAAGTTCACAGCACATGACAGCCAGTGTTAGCCTGGTGAATCATTCTGCTGATTGGATTACCATAATTTATTAGTAGCAGTATTGGTGTGTTTACATTGTATAAAAACCTTTTAAGCCACTTTACAAAAACAACTTAATAAATGTATATGTCTAGTCTCATAATTGCTTACCATTTTCCACATTCTAACTGGTCAATCACCAAGGACATAATAATCAAGGCTGCTAAAAAGTTTCAAAGGATTATGGAAATTTGTACTCAGCAGCCTGATTTGATACATTCATGACAAGTGAACTGATTTATGGAAAGTAATGAGGTAGCTTTTGAGACCTGTTTGAAATGAAATCTTGAATAAAGTCTTTCAATACTGACAAAGTATTTTACTAGAATTTCCTGGAATACAAGGAATTTCTTAAATTCCTAAGTACCACTGTTTTCATTGGTACGTGATGATCAAGAATAGTTTTTAGAGCACGTAGTAAAACCATGAAACAACAAAGTTTATACTGACAATTAGTAGCTATAAACCAAATGCACAACTTGCACGGAGTGAGGCTTAAGTTGTGAACAAAGGGATTTGGCGTTATTCGTGACTTTTGTTGTTCACAACTTGAGCCTCACATCAGTGCTGCTAATAAGTTTTGCATTTGGTCTATTTAGGGACTAATAGTCTCTATCACTCAAAAGGCTTGTTGTTGTTTACAACTTGAGCCTCACAGTGCTGCTAATAAGTTTTGCATTTGGTCTATCTAGGGACTAATAGTCTCTATCACTCAAAAGGCTTGTTGTTGTTTACAACTTGAGCCTCACAGTGCTGCTAATAAGTTTTGCATTTGGTCTATTTAGGGACTAATAGTCTCTATCACTCAAAAGGCTGTGTATTTGTTATTATTTTGTAATTAATGTTCTGGTTGAGTGACAAATATTAGTCACTGAATAGCAGTGCTATTTGTCAGTATCAACTTTGTTTTTATTTTATGGTTTTGCTGAATGCACTCTATTGCAAACTTCACTTAAATCAATGCTATAAGCAGCAAACATTCCCTGCAAAGCCATCCTAATCACAATTCATACCTAAACTACCACAATCCTTTTCAAAATATATTTTCATGTCAAATGTTAAAACTCCTTTGAGAATACTGAGACAATATTAGGAAAATTAGCTTAACGAAAAAAGTCAAAGTAAGGGATTATGGAAGTGTATGTGTGAAAGGTCATCATGCACGGCACTCACCTAATTGTCGATAGATTGAATGTAAGACTGCTCTTTTGGTAACAGAAAATGGCTTTCTATAGATGTCATTTCTGGTCCCATAATATTTTACAGGGATTTTGAAGGATGAGATTCAAAAGTATCTACAGCACCAATGATTTTATAATCACAATACTTTGATTTTGATTAATTCATTTATATTTTTTGTCAATTAACAACATTTTGTTGGTACTGTTTAATGAATGAATAGAATGAATGGTGAAAGAGAAAGAACTCACTCTTTCTCATTCTTGTTCTAATCAATTTAAATCTTTTCTCAATGATTTTTCTCATTTTTATTTTTATTTTTGTTATTTAAGGATTAAAAAAAATTTTCTTTCCCCGAAAGCTGGTTCGGTTGAAACCGGACCGACCGTACCGGTGGCTACGGCCCTGCTAAATTTGTTAGCTTTGGTTGCTTCGTTCAACTTATTGTGTATCATGTTCTAATGTGTAGTTCCAGAAAATATCCATACCCCCTCCCACCACAGAGGAATTTCGAAATTCGAAAATTCCTCAAAGGGAGGTGGAGGTATGGATAATTTTTGAAACTACACAATATTGAAAAATGGCAATTTTATTGAAATCCTCAACATGGATTTTGCAGAAAAATATCGCCTGCTCGTATTTTTGGATGTTTTAACATCTCATGGATTTTCATTACTTTATGCATTTAGAATTATGAAGTCGTACACTCAATCCATGAACACTGAATAATTATAGTATAGTATATGCTATCCTACCGCACAACTACAAGCCGAATAAATTCCATTTGCTATTGAAATTTGAATATGAATAGAATTCCCCCTATCAGTTCCTGTACATAAAGTAACTTCCAAAATTTTAACAAAATAAATTGATAAAAGCTGTTAATCCCCCCCACCACTATGAAATGACTATAAATTATGGTTTGTTTTTAATCTGGGAAATAGCATTCCTAAAATAATGGATGTGCATTAGCTACCTTGAGGCTGATAGGGAAAATAAGAATAAGGAGCTTGGGTGCTATTAGAAGGCATACTGTTAGAGAAAGAAGTAAAGGCATTGGCTTCCATTGCTGATGGGTCCAACTGTTCCATACCACAGAAATCGGTTGGATTACCAAGGTTTATCGGTGGTATATCTACATAGTAACTTACTGGAATTTCCACTGGGCAATATGGCATACTACTTGTCGGTACAAGGGATCTCTTGACCGATTCATTGATATTATCCATACCTGATAAGCCCTCGCTTTCAAGCCCTCTTTTTGCTGGAGGTGTAAGCAATCCCTCTACCCCTTTATCTATTTCTTCACTTTTCTTTTCTTGCAATTGTTTATTGAACTCCCAAAGTTGTTTGTTGATCTCGATTTGTTTCTTAATTCTCTCCAACTCATCAATCTGATGCTTGATGGATTTTTCTAGTAACCTGTGTTTCCCTCGGAGTTGAACATGGAGCTTCGACTGGGCTGGTGTAAGCCCTTCTGGGGCTTTCATTGTACTCAAGCTAAGATCACTGGATTCACTAGCAATAGACTCTATATCCATGCTTAAATCTTCATCAATTGGTTCAGCAACCAACTCTTTGGACTGCATTCTTGCTACAATATTAGGCTTTAAAATATCTATTTCTGGCAGGTTTTCAGCTGTTTTGGACCTGCCATTATCTAACTTAGCATTTCCCAAGGAGTTAGAGCATGGCAGGTCATTGGAACTTTGCTCTTGGGAAAATTTCTGAGGTTTTGTAGATGTTGAAGTGATTCCTTGAGTTGAAGAAGTTTTCATGGAAATATTAATATTTCTGCTCTTTTTGAAAACATTTTGGAATTTTAATTTGTCTTCCTTCAAGAGGTTTTCCTGATTGGCGCAAACCTCTTCATAGCTAACGGCAGTAGTGGTCGATGTGACATATTCTGGTTTAGAATTCCACTGATTGTAAGACACATAGCAACAACTTCGCAGCCACACCCAAGTTTGGCCCTTCGTCAGGAATCTATAGTAGCATGTAGTAACCCTACCCTTGCGAACCAACATTTCATGATATGATGTTATGTTGGCTATGTCTTCTTCATGAATGAATAAATATGCAGACTTCTCAATCAATTCTGTCGGCAAATACCCAACTATGATCAAGGCTTTGGGGTCTATCTGGGTATATTTCCAACCTAATGTCAACTTAGATGTGAATTCTTTAGATTTGATATCAGCTAACGGCACCATCATATTTGGCTTTGGAAGTCGTAACGTACCAACTATAACAAGCTGGAGTTTGGCGTTTTGTGGATGGTTTTGAGAGCTTCCATGGGGTAGCGTGACAGGTTGAAAGCTGGTGCTGTGTGACATAGCAAAAGCTTGGCAACGACAGTTAACTGTAACATAACCTTTCTTATCCATGTGTGGACCGTACAGCAAGTTCATTTGGAAGGCGAGTGCTTTGCCGAAAGCTTTCGATTTAGATGTAAAATTCAATACTGGAGGTGGGAAGGCTTGACCTTCGCGTTGAAGCAAACTTAAATGAACAAATATAGAAGACCGGTCGCTTTGGTCCAAAAATTCAGCAATAGAATTATCAACCATTTCGGTGGACCGATGACCAACGGCTGATAGAATTGAGTCAGATACAAAAGTTATGATTCCTGAAGAGTCGAGGCTTAAAACAAATCCGTTCATGGCTTCTACGATTAGCTGGCTTAGTTCAGAACCACCAACCAGTGAAGTTTGCCAGTTGCTTTGAGTGATGCTCGGATGACTAGATTGCGACGTCTTTTGACTTCTCAAACAATCAATCGCTTCTTTTAAGACAGTGACCTTCTCAAATTTACCATTTCGGTTTCGAGGTGAAATAACGGCAGCAAGCTCGTTGATCAAGAGATTGAATCGGTCTCTCCGTTTCTTTTCGTTCATGTTTCGACTGACTCTCTTAGTTTCGGTCAGCTGGGAGTCTTCGTTTTTCTTGTCACTCGCCATCTCTTCTTCTTGTCCGTCCATTTCTGATTTCCTTCACGAGAATTAAGGTTTTAACCTCGTTTTTTAACAGTGCCGAGGATTAATAACCTCATAATGTTGATAAATGAAGTCTCCTACTTTTGCTACTAACATTCTTTCAGCCGGTATTGACAACTTTTCAGAGGTCCACGTGAATTACTAGTCACGTTGCCGGATATGGCTCTTGTTATATAACACACGTGTCTCCAAGGGGCGTTTTTGGGTCAAGTAAACACCAGAGGCCACTCATCGACAGATAATATATTTGATTAGTTATTAGTGGGATGGATCACTAGCATTTTATTTCTCCTTCTTTCCCTGTGTAAGAAATATTATTAAGGAAACTGTATTATTTAAGCTAGGGCGCATAGTTATAGTCTATCAAATTCTGCGCTCTGATTGGCTGAATTTCTAGTGTCTATATTTTCCGACACGAGTGAAAAACGTCTGTGCATGGCTGAATCCTTTAGCAAAATAATCAAATCACTTGAAAATTTGACTTTCAATCATGCCTGATAAATTGGACTTCACAAAATGCCAAAACTTAGTGTCCATGCTTGAAACTTAAGGCTAATACTTTCATTCAATTTGATACAGTATCGTGTATACTTGGAAAAGACAAAAAAAAAATTTCTCACTAGCTCGAACACTTCAAGGGGGACTATCACGAAAATCGTCCGAATTTTAATTCAGTAGAAAAATTACTAGAACAACCCTTAAAGGTCTAATAATAACTGGTTAAAGTTCATTCTTGATATTTGGATAGCAAGTATTATATTTTTGCACTTCTAAAGCCGTATGCGACGTCATACACTAAACACTAAATCGCTCTATATCGTTCTTTGTATTTTGTAACCCCAAAATAACTTCTAGTTTCATACTCAGTATTGAATAAAAGACTGACCATAAAATGATTCTAAACACAATTGGAATATATTCCCATTGGAATATATTTTTAAAAAATTAACCAGTGATTATTAAACCCTTAAAGATTATTCCATTGAAGTTTCAGCCGAATTAAATTTCGGAAGATTTTCTTGCTAGTCCTTTCCAAATTCTTAGAAAACGTGCTGAAATGAACGCATGCGCAAACGTTTTTCTCTAGCGTCCGTTTTTCCTTCCCGCAAACGGCAAACGTGACCACGTTTTCATCGTTTCCTTACATTTCACTTTGCCTTTTGCAAAAACCTTCTCGACAAAGACAAGTATTCTTTCGTTTATCTATACTACTTGGAGATTTTTGCCATTCCTATTTACTAATTAATTTTGAATGTTTTTTCAATGGTCAACTCGACGTTTCACGTTTGCCTTAAACAAGGATCTAGGGTAAAGTGAAATCTAGGGAAACGATGAAAACGTGGTCACGTTTGCCGTTAATAATTTTGGGGAAGGGAAAACGATAATCTTGATCAGCCTATAGATAGATCACTCGTAGCGCGAAAGTGCTGGTTACATCGTGAAAATAAATTTCTAAACTTATATAATACACTCTCTAGGCATAATAACCTAGCTTGGGCTACCTGTGATAATACGTATGACGTGGAGTTGCCAAACGGCAACCGGCTTGGGAATTAATAACGTACCTGATCAAAATAGGTCTGAAACTAGGCTAAGTCTGTACTAATGCAAGTCGACTGTGCTCGAACATCAAAAATATCAAAACACTGAATGATATGCAATAAATAAGAAAGAGAGAGAGAGAGAGAGAAAGAGAGAAAGCTGTAGAATAGTATGGAACAAATGATTAAGGGCTTTTGCATCAGTCAAGGATTATTCCAGAAGAGTAACCGGTTTAGCTTTGTAGGCTACCCCATAAATTCTCCGTTGGGATCCCTGTGTTAAATGTTATAGCAGCTAGAGAAGAGCCTGGAACGAGAAACGAGGACGAAGGAGGAGTGGGAACTAGGAAATGAGAGAAAAAGCGAGAGGAGCAACTCTTCTTCTTTCTTTCTCCCTCCCTTCCCCCTTCGAATTTTTTGTCCTCGCCACAGGAAGACCAAGGATCAATAAAAGAGCCAAGGAGATGTCCGCGGGGTGGGCTAGGACAGGAGTTCACTAATTTAAAATTCAACATATTCACAATTCAAAATTGATTTCTACGTCTATGTGACTGATTAACCAAGCCGTGCAAACCCGAGGGAAGTACCTCGAGATCGTGTGATTTCCTACACTAATATGCATATTTAGCAGTGGCTCTAAAAATATCTCCTCGTCAGCTAGCCACGAAGTCACCATGGCAACCACCAACCAATCGTCCCGTTAATTCTTTTTTCTCTTGAGGACAGATGTTAGTCAAGTTAACAAAAGAAGATCGTCACCAGACACGATACTAAAAGGAATTTCTTCACTACCTTTGGTGTAATATAACATCAGTGTCTCCTAAATATCCTGTCTAACTTGCGTATATCAAGCAATTTAGTACGAGGTAAGCGAAGTTATGAAAATCATCATTACTACCATGCAAAAAATAGAACCAAAAAACTCTAAGGCAAAGTTTTTTAAAGTAAATATATGACATACTTTAAAGCAAATCTAAGACTCAAACATTCTTTTTTATAAAATGCTTTTTAGCTTGAATATTTTTTTTAACGATTAGCTTTAATTTCGTTCGAATTCACTTTCATTAAGAAAAGGGGAAAAAATGTTAGTATATTTTTTACGAGGATATGAAGGAATTCCCGTATATGGTTAATCATTATAGGGCTCAGATCAAGTTAAAAAGAGGAATAAGATAACCATTATATCATTCGCCACTAGAGACGCTAACCGTAGCCCAATTTTTACCATCGGAGTATCATCCCTAGGTACCGAATAGTCGAATAGACTTAAACACCTTTATTGCTCTAATTCAGCCATTCCTAAGCCATAGCTTATAAAACTGTGCTAATGAATGATGAACTGGCTGATGAAAGTTTAATTTTTAATGCCTTCAAAAGATGATGTAAATTTGCATACTTAGACAATTAGTGCAGTCCAATATCGTATGCGTTCTCGAAATTTAGTTAACGTTCTAAAAATTTCGTATAATAAACATTCGTTAACTAGAAAGTACATCATATAGTGAATTTCCTTTTACTAAAAAGTTTCAAAAAGTGTTGTTGTTGCCGACGTATGTCTTCCCCATTTCATAGTCAATGGGAACTCGACATTTATTGCGTGAAATAACATAAATGATGTCGCACGTCTTTTCCTTTGCGAGCAGTAACAGGTGATATTCCCACTTAATTGTAGAGTTTTTTTCTTCCTTCTTTTTGACTAACGCCCTAAGTTAAAGTTGTGCCCTGACTTTGATCAGCCCCTAGAGACTTTTTAAGGGTTTGATCCGTGAGTTAGCCATGCCCTGACTTTGGTCGGCCCCTAGAGACTGTTTAAGGGTTCGATCCGTGAGTTAGCCATGCCCTGACTTAGATAAAAATGTAGTTACTATTAAAGAGGTTAACAATTAAAAAGAAGTAATAAAGATTTTCAACTGTACATGCATGACGGGTTAACAGCAGTTGATTAACGTAACTCATAGTTTCTTTCCTCTGTCTTATGGATCTATAATAATCAATACTTCCGTACAACATACTCAATCTAATCAATACATTGTTTCTCAGAATTCAATAAATGTATGTTAGGTGCACGAGATTATTTTAGCCATCAAGGGCTGTAATTAAAAGCTAAGTGATGGTGTGCGGGTCAAGTACAACGGAGACTCCGCTAGTACATCTAGTAGCAGCAGCAGTAGCAGCAGCAGTAGCAGCAGCAGTAGCAGCAGCAGTAGCAGCAGCAGTAGCAGCAGCAGTAGCAGCAGCAGTAGCAGCAGCAGTCGCAGCAGCAGTAGCAGCAGCAGTAGCAGTAGCATAGAGGCGTATGTACCAGTTTTCAACCATTCCCAAAAAAATTAAATAACAAAAGACACGGCGGCCATGTTGGAGGATATAACAAACGAATTCATTGACAATTCCTTTGTTAAGTTCCTCAAACATGGCCGCCGCGAAAACCATCAATAGCTGGTGCAACATCAGCTTCATTACACAGCATTCAATGTTATTATACTATTAGCACACGTTAAAAATAGCCTCTGCTTAATTATTCCCGTATTGTTTTTTAGACCAAACAGAGAGGCTATTCTAACTACATGAGATAAGATCTCAGGAGTGTAATTAGCAGAAACATAAGCTCTCAGCATGGCGGAAAAACACGATGACCATAGCGGGCAGGTGAAAGTTCATGAGAACGTAAACAGCGATTCTCCATCAGCTTCGAGCCCCACACAAACCAGCACGGACATAAGCGAGGACAGCAACCAAAATACAGGCCTTGATATGAAAAGGGCTCCTTTATCGAGGGCATCAACGCTAGATTCGATCAAAGAAGAGGATAGTGAACTAGAAGAGAGGTTATTGTTGGAGAGCTTTAAGAGCATTACTGATATTTTTGAGAATGGAGGTGAAGAAGAACAGGTGCCAATCGAAAAGTCTTCCTCTACAGAAACGCCGCTTACCTCAAAGAGTTTAAGTTTGAGTATTTCGGAGGATACGGATAGCTTGGATGAAGAGGTGCGACAAATAATGTTGAAAAGCGAAGATAAACAGAAGCAAAGTCACGAGGCAACAAACCAAGTTGCCATTAACAGTTTGCGGGATAATGTCGCGGCTAATAAGGCAACAAAGATTACAAAAGATGTGAAAGAAAATAATAAAGAAAAAGTAAAGGAAGAAGAAGTAGAAGTAGTACCGGAAGTAGATGATAGTGATGCAGACGAAGAATCGGAGCCAGAGTCGTCGGTCGCGACGGATACCGAATCCTTATCGGAATCCGAGCCGGATTCGGAATTAGAATCACTTGACGACGACGACTTAAAAACTGGACATTGGTCTCCCCGTGAAGGCGATGATGGAAGCTCCGATAATGAGGATGATTTTGATTTAGAGGAGCACATAAATAAATTGTGCAGCCATACAATCAATTCTGGTTCGTCTTCCGAATCAGAATCGGAGGGTTCGGATTCCGAAGCTGAGAAGCAAAAAGCAGTTTATAAAGTTATGCGAAGGTATGCGAAAAAACATTCACAAGACGACGAGACGGAATCTGAAGACGACGTTGACAACAGCGATGTTGAAGAAACAGATTTAGAAGACAATGGTTCAGACGATGGGATTGAAGAGGTTGAAGTGAAAGACGACGACGACAGTGATTATTCTTCCACAGATGATGATGACACTGATAGCGATTTCCTAGACGATGATTCAGCTTCAGTTTCAACCGCTTCATCAGGGGATTACGAGATAGAAGAGGTCGATCTTGATAAGGAACCAGCACAAGGCGTCAACGAGGAAGTCCCTTACTTATCTGACACAACCATGCCTTCACATGAAGTAGTCTACGAGTATTATCTCGGCACTAAACCTGAAAGTTGCCCAGAAAAAATCGAAGTCCAAGATGGGGATTTAAACAACAACATCGCACTTGACAATACATTGGCAACCCGTAGCGTCATCAATCTTCGATGGCCTTTCACTAGTTATTATGTTAAGGAGTTCGACCTTGATAGTGAAGTTCCCACTTACGAGGAAGATGGCCTGCTACCTTGTTATAAGTCTATGAAGTCTTCGGCATCGTTTCCAGGGCGACGAAGAGACGTAATGCTTGGTAGAGTGTGGTGGGTCGAATGGTGGGCAAAGGATACCGTTAAAGACGACGACGAAGAAAGAGAAGAAAGAAAAGAAAGAAAAGACGGCGGTAACAATAATAAACCAATCGATAAGGAAGAAAACTTTGAAGAAGTTCCTGGAGACGAAATGGAACATTTTGAGAAAGAAAAGACTGATACTAATTTGTAATAACTTGCATGAACTGAAGCACAAGGGAGGAGTGGGTAGGGGACAGCTTGGTAAATCCTGAACGTTTTTGGGACACTCGCAAGTAAAAGGCAAAAGTGTCAGCATTCGTTCATTTCAGCTATCTTCTTCCGAAAAATAATCAGCGACCGCCAGCTGAATAAAAGACGTTAGGCAATCAAATTCGAGAAAATTTGCAAGAATGACTGAAGTGTCAACTTTTTCTCTTGAAATATTGGATTTCCAAGCCATCGAATGAAAAAAAATTAATAACCCTGCCGAATACGTGCTTTAAAACAATGACGGCAATAATGAATGATTTTGGTATTTCTTTTTCAATAGAGGGCAAGTTTTTTATTTTTCTGTGGTCAATCTTTGCTGGCTTCATGACCTCAGTTTTGCAGTGACGTCATTCAGACATCACTATTTGAGACCATCTGGCGGACTTCATATCATAAAAACATGTATCACATGTAACGTCATAATATGTGTCATCATCTATTAAGTAAGAGTTAATTACCTCGAACGGAGGCAATAAGCTATATACATCCCGAGGGCCGCAGGCCCGAGGGATGTATAGGCTTATTGCCGACGTTCGAGGTAATTAAGTATTTTATTTATCAATTGAGAAGGTTTTCTATCAAATGTTGCTCATTATAAATGCGAGGTCTATATATAGTTATTAACCGGGTTATTAACTAACTATATATTGACCTCGCATTTATAATGAGGGTTATAACAAAAATAAAGCCTTGTGAATAACAAAGAAAACCGCGTCAATTGAGAAATAATAGTCATTACTAGGCTTGACGGAATTGAATTTCACTGATCGGCGAGAAAATTAAAGAGTATTTAAGGCACTTCTACTTATAAACACATACCACGCGCATAATCTTTAATGTTTTAGATGCCAATTGTCCTTTAACTACAAATATTCCGGCCGAATGTCAGTAAACTGTTCATAATTTTACGAACGCAAGCACTGGCCATAATATCAACCAAAATAATGAAATATCAGTTAACTGTTAACTACTAATGTTATGTTATTTGTCAGTTAACTTCTGTTTTTCATTTGGTCAAATGTCAGTTACCCCCATTCGGTGGCATCCTCCGGCTCATTGCTTGCTATATTTAATTCCACATTATTCTCTCAAGAATAATGAATACATTGAATAATTAAACAAACCACGAAATTAAGGTTAGGAGAGGCATCTCGTACAATATCTATATATACTATATATTAAATTGAGCAATATACTATGCTGTAAACCAGCGCCAATATTTTTTCAATGCTTTTTTTATTTATTTGTAAAGGTACAGTGCTGGCACCAAAAATAAGCCAGTTTATAGTCGTTTCAGTGCGCATGCGATTTCGTCTCGAAAAGAAGGTTTATCTACGAAATAAAAGAAAATACACTTAGTCGTGAGACAAACTGGTGAGAATAGACAGGACAGGGTATATGAGAGAACAGAGAACAGGTGGTATAACTATCGGTAGAGGAATGGGTATGGTATATATATATATATATATATATATAAGAACAGCACGGGGGGCATAATCATCAGTATAGGCCGTAGTTGTGGTAAAATATAAGAACAGAGCAAGGGTGCTATTCATCAGCATAGGCATGGGTATGGTATACGACAGAACAGCTCACTGGTGCTATAACGATCAGTATAAGCATGGGTATAGTATATGAGAAGTGACAGAGCACGGTTAGATATCAGAGTTAGATATAACCATCATGGGTATGGTATATACAAGGACAGAGGTCCTGTCATTGTAGGCTGGTAACGATATTTATAAGATACATTCAGCTTATTTGATAACAAGCAATAGAATACTCTCTGCTGGTTGACGGCAACTGCAAATGACGGCTTGTAATGATATTCGTTCAGTCGCGGTCTGTCAAACATCACGTTTGCCACATGCCATAATAAAACAGACTACAATATCACGCAAGTGAAATGTTATATCAGCTCGCCAACTATCATTATCATATCTGCTTTGTGTGGTTCTTCTTTGCGGTACCTGCCATAGTCAATTGGCTTGAACATTTCATCTTTTTCAAAACCACAGCAAAAAAGCTCCAGTTTTCTCAAATAAAAGTATGTCTAAGCCGTATTGATTTTTAAATTTTTACCTCTGTCTGCAGTTTGAATGTCATGAGGAGTGAAAATAACTCATTATGACTTCAACGATTCAATCATCGGCCACTATGGACTATTCACATCTCACACGTCATTTCTATTCGGAATCTAATGAGCTAGTACTAAAAATACTTCAAGAACTAGACCGAAAATAAAAAGGTATTTTTCTCATCATAATCTATTTGTTAGTTTGATAGCTATGGATGTAAAATATTACAATTTTTTTACTTTCCTCTCGTTCTATGTATTATCCGTTGTCAAACAATCACAAAA
Source organism: Actinia equina (assembly GCA_011057435.1). NCBI lineage: Eukaryota > Metazoa > Cnidaria > Anthozoa > Actiniaria > Actiniidae > Actinia > Actinia equina. The sequence goes on along the minus strand of WHPX01001440.1, from coordinate 657,369 downwards.
ATGTACAGTTAGTCAGATCTCAAGTGCTTTCTTCGTGACACAAGGAGTTAGATAAACAGAGGACAAATAAAAACATTAGTTTGTATTTCTAATCGTTATATTACAGCTGTGATAACAGATAATCCCGTTTAATCTCGTGTAGGGTATAGTAGTGTTGGATAGGCAACCTCTAGCTTGAATAGGCAGGTTGTTTTCGACACTTCCCCTCAGACCGTAATGACGTACCAACATCTGTGGTCACAAAACGTCATAATTAGGCCAGATGTCATCTCGCTGTAGGTAGTTCTACTCGCCTCATGAAAACAAAAAAAACTATTGTCCTACGAAATTGAACTCTCGCTCTCCCAGCCCGCAAACTAACACCGGCTCTTCAGCGCTAGAAATTATATTTTAAATCATTTGTCTGCATGTAATGGTATTTTTCAAGCTATCCTGAAGACTGCATAGCGCAATGGCATTGTTAAAGCGTTTCTACCGTTTGAGGAGTTTTGAGCGTAATTTCCGTAATATTCCAGTCCTACACAGGATATTAACCTTGCTACACCCAGTGACGTCATGAAGAAAATAAACGGTCATATAACTGTTTTAACCTTAAACTCTCACAATGCAAAGGCTTAGACAAGTATAGATTATTCACGGCGTATTGCTCTGCGCTTGAGCGAGCTTGAAGTTGCTGTACACAAGTAATCACAACCTTTTTCAACCATGGAACACAGAGGAGTGAATGGTTTTTTTAATCTACAGAAAACATTTTTACTATTTGTAATAACTTTATTCGTGACGATCAATTTTGGAAATGCGTGTGACACTGATGGCGATATTACGTCTCCATGTCCTTCGGAACAGGCTTCACTTTGTAAAAATGAAAAATGTGACTCAAGACAACGACTTCCTCACACTCAAGCATCCTTGGCTGCAGTTATTTCTGTTTGTTCGATTCTAATGCTCTGTTTTTGGGGTCTTCTATGTTTTGCTTGTTATAAACAGTGTAAGGAATGTAATGGTGGCTATCCGAGCGAGTTTTCCAGCTCTTCAATCAATAGTATTACACTAGACTTCACATCGATCGATATCCCTGATGATTTCGTTCGTAACGCAAGGATACCTAGCGTAGAGGAATACGCCGGTCCTCCACCATATCTCTGCTTGTTTAACCCAATGCGTGACAAAAATGATGACTCTTACGAAAGATCTAAAACTCAAGAAAACAGTAACTGTGCTCAGAAGAAAAACAGCATTTCAGAAGACGTCCAACCACCAAATTATAAGAATCTTTTCGCCAATGGACCACCAAATTACCACGAGGTTGTATGTATTCGTCAAACGACTGTTGCATAGCTCTGAGAGAGTCTTGGACACAATCTTATTAACTGTTTCTCGTGCGAAAATTAAGTAGAGTAATAGTTTCAAAATCGATCGCTTTTTGCTAAGTATTTCTTTTAGTTTTAACTCAAGGTATTTATTACCTATATTTATTAACCGCGCAATGTTTGTTTGCATAGCAAAATTCATTTTATAGACAAATTATTTATGATTAGTAAAATTTATAGAATTCTAATTTTTATAATAATTTGTGCTTGCTTACTTGACGTGACCCGTAAATTAATAGAATCATAGATTATTTATAGAACGAGGGTTTGAAATAACATTAAAGATAATATAATAAGCCGTGCGATAGGAGACGCTGTTCGTTCGAAAATAAAAGAAGAATTTAACTATAGTGTTGATTTTTGTATTCGCTGATGAAACACGCATTTTAGGAATCTTAGGTTTTTGTCTTACTTTATGCAGGGATGGGGAAAGGCAAAAAAAGAAAGATCAAAGGAAGGAGAAAAGTAAATGAATAAAGAAAATAGAGACAAAAATAGAAACGAAAGAAGAACTAAGAGCCCAATGTGATAGCAGGAATGTTTCCTAATCACCAGGAGAAAGATGGTTAAAGATGAATTTGATTTTGATCTATTATAAACCTACCCTGCGAGCAGAGTCTCCTTTTAACTCCTCTACGGGCGAGAGAAGGAGTTAAAAGGAGACTCTGCTCGCAGGGTATTACAAACTAAAACAGTGTCGATACTTGTCATCTTGCTTTGTCCACATTGTTCAATCATAGCCGTAACAAATAGAAAATTATCTTGACTGGCTATTGTTTCACCACTGGTGTTATTGAGGAAGAAGGATGAAAAACGCCCCACACTGCCGGAACTCGGCAAAAACAACTCAAATCAGAGAACAAACTCATCTCGCACATCACGTATCTAAAAGCCGTCACAGATATGATTAAATAATTTAAGTTGTTTTAAGTCCGTTTTAAGCCAAGTTGATATAGCCAGATCACGTCCAATTTATCAGGAAATGCTCAGCTAACGAACAGAATAAATGACAGTAACTCACTTGGAAAAGATACTTGGAGGTAGCGATTGTACCTGGCGGCGGAAATGACCAATTTTATTGAATCAACGATGCATTCCTTTGGTATTTTCAGCCAGCTTATGGCAAACAAAGATAATAGAACCCCTAGGTAGTTACGAAGAAATAATTCGACCTCAACTTCCGTTCTCAAATAATCAAGCAATCGAAAATCGAAAATCGCCGCGCCAATAGTAGTGAAAGCCATTTCAGTGTTCACGGTCGCATGCGTATCGGCGGTTCGGTTTTTATTCATAAACTTATAAAAGGTTCTTAGAAACGAAAAAGACAATATAAACGCTTCCCTTTCCACGAGAAACAGTGTGAATTCTTTTCAATTCAATTTTAAGATCAGTCTTTCCTGAGTCCCCAAACGGAAACGCCATGAGAGCCGCCCAAGCTTGACGGCTGTTGATACGATTGCAAAGCTCTTCCATAATGCACCATCTGTGAGAGATATTTGACTATCAAACACTTTATACTAACTGTCATTTTGATAGCAAAGTATATGAGTGCTACATGGTTCCAATATGGCGAAAACAATTTTGCAGAATGGCTAGTTGGTAACCAACTGCTCCGACTTGGAATTTGGTCTAGTTTAGGTTTTGTGGAGCAAGGACAACCGGGGAAAAAATCCTCAAATCAGGAATGAATTCTACTCACATCAAACCCGATACCCGTGACGTGAGAGATGGAGTGCCGGTACCGCTAAGCCACCGGAGCAAAGCATAGCTATACTAAACAGACTAAAGTAGGCTGTTTTCTTGCGGTATTCTACCCTGGATTCTATATGTTCTATTTCGCTTCCTGTAAACGAATCAAATCAAAACAGCAAATGCCAGAGCGAGAATAAAACTCTCAAGAAACACGTTATAACAAGACAAAGTAATTAATATATTGCCTTTGTCTGGAGCATCAGAAATCATTAGGGGACATACTAAAAACAAAGACGCATGAAGTTATGATCGACAGAGATGTCAGAGACACGAGGGCCTTTAATGGCGAATGAACGATTTCAGGGGGTGGCTCTTAATAAGATAGACATCACTTTATCTCTTATGCTTAATATTTTTCTCAAAACGGCGGTGACTAGTCACAGCCTTGGGCCATTTATGCCAAATTTCATGACGTCCATTAAGATCATTGATATTAGCAGTTATGATTATGTAAAGAATGAAGTCTGGAGACGTGGGACAAGAAGATGAAATATCAACAGGTCTGCTACCCTGCTGGCTGAGAATATCACTTTAATACCCCCCGAGGAGCAAGAGAAAGGTAGGGGATCAAAGGAAGAGATTTTACCTCCAAATGACACCTAATTGGGTCTTTATATTTAAGATACAGTAGGGGTCACGCATCAATCTTGGGAGAAGCATAACAAATGGTTCCTTTCCCTGGGGTAGGGGAGTACTCCCTTTGTTCAAGTGTTAGGAATGATCGGTGGTCCTCATTAGCGGTTGAACATATTTCCTGTATGAAACCTTTTAGGGGTTCCGGCTCTGTACCTTTTAGAGTCAATTTTCATTTATTTTTTCAGGTTGAACAAACATGGAAGAACAGAAGAAAGAGGTTGTCCAGTCATATCAGCACATTCACTTTCATTCATACATGGTTATGGCTTCAACAGCTTTTATATTAATTTATGCGTGCCATTTAGGGGTTGTCTTTCAAAACCGACCGCCGATCACCCCTACCACATGAACAAAGGGAGTACCCCTTCATATCCCCCTCCCCCGGGAGGTTGCTCTTAGTTAACCATGCCCATGTTTGAATTGGTTCACTTCCTCTTACTAACATGTTTTTTTTTCTTCATCCCGGCGACTTTAATTACCATTGTATGAACAGTAGTTTAAAGGCATCCATTCATCCCTCCCTCCCTCCCTCACTCTTTCCCATACGTACCCCTCTCGACCTCCTCCCTCTCACTAACAGCCACGTTACTGACAGCACAGAGCGATTTTTTCGGTATGAAAAAATTGAGCTAGTCGAAAACAATAGGATGATTAGTCAGCAAACACAAGGAAGGTTTTTGATATTTGTGGAGGGATGAAGAGGCGTGGTAGGGAAGGAAATTAAGAAAAACGAAGTCCACAATCACTAACAAAAACAACCATTACCTTTGTCTAAAAATAGGTAGTACCCCACCCCTCAGGGGGAAAAGGTCTCCGTTTATTGGCAGAAAAAAACTTGCGCTCTGTTATCAATTGCTGGTTTTCACATGACGTCATCAAAAAATCAAAATCTAAACTATAGATCGTATAAAGACATTTCTCAAGTATGTTTTAGAAGTCAGTGTTATAAGTCACAAGAAAAAATTCCGAGTCATTTCGATGTTTGGTTACCGAGTTATGAAGGTTGAGTTTGTGTCACGCAATACCGTCACGTCTATCTAAATAGCGATCAAAATAGTAGAAGATATAGAAGTAAGTTATAGTGCTTGGGAACGAGGTCCATATACTCTCTTCTTTAAATAGCGATCAAAATAGTCAAACGAATTACTCTAGTTGAAAGATTTTCCCTTAGACACGTTTCAAATATCTATTTAAAGTATGTGTAAGTGAAAAATAGTCAAACATACTTAATATTCCATCATTTTAAGCCTTTAGAATATCGTCCGCCATGATGGTGCACCAACTTGGAACACCAAGATGGCCGCTCCATACATTTTAACCAAAAATTGTTTCATGTTTACTCGCCTATAGTTCGGCAACTAAATGCTTTACAGCCTTACAATTTGGCCAGAATATGTAGTTTGGACCACTTTACAAGAATATAAAACTTCTATTTCATTAAAATGTGAATTTACGCTTTTGAAAATAATGATGACGTAGGTAAAAACCAAGAATATCTCCATTAATAAAATCTTTAAGTAAACCACAATGGTTTACTTAAAGGTTTAAATAATTAAACATGTCATTCACAATAATAAGCGGGAAGGAAGGAGAAAACCACAGCCCAGAGTTGTTACGTTATCGCTGTGAAAGTCTATGCACAGACAGCCCCAAAAAATGTTTCTGTGCAAGTTAATGCATGACAAAATCTTAACAACCTCAGGCCCAGAACGCATTTTAAAAAATTGTGTCCCTCCCCTAAACGGCAATCAAAAAATAATGGCCCTCTCCTAAAAGATAGTGCCACTCCCCCATTAGATAATGACAGGTCCCTAATTGAAATTCATGCCTGTTTGCTTTTTGCTGACAGCTGCTTATTAGAATATCCCGCGCTTTCCGTTCGTTGCGTGACGAAGGTCATGGCGAGAGGCACAAAGATATCAGTAAAATCTGCTAACTAACTCACTGTGTTAAGTTTCATAAAAAAATCTTTGGGACTTATGTAACACCGAAAAACAGATGAAAGCACGAGGCCGTTAGGCTGAGTGCGTTTTTTGTTTCGAGGTGTTTGGATGCCCTGATCAGCACGTGCCGACCAACAGGAACTTGGGCTCTGGGTACGAAATTGGCGTTTTACGCTGCTTATTATTTAGGCGGTGGTTACACGTCCCTCGTGTAGGAAAAATACACGAGGCTAGCAAATAAACAGCCGCTAAGATTCCATGCACAATTGCGTGAACCCACATTCCCCATAAAATACACCTGAAAAAATGATCCTACGCTGTTCAGACTCTGGCACATAAATTAAGGATGATATATAATCAGTTAGTCCTCTGGCAAAGTTTGAGAAAATCGTCCTAGCTTATGAGAAGGACCGAAAATAATTTCTGAACGTCGCTATTTAGCGTCTTGAATATGACCTGACCATTTATGTGACCCCTAGGAATTCCAAGAAAGCAAACCGTCCCTCTAGCGGAAGTAAATGACTCGAAGCGATTTTTTGATTGGGGACGACGGTGTACGGAATACTGAATTTTATATCAAATAGAAAATAAGCAAATACCATCGAAAATAGCGGCAAAATTGTTAGTTAGGCTATAGCCTATCAGCCCCCTTAGCTCCGCAGTCCCTGTAAGATCAGGGGGGAACGCTGATACGATCGTCTGTCTCGTTCTCTGGTACAGTAAACCCCGGTTGTCTCATGACCAATTCTCTGGTACAGTAAACCCCCGGATTCTCATGACCGTTACTTTGGCGCGTATTTAGCATTTTAGCAGCGTCAGTTCCAGAAATAACACCGGATCTAGTTTCTTTGGCTACTACTCTAGTGTCTCTAATATGACATGATATAACCGTTTGGATTCAGCGTTGCACACGGAGAAGTGAAGTGTGATCTATCAGTTAAATTTGGTTCATTATTATACGCCTGGATTATTATAAAGGTATGTCTATATGGGTATATTTTGTTTAAAAAAAAGGTTTCTTTTAAACTTATTCTTATAACATTTCTTCACCATAATCATGCCATGCCGGAAGAATTAAATTTCTTTCCGTACGAGTCATAAACTCAATCTATGGGATTCCGAGTCAGATAATTTGATTTTACTTAAATATCATAGCTAAAAGGTTGAAAAATAGCCTTATTTACACGGGTTTTATGATTTATGGGCGCAATAACAGAGAGTTTATTACACATTTAGGTTCAATATCAGTGTCGTATTAAGCCTTGAATAAAAACTATATCAGCGAAGTGATACTATATTATTTCACGGTAAACTGGAAACTGTATATCGATCCTGTAATATGTAATAATGTGTAATAAACAATATATAACGTTAAGATACTGGTAAAACACGCGATAATCTCTATGTATTAATTAGTCACACTGTTAGATAAATTGATGTAACTCACAGAATAAAATACTGTAAGTCCCCTGAAACAGTAAATGCGCGCCAAACCGACGGTCATGCGAGGGGTTACTTTACCAGAGAATAACTGAAGAGACAGACGATTGTTTCAGCGTCCTCTTTGCGTTCTTAGTCAAAGTTCCCCAATCTTTCATCGTTTGAAAATAAAATCCAAAGTATATATTAAATTCAGCGCTAAATGTCAGAGCGCATAATTATTCTTAAGAGTTTTTGGCGGTTTCAGCATTGCTTGATCATACCAGCCCGAAATAACGAAAAAGGATCTTGGTTTCCGTGTAGCTAAAAGAAACTGAAAGTTGTCATTGTCTAATACTGATTAAATACTTTTATTTAACCTGATCATGAAATTTTCGTAGAAAAACACGATCGATAAGCCTTCTACACGAGGATGGAAAATATTTCCGGCATATATCCCCGCTCGTAACCCTTGAATGCGTAATGAGGTCAGGAGTTAGACTTGGAAGTGCAAACTTTTTATTAAGGAAAATAAATAAATAAATAAATAAACAAACAAACAAACGAACGAACGAACGAACGAACGAACGAACGAACGAACGAACGAACGAACGAACGAACGAACGAACGAACGAACGAACGAACGAACGAACGAACGAACGAACGAATGAATGAATGAATGAATGAATGAATGAATGAATAAATAAATAAATAAATAAACAAAAATAAATAAATAACGCATGAGCTGGTTTGGGTCCGTGTAACACTCCACAAAGAGCTTTTCAATTTAGTTGGCGTCAATTGGACATATGAAATGTAGACAGGGGGAGGTGAAGATTAGGTGGACTGAGAGAAAGTGGGTCCACTAACAACAACAACAATAATAAAAAACATATAGAGGGAGGTATGCGTAGCTAATAATCATGTTTCAAAACGGTTCTTTACTATGAGGCATTAAAACTAACACTATAACGGTTCTATAATGGTCTTATATTGTTTGCACTTTACTATCTCATATTTGCACTCTAATTATTTACACTATTGTAATGGTATATGAACGTTTTGATTTTTGATAGGAATCATGGCTGCTGCTGCTCAACCATTTTTTGAGAACGATACTCCTCATGGTAAAGTCAAACGAGTCATGTGGTTCAAATACCTTCAGGCTTTTATCGCAAAGACGCAACAATCGACAAGCGTAGACAAGATCATTATATGTGATGTGTTTGCAGGACCTGGAGTTTACAAGAATAATTGGAGCTCAACCTTTACAGATTATGGTTCCCCACTGGTTGCATTGCGAGCAGCAATTGGGTATTTTGTACACAAAAATAACTTGCCAAATACCTTCGAGCCAATTTCTGATTATGTCATTCCTTATACCGAAGTGAAACTATCCCCGCTGTTCCAGCCAATGGAGTACAAAATCGAGTTATATTTTGTGGAAAAAGAGAGGAACAACTACGAATCCCTTGTCCGTAACATAAACTTGTTTTTCCATTTCCATGGCATTAGTTTTTTCTATCGTGAATCTGATGACCAAGCGTGTGTTTCAAGCACAGATGAGAATTTTCCTATTCGTTGTAACATATTTAACTGCGAGTTTGTAAAGTTTTCTGCACCAGTTGTGCCCAACAACACACGCATGGCAACCTTCATCGACCCGTTTGGATTTGTAATGATTCCATGGCGAAAAGTCTCCCATTTCGTTGGAGAACACAAGGAACTTTACATCACCCTAATGACATCCTTCATGCACAGGCTTTTCACCAAGAATCGCGATAGAATAGGCGAGGTTTTTGGGATGGAACCCGAGGTATTAGAGATCTTAAGAAATGATGAAGAAAGTGATTTTGTGAATACATTGGCCGACTTGTACGTTGAAAAGCTCGGCAAAATTAGCAACTATTCACTTACATTTGAAATGAGGGACAGAAGGAATAGAAGACTGTACCATTTGCTTTTTGCAACAAGCCACATCAAAGGGTTAGAGGCCATAAAAGAATCGTTCAATCGAGGTACCCAAGATCAAAATACATTCTCTCTCTCTGACTTCAAGATCTTAAGGAAAAATATTCCTTTAGATCTTGGAAATAAACAAGATCCGATGCAAGTTGCAAATGTCATTTTTGATGAATTCAAAGGTCAAATGGCTAGTATCCGCGAAGTTGAAATGTTTGTATGGCTCGATACACCATATGTGTATAGAAAGACACCACTGGCCAACTTGGAGAGGGGAGGAAAGATTGTGAATGTTGTTGGCATTAGATCTGAAATACCAATTGCAAGAAGGCAATTTAAATTTCCTGATCATACTGAATGGTTAATATCTTTTGCTGGGGACCAGTAATAGTTTACACGTGCACACCACAGAGGTGGGGCACTCATTTTCCAGCAGCTATTTCCAAACGATCCAGAGGCATTCTACTCTAAAGTCCAAAGAAAATTAGAAAGACGTCCACCTTCTCGTATGAACCCATAAAGAGTTTCACTGCACTGTCAATATATCAAATATTGCCAAGAATTTGTGAAAAACTAAAAAACTTTATTGCACTGGTTTAGCCTCCTATAAGTTTGAAAAACTCAAGAATGTGAAAGTTGAACACTAAGACATTTGCATGATGACGTCATTTTACTACCTCTACCAAAATGCATCGCATTTTTTTTCTTATTCAAATTTTGTATTTCCTCATGAGAATAATTAGTATAACGTGACAAATCAGCCTTAAATGTTCTTACATTTTTGCTTAGCAATACAATTCTGTGTTTATTCAATTTTTATCCAAGTAGTTTTAATTCTCGCACTGCAGAACTAGATAATTTTTGTAGAAAATAATACTTAATACCAAAGTAGTTATCTGACAGCAAACATAAACTTACATGTTTTGTAATTATGACACTTTTTCCATTTTACAAGAACATGTTACAATTTTCAGGCTGATCTTGTTCTTATAAAAATGGGGTTTTATTGGTCAAATTTCAGCCTGGTGTTCTTAATCCATTTGTTCTTATATGTGTTTACTGTATACTCTTTTATTTTCCTTCAGGAGAGTAAATTTAAATCTTACTATGAAAATAGATGCCTTTAGTCGAGTGAACTTTCAGTCTACTTTTTTTCCGAATCCTCTATTTATCATATATGTAAACCCTAGCTTCTTCTTTTGCTTGGGATTAGCGTTTTCCAAACTTCTGGACAACTACTAAGTCCCACAATGCACTGAAATTCCAACTTACTGCCAACCGGTTGGCTCAGTTGGTTGAGCATCGGACTTTCGTGCGGAAGGTCGTGGTTCGAGTCCCGGCCGGACCAACACTCAGGGTCTTGGGATAACTGAGTATCGAGAAAGTGCTGCCTTTGTTATTACATCCTCAAATGGTTAGACTTTCAAGTGGCTCGGATGACCACTTTAAATGGCGGTCCCGTCTCTCCACAATTCATCATTGCTAACCAACATCTGAGGGACGTAAAAGAACCACTGAGGACGTAAAGAAACCCTGGCAGTGACTATCCTCAGGGCCTCCACTTCATACTAATCATCTCTCATGCTTGTAAATTGAATAAAAGCAATCTGTCATTCACGACTAAATGTAAAGCGCCTTTGATTATATTCATATAGAAAGAGCGCTATATGAATTCATAAATCATTATCATTATCATTAACTTGACCCAGCTTTTTCCTCAATCTTGGAATGGCTAATTGGCAATTTTTCCTTTGACAAATGCTTTGTTATACCGCAATGGTTATCTAAAGTCACTATAGACATGTCATTCACGGATAACAAGGAAGAAAGGAGGAAACCACAGACCAGAGATGTTAGGTCATATCTGTATGACGTCAAGATGACTGGATGAGTTGTTCGTGAGTTATTCATTCTTTGCATTCGCTATTTTAACCAAAGTTAGCCCGAACCCTATTTTTGGTAACCATCTATGAGACTACCGTTTTGAATTCCTCAAGATATATTCAAAAATGTTAAACAGTAATGCCGGAACAAAAATATTAAACAATCAACAGAACTTCTTGATCTTAAAATTCTTTAATACTAAAGAGCGAGTACCAAGTCTAAAACCACAGGAAGCCCATAGCAAGCAAAAGCATTTTAAACGAATTATAAGAACTTCCAATAAAAGAAATATATAAATCATTGAACCAGACTCCAAAGCCGGGTTCCCTGTGTTAAAGGGGTTGAAAATGGACGATCAATCCTTTCTGAGATAGCGAACATGGTACGTACGTTGTTTGTACCCAATCTAGACCCAACGCATCCTGTTTATCAAACTCAGAATGGCCGACTCCGTGGCTGTCTCTTTATAATAATTGCTGGGCTACCTGTGGTAAGATTGGGAGGGGGCATGAAACAAAAGGTTAACATTTGATAAAGGTAGCCAAGTGAGCTTGTATTGTATTTATATGCACCCTACATTGTCTGTTCCGGAAGAGTTAGCGAACGCACTTTCACGAGATCATAGTGCTTGGGAACGAGGTCCATATACTCTCTTCTTTAAATAGCGCTCAAAATAGTCAAACAAATTACTCTAGTTGAATAATTTTTCCTTAGACACGTTTCAAATATCTATTTAAAGTATATTTAAGTGAAAAATAGTCAAACATACTTAATATTCCATCATTTTAAGCCTTTAGAATATCGTCCGCCATGATGGTTTACTAACTTGGAACACCAAGATGGCCGCTCCATACATTTTAACCAACAATTGCGTCATGTTTACTCGCCTATAGTTCGGCAACTAAATGCTTTACAGCCTTACAATTTGGCCAGAATATGTAGTTTGGACCACTTTACAAGAATATAAAACTTCTATTTCATTAAAATGTGAATTTACGCCTTGAAATTCATGATGACGTAGGTGAAAACCAAGAATATCTCCATTAATAAAACCTTTAAGTAAACCACAATGGTTTACTTAAAGGTTTAAATAATTAAACATGACATTCACAATAATAAGCGGGAAGGAAGGAGAAAACCACAGCCCAGAGTCGTTACGTTATCGCTGTGAAAGTCTATGTACAGACAGCCCCAAAAAATGTTTCTGTGCAAGTTAATGCATGACAAAATCTTAACAACCTCAGGCCCAGAACGCATTTTAAAATATTGTGTCCCTCCCCTAAACGGCAATCAAAAAATAATGGCCCTCTCCTAAAAGATAGTGCCACTCCCCCATTAGATAATGACAGGTCCCTAATTGAAATTCATGCCTGTTTGCATTTTGCTGACAGCTGCTTATTAGAATATCCCGCGCTTTCCGTTCGTTGCGTGACGAAGGTTATGGCGAAAGGCACAAAGATATCAGTAAAATCTGCTAACTCACTCCTGTGTTAAGTTTCATAAAAACATCTTTGGGACTTATGTAACACCGAAAAACAGATGAAAGCACGAGGCCGTTAGGCTGAGTGCGTTTTTTGTTTCGAGGTGTTTGGATGCCCTGATCAGCACGTGCCGACCAACAGGAACTTGGGCTCTGGGTACGAAATTGGCGTTTTACGCTGCTTATTATTTAGGCGGTGGTTACACGTCCCTCGTGTAGGAAAAATACACGAGGCTAGCAAATAAACAGCCGCTAAGATTCCATGCACAATTGCGTGAACCCACATTCCCCATAAAATACACCTGAAAAAATAATCCTACGCTGTTCAGACTCTGGCACATAAATTAAGGATGATATAATCAGTTAGTCCTCTGGCAAAGTTTGGGAAATCGTCCTAGCTTATGAGAAGGACCGAAAATAATTTCTGAACGTCGCTATTTAGCGTCTTGAATATGATCTGACCATTTATGTGACCCCTAGGAATTCCAAGAAAGCAAACCGTCCCTCTAGCGGAAGTAAATGACTCGAAGCGATTTTTTGATTGGGGACGACGGTGTACGGAATACTGAATTTTATATCAAATAGAAAATAAGCAAATACCATCGAAAATAGCGGCAAAATTGTTAGTTAGGCTATAGCCTATCAGCCCCCTTAGCTCCGCAGTCCCTGTAAGATCAGGGGGGAACGCTGATACGATCGTCTGTCTCGTTCTCTGGTACAGTAAACCCCGGTTGTCTCATGACCAATTCTCTGGTACAGTAAACCCCCGGATTCTCATGACCGTTACTTTGGCGCGTATTTAGCATTTTAGCAGCGTCAGTTCCAGAAATAACACCGGATCTAGTTTCTTTGGCTACTACTCTAGTGTCTCTAATATGACATGATATAACCGTTTGGATTCAGCGTTGCACACGGAGAAGTGAAGTGTGATCTATCAGTTAAATTTGGTTCATTATTATACGCCTGGATTATTATAAAGGTATGTCTATATGGGTATATTTTGTTTAAAAAAAAGGTTTCTTTTAAACTTATTCTTATAACATTTCTTCACCATAATCATGCCATGCCGGAAGAATTAAATTTCTTTCCGTACGAGTAATAAACTCAATCTATGGGATTCCGAGTCAGATAATTTGATTTTACTTAAATATCATAGCTAAAAGGTTGAAAAATAGCCTTATTTACACGAGTTTTATGATTTATGGGCGCAATAACAGAGAGTTTATTACACATTTAGGTTCAATATCAGTGTCGTATTAAGCCTTGAATAAAACCTATATCAGTGAAGTGATACTATATTATTTCACGGTAAACTGGAAACTGTATATCGATCCTGTAATATGTAATAATGTGTAATAAACAATATATAACGTTAAGATACTGATAAAACACGCGATAATCTCTATGTATTAATTAGTCACACTGTTAGATAAATTGATGTAACTCACAGAAAATACTGTAAGTCCCCTGAAACAGTAAATGCGCGCCAAACCGACGGTCATGCGAGGGGTTACTTTACCAGAGAATAACTGAAGAGACAGACGATTGTTTCAGCGTCCTCTTTGCGTTCTTAGTCAAAGTTCCCCAATCTTTCATCGTTTGAAAATAAAATCCAAAGTATATATTAAATTCAGCGCTAAATGTCAGAGCGCATAATTATTCTTAAGAGTTTTTGGCGGTTTCAGCATTGCTTGATCATACCAGCCCGAAATAACGAAAAAGGATCTTGGTTTCCGTGTAGCTAAAAGAAACTGAAAGTTGTCATTGTCTAATACTGATTAAATACTTTTATTCAACCTGATCATGAAATTTTCGTAGAAAAACACGATCGATAAGCCTTCTACAAGAGGATGGAAATTATTTCCGGCATATATCCCCACTCATAACCCTTGAATGCGTAATGAGGTCAGGAGTTAGACTTGGAAGTGCAAACTTTTTATTAAGGAAAATAAATAAATAAAATAAATAAATAAATAAATAAATAAATAAATAAATAAATAAATAAATAAATAAATAAATAAATAAATAAATAAATAAATAAATAAATAAATAAATAAATAAATAAATAAATAAATAAATAAATAAATAAATAAATCAATGAACGAACGAACGAACGAACGAACGAACGAACGAACGAACGAACGAACGAACGAACGAACGAACGAACGAACGAACGAACGAACGAACGAACGAACGAACGAACGAACGAACGAACGAATGAATGAATGAATGAATGAATGAATAAATAAATAAATAAATAAACAAAAATAAATAAATAACGCATGAGCTGGTTTGGGTCCGTGTAACACTCCACAAAGAGCTTTTCAATTTAGTTGGCGTCAATTGGACATATGAAATGTAGACAGGGGGAGGTGAAGATTAGGTGGACTGAGAGAAAGTGGGTACACTAACAACAACAACAATAATAAAAAACATATAGAGGGAGGTATGCGTAGCTAATAATCATGTTTCAAAACGGTTCTTTACTATGAGGCATTAAAACTAACACTATAACGGTTCTATGATGGTCTTATATTGTTTGCACTTTACTATCTCATATTTGCACTCTAATTATTTACACTATTGTAATGGTATATGAACGTTTTGATTTTTGATAGGAATCATGGCTGCTGCTGCTCAACCATTTTTTGAGAACGATACTCCTCATGGTAAAGTCAAACGAGTCATGTGGTTCAAATACCTTCAGGCTTTTATCGCAAAGACGCAACAATCGACAAGCGTAGACAAGATCATTATATGTGATGTGTTTGCAGGACCTGGAGTTTACAAGAATAATTGGAGCTCAACCTTTACAGATTATGGTTCCCCACTGATTGCACTGCGAGCAGCAATTGGGTACTTTGTACGAAAAAATAAATTGCCAAATACCTTTGAGCCAATTCTTGGTGCCAATCCAGATTACACCGAAGACGAAACCTCATCCCTGGAGGAGTATAAAATCGCTTTGTATTTCGTGGAAAAAGATGGAGACAACTACGAATCTCTCGTCGATAACATAATATTGTTTTTCAATTTTCATGGCATTAATGTCATTAAATCATTACCAGCCTCTAACCGAGCGTGTGTTTCAAGCATGGATAAGGATTTTCCTATTCGTTGTAACATACGTAAATGCAAGTTTGAAGATTTTCCTGCACCAGTTTTACACGATAACACACGCATGGTAACCTTCATCGACCCGTTTGGATTTGTAATGATTCCATGGCAAAGAGTCTCCGATTTCGTTGGAGAACACAAGGAACTTTACATCAACCTAATGACATCCTTCATGCACAGGCTTTTCACCCAGAATCGCGATAGAATAGGCGAGGTTTTTGGGATGGAGCCCGATGTACTAGAGACCTTTAGAAATGAAGACGAAAGTGGTTTTGTGAATACTTTGGCCGACTTGTACGTTGAAAGGCTCAGCGAAAATAGCGACTATGCACTTACATTTGAAATGAAGGACATAAGGAATAGGAGACTGTACCATTTGATTTTTGCCACAAGCCACATCGAAGGGTTAAAGGCGATGAAAGAATCGTTCAACCGAGGTACCCAAGAGCAAAATGCATTCTCTCTCTCTGACTACAAGATCTTAAAGAACGACATTCCTTTAGATCTTAGAAATCAACAAGATCCGATGCAAGTTGCAAAAGTCATTTTTGATAAATTCTCTGGTAAAAGATACGTAAGTATCCGAGATATTGAGGATTTTGTATGGCTTGATACACCATATGTGTATAGAAAGACACCACTGGCCAACTTGGAGAGGGAAGGAAAGATTGTGAATGTTGTTGTAAAAAGGCAACGATATAAATTTCCTGATCATGCTGAATGGTTAATATCTTTTGCTGGGGACCAGTAATAGTTTACACGTGCACACCACAGAGGTGGGGCACTCATTTTCCAGCAGCTATTTCCAAACGATCCAGAGGCATTCTACTCTAAAGTCCAAAGAAAATTAGAAAGACGTCCACCTTCTCGTATGAACCTATAAAGAGTTTCACTGCACTGTCAATATATCAAATATTGCCAAGAATTTGTGAAAAACTAAAAAACTTTATTGCACTGGTTTAGCCTCCTATAAGTTTGCAAAACTCAAGAATGTGGAAGTTGAACACTAAGACATTTGCATGATGACGTCATTTTACTACCTCTACCAAAATGCATCGCATTTTTTTTCTTATTCAAATTTTGTATTTTCTCATGAGAATAATTAGTATAACGTAACAAATCAGCTTTAAAGTGTTTTGTAAAATGTTCTTACATTTTTGCTTCGCAATACAATTCTGTGTTTATTCAATTTTTATCCAAGTAGTTTTAATTCTCGCACTGCAGAACTAGATAATTTTTGTAGAAAATAATACTTAATACCAAAGTAGTTATCTGACAGCAAACATAAACTTACATGTTTTGTAATTATGACACTTTTTCCATTTTACAAGAACATGTTACAATTTTCAGGCTGATCTTGTTCTTATAAAAATGGGGTTTTATTGGTCAAATTTCAGCCTGGTGTTCTTAATCCATTTGTTCTTATATGTGTTTACTGTATACTCTTTTATTTTCCTTCAGGAGAGTAAATTTAAATCTTACTATGAAAATAGATGCCTTTAGTCGAGTGAACTTTCAGTCTACTTTTTTTCCGAATCCTCTATTTATCATATATGTAAACCCTAGCTTCTTCTTTTGCTTGGGATTAGCGTTTTCCAAACTTCTGGACAACTACTAAGTCCCACAATGCACTGAAATTCCAACTTACTGCCAACCGGTTGGCTCAGTTGGTTGAGCATCGGACTTTCGTGCGGAAGGTCGTGGTTCGAGTCCCGGCCGGACCAACACTCAGGGTCTTGGGATAACTGAGTATCGAGAAAGTGCTGCCTTTGTTATTACATCCTCAAATGGTTAGACTTTCAAGTGGCTCGGATGACCACTTTAAATGGCGGTCCCGTCTCTCCACAATTCATCATTGCTAACCAACATCTGAGGGACGTAAAAGAACCACTGAGGACGTAAAGAAACCCTGGCAGTGACTATCCTCAGGGCCTCCACTTCATACTAATCATCTCTCATGCTTGTAAATTGCATAAAGCAATCTGTCATTCACAACTCCATGTAAAGCGCCTTTGATTATATTTATATAGAAATAGCGCTATATGAATTCATAAATCATTATCATTAACTTGACCCAGCTTTTCCCTCAATCTTGGAATGGCTAATTGGCAATTTTTCCTTTGACAAATGCTTTGTTATACCGCAATGGTTATCTAAAGTCACTATAGACATGTCATTCACGGATAACAAGGAAGAAAGGAGGAAACCGCAGACCAGAGATGTTAGGTCATATCTGTATGACGTCAAGATGACTGGATGAGTTGTTCGTGTTATTCATTCTTTGCATTCGCTATTTTAACCAAAGTTAGCCCGAGCCCTATTTTTGGTAACCATCTATGAGACTACCGTTTTGAATTCCTCAAGATATATTCAAAAATGTTAAACAGTAATGCCGGAACAAAAATATTAAACAATCAACAGAACTTCTTGATCTTAAAATTCTTTAATACTAAAGAGCGAGTACCAAGTCTAAAACCACAGGAAGCCCATAGCAAGCAAAAGCATTTTAAACGAATTATAAGAACTTCCAATAAAAAAAATATATATAAATCATTGAACCAGACTCCAAAGCCGGGTTCCCTGTGTTAAAGGGGTTGAAAATGGACGATCAATCCTTTCTGAGATAGCGAACATCAGGTACGTACGTTGTTTGTACCCAACCTAGACCCAACGCATCCTGTTTATCAAACTCAGAATGGCCGACTCCGTGGCTGTCTCTTTATAATAATTGCTGGGCTACCTGTGGTAAAATTGGGAGGGGGCATGAAACAAAAGGTTAACATTTGATAAAGGTAGCCAAGTGAGCTTGTATTGTATTTATGTGCACCCCATATTGTCTGTTCCGGAAGAGTTAGCGACCGCACTTTCACGAGATCATACGAATATTTATTCGGGAATCACGAGTACATTACTAGACAACCATGAGCTCCCTAACGTCCAGGAGAACATTATCATGACGAACTATCTCTCCTCCCACACTATACCCCCAAGCACTTCATTCTCACCCAATTAGTAAACTACATGTATCGTAATACCACCACCAGTAATTACGATTTAAACGTCACTAGTCCTCACATCAGGGCTCACATCAGGGCTCGCATAACCATCAACCACTATAGCTCCACCTCATCTTCTAGCAACAGACCAGTGTACTTAACAACGTATGTGTGTCCTGTGTGCATCGGAAATAGCTCGAGTCCTCTTCAGCACTTCAAACGTCACTAGTTCTCACATCAGGGCTCACATAACCATCAATCAACTCCACCTCATTATCTTCAAGCAACAGACCAGTGTTCTTTACAACGTACGTGTGTCCTGTGCATCGATAAGAGCTCGAGTTGTCTTCAATGATTTCAATAGAGCTATTCGTATCAAGTGTGATAGCAACGTCAGTCCTCAAACTTGTGTTCCTGTTATCAGTCCGACTGAACTGGTCGTTGTCTTCTCTCTTTGGCCATAGCTTAACGCAAACATGACCAACCAAAATAAATAGCAATAGCAGTAGAAATAAAACGAAGCTTAATACAGCGTATTCTGCTGTTTCATTTACAGACCTCCACGTCGGTTCTACTGTTTGGCTGCGTTGTACCACTGCTGTGAAGTTCCCAATGTTTCGAGTCATGATTTCTGCAGCAAAGTTATCAAACTATTAATTCTCTCGCTTTCGCGTATCTTGACATTAAAACAGCGTGAAAATTTCGTAATAGAGTAAACTATACTCTATTTCTTGCACAAGACTTTTAAACACGTCTCACTTCTGCAAGCAGCGATCGTTACATCAGCAACTTCTTCAGGTTTTTGGTTTCCAATCTCATTTTTGTAAACGCATGGAGCTACAAACGGCGATGAGGATGAAAATACGGTTTCTATCCTTAATCTCAGCCACTCTAAGTCGTGGAGCATTCAATAATTCTTAAGATAGCTTTTAGATATCTACACTTTTCGACCAAGCCGATGAGAAACAGTCTGCGTGCGAAGAATATACTATACTATATTGTTTCTTTCTTCGGTTGGAAACCACTCCAAAATCAAAGAACGTGTTTTATAATACCAGGACGACTTTCGACATTCAGTAATTGTGATAATGAGCTGTAGATAGCGAAGTAAGGTAAAGAAAATCATGAAAATCTAGCTATTCTGACTTCTCGTGCCAATCATTATCAATTCATCAAAGCGAAATCCCTACGTTTTCATGGAAATATGAGTAATGAATCTTTGGCACGTCAAATAAATGTTTGGCCTTCAGCCGAAAAATTGCATTTGAAGCTTATCAAGATTGAGCAGATAAGAAGGCCGCAAAATGCTCGATGATGTCTTTTTGCTAGTGTCACCGAGTCTGAAGAGGTCACTATATAGCTTTCATTCTACGACAGATCGGATGTGTCTATCTTCGTATAATCCTATACAAAGTGTATCTCATTATCCCAGATTGAGTAGAATACGCCTCAAGGTATTAGCCGTTAGAGGAAACTAAACTATGTCAAGTTAACATCGTAGTGAATGATGCGGCTGTTTTAGGGGGCATATTTCCAAGTGTATCTCATTATCCCAGATTGAGTAGAATACGCCTCAAGGTATTAGCCGTTAGAGGAAACTAAACTGCGTCAAGTTAACATTGTAGTGAACGATGCGGCTGTTTTAGGGGGCATATTTCAAAGTGTATCTCATTATCCCAGATTGAATAGGATACGCCTCCAGTATTTATAGTTATGAATGCCTGTGAAAATGTCTTGGAAAAGGTTCATCATTCTTTGGGCACTCGTTGCCGTAAACATCCTGATCGGGAACCCTGGGATAATGGGGTCTCGTTTCCTGCTTTTTCTGGAAGAGACAGACGAGCGACAGAATCTTACACCTGGGTTACCGAGGATGCTTAGTAGCATTCGAATTTGATGGAAATTATTTATGAATATTCGGCAACTGAACGTGCTCTTTAACAGGGGCAGATCCAGGAAGGAGGGGGGGGGGGGTGTGCAGGGGGTGCTCACCCCCCCTGGTTCGACTTTGTGCCCCTACTTTAAAGTAACCAATACTGGTTTATCCTTTTAATTATAAGGGGTGCACCCCTCCCCCCCCCCCCCTTGAGCTAACTAAAACACAATTATGGATCCGCCCCTGTTTAACATCATTCATCGCCAGCATTAATGTGTAATATTCAAAGCATCATCATCAACCAGGTTCATCATCAATCAGTATAATCATTATCACCATTATTATTAATATATTATCAGAATTACATAATCATTAATATATCATCGTTTTCATCATCTTTGCATCAATTATCATCATCATCATCATCACCATCATCATCATTATTACCACCATCATTATCATCATCAACATCACCATCATCATCATCACCATTACCACCATCATTATCATCATCAACATCACCATCATCATCATCATCACCATTACCACCAGTCATCAATGAACATAATTTCCATCGATGATCAACATAACTATCACTGCATGTATTAACTATTTATCAATGACCGCAATAAAGCAAAGGTTCAGCCCAGACAACACATATGAACTGACCTTCGATTCATAATTTATTTACATAATAAATACTTATGTACAATTTTAAAAGGAGAAATATATCTTCTTCGAGTTTTAGTTCGAATTGGCCAACTTCGTTCCCAGGCCCTTCTTTAAGATGGCGGCGCTCGAAGAGCAGGCACTGGGAACGAGGGTTCAATTGCTGTCACAAGAGTCATGTGAGACAACAGTCGAGTACTAAACATTTAAGTATAGATGCCATTTCCTTAATCTCTTAACGTTCTCGTGCAGAATGCCGTCAAACAGCTGAATCACAAGTTTTCACTAGAATTCTTTCTGGCTGACAGCATTTGACCACCGTTTCAGTGATAGAATATCCATTATTGCTTTATTCGCTGCTTATATTTCACTGGAGACCAAGACCCAGTCTACACCATGCAGAGGTCCACAGGTAGTCCGTTACACCAAGTGATCTTTCGTTAGAAGTTTTAACGTGGACGACGTGACGGGACTAACGGGAGACAAATTTTCCATATTATCGTTGCGCATTGTAAATTACAATATAAATGGCTACAGAATACTGACTTGTGAATAGGGCAGCACGAGTCTTCACGGTAATTATAACGAGAGTCTTTAAGAAGCCAAAACCAGGCTAAAGCAAAAAGTTTTACCTATTATAGCCAATTCATCTCTTTTAAGGTGATGCACTAGCGTTATAGAGACGCCCATAATACAGCTTGGGCTGCCTGAGGTTAGAAGACAGAACAATAACATCCCTTTGCTCTTAGTATTGCTCCTGCCATCTAACATGGCTGCCGTCACACGGTGGTGCACTAAAGGGGAAAGGAGGTGGTGCACTGGTGCATATGGTCGGATTTTAAGATTTATTTACAATACGCTATGAGACCGTTTTCTCAAGGTTGCGTGCGCATCCAAATTTAAGGAGCTTGAAAGGCCACGATACCAGAACACGAGCTTTATGACAAGTATTATCCTACAATACTATGAAATGTTTTTCGATGAGAATTCATAAAATTGATTATTCTCCTCTTTAAATATAAAACTGGCTTCTTAATTTTACTTAATTAGTGTTTTGCAGTTTTTTTGGCCCGTCATGTTGGATGCGCACGCAGCCTTGAGAAAATTGTCTATTACTTGAAGTGATAGAAATAGTAGAAAGTGTACATACCCCATGGCGTACATAGGTACGTCTTTCGAAAAGAGGGCAAACAATTGGTGCGTAGCGGTCCTGACAGCGTAACATTTGTACTCGTCTGTACAGGTATATGTTTCCATGGCTTCATGGGGCACGTTGGTATGTGGGTCACGTGATACTGGAGCATCATCTGCCAATCAAATCAAAGCTAGATGAACATGGTGCTAACAAGAGGTAATAACAGCAACAGCATCGTGGGATTGTCAATATTGTTGCGTTATACAGTAATGTTGTTCGCATGATTTAGACAGCAGAATGCTGTGTGCATTTCCCATGCCTGCGCTATACAAATTCAATATATTATTATTATTATTATTATTATTATTATTATTATTATATTATATTATAAACAAATTCTTTTCGTTTTTTACAATCTTGAAAAAAATGTATAAATATTTAAAAATTATTAATTATAGATTAGAGATTATTATTATTATTATTATTATTATTATTATTATTACTGTGAACACAGCACGGTCATGGAACGAAATTGATTACATGTTTAAACCAATCACAGAGCACGAGATTACTCCTCATTCAATCCGCGATCCACATGCACACGACACGAGTCACGGTCATGATCCGTGCGCCGTGAACGCGTTGGAGCTGTCTTATTGGCTAAACAGTGATCTCGCATATTATGATTGGTTCAACGGATGTCGTTTCCAGACATCATGTCACGTAAGCAAAAAAGAGTCGTGGGCTTCGCTATATAAAATACATGATTTATTAATTTGAATTGAATTTATTTCGCCATACAGATATATAAGTCATGATCTGCCTACAATACCTTTTTCATCGGTTAACTCTGTTACGGGAGGGAACAACGTCTCCACAATAGATTTGTAGAATGAGATCAATGCTGATTTTCGCTTGGCAGGAGTAACACTTTCTGCTGAGAAAAGTAACAGATCCAGCCATAGAATGTAAACATAGAAACACAAGATGTCTTGAGTTATATCTCAAGGTTGTAACATGCCACGTGAATGGAGATGATGGCTAGTGAACACTAGCGTGGACTGCGTCGGTGTTTCTAATGAAACAAGTTATCGTAGAATTATAAGTTTAACACCGTAGTGAAAATAGAAAATACATTGACTCCGACGAAGGACTAACGTCCGAAACGTCAGTTTCTATTTCCAGTTTCTATTTTCACTACGGTGTTAAACTTATAATTCTACGATAACACGTGAATGGAGTTTTATTGATCTGTTGATCTCTCTCTTGCCACAAGGTTTTATCTCCGGGTTCTCAGTAAGGAAGGAAGCGAATAAGGAAGGAAGTGTAGGAAGGTTTACATATAACTATACAATAGCTAAGATACCTTACCAGATTCAGAACCCGTCGTTACCCCTGACGGGAAAACACTGGTCAAGCATTTTCTCTCCTCTGTATTCACCAAGATAAATCTAGAGAAGAAAAAGAAAGTAGAAACGAATAAAAAAACATATAAAAACAAAAATATCCTGATTTTCTTAAGACTATGAAAATGGTTAGAATGAAATCTGTACCGTAAAATAACATGTGTTTACCCTTACAAACTCATCCCAAGTGCTTGAATGCGAGGCTTTAAGGGCAAAAAAATTGATTGTTTCAAGTCAATGTGACTGCATACTCACGCTAGTATACCGCTGTCTATAGTAATGGCGGGCGGTAGATTACGTGGATGGGATCGCAAGCATGACTTGAGTGTATCAATTACTGGTCTCCAGTACTGGTCTAGAAACTACAATCAAACATGAAATAATAAATTAAGAGAAATCGCTGCACCAAGTAGTCTACCTATTTTGCCTCGGGCGTAATGTTTTTCCATTTCATTCAGATCACGTGTCATTCTCTTGAGAATAATACTGTTTTTAGTTTTTATCCATATTTATGCATGTATTTTCTTATGTGAACTGTCAAACAAAGAAATGATACTCTAGAGAATGCAGCATGGTCTCAAATGGAAAAACTGTATGCTCATAATAAATTATAATTGCTATGATGAGGTGAAATATATATATGGTGAGGTCAATATTAGCTGTAGTACGGTGTAACTGAGGTGTTTAAGGCACTGGGTTGCATATGAATGATGCAGTAAGGTGCTGTTGTAAGGTAGATAGGTGTTGTTATATGCAAGTATCAGGTTGCATAGTAAGGTAGCATAGCTGTAGTAAGGTGCAATTGACATGTTAAGGCACTATGTCACATGTAAATGATGCAGTAAGGTGCTGCTTTAAGCCGGATGAGTGTTGATATATGTGGGTTTCAGAAGGTGTAGAAAGGTATACAGATTGTAGTAAGGTGCAATACCTTGTATTCAATGTCCTGTAGAGTTGGTGTTGGACCACAAATAACACAGACCTCAATTCCTTCAAGAATCTGTCAGAAACATTGAATTCTTTGATTTTTTTGATGTCTTGGGAAAGATATTCACATGTTGTATTGAATTCATATATTCAGTCTCTCCCCATACAGGGCTCTTCCATGAGGTTCCCTCCACACGCAATACCACTACATTAGATATTAACATGTTGTATAGAATTCATATATTCAGTCTCTCCCCATACAGGGCTCTTCCATGAGGTTCCCTCCACACCACTACCACTACATTCGATATTAACACGTTGTATAGAATTCATATATTCAGTCTCTCCCCATACAGGGCTCTTCCATGAGGTTCCCTCCACACCACTACCACTACATTCTATGTTAACATGTGAGTTTAGTGTTGTATTTTATAAATTTTCTAACATACCGCACTCAACTCACATGTTGCTTTTTACTGAGGGAGGAAACCAGAGATCCCGGAGAAAATCCTTGTAGCATAGGAGAGAACAACACATCAAACAGACTTAAGTGTCAGCTTTTTTACCTGAAATGTGACCAATCTGTGAGGAACCTGCATAATAGAACAGTCACTAGCCATTAAAGCTCGACAAAACCTATGCTAAGGACATTCATGGCCAAAAAACCCAATCATAGTTTTAGTGCTAATAGGATTTGAAGAAGTGAAAAAACTCCTTGTGGACATATAAGCAGGATTTTATCCATTGGTATATGTTGAAGAAAGTCTTACCTTAGGGCTGCCATATGGGAGGTAGACGGGAAGATCACGAGAAGAACAAGGAAGTTGTGTGTGAATTAGCATTGACAGTAAGACTGTCTCTATTCCTGTTAACTCCCACCTGAAAATAGAAATCCTTAAAATTAGAAATATTTATATTAAATAAATAAATAAATAAATAAATAAATAAATAAATAAATAAATAAATAAATGAATGAATGAATAAATAAATAAATAAATAAATAAATAAATAAATAAATAAATAAATAAATAAATAAATAAATAAATAAATAAATAAATAAATAAATAAATAAATAAATAAATAAATAAATAAATAAATAAATAAGGTTGTTGATGAGTGAGGACTCAATCAGTTTGCTTGTGTTGACAAGGGCTTAAAATAATTTTGAATTCTACCCACAACACAAAGGATTCAAAAGTCCTAGCAGTCCCTGGATATTTGGTAGATAAATATATGTATTCACCAGCCAGGAGGTCCAGTTAGGGAAAAACTGTGACCGAGGTCTTGAATATACGTTTTCAAGACCGATTGCACAGTTTTTCCCTATTTGGACTGACTATTGGACAGTAAATAACTTATTAATTCTTTCCCCTATTTTTTTTTACTTGTTTTTGTAATCGTTTTGTTTTGTAGTTTAGCTTTAGGTCTTTTAAACAATATTTGTTGGGGTATTTTAACTTTATTGGAAATGATATTTTTTGTGTAAAGCATTCTTACCATCTAACAGTTGCAACAGCTACTTTACCCATCACCAGAAGGCACCCAAACTCACTTTCCAAAGCCGATACAAAAGCATCTAGAGTTTCCTAAATTATGTTATTAAACATTAAAAAAAATTTAGATAGTAGAAAATTTTAAATTTCAAATTTTAATGGTAGAATCTAAAGTTATTGAGAAGAGATTGTCATAAAGACGTTTATTAAAAGGGGTCTCCATAGGTCCACAATATAGGTTTTTATTTTCTAAAAAAAAAATTTTTGACAAAAAAAATCAGGTCCTTGGACTAGAACTTTAAGCTTTATTCAAAACTTCATGAATAATTAATGAGAATTTGGTCCAATAAAATAAAAAAACTCCTTCACATGCATGCTATTTTATACCTGATAATAGCTCAACATGGATATCTTTATATTTTTAAAGATTTTAAAATCTTTAAAAAGGACCTAAAGAGTACGAGAGCAGGTCATGAATAAGGACTCTAAATGCTCATTAGTTATTCATGAAGCTTTGAAGCTGTTCAATAAACTTGCAGATCGTGTTTTATCAGTTCTACATGTAAAACCTGATAAAACACTCCTGCTCATTCATTAAACTATACATGTACTTAAAACACTTCCCTCAGCGCTTTTCCGAGTCCATACTTGCTACAAGACTTTGTCATAGAATCATGATGTTAAAAATGAGGCATAAATTACATAGAGGTTCATGAAAAAACACTTACTTGAAGGACTGAAACATCAGGGCAGAGGATAACATCAACAGCTTGTGTGATATCACCCACTAAATCTGTGCCTTCCAGGATATTGTCTATCAGACTATAACAACACTGAAGCAGGACAGATATAATGGGGGTATTAGTAAACTAGTGGTATGACCGTGATAAACATCACCCACTTAATAAGCACCCTCCAGGATATTGTCTATCAGACTATGACGACAATCAGTCAGTCAGTATACCAGACCACGGGCAGAAGTAGAAAATACTTCCCCCTTGTGCAGACAATCAGAATACATGATTTTCTGGGATACCAGTCAGACTGGAAAAAATAAAAACCCATCTTTTCAACGTCCTGGCAAAAGGCTCGTTCATTTAATTCATATTTTGAGTCTACATCATGTGAATTAAACGACTTACCCTCATCTCTCGCTTTATTAATTCAATATTTCTGGTGTTTGTTAGTTCATCTATTCCAAGCAACATCACCTAAACGAGGGTGATAAGAAATGGGAATTTCTTAAACATGGACCTCCCTATTGTCACCATTGCGCACCCTGACGTGTCATGCCTTATCATACGAGACATCGTGGTCAAGGCAGCAAGATGATGATAATGATCTTAAACTTTCCACATGTAGTTAATGACTCATAATATATCTTTCACTTCTTCGAAGAGGAAATATGCCTTTATTTTTATTCAGTGGAAAATGGTATGGCAAATTTGTAAATGTACTCCAACCACTGATTTAAAGGTAGCCTTTGTTATACCATAAACTGATTACAAGCCCATAAATAAAACACAATGATAGATGTGTTGATCATCACAGTGAATGAGCGATCTAAGCGAACGCTGTAAAGAAAGACTTGAAAAAGTGATTTCAAGCTTCAACGGGAATCGAACCCATGACCTCTGCGATGCCGGTGCGATGCTCTGCCAACTGAGCTATGTAGCCAATCATGTTGGCGAGCTGTCATTTTTGTTGGGTTCTTCAAGCCCCCATAAATAATAAGTGTGGAAATTGAATGGGCAGAACTGTGGTGGAATAATGATAGATGTGTTGATCATCACAGTGAATGAGCGATCTAAGCGAACGCTGTAAAGAAAGACTTGAAAAAGTGATTTCAAGCTTCAACGAAACACACTAGGCATGTCTTTTTTTTGGCTTCCTGGGATATCTGTGGTAAATTACCACCGGTAACCCAACAGGAGTGCAACTAAAAAGAGGGCAAATAGAGAGATACTGTACAGAAGGTGTTGACTCAAAATGAACCAATTTTATTTTACCATAGCATTGAAGACAAGATTCAGGACTCTGTTCAAATGTGCATCACTGGAGTTGTCATCTGATGCCACTATAATCAGCGTTATACTAAAAGTAAAATGACTTAGTAAATATTCAGTGTAAGATCAATACTCCTTTATACAGTTCCCTTCAGTGACCAAGAATAATACTTGAACATGTCAAGGTTAGAATTGCTGAGTACAGCAAAACTATAGTTTATCATGTGCGGCAACTAACATAACGTAACTATGTTTTGTGATTGAATTTGAATCACTTGACAACAAGAATTACAACACGGTGTGCAAAAGTATGTCCATAATAATTTGCATACTTTTATGCACTGGCTTTTGTATGTTTAACCAACAAGTTTTGATGCAAAGCTGCGTGGCAGGTTATACCAAATATAATGAGGTTCGTAAAAACTTGTTTGGCTGCAAAAGGGCTATGCATAGCAGTAGAGTATGTGTGTCATGCCGTAAGATGGCATAGCTCACTAGTTCATGAGTTATATTAAAGTTATTATGGTATAAAGACGAAAGCTTCTTTATCACCACTTTTGAGAAGGGTCTGCAGGGCTGTCAACCCCCGAGATATTCAAATCTGGAGAATTGAGACAATGACGTCACAGCGCGTCAAAAAGCGCACATAAAAACGTCTTTCGCTTTATTACATTTGATGTGATTGGTTTATTTCTGACCAATCAGATTATCGCTTATATTACAATGGCCTGCTTGCAAGAACAGGCATGAGGAACGTTTTGATTTTGTTAGCGATGTAAAATAACACAAACAACATGAAATAATTGGAATTTTTAAAAAACCAAGTCTCACAAGAAATGGTCAGCCTCGGGGATTAACCAGGAGATTTGACTCTCTAATCTGGAGACCGTGAGATACGGTCCAAAATCTGGAGACTCCCGGTTAATCCGGTAGAGTTGACAGCCCTGGGTCTGGTCAAAATTAAAGACACAGAAAAAGTAATATGCTTTTGTGCTGTACGTGCATGCAGATATGCAGCACTTGGAGATTGGCAGAACAAATTTTAAAATAATAAGTGTTAATTCAGAAGCACTAGCTCTTGAATGTGCTTTTGCTAACACCTATATCACTGTTCTTTGCCAATCACTGCATTTTCTATAACTGTAGAAATAATGAGTGAATCTTTTACGATAGTTTTTATAGTTAAAGCTATACGTCTTCATTAAAACACATTTAGCCTTAAACTTGAACTCTGTTTAGCTTCAATACCTGTCATGAAAGACTTTCCATACCACTGTAGCATCATTTGTCATGGTCTTCAGTAAAGAGACATCCTGATTCTTTGCAAACATGTGAACACCATTCAAAGAACCAACCACTGGGAATGGCAACTGTATGATCACAAGAACCAGAATAAAATTTGTGAAAACACTCAAAAAAATTCCAAACGGTCAAAGAAATTAGTATTACGTGATGTTTTTAGATATCTTTGGTGTTATACCTGAGGTAAATCTCCTTTAGTTCGAGTGAAAAGAGGAATTCCTCCATCTGTTGTCAAACACAACAAGTAGGCCGCCATCTTGGATTGCCGCCACGCGCATGCGTCCAGGGACTTGAAGAAACTTGACAACTAAAGTGAAGAATACAAAATGTCGACGAAAAACGGGCAAAAAATCATTGGAAAAATCCACCGTAGATTATTCTAATGGTCTGTAGAGGAGCCTTATGCAATGCTTATCCGTAGGGTAGCTTATGCTATCATTGCTGGAGCTAGTTGTGTCCATATTGTGCAGGAATATTTGGGTGAACTAATTTTGGTAAGCTTAAAAAAAGAGCAAAATAATCCCAAAACAATACTCCTTGAAGCTTATTAAACAAACTGCTCTTATACTTAATGCATGAGAATTAATTTATTTTGCTGGTGTTTAGAGATTTAAGATTTTCAAAAGGGAAAAAATATAAAGAGAAACACTTTGAATTTACAATAGACGCAGGAAATTTTACGCTTCCTGCGACTCGAGTGTACTTTTGTTTTGCAGGGGGGAAAAGGCAGTTTTTTCTTGATTATTTCTCTTACACCTGTATTATCATATCATGAATTATGTGGGAATTGAGGTATCTGAATTTGTATTTTCTTTCCATAGAGAAAACACGTTCAAATGTTGGAAAAAACTCGCAGTAAAATGAAGCGCGCAAACTAAAAGCAATTTACTCCTTACCGCGTCCATTGTTCGTTGTTCTTCAAGATTTCTCTTCTTTCCTCACCCAAACTGAACTTCATTAAATTTTTACGGTAGAATTCAATATCATAAGGAACTAGATCAAATATTTTGACATTTCTGGCTTTCTAAATTGCGTGGCTAAACATAGAGATATTGCCAGCGCCTAGATATGAAAACCGAAATATGACACTTCAAAGAGATAACAATCGTCTAGAAATTAGATCAGACTCTCAAGTTACGTTAATAATAAGTAGTGGAAAACCCGCCAGGATGCCATTAAATGTCTGCAGGTTTATTGTGGTTACTTGTGATATTGAATTCTGAGTAAATTGAATATAGGAGAATGCCCTAAGGATGTGTTTTATTGGTAGACTGTTAAATCTTCTATTGATTCCTTCATTCATTCGTTTCTTCATTCATTCGTTTCTTCATTCATGATATTATATTCCATACCATTCATTAATCATTTCTTTCATTAAATTTGTCCATTTGTCCATATATCAATCCATACATTCATTGGTTCATTTATCCATCTACATATACCAATTCATTTATTCATCCATCAATCAATCCGTTAATATTAAGAGGAAATTATTTTCAATAATGGCAAAAAGGCGTAAAAAAACTAGACTTTCGTATGAGTTTTGATCCCAATTTTCGTTTTGGGTTAGCGCCCATAACCTTTTTTAAACAGTTAGAAACTGATGTACTATGATGAAATGCCTGTTTGAAGCGGTATTTTTAATTGTACAAAGTTGTTTTGTTGCATTTGTGTTAGAATGTTGTTTTGTCAGGCTTTATATTTATAGAAAATATATGGGAAATAAGCAAATGAAGTTCTAAACCTCATTTTCGAATAAAATTTTTTGCTTTGGGTTAACACTTTGATTCCACTTTCATGGGTCATCTCCATTTGCAAACAAGTTAAACAGTCTTTCTGAACAAAATTTTAGCCTTGTACGACAGCCTTTCTTCAAGAAAATAGTTTTTGGCGCTCACTGCTGGAACATAAAAAGAATTCTCTCTTAATCCATTCAATCATTTATCCACCAATCCACTCATTTATCTACCTATCTATCCAGGCATCTATCTATTTATTCCTCCATTTATCCATCCCATTCGTACATTTTTTCACTCATGTCAAAACAACAAATATAAAAGTAAATTACTGTAAGTATTTAAAAACAAGTTAGTTTGTGAATTATATTTTACATGTAACATTTCAGGTTACATTTTATATGATTGCCTTTCAGCTCGTAGGGCCATCAATGCTGCCGACTTTGAACAGCAATTCATCAGGTGATGTTGTAGTGATGGAGCGCATTACTAGACACCTTGGAACACTTCAGAGGTAATGATTTTAAACAAGTCTGTAATTCTTCATAATTTGAGTTTTAAAAGATCGCTTGCCTCTCACCAATGTGATGTCACCCAGGATGGAATTCCAAATTCTGTATCATACATGTATTTGAGCATAGATAATAGAGGGGAATGGTTATGAAACCTATTGTTATATGTCTTATTTTTTGTTCACTTTTTTCAAGCGTGACCGTGCACAATCCTTTGTTTTACCATTGTCTTACGATTGTTGGCAATGGCTGAGTGAACAGACAAAAATCTTTCTTTTGGCTGCTAGTTCAAAATACTTAAAGATTTATGAGAGATATTTGAATATTCCTTACAATAATCCCATAGACAAAGTTTATGTTTACTTATTTTGCAATTTCGAACGAGCATAAATCAAATATTGTGCACGGTCAAGACCGGTTCAACATCAAAAGCAAACAAAGACCTGATAACAATAGGTTTCATAACCATTCCCCTCTATTAACTATGATTTGAGTCTACTGTACTTATTAAGATTTCTAACAAGTCCTGATTAGACTTGCATAGATACAGTGCTCTGACCAGGAATTTCTTTCAGAGGGGTCAAAGGGCCCAGCAATCTGAAATACCATTATTACTAATAAATCTGTGAGTCTTACTTTGTTGTAGATTGGCAACAGAGCTACTGGCACAATACATTTATTATTCTTTCTTTAAATATTTTGGAAATGGCCCATCCAGTTTTTTAAATGGCCCTTAAATTTTCAATTGGTGGGCCCTTTGACATTTGTGTGCCATTTCTGTTTTTTTTTTATGTGCAAATCCCGCAATGGTGCGACTTGGTAAGAACACTGTAGATCTCTTATTCACATCATCTTAAATCCAAAGAGTTTTATTTTTCCTTTTAATTCCAAGCGGTTTTGACCATTCGTTTTCTCTTTTCTCAAAGAGGTGATATTACAATTGCAAGATCTCCACAAGACCCCAATTCTCTGATTTGTAAGAGGATAGCAGCCATGGTAAGGTAAAACTTTTCTAATTAATCAACATACAAAATCCGAGATGAATCTAAAATGGTACATGGGAAATATGTAAATTGGGGGCCGTTCACATTTTATAGGTACAACGGAAAAACAGCAAAACACTCAGGAATACTCATATATACATACTCCTTTCATCTTTGTATCAAAATTAATGAATGTCTAGTTTTCTGAAATTATTATTTAATTTGTAATTCTTTTCTATAGTGCTATAATTCTGTAAATTAATGAATGTGTGTAACTAAATAAGTCTAAAGTCCTACCCTTCCGTGTTTTATCCATCACAGTAGTGATTACGTTATTCACTTTATACTAGTACATTTTTCTTAGGCTGGTGATATTGTTGAAACTGGACCAGAAGAAGAAGATTATATCAAAGTTAGTAAGTTATTTATTTTGATCATGATGACATCATTAATTTTTTCTACCATAACCAGAATGATTTTTTCAAAATCAAATTTTTTTTTACTTCAATTGTATTGTCCAACTTTATTTCCATGTTTTTAGTATAAAATAACATTTCTGATGGTTTAGCTTGGTTTGGTATTATTTACTATTTATGATGCCAAAGGTTGGTCAAAATTAGTTATGTACCGGCGATTTTTTTCTGACGAACTTTAATCAGCCCAGAGATTCATGATAATTTCGTCTTATCAACCATAGATTTAAAACATATGGTCCGAGCTTTTGGCCTACTCGGCCATCCTCAGAGGTTGTTTTGAGATATAAATACAATTTGAAACACATTCATTGAAGGTTGCAAAATATGTTTACCTCTCTCTTAAGGGGGCGGATGTCAATTGACCCGTTTTCTCGAGGTTGCGTGCGCATCCAAATTTAAGAAACTTGACACGATACCAGAAATGAGTATTATCATGCATTGCTATGATTTTTGGCATTTTTTAGTTTTGTGGCCCATCAAGATTGGATGTGCACGCAACCTTGAGGAAATGACTCTGACAGTGTTACTGCCTCCTGTCAAATGCTCGTCTTTTTTTTCCAATCTTGTGCTGGGTGGATTTTTAATTTTTATTAGGCGTATTGTGTGTATTCATTTCTTTTTATTATTATTATTTTTTTACTTGATTTTCTGGTGACAAAATCAATAAAATAAAATAAATGTTTATTTCTGCAGGTCCCAAAGGGACACTTATGGTTGCTAGGCGACAATGCTGAGGATTCAACCGACTCTAGAGACTATGGTTCTGTACCATACGGCCTTGTAAAGGGAAGGGTTTGTTTTAAGGTACATTTAAATGTTAATATGTGCTGCACCATGCTCAGAGAAGCACAGGTTACATGTGCTACTATTATGGTAGACTCCATCTTGGTAAAATTTTTAACAAAAGGCTTGTCAATGAATTATTTTGTTATAGAGTGCAAACAATATAACCGTGAAACTTTAGTAATACTAAATAGCACAATTTCATGCAAATCCCATTGTTTTCTATTGTTTAATTAGCACTACTTTCTACTATTTAGTAATTAGTGTTTCATGGATATAGAGTACAAACAATATAACCGTGAAACTTTAGTAATACTAAATAGCACAATTTTATGCAAATCCCATTGTTTTTTATTGTTTAATCAGCACTATTTTGTATTATTCAGACATAATGTGTTTCACAGGTTAATTGTTTGCACTGTATTGACCAACATGGCCACCCAAGGCATTCATATCATACAGCAGAAGCTTTAGCAAAAATATATAAATTTTTTTAAAGCATACATATCTTATTTTATTTACTTTCATTCATTTTCAGCTTTGGCCACCCTCAGAATTTGGAAGAATTGAAAGCCCTAAGAGAACATCAAAAGTTCAAAATAGTTAATTTAAAGGGTCTATTACTCTCAGTAAAGAAACAAAGAGGAAAATGTTCAAATTCGTAGAACATATTGGAAATCCATGAAAAGAAAAATGATGGAAAGACAGCGATTCACTCACTAGTCTTGTGTATCTTGGGTTGACCTACTTACTCAGTTGTCAGATCAACACAAGATGTGTAGGGTCAGATATCTACTGTACTAACATCCTACTGACAACCCATCATTATGCTGCCAACATTCTACTGATTTCGGGGACCACATTACTATAACATTATAGAACTTTGGACATTCCCTTACAAAATATTAATTATCAAGCTAGTAATAGAAAATTAAAGTTATTTTACAGGGACATGTTGTATGAAGAATGGATAGCACTAACTGATAGTGATAAACCCAGAAGAAACAATCCAATTACAAGTTAAAATCCTTTATTAGAATAACAAAAAACACACTACATCATGCAAGAGTTGCATACTGTTTGATATTATATTATAATTAAAACAATGTTATTATTATATGATTATCAATCATAGTATTATTAATGATATTATCTCATATCTAGGATCATAGAGAAAATACTAGAAAGGTTATAGATAATAATTATGGAAATTTAATGGGTAGAACTGTGGTGGAATAATGATAGATGTGTTGATCATCACGGTGAATGAGCGATCTAAGCGAACGCTGTAAAGAAAGACTTGAAAAAGTTATTTCAAGCTTCAACGGGAATCGAACCCATGACCTCCGCGATGCCAGTGTGATGCTCTGCCAACTGAGCTATGAAGCCAATCATGTTGGCGAGCGGTCATTTTTGTTGGGTTCTTCAAGCCTCCATAGGCAATAAGTGTGGAAATTTAATGATAATAATTACTGAGACAACCGATCACTCTTCCAAGCCAATCATAAATAGGCAGCATAAAAACAAAGCATTCTAATGTAAACCAATCAGAAGATAGCAATGGAGAAATTCTTATTAAATATCTGACAAATAATTTAGAAGTTATCAAGCATGTTGTAGGAATGAAAGAATGTGATTGACTGAGGTGAAAATTAATGCTAGTAATACTTCAGTTTTGAATTCTCTGTTGTACAGGGTTAGTTTCAATTTCCTATGGAATTACAGTAGTACACATGAAGGTAATAGGACTATACATGCTCTATAAATTTGGAAATTTTTTTAAAATTCAATTATTTTCAAATTGGACAGACATGTAGTCCTATTGGAGATAAACTACATCAACGCATACTATACTAGACTGATTCCATAAGTCATAGTTTTCCCTTGAAAGAATGCGAATGGAAACGATCCAAATTAATCTTTAATTTGGACAGGAAAAAGAACATGAAAAAAATACAATAGTTGCTTCTATGGGATTAACAGTGATGATGTAATTATTTTCAATATTCATGTGTTCAAGTCAAGATCCGCGTAATTTTGAAATGTCTGTATGGTTGAAGTTGTGCATTCTTTACTTTATCGTTGGTATTTGTGAATATTTAGACACTGATAGGAGGCTAACCCTGAGTAAATGAGTCTGTAATCAAGGAACAGTGGTATTTGAATAATTGTGCTCTCCTCTGATTGGCTCCAGTTAGTTTTAAGTCCTGATTTGAATAAAGAGTAGTCTCAGTTCAAGTGCTGGCAAAATGAAATAAAAAGGATATGAACTGAAAATCCTACGACTGTAAAAAATAAACATTAAAATAAACATTAATGGCTGAGATGAATTAGTTTCTTGAGACAGATACCCCATTTATTTAAAATTTTCTTTAAAAAGTAACCTATACATGCATAGGTTTTTTCTTAGTTTGATTAACAGGGTGCATTGTGGTCTAGCTTGGGTACAAACAACACCATACAAGACGTGATGAACAAAAGATGTTTGTACCCAAGCCAGACCACAATACACCATGTTCTCTATCTCAGAAAATGACTATGATTTTACTACATTTACAACACCAGATGTCTTGTCAGTAAAGATGATCTTGACACCTGAAAATGTTTAAAAGATTTGGTTAATATAAAATATTTCAGGGTTCGATTTGTGAGTTAGCCGTGCCCTGACTTAGATCAACCCAGAGGTTGTTTCAGGCTTCGATTTGTGAGTTAGCCATGCCCTAACTTAGATCAACCCAGAGGTTGTTTCTGGGTTCCATCTGTGTGTAAGCCGTGCCCTGACTTACATCAACTAGGAGGTTGTTTCAGGGTTCAATCTGTGAGTTAGCCATGCCCTGACTTAGATCAACCCAGAGGTTGTTTCAGGGTTCAATCTGTGAGTTAGCCATGCCCTGACTTAGATCAGCCCAGAGGTTGTTTCAGGGTTCCATCTGTGAGTTAGCCATGTCATGACTTTGAGCAGTGCAGAGGTAGCGTCAGGGTTCCATCTGTGAGTTAGCCATGCCCTGACTTAGATCAGCCCAGAGGTTGTTTCAGGGTTTGATCTCTGAGTTAGCCATGCCATGACTTTTGAGCAGTGCAGAGGTTGTTTCAGGGTTCAATCTGTGAGTTAGCCATGCCCTGACTTAGATCAGCCCAGAGGTTGTTTCAGGGTTCCATCTGTGAGTTAGCCATGTCATGACTTTGAGCAGTGCAGAGGTAGCGTCAGGGTTCCATCTGTGAGTTAGCCATGCCCTGACTTAGATCAGCCCAGAGGTTGTTTCAGGGTTTGATCTCTCAGTTAGCCATGCCATGACTTTGAGCAGTGCAGAGGTTGTTTGAGGGATTGAGAAAATTAATCATCACAGACAGGCATAATGAAAAGACAACACTATCAAGTTACCATTCCTACTTGTATTTATCGCTTTTTTGATCCACGCTGACTGTTAAATCTAGCTTCCATTTCTTCCAGTACTACACAAGTAAAACATATCAATCATTAGAGATTAAACTAACTTGACCTTTGGATTAATACTGGATAAATATTTTACAGCAGGACAAATTTCTCATACTCAGAGGACAGGGCAGATTATTTTGGCTTGACGAAGAAGAAGACAATAAAAAAATGGTGCCAAAAATATAAAGACATGGAATTTTGGAAATTGAAGGTTGCAATACTGAAGGTGATCTTAGAATGTTCGTGTGATTTATTTTGGAAGATAACAGACAGGTGACTTTCTTAATAAAAGAGACTGAGAAGAATTAGAAAAAAGAGAGAGAACAAAACAACAAAACAAAAGGAGAAGAAGAAGAGAGAATGAAACAGAATGATACAGAAGAAGAAGAAAAAAAAGGGAATGAAACAGAATGAAACAAAAGAAGAAGAAAAGAGAGAATGAAACAGAAAGAAACAGAAGGAGGATGAAAGTGAAGAAGAAGAATCAAGATAAACACTGGACTTACATTTTGGAGTATACTTGACAACCAACCGTACTTGGCCTAAAAGAAAAATATTATTAATTGCATTACTTCACGTACTAAATTTCATTATCTTATTATTTACATGTATAAGTATAAAATACACTCTACATCTTTCATTTTCATATTTCCAGGAACTACTTGTATACAATCTCACATTGCCGTTATTATAAACATACTGTGAAACTACATGTATAATGATTTTGGACACAGGGTTTGTGCTACATCTTCAACACAACTTTGCTATTTTCATAGACTTTTCAAGTGTACTAAAAAGGGTTTTGAATTCCAGAGCTTTTCAAGTATTTCAAGGACTAGCACAAACCATGTGGACATAATCATTTGATGTACCTTGGGCTGCCTTCAGCAAATCAACAGCTCGTTCGTGGTTCTCGCCTTCTACACTCTAAAAACAGGAAAAAAGATTACTTAATAAAGCCTGCAAGAATTCGTAAAGATCTTTACTTTGTGGAGGGGTAAATAAGATTCATTTCATTTGCCCAATTCAAATGGTATCCTTTTGAACAATAATGGAAAAATGGTACAAGAATTGAAAAAATAAAATTATCAACTTACAACACCATTTACAGACAAGAGCTGATCTCCTCTCTTCAGACCACCATGCCTAAGTGGTAGAAAAAGGTACAAATTAACTAAATGTATAGTTAGCGAAAAAACTGAATATGATACCTCATACATGTATAGGAGAGTTAAAACTATATACAGTGAACTCTCATCGTAGAGGACACCCTCAGGACCACCACTTCATGTCCATAATAGTGACGACTGCAGTAGTGAGAATTAATTATGGTCATTTCTTTCTCAATGTCTTTGCAAGGGATTTTTCTGCAGTCCGAAACAGTGAGTTGTCTATAGTATCGGGGTGTCCACAAGGCAAGAGTTGACTGTATGTTATCATCAAGGTAGTATCCTACTAACCTATCGGCAACACCTCCAGGAATGATGCGAGATATGTAGATTGGAGAATTCTGTTCTTTTCCACCCATTACATTAAAACCAAGTCCTTCGTCAGTCTACAAGGTAAACAGACACAACAACAACATGTCAAGTGATGTAATAACTAATCTAATTTCTACTCTACCAACAAGAATTATGAGTACTTTGAACAACAATATCTTTGAGGCTCTGTGTTCAGAAATGATATTAAATGAAAGATTACAGATAAAACATGTACATTCTTTAAGAACAAGATGTTTCATCTATGCTGACTACTGTAGTGATAATAATCCTTCATCATCATTATTTTAAAGTTCCCCTTTGCTCAGGCTCAGCCTTGATTGTCTCCAGAAGTGTACTTTTCTTTTATTAAGGTCTAATACAAATTAGGAATAGAAGAAAATTGGAAATTCCAGAGGAGTGAACCTTTTCTTCAGATTTCCTTCATGGTGGTGTATGGAAATCTTTTGGAGCCACACACTGAATCTGTGAGTTACACGTAGCTGTGCCCTAATCTGGATCAGTCTAGAGGACATTTAAGGGTATCAATGAAGTTTATAGGTTTGACTGTCTGGTTTTTCACCAGTGAGTAAAAAAACATTAAATACTCAAATATTGTTTAAAGTCAAATAAATAATAATAATTTATTTTGTTTTTAGTGTATTCCACATCCAAAACAATACAGGGCTACATATAGAGAGCAAAATGCTGCATATTTA
The DNA here is from genome assembly GCA_011057435.1 of Actinia equina. NCBI lineage: Eukaryota > Metazoa > Cnidaria > Anthozoa > Actiniaria > Actiniidae > Actinia > Actinia equina. The sequence continues at coordinate 617,873 of WHPX01001440.1, read as the reverse complement.
CTTTTCATTTCAAATTAACGAGACTCAAAATGCATTCCAGTGGCGTTTGGTATTCAATATTTTTTGAAATAGCTGTATGTACAGGTATTGTATCTAGATATCATACCTTTGGTAATTCTACTACTCTGGGATGAGCATGACCTTCACTTGCGGCAAATGCAGCAATAGTAGCCTAGACAAATAAATAGACATTAACGCATTACAAATCAAATAGCGCAAATCCATGATCTTCATGTTCTCAATATAGGGACAGAGGGCTTGGCTTCAAATTGGTATCTTAACAATGAGATGAAATTCTTGTTGTTTAAGAGGGTTTTGTGGTTGGCAGAACAATAAAATCCCTTTGCTCTTGGGAATTGAATTCTTTGTTATGTAAAACGATTGTATTGTTCTGCCATCTAACAGAAGCTTTCACACGGCTGCAGTCACGTGATGGTATACTGTAAAACCTTGATGGAACTTTAAAAATGCATTGTAGGTGTAAGTAAAAGCAAGATTAAAATTTTAATTAATTTATGCAAGTTTCAAACTAAGAATGAAATCAAACTTCAAAAATAAGCTGAACCTTATAATGTACATGTGGTAATGCACATTTAAAAAAAGTTTGACCATTTAGTGAATTTTTTACTCATTATTTGCCATAAATAGCAGTCTCTTGTCCAAAACAGCAACATTATCCTTTTTTTATTTCATTTCAAGCAACTTCGTATTCAGATTTCTTCTTTGCAAACCTTTGCTGTAGCTTGAGCCCTGAGTTCTGGACTACCTTGAATTTCCACTGTCTCATAGACATGTTCATATACCTGTAGAATAACGTAAATAAACAGGCTTGAAGATTTTTTTACCTGCACAATTTATGTTTGAAGGTTGCATACCAGATTGAATCTTTAATTAATACTTAAGTTTATAGGTAAAATCAGTGAATGGACATCTAATCAATATATATATTTCAATTAACGTATATTGATCAATTTTTGGTCAACAATCTATGAACAGTCAATAGTCAGGAAAAAAAGAGTCAGGAAATGAAGAGATAACTACTGTAGCTAAAAACTAGTGTGAGCTGTGTCGGTGTTTCTAAAGAAACAGTAATGATAAAAGGGTTAATTATACAAAGTGAAAAGATGAAAAAACTGACGTTTTGGATGCTAGTCCTTTGTCCTTTTTTACTCCAATGAAGGACTAGCATCCAAAACGTCAGAAACATTTATCTTTTCATGGCGTATAATTTACCCTTTTATCATTACTCTTTCATTAGAGACACCGATACAGCTCACACTAGTTTTTAGCTAGTCATCTATTCTCTTTACATGCTAATTGCCCATTTCAGACCAAGTGACATTCACATGACATTTTAAAATATTTACACATATGAAAGAATCAACTCCAAAGAGTGGCATCACATGGTCTGAAATGGGACAACAAAGGTAAATAGGTCTATTCAATGGCAAATATTAATTGGATTGGTTTTATGGAGTTTTACCTCTCTAATAGCCTGACAAAATTCACTTTCAAGAACTTTCTCCAGGGCCTGTAACTTTTTAGGAGGAATATCTCCAGCTGCAATAAAAAATAGGAGAAAACTATGAAATATCTCATAGAGGATCAAACTACTGTGTTTATTATTTTTAGACTCTATATATTGGGATACAGTACTTTGTAATCAAAATGGGATACAATTATAAGAAAATGAAAATACAGTATGTGAGAAGAGTTTTTTGACATTTTATATAACGTAATAGCTACTTACAGGTTTGAAGTTTCTGAAGAAGCTCAATAGCTCTGTTAACATCTGCAATCCAACCCAAATACCATTATTAATTCAATAACAATATTTGATTATCAACCAATACCACTATTTGTCACAACCCTTAATCAGCAGCTCAGTCTCGACCAAAAACACTTTGGTATTAAACAACTTTGCGGTGATAATAAAGTGGTTTTTACACCAAGAACGTGATTCATATTAGCTTATTCCTGTCTGCATGTATTATTAAAAGCTAAACAAAAAAAATCCTAAAAAATGATTGATCAAAATCAGGTCAAGATCAGACGAGTCAAGAACTAGGACAATGCTGCAAAATTACCGTCGCTTTAGGCCGTTTTTATGCAATAATTTCAAATTTTTTTGGTCCTGTTTGAAGGCAATGTATCGTTTTATATTTATAGGTACAGGAGTTGGGTTAACTAGTACTATTTGGAGTGATAATAGCTTGTTTACCTCGGGCTAGAGTCAGTGGTTCGGTGGACGCCATTGTGAATAATATAGACGCTGCTTCCTGAAGGGGGGTCACGTGATACTGGATATGGCAAGGGGCTTGGGACCGAGCCGAGAGAAAGTCATTTCTGTGGCGCATTCGGGGCCAAAAATCAAACTTAGCATTTTACATTGTACTTTTTGGTTTTGAGGTAATAATATGTATTTGACCTGCAGCTTTGAACATATCTAAGTTTCGTTTCCATTTTTTATTTTCAACATTTCTTATTCTACATGCTACTTTTGCTATTCGGATACTTTTTCGATTTGACATATGCAAGATTCTGTATTCTACATCCAACCGCAGTCCACAAGAGATAAATGATATAGCAAAATAACATGCCAAAACGCCATATTTCTGCAGCCTTTCGTTTTCGCCATTTCAATTCTTCACTATTTTGTTTCATTCTTATTAACAACTATTATGGATCCTGTATTTGATGAAGCTTGAATCCTGGATAATGATGCACTTAAGCCTATAAAAGACTGATAGCCGGCGAGTGAAAGACGAAGAAACGCATTTCACTTCTGTCTTTTGTTTTCCCATATTAACTTTTTTCTTGATTATTGCTTATTTCGTTCTTTTTTCTAAAGTAGATGATGACGTATTCCTCTTCTCTTTCTTTTAGAGTTAGAGGCTAAGAAAATAGACGATTAGTGCTGACCAAGAGAAACGTGGGCTAAGGGTTCGAGATTGGGAAGAATAGAGTTTATCCGCTTCCCAACCCCCCTCCCCTTAAAATATTTACCGTTTTATCACCCTCCCCCACAAACAGTCATGCAACACTACGATTGATTACTGATCAGTTATGGCTTTATTTCAGTAAATACGAATGAACTGAATACAAGAAAAGCGTTTATATTCTACAAATTAAAAGCGTATGTATGTATGGTTGATCCCAAAGGTGCTATGATCTAAAAGTTGCCTTAAATCTGTTGTTAAAGACAGTCCAAATGTTGCTCGCACGACCAGACCTCGTTTTTCCGAAATTCAATTAAAGAACAGTGGCGCTCATTGACGTGGTCGGCATTATGGGGTTGAATCAAGGGCCGCAAGGTATGACGGAGATTGATCGCGCCCCCACAATGTGATGGGTCACGGGTGTTCGTTTCAACTTCAGAACGGTAAATAACAACAAAGTAGTTAAATTATAGCTCTACAAATACTATGCCATTTTTTACTATAATAATTCAAATCCTTAAAGTTTTAAAAGATTATATATACCCGAACCCGTATGATTAATTAGAATTTAGTTTCTTCGACATTCTCGTCTTCAATGGCGATGTTGACATGAGCCTGTTGTTCGTCGCCTCCCATTTTCACCTCCACATCGTAAGAATCCAGCGTCTCTGGCCTCTCTTCTTCCATTCCTTCATTCACTATTCCTTCGTTAGGACTCTTTTCATCCCGGTCCCCCATATCCTGCGCCAGTGGGGCGGACGGCTTCTTATGTTGTTCTTCGCCTATAGGTTCTTGTCTCTCGCCAGGAATTTCTTCATACGAACCTTTGTCACTCTCGGCCCCTTCGGGAGACTTCTTGCCTTCCTCAGAGCTAGTGTAGGATTCGTTGTCGTAAATATTTTCTTTGGCTTTGCCTTCTTCTCCTTCTTCTGCTCCCTTGTTGTCGATGCCCATCTCCAGTACGTCGACATCTTCAACACCATTACCCTAAAAGTATCATTAAAGAACACTTAGTATTTGTAGAGCAGAATCAGTGGCGTGGCGAGGAGGGGAAAACTTTTTGCCAATTAATTGTTAAATTAATATAAAAGAAAACGCAAAATTTTAGGGATTAGGTTGAATGGATAAAAACGGTTGCTTTGTTGTCCTTTTCCTGCAGTATTGTATGCAGTATGCTGAGTATTGCAAGACCGTTGAAATAGGACGTTTGCATGATGACGTTATTGACCTCTATACTAACTGAACCGGTTGGCTCAGTTGGTTGAGCATCGGACTTTCGTGCGGGATGTCGTGGTTCAAGCCTTGGCCGGACCAACACTCAGGGTCTTAAAATAACTGAGGAGAAGGTGCTGCCTTTGTAATTACATCTGCTAATGGTTAGACTTTCAAGTGGCTCGGATGACCACTTTAAATGGCGGTCCCGTCTCTCCACTCTACATCTTTGCTAACCATCCAACATTTGAGGGACGTAAAAGAACCACTGAGGACGTAAAGAAACCCTGGCAGTGACCACCCTCAGTGCCTACACTACATATTAACCATATCATTTTTTGTAAATTGAATAAAAAGCAATCTGTCATTCACAACTCAATGCAAAGCGCATTTGATCATAATTATTTAGACTCCCTTGCACACTTTTTTTCGTTCAGTTAAATAGCACCAATTAATTTACTCTTCTCGTGTATGGAATACAAATTTGAATAAGAAAGAAAATTCGCAAAGCGTCTTGGTAGTGGGAGTCAAATGACGCTATCATGCAAACGTCATATTGATAAATTTCAATTTAACTAAAGAACCAATTCCCTCCAGTAAAAAATGACGTCAACCTACACTTACCATTGCGTCGGTGTGTTGCAAGTCAACCTTGTAGTCATTGGTGGCAGCGGTTTCACCAATTTCACTCAGATCAGTGCCAGTCTCCTGGACAGAGAGAACGACTCCAATACAGCATTCCCACGTGCACTGGGGATTCTTGATGACTGATATTATGCTCTGACTAAGTGAGAACATATAGCGAGCTAAACAAAAAAAATGTTTTAACTGATAAGTGATTAAATCTAAAATAGTTTATCATGTTATATTATGTTATTGACAAGATCAAACTTTAGTTAGAGTTAAATAGAAAATACATGTAGTTTACGATCGATAGTCTGAAGTCGAACTATCATTCTATTATTCCTCTCTCCCTTCCTACTTTTTACTTCGCTCCTTCGTTCACTCACTTGTTATCTAACTAAGTTCGTTCGTTCGTTCTATCATTGGTTCCTTCCTTCCTTCCTTCATAATTCCTCTCTTCCTTTTTTTCTTCCTTCCTTCCCTCCCTCCCTCCTTTCTTCTTTCTTTCTTCCTTCCTTCCCTCCCTCCTTTCTTTCTTCTTTCTTTCTTTCTTTCTTTCTTCCTTCCTTCCCTCCCTCCCTCCCTCCTTCCTTCCTTCATAATTCCTCTCTTTCTTCCTTTCTTCCTTTTTTTCTTCCTTCCCTCCCTCCCTCCTTTCTTCTTTTTTTCTTTCTTCCTTCCTTCCTTCCTTCCTTCCTTTCTTCCTTTCTTTCTTCCTTCCTTCCTTCCTTCCTTCCTTCCTTCCTTCCTTCCTTCCTTCCTTCCTTCCTTCCTTCCTTCCCTCCATCCTTTCTTCTTCCTATCTTCCTTCCTTTCTTCCTTCCATTCCTTCCTTCCTTCCTTCCTTCCTGCATTCCTCTCTTTCTGTCTCGTTCTCACCTTTCTTTCCATCATTTCTCCCTTCTTTCTTTCGTCCATTTATTTTCTGGTTCCTTTCACAATTCATTTTACCTCGCGTTTTTATTTCTATTTCGCCTTTCTTTCATTCACTTGTTCTTCCATTCGGTGTTTTGTTTATTCGTCGCCTTTTAATAATATAAACAACTGAATTTCTCACCAACAAGTAGCCCAGTGACTGTCACGTTCGCCATGACCAGGATCACCGTCACACCAACAGAATCCCTGTCCTCTTGAATAGAATAGTTCTCCATCACTTTTGGTATCCTCAGAAGAACTCCGACACTCAGATTAAAGAAGGTTGCGACCAACGACGCCAGCTGCAGAAGATGTTCAAAGTTATCAGGGATTGGACGAGCCTGGGCATGCGCAACAGCGTAGAACCCAGACCCCATGGCCGCCATCCCGATGTAGGTACGTCCTTCAGATCCAATGAGTGACAGACCAGAGGTAAGGATCAACTTCCGCAGCATCTCTACGATTTCCCAATACCAGCACTTTGGACTGAAGGAGAAAAATATAAAGACAAGTTTCAGAAGGTATTGCACCAAGTTACAACCTCAGCTTTGTGAAACTTTCTTTGACCAGAAAACAAAAAGTGGTCGTGAAGGTTTCAGGACAAAATTGCGCCGTGTAATACTCCTCTCTTGAAACTTTCTTTGACGTGTCCCAGTGACTTAACAATATTCAAATTGAAGGCCAACATTTCCAGCGAGCAGGTGACATCAACATGGCGGATGATAGTGTGTTGAAGAAAATATTACGCCGTGTAACATCCCCGTGAAAATTACTTCTCAATGCCGTTGCACACAATTTTTAGCTTAAAGTTTGAAACAGGCCTTTAGTCTTAAGTGTATGCGGTGTATATATATTTTTATACAAATGTATATTTAAGAAATGGCCAATGCTTAGCGTGCGTATAATATCCATTTTTGGATGCACGCGGGAGGTGATAAGCACGAAAGAAGCGTAAGAGTCGCACGTAGCCGAGGTGTAACTCTAGCTTCTTGATTCTTACTATATACGTGATTCTTGATTATTCTAGCTTCTATATTCTTATTGATCATAGATGGTGGAACAATGGTGGAAAAAAAAAAACGGTTTAGAGCAAGGGCTCAAGCTCCGTGCGCGAGTGGAGCATCATTCTTTGTGTCTATCCTCTCATTGTTTAAAGCTGTCAGCCAATGAGATTGCGCGAATACGCTCTGCCATCTCTGCTTTACCTGTAGTTCTCATAGACAAACTTCATGCCATCGACAATTGCCAAGTGTTTTTGTTCCTGCTGGGGAGGAGGAGCGCCTGGCTTGATGTATTTCCGGTAGTAAAACAGATAGAGAATCAGGATGGTAAACGACGGGAACAGGATTGGGTAGACGGATCCGAAGTAAGCGTACTTTACGTATTTGTTGTATTGATCATCGAAGCAGTTTAGATTGTAGTCAGCCTGTAACGCAATAAAAATAGTCCTTTGAACTAAATATGAGAAAGCGGGGATTCTGTAATGTAAGTTGACGCCATAACGCATAAGTAACGCGGGGGCCGTGCGAAGGAGGACCACCGCTGTCCCAAAAGTTTGACTTAAAAGACTACCGAATCGCCAGTACACTTTTCTTTCTTCCTTCCTTCCTTCCTTCCTTCCTTCCTTTCTTTCTTTCTTTCTTTCTTTTCTTCTTTCTTCTTTTCTTTCTTTCTTTCTTTCTTTCTTTCTTTCTTTCTTTCTTTCTTTCTTTTTTTCTTTCTTTCTTTCTTTCTTTCTTTCTTTCTTTCTCTTTCTTTCTTTCTTCTTCTTTCTTTCTTTCTTTCTTTCTTTCTTTCTTCCTTCCTTTCTTTCTTTCTTTGTGTGTGAGTGTGTTTGTGAGAGATAATAAATCTAAAGTCTGTTCATTTGGTAGTTTTGCATTAAATATGAATACGAGTTACAACTCTGCACCTTTCTATGCACCAGATTTCGTCAATTCATTCGGGATTCCTGTGGATGTGGCGGGAAAACTCTTAACATGATACGCGCACGCGTGAGTTTTGGCAGGAAAATGGTACATTGTCCAAAGCTATCCCTTCCTCCTCCCCCCTGTGGTCAAGACCTCACTACATCACTCTGACTTATTGATGGTTTTTTACAGCCTCCATTTTGGATGAATTTAACAAAAGATTCTTCTTCATTAATCTCTTTAGTTATAGCATCCAACAAATTTGCCTCGTCTATGGTTATTTTATTATTTTGGTAATGTTTGAAAACTAGGAATCGATGAAGTAAACAGAGGGAAGCAGTTGTAAGGCAGTGGCTACCTTAAGATAGGAAGTGCAGTTTTGCTCATTTCTGTCTTGACAAAGCCTCATGCAGGCTGGTGGTAGAATGGCCAGGATTCGTGAACAAGTCTCTGGGAATGTCACAAACAGAAGAAGGAACGCGCTTCTGTAGCAGTTGGATTTGGAGTAGTGAATGTCGTCCTATACGTATATGAAAGAAAAAAATAAAATATTTTACAAGAACCTTTGCATCATCAAGTGGTGGCAGCCATGACGGGAGGCAGGAACAATCGAATCTGATCTAATTTAGTTTACATAAAAAGGAATTTCAGTTTCCAGTGGTAAACTACTTTATTGTTATGCCTCCTGCCACGTGATGCCGCAAACCAATCAAATGAACCTCGCATAGTCCTTATGCCTAAATACGGTCTGCTCAAAAGCATCGTCGACCTTTAGCTTGGACATAATGTTTTCCCACTTCAGTTAACGAGTCATTCCCTTAGAGTATCATTTCTTTGTCTACCGGTTGCACATGAGAGGACACATGAATATGGATACAACTCAAACAAAGAATATTATTCTCAAGACCTCGTGTCATTCCCTAGAATATCATTTCTTTGTTTAACGGTTGTGCATGAGAAAACACATGAATATGGATATAACTCAAACAAAGAATCTTATTCTCAAGACCACGTGTCATTCCCTAGAGTATCATTTCTTTGTTTAAAGGTTGCGCATGAGAGGACACATGAATATGGATACAACTCAAACAAAGAATATCATTCTCAAGACCTCGTGTCATTCCCTAGAGTATCATTTCTTTGTTTAAAGGTTGCGCATGAGAAAACACATGAATATGGATACAACTCAAACAATGAATCTTACTCGCAAGAGCATGACATGAGGTCTGAAATGAAAAAAAGAACAACTTCATATCCAAAGTAAAGAGGTCTATATTGCAACAGTCTGTGAATGCATTATCTACTTTTGTTTACGAATGAATTTAGAGCAGCGAAGCCTAGAGCCTGTAAAACTAGTGAACTAATATAATTTGCAATTATATTTTTTGCTTTATTTTACATAGCCACACTGCAGAGCAGGTGTTCTTTTGATTGTTTGAGGAAGAATCGGGGATTTTACGCATGCCCGCGAGAAAAATGGGACATAGCTTCCTTTTTGCTGGCTTTCAATTCGCGCTCGTTCCAATTTTCCAAAGTTCCCCCAACACCCCGGTTTTTCCCCCAAATCCACAAGAACGCCTGCTTTGCAAGCTATGGCTACATTCTCTGCATAAAGAAAATACTTCAAGGAAAGGCTTCTTTAGATTTGATTTTATTTTTATCCGAAGTGGTTTTCCTGCACTTACTTTTTTTCCCTCTTCACTCTTCTTACTTAAGAAAGGATGCACAACCTCTTGAGGTGGAAGTAGACAAAACAAATCAACACAACACCCACGTTCATGCCGACAGAGAGGGTGAGAGCACTGTAAGCATTCATTTTCAGGCTGTCAGTGAAGCAGTGCAAGGGAGCGATTTGAACCAAGTTGAGCTGAAGAAACTTGGCGTAATTACTGAGCTGAAGCATGGCGTCAGGCCACTCGACGTACGAGAATGCATCCAGCGTTCCTGACGTTACCTTGGAAACGAAAACACGTCAAACCGGTTTGATTACGGGGGTCGAGTTGGCTTTTGCAGTGCATCGTGGGGCTGTTTTAGGGGATGAAACAGAAGCTATCTTGGAAAAATCTATCGAAAAAATCACGACCTTTTTTCTTGAAATATATCTATGACGACTTCAAGCTTAACTTGCTCCCATAGTTAAGAAGCATTGTCATGGTGATTTCGAAATTCGATCCTAACATGTTACCATGGCGATTTCGATCCAATGCCTTTGCCTTAATGATTTCTATCCTACCGATGAAACTTTAACGTACTTTTCTTTTATTGCCATAGAGATTTTTCCTAAATACTGTCATGATAATTTCCGCTCTAACATGTTGTCATGGTGATGATTATTCTATGGTCTTGCCATAGTAACACATACCTGGTAGAAACCAATGACGATTTTAAGTCTGGCCAGCATCACATCAGTGAGTGTTCGCCTTTTGTTCTTCTCTTTTCGTTCATCTCTCAGTAGAATAAGGATGATGACCAGAATGATGACAGCAACGAACGATACTTGTACAATGAGCCACTTCAGGGTCGGACATTTGACGCACCGAGACATGGACTTATGAAACCCTCTCTCGCAAACCTGGATAATTTAAAATATATATATATGTACTGCTCTATTACGAATATTAGAAAGTAAAAATAATAGATCTATTTAGCGCGGGCAAAAGTTTTTCTATTTCCGACCAATTGTCATTCCCGAGAGTATCATTTCTTCAAACCAAACAAGGAATGTTATTCTCGAGAGAATAACAAAAGGACGTGCTCTCGGCCATAATATAGCTTATACAATTAGTCTTGGGGTTAGACGGCAGAACACTACTTTCAAGCGAAAGAGTTTACCCTACTCTGCTTTAGAAAGTTCAAACATATGCCACTGGAGAGTCTCCCTCGTCTTACCCCCCAGCCGCCCCCCCCCCCCCCCCCCCCCCCCACAATCTTACCTCACACAGTGGTCCTCCATATCCAGAATCACAAGGCTTTCGAACGGACTGCAGCAAACCAAGGCATGAAGCTGCCCTTGGACAGGGGTAGGCTTTAGGGAAATCTCCTTTAAATCCAAGGTATCGATGATCGTAGTTCTCATACGGTTCCATGAGGGTGTCAAGAAAGAACTGGTAACGCCAGCTCTCGTTGTAAGATCTATTAACATAGATTAACAAATAAAATGACCTGCAACTTTTTTTTTGAATACCAGAAGTGACGTAATAAAAAAACTGACGTAAGCGAGTGTTTTCGGCAATAGAACCTTGCAGCAAGTCGGAATGCAGCTCAATAGTCCACTTCCGAGATATGCTTCGCTTGTCACGCACAAAGGTTTCGGTACGAGCCTACTTGCAAATTTAAATTTATTCTCTTTTCTCGTCACGAATCACTGAGCATTATGCACGAAGCCTCACAACGAAACCTTTGTGTGTGATAACCGAAGCACATCTCGGAAGTGGGCTATTTGGAGAACATATAAATTGATAGTTTTCACGGCGGCCATGTTGGAGGAATTTAACAAAAGAATCGTCAATAAATTCTTAAGTTATACTGTATCCTCCAACATGGCCGCCATATCTTTCGTTATTTAATTCTCTTGGAAATGGTTGAAAACCATCAATAGCTTTCCAATTCTCATAAGATTGAATTCCTCTTATTTTGTCCTTCAAATTCTGTTCTTTTCCTTCTAATCCTAGCTGCATTATTACTTGTCGGAACACGGAAAGAAGAAGCTGTTTAAATTGTTTATTGAAAGAAAAAATCCCTTGTAGTTTTCGATATTATTTGCTTTCATTTCTTTAAAACGTTTGCTGCGCGCGCGGATTGCGTCATTAGCCGTGTTTGTTTTACTAATATAGCACAGCTATTAACCAATGGGAGAGCCTATGTAGCAAGCAGTAATGTATTAAAATAATGAAATACAATGAAACAAACCCAATACAACAGATCGACAATAAAATGCAATTGATTTGATGAATACATTACATCAACTGAGTGTATGTAAGTTTTACCATTTAAAAAAAAATCAATTACTGATAAACAATTAATCATAATTTAAAACTTATAGCATCTAGATTAGTTATGCTACATTTTTGGCTGACTTACTGGAACTGCCACCAATAGCCTTCTTTTACCAGCTGGGTTTCATTGCACAGAACACCACGAATACCACCTTTCTTGCACGCCTCACATTCGCCGAACCGATGCTTGCGATAGAAGTTTTGAATGCAAAAACATCCTCTGTAGTTAGACCAGTCGTCTGTCTTCGTGCCTTAAAATATAACCCTAAAAATTCAAATGTTTGGTCGGTTCTGTTGACTCCACTGCAATCCATTGCCAAGGACGGATCCAGCCAAAATTGTAGGGGTGGGGGGAGCTAATTCAGTTTAGGGGGCCTAATTGAGTTTCTACCGTCAACACAACGGAGAACAATAAAAAGCATCTAATTCTTCAGTTTTGTCTTGTTTTTGTTTCCTGCTGAGGGGAGAACTTCAGCCCCCCTTTGCCACCCCCCCTGGATCCGCCCTTGACTGCACCCCACTGCGCGGCGCTGCACTCCACTCCACTCCACTGTACTGCACTCTTTTTATGTACCTGCAGGACAGACTTTGCACGTAAATCGGATTAAAGCAGGAGCACTTGTAACATTGACGTAGGTTCCTCTTGCACAGTATTTACATCCTGTCAGCCCGGCAATCTTGCCATAATGACCTACTGCATTCTGGAAAAATCCACCTTAATAAAATAGAAATGAAGAGAAAACATGCAGTTGTTTTGGTGCATGCAGTCTTTAGAACTTTATAGTTTTTAGCGTATTGCTTAGATTTAAATTCATTATTATCTTTTTGCCTCAGGTGCCCTCGATATCATACGGGTTTTATTTCATGTCATTTTTAAGGTGCATATGCTGCTATGGCGGTCATATTACATATGACGTCTTTGCAAAAATATTAGCTATAAGTTTCTTAGTTATACCAACCAACTTGCGGCACGCAATGTCTACTGTCCATACGCATGGAACCATAGCAACTGCATTTTGGACGATTTGAACGACAAATTTCTTTAGCTATATTTCAACTTAATCAATAGACGTCCATTTTTTTCTTTTTGCATGTAGTGACGTAACAACCGCCATATTGGTTGAGTTGAACAAAAGATTTGATCCTGGTTTCTTTTATTATGTCAACCAACATGGCGGCAATGTCCTTTGTCCTTGTGCACGTGACAACAAAGCTACCATATTGTATGTTTTTGAACGACAAAGTTTGTCATGCTGGCAATTTCTTAGTCCTTTGACAAACTTATTTTAACAGCAGCCGCGGAGCAACCTAAGAAGTGCGGAGGGGCTAAGATTGAGGCTTGCCACCAGCCGCGGCCCATGGAGAAGAGATGCACACCTTACCTGGAGGGCACTTCCTGCAGATGTAAGACTCATTCACACGGTCCTGATACTCGCCATAGTGACAAGGGCTGCAAATAGAGCCATTACAGATGAACCCATCTCGACCAAGACCGTACTGTAACCTCGTATCGTTCTGAGCAATCACCGGGAACGTGTCTTGTGTTGGCGCGCTGGTAAAAGAGAACAACCATAGGTTGTGTTTGTAATTACACCTTTCATTACTTATGGTTTGAGGGAGAATGGTATCTAAATTGCAAGGACCCCCCGCCTTGCCCTACCATTTTTGGGGTCCCAAGAAATTATTCTAATAATAAAACAATATAGAATTAGACTTCTAGTAAAGGAAACGAGTATCTAAAAATTCAGAATTGTTCGAGAAGATTGAGCAATTTTTTGTTTATAATACAGTCAAAAATATTGAGCAACTTAATTGGGACTCTACAGAGTACAATTTAAAATTAATTGTACTCCTCTTGTCCAATCAGAATCGAGTAATTTTATAAATCATTATGAAATAAAATGTCCTCCTCCCGCTTCCTTGCCCACCTCTCCCTACCTCCTCAGACCCATCTCTCCCCACCTCCTCCCCCCACCCCCGACCTCCCCCACCTTTCCACCTCCTACATCTTCCACCTATAACTTTTTACTTACATTACGACGCCAACTTTGGAGTGTCCCTCAAATGTTTCCATCTTAATCTGCACCATCTGAGTGTTGAGCACATACACCAATCGGAGTTGAGGAAAGTTTATATAGCCAAAAGTACCCTTTGAAACTTCTCCGAATTTTTCGTTGTTTGACAATGAGCTGTTATCATAAAACGGTAACAAATACAATCAAATCCCCACAAAGGGGAGATTATGAAATTATTGTTAAGACCTAAGCCGTGTAGCACTTCATGTAAGTATATATAAATGAAAATATAATTTATTTGATATAAATGCTTTAATAGTTGTCTAAAAAACAATACCCCACCCCGCACTCCCTTCCCTTCAGTGGCAAATACGTACATGATTTCCAGCGCAGAGGCTCCTTTAAGCGTATATTGATTCATGCTGGTCAGTTTATTGTCGTCCAAAAACCTGGAAATATTGAGCGAAGTCAAAATATTCTGAAGGCTGGGATATCGATCGTGCATGTTTATATGCCCGCTTATTAGCTCACTCCGTACCTTTTCCGTCTGATCCGGAATGTTACGTTCAACCTTTGAAATTTTGAGTACTTACAAATATCGAAGATGGCTGACGTTTGCGAAGGAGTTGTTTGCGATGGTTGTTAGCAAATTGTACTGGAATAGTCTGGAAAGAAAGAAAAAGTTACAAAATGTTGAAAAAATGTCAAAAACTTGGAATTTCGGTTAAAAGAAAAGAAGAAGAATATAAAAAATGAAAAGATTAAGAAGAATAAGCAAGGTGTAAACTTACAAATATTCGAGAGAAACGGCGTCACGAAAAAGGAATTGGTCGATCTTCGTTACGTTGTTAGAGTTCAGGCCCCTGGAGTCAAAATGAGAAAAAAATGTATTGATATTGATCCCGGCTGTGTGTGGTTTTAGAAAGACTGAATGTCCTTGCGGCACGAAATGACTGTTTGGGTGAACTTAACGTTATAGCTGCCATGTTGGTTGCCGGTATAAGGTATTTGGTTTTTATTTTCTTGTTCAGTCATCCAACATGCATCTACATCTATTGTTAGGTCAGCCAACATGGCGGCCATGTCTTTTTATAATTGACATGTGACGTCATAGCTGCCATGTAGATTTTGGACTCGAAAAAAAATTGGTTTTGGTTTCTTTCGTTACCCCGTTACGTCAATCAGCACCCAATCATTGAATATGTTTGCGTTTTTGACACAAATCTCGCCGACATCGATGAATGACATATGTTCAGTCTCTAAATGGAAAACAGGAAATTTTGACTTACAGCACTTTGAGTTTTGTCATTCCCCACAAGAGCTTGCGAGGAAGATCGAGAATCTTATTAATATGAAGCCAAAGGTGCTGTAAATTCTTCAAGTCCTGGAAACTTCCACTCTCAATTTTCGTGATGTTGTTCTCGTTGAGGTAACTATGAATAGATATTTATAGTGGATTATTAGTGGATTATTAATGGTGTGTTTTCACAGATGGGCTGAAGTGAAAGTATTGGTTCTGTGGGTTGTTTGAAAATCTTTGTTTGCCCACAGCCAGGCATCATATTGAAATTTTCTCCCAAAATTAAAATTGTTGTTTGTGTGCCCAAGATTACCTTAAGATTACCTTATTTGGAAGTTAACACAGATTTCTTTTTGATGATTTTACGGCCATTTAAAGCTTTAAATGTCAAAAATATAAATCAAAGCTTGCAGATATTACAGCGAATAAACACTTATATTTGTCCACCATCTTGGATTTAGCTCATTGGCCTGGCCTTTGACAAAGGAAGCCCAATGTACACTGGTTATAATACTGGATAAATAAGAGCTCAAAGCAGAGACCATGAGCAACAGCTGCTCTATCTTCGAGAGATGGGATTGATAGAACACTCTAAACGTACAGGGAGGTGAGTTTGAAAAGTCCATCGAATACTCCATTGTGTAGTGAGGTTATTTGATTTTCCGAGATATCCCTGGAAAAAAGGATTAAAAGTTGATTATCGACAATTTATTTAGAATGAAAAAAACCTTTTAGTATTACTTCCGGTTTGGAAAACGTTGGAAAACCCGGCGTCTCAGAATCTTCGGTTGCTCGACTAATCACAGATTCAAGTCCACAATTATACTAATCCTAATATTCAGTTTTGCTTTGGGGTATTGTAAGTATTGTCTCATAATCACTGGTCGCTTGACCAATCACAGCATGCGAGCGAGTTTAGGTATTCAAGTCTAAACTTATACCTATGTGACATTTACTATGCACTTACAAAATTTCAAGCTCATTCAAATCTTTGAAGGTTCCAGGTTTAAGATAATCCATTTTGTTTCTTGCCAGATTCCTTTAATGAGAAATACATTGTTTTAATCCGATCTTTTTCGATTCGTTTTATTTAGGGTTCAGTGGATTATTGTTTGGAAGCCAGGTCGTTTACTTATGCAGTTAATGATCAATGAATAATTCCTCCAAAAAAGAAAGAGAGAGAGAGAAAGTAAAAAAGAAAGATAGAAAGACAACCGAGTATTGACTTACAGTTTGTACAAGCTTTTGAATGGAGAAAGATACTTCCGTGTTATCGACACGATTCTGTTTCCCTGCAAATCCCTAAAAATGCAGCAAATTAGACGAGTTGCTGCTAATAAGAAACGAGTTGCTCCATTTTAGCTATAGCAAGTTATGATATTGATGCATGATAGACGATAAGCCCTGCGCACGCAGCTTGCCGCTTGGGACTGAGTTCTAGATGATCGACGATTTCTCAGTTAAGACAAATTCTTATAATCGATTCAAAGTATCGTATCTTGTAAGAGATTACGATTTGACGTGATTGTCTTTCTTCGGCACTGACGAAGGATACTTGTGATTTCGTGGTACATGGAAAATCTGAATCGTACGAAATACTCAACGACTTCTTCTTGTCACAAAACAACCGAAAAGTAAATTGAATTATTTTACTCAATATAGCGGACCATTTGTTCCTTTTTCCCATTTTGTTAGCTTGGAGAATTATAGGTTAAGTTGAAAGGGCCGATTTAGGTCAGTTTAGTTTAAACGATTTATTCATGCGGTTTAGTTGATAGGATCTATTGTAATTGGGGAAAACCTGTAGTAGATTCCTAGCCTCTCTTATTTGCTCTCTTATTATTCAGCGATACCTTTTGTAGGCTCTTTTCTTTAAAGTGCCTCTTGAACGAAAATCGCTCCAAATTAAAACTCCTTCATTCGAGTTGGAACTTTGCTGAAATATTCTTGAATACATTAAGAACCTCTCACTGGAATATCTTTCTGATATTCGAAAGGAAAGAGCCAAAATTTTACGATTTATTTTTGTCCGCCATTAATTTCTTGTTACAAGAATTCGGCTCAAGAAGACTGGCACGAGTAACGTATGACATTTAATTAAGATTTTCCAATATTTTTTTTCCGTGCTTTGGGTATTACCATGTAGTGAAAATTAATACCATCTTTTCGAATATCAAATTACTTACAATTCCAAATCTGTTCTACTGTCCAAGCAAACTGCGCAACCAAACCTTTATTTCCTAACTCTAACAGATAAAATGATCCTTAAGACCCAAGAAAACCCGGGAAAAAGCTATTATTTTTTTGATATACGTTTTATCGAAATCATGTTTCTTTCTCTACTGCAGCCAAATAGCCATCACGCGTCACGCAATCCTTCGTCTAGATCCCGCGGAGTTCGTCTGTTTTTTATTCAAGTATAAATTGTGGTAGATTAAAAGTTGAGAGTGGTACTCAAGCCAAAAGAACTGTTTTAATCTCTTAATTCTTGAGATTTTCCTACACACTCTAATATAGCATGAAGATCAGAAAGAGAGAAACTAATATAATCGTGAAGATTAGGCAAGGATAAACTACTAGGATTTAACTCTATTAAACCTCTACACACATTTGTTTCCGAACTGTGCTGCTTCTTCAAAACGAAAACGAAAACCCTCTAGAAGGAAGAAAAATATCTTAAAATGTTTTCTTAAGCTTGCTGATCATGATTTTGGAAAGCTTTTTTTTCGATCAAGGTTCCCGCCAAGCATCATCCCATATTTGGTCGAAGTGACGTATTTAACATGAGAATTAAAATTCCTGGAAGTTCGACAATCTACTTCACTTCTAATTGACCCTTCGTTGTAGCCAGAAAGTATAAGTTTATGCTCTTCTTTGGGTGTGAAGTGTAAGTAAGATTTTTGATAATATTCTTATATATTATATTACCATATCTAGCCTTGATTTATTGGATGATAGAAGAAGATAAACGGGCTTTGATTTTTTTCCAGAAGAAAAAGAGCTATCTAGAGACTGTCCAGTGTTTTTCCAGAGCTCAGCTAATCTTTAAACGAAAAAGGTATGTAGTATTTTCTCTTTCCAACTCGATGACAAAAGCTTGCATATATATCAATGCTCTTCACTTCATGTACATGTGACTTGAACATCTTCTTGGTTATTGAATCTTTAACTTTAAACAAACTTAAAAGTTCTTTCAAAAAAAGAACGACTTAATTAGTTTCCTTCAAGATCGAAACACAGCATGGACCCATTCTCCAAGAATGCTAACTTAATTCGAGAAAAAGAAAATAGAAATCTTAGTTTGATGCCTATTGACTGCAAAGCTGCCTATTTGAGTTACGGCGATTTTTCGCTAGCCGAAGCATCGAAATCAGTAAGTCACCTTTTATTAAATTCATTATATATATTGAGGTCACAGTAATCTTCTTATTTCTAAGTAATATTGCTAAACATATTTAACAGAATATTCAAAATGAAAAGTGGTTTTACACCTAAGTTGTCACGCTCCTTGGTATGTTTGTTTAGTCCTTTGCTCTTTCTAGATCTAAAACAGGAATACTTTAAAACGGAAGTCGAAATATCCAAAGACATTAAATTGCCGAACTTAATTACCATGCATTCGCTCTCCAAACTCCGTAAAAAACATGAACTTTAAAACAAGAGGTGGTTATTCATTTTGAAAATATCGTGTAAGGGCATAACTTGCAGTCATTGCAGAACTGCTGAGATATGTCATACGCGCCCAATCACCACTCTTACTACCGCCCAGTACAGAGAATTAAAAACAACACAAATTCATTCAAATGTATACAAATTTATTGTTTTTACTCCGACGAAGGACTAGCGTCCAAAACGTCAGTAAGTTTTTTCATCTTTTTCACGGTGTATAATTTCCCTTTTTATCATTACTGTTTCGTTAGAAACACCGATGCAGCTCACACTAGTTTTTAGCTAGTTATATCTCTACAAATTTATTCTCTTTTGCAAGAGTTTATTCTATACTGCAACCCTGTTATCTGCCTATTTGTTGTCGAAAAAACTAAATCTACTTAACTCTAGGTTTTAAAGTTTAAGATTGACAAGTTTATTTTTCAGGCAGCTAATTTCTTTCTTGTCATTTTAGTAAATTCCTTTCTTTATTTAGATAGACATGCTAGAGTCAGAGAGTGTTTTAAGCTGTCGCTGGTGAAAACAAAGCAAAATATCCTGATAATCGACCCCGACGTGAATCATATTTTATATGGTTGAAATTTTTTGGAGTCGACCAATTTTAATACTGTACGAATATCTTTTTGTGAAGTGAAATAAAGTTGCAAAAATAAAGATTACATTACAAGCAGAGGTAACTTCAAGTTTCTGTATTCGGCTGAGAGGGACAGGAAAACCAATTGTAAAATGTTCAGGGCAGAAACTGAAAGACATCTGCAATCAGGCTAAAAAAAGACTTGGCAGTCGTAGTAATTACTGGAAAAATGTAAAGTTATTTTATAAACGCCTCTATGAACAGGACAACGCGAGACGGCAGTGAGACGCATGGTAGCCACAGGCATTTAAATTGAAAAAGGTTGAGGTTCTTAGACAAAATGGACCCTTTTACTTTTACTTTTTCACCACGAATTCTTGGCTCCCACATGGTGTGGGAGGGGAGGCTTAAAGTACCTCTCTAGAGGTCGATATTATTGAGGCTATACTATACTATGCTAGTCTTAATAGAGAAGAAGCAGCTGTCCACGGTTGCCTTACACTGGAGTCTGTTGCGCATGCGTGTGACGTTATGAACACCGACTGTTGTCTAGTATGTGCAGAACAGTGTAATAATCAATAGTTTTTTTAATAATCCCACGGTAGTTTGCGGAAGCTACATTTATACACTTGCTTACAGATGTGTGGTTTGATGCGAGATTCCCTTAGGCGCCAACCAGTAGCCAATATTCCTACATTGCGTCTTGTACCACATTTTTACTGTGTCTTTAAAACACACACATGCAGAAGGACATCCTACAACAGAAGTCGAGAGCTGTAACGGATGTGACATCAAGTGGACCAGACCATTCTTTAAAAATATTTTTACTTTAATTTCTTCCACAGACTAAGATTCATAATTTAATTTTTGAGATCTGATCCATTGAGATTAAAATTAATTTACTTCGTGTAAAGAAAATTCTGTGACTGTGGAAAACTTATCGTACGTAGGGATGTTCTGTTCCATGACCGTAACTGTGCTATGTACGAGAATTGTGTTGTGATAAGCAGTATTATAATATCTTGCAGACGACAGATAGAAAATTAACAACAAATAATCAAGAAAGCAAGCAAGCAAACAATCTTATAATGCACGCACGCACGCACGAACTATCACTCGAACGAACGAACGAAGTGACCCGCGCACGAGGCACTCACGAACGAACGAAAGAACGAAACGTAAATAAAGTAAGTGAACGAAGGAAGAATAAAACAAATAAACAAATAAACAACAAAAAGCAAACGAACAAACACACAAACAAACAGACAGGTAAGTACTGGGCAGGCAGGCAGACAAGGGTTTGGAGCGAGCGATCAATCAATTAAGCAAACAAACTTAGAATTTCGATTTTTAGGCGTGTTTCGAATTACCTTTGGGATCTCCCGCAGCATCAAGCCACTGACCGCTATTTTCTGTGAAATTAATAACCACATACAATTTCATTAACAAAGATCCATCTTGCATTCCAAATTTTGGGCTTATTACAATTGATCCCTTGCAGTATACGTCGGATTATATGTAGCTTAATTTGAAGGATATAACAATAGGTTTCCAATTCTCAGAAGATTGACATTCGGTTTTGTTTTGTCCTCCAGATTGAGCTGCTTTTACGTCACATGCAAGGGATCTATAGTTTCTTTATTGTATATTTCTAAATTGTAATGTAAAAAATGTGTTTTTGCTGAATCCATCCCACTGGATTGAAAAGTTTGCACTAGGGTCATGTGACCTTACCCCACCTAAAGTTGGCAGATTTCAAAATGAACACCAGAAATAAGAAAAAGAAGTATTGCTTAATATTATATGTATTAGTTAGAATTATGGTGAAGTTCAGGTCAGTGGAATAGACAATTTGACCTTAACAGGTCACATGACACAGGTCACATGACACAGGTCACATGAACGTACCATTTAAAAAAATAAAAACGATGCGAGCAGATGAACACTATAATTGAAAAGAGGAATTTGTTGTTTAAACCTAGTAAGAAGATGAAAAGTTTCAGCTTATACCAAGCGATTTTTAGTTAAAGCGAAGCAAAATGAATTAAACTGATCAAGATAATTTCTTCCTAAGAGAAAGCATCCTGAAATAAGTTTTCTCTTCCAATGCAATCCAATTCCACTCAAACTTTAGATTAACTTTTTATTATATTTGATTACTCTGGACTGCTCTATCAGTCATCCAATCAAGATCGACTACGTGTCGTCTTAATTTTAACTGCGCATGCATTCAATTGACTACTTACCAGATGGCAAGGTGATTGCGATGAAAAACAAGAAAACTGCCAAGACTTGCATATTCGAGCTGCAAAACGACCTAAGAATAAATAAATCATATAATGGTTTCTTGGTATAGCGACGAAACATATCCCACACGTGAAAAGGACTGACTTTCGGTTTTATTTTTTTTACGGATTGCATGAGATCGTAACAAAAAACATCGCCAGATGGCAGCAGCTATTTCTTCACAAACCATTCAATTTTATTCTTTTCCGTTTTCTAAAGATGGAAACAATGGTTGCCATTATCATTATTATGAACAAGCAAAAAAGATCTCTTGCAAAATTTTGAAAATTATTTTTGAAAACTATTTTGAAATTTTGCAACCACTAAAAAATAATGCAAAAACTGAAAATTTCAACGATATTTTTTCAAAATCATATATCTTATATTTTGTCAAAGTTAGAGGTAAAAAGCTCATATAGTGAGCTTTTTATAAAATTAAAGTTAGCTAGATTTATAGATAAAGAAGATATATGCATTCATCATCTTTCACTTGCTTTGAAGGATTTTTTTCCTACTCGACATGATTCTGGTTTTTATTTATCTTATCTTGAGTTCTAAAATCACCTTTGGGAGATTTTTATATGAAACGTAATGAAATTTGAGTTAAAATTTACAAATAACAAGTTGACATTGGTTTAAAGTAAAGATAATCTTATTTCAAAGCGAAAGTAGTTTTATTCCTCGAAGAAAATCAGAAAACTTCGAAATTTTTTTTTTTAAAAAGAAGGCAAATTCAGCAAAAATACTCACATAAGCTATAGATGTCCTTTGCTAACATGAATCTCCTGACAAATGCTGGAGCTCGCTTTTCTATTAAAAGAAAATCGTTTGACGAATAACAAGAGAGCAGCTCTCTTATTGGCTCATAAGTATATTAATATTTAAATGTCGAAAAGCAGATGTCGGCAGAAAATTGTTCGAGAAGATATCAAGATTTTAACGTCACCTAATTTTTGAAGTTAATTGAAAAAATTCGGAGAGACTTTAGGCTGTTACTGGAGGGTTTGGTTTAAGTATCAAAGCATTTCTTAAAATTCATGTCAGGTTCATAAACATATCAAATTGCAGATTGGTTTTATTCTGGGTAACTGAAACAAGACATTGTGCCTGAAAAGTAATCTTTCAATGAGATCATATTTTCGAAATTGGGATATTTAATGAGTTTTTGTTCGCCATTAAATTATCTTATTACTAAGCAGGAAATATGAATTCGTAGCGAATATTTTTAAAGTGTAAATCAAGGAATCTTTTTTCTTTCAAAATCACTTATTATGCGAATAGTGTAGTAGTATAGTTGCCGTATTTTCGGTATGTAACATTTTCTTTTAGGAGCTATAAACATTTGAAATATTAATATGCAAATGAATGACGTAAATTCAAGACTAATTTATCATACACAAATGCGGGTGGAAATAGGAGGGGGGGAGGGTGGGGACCAAACATATTTTTGTATTAAAACAGAGTGGACCAAAGAATTGTGTAATAGATACTTGTAACCTCTTTTGTTAGACACTTGTCAATTTTTTTATTGGGAGGGGAGGGGCTTAAATTTGAGTTCTCTATGAAGGGGGGACGAAATAAAATTGAGCATCACATTTTTCATTTCCACCAACCCCTCCCCCCCTCCCTGTAAGTAATAACCGGCCCCTTACTAACAAACTTTTACCCCAAAGAACATTTTTTCCCCACCGTTACGCGTAGTTACGTCGCCGTTGTAGATTTTTTAAGCCTAAAGTCCGTAATACCAATACCAACGGCATAGCACACTGACTGAAAAGAATAAAAGAGTGAAATCATTGTCAGAGACAAAACATTTCAAGTAGAGTGCAAATCATATGTCAAATTAGTTCAAAGTTATATGGTATTCACTTAAAGAAATAGGAATGAGTTTGAATAATAAGTCATTTCTCCTGTGTTTCAAAAGGTGCGGTACTCGTGAAGATCAAAGTCATGGCGAATCTTGAAGCAGCTGCAAAGTAAGGTCCCGTCCACCGTATCCCAATATTTTTGAAACCGCAATTTTTTCGTCGTGGATTCGTGGATAAGCATACATATACTGATATCTTTAAATCCCGCTATATACTTTTTCGATTTAAACATATCCAAACATATCCAGTGAATTTGTTTGAATACGCCCTTGTGTGGAAAGGTCGCAATCGTGTATTTTTGTAAACGAAGACGTCAGCGTATTGAAAAACCACTGATTTAGCATGAAGAAGACGGCGCGCGCCAGGACGAATGGCTTTCAATACGTCCGTTGACGTCGCGACGTTCTGAACAGGACTTGAAACCAGGCGAAATAGGGTCCTGAATGTGGCGTCGCGACGTGGCGTCAACGGCCGTCCAAACGAGGCCTAATTCACAGCGTATTCAAAAACGAAATCCCGTCTGGAAAACGTATGTAAAATAAAAATTGCGAATTCATGAATCGTATTCATCGGACCAATGTGACTGAATTGGAAGCCAATCACGCAAAGAAATAGTTGGGAATTCGAAAATATCAGAATACTTGTGGACGGATCCTAAGACTTCATTTATGATTCCTCAGCCTACAGAGACACAACATTCTCTATCATTTTATTTACTTCCTTTATCATTCAAGACTGAAAGCAAAGAATACGTTCCCTACTCTCCTCGACGATCCCAAATGCAACCCCAAAAGTCTGCTTAAGAAGTACTTGACTCCCAAAGTCTTCGACTCACTCAAGAACAAGAAGACGATGCTTGGTATTACCTTGTGGGATTGCATCAATTCAGGAGTGGTCAATCTCGACTCTGGAGTCGGTGTCTATGCAGGTATCGTTCCGTTTTGATATATAATCTTCAATTCAATAATTCCAATTGTCAAAATGAAAAATGTTTTAACATCCTTAGCTCGTATTCTTTTTTTGTCTATTATTACTTATCCTACTCGAATTACTAAGCATTCTGCTGCCTTGATAATATATCCCTCAATTTTTTCGAAGACTTCTGGACGCCAGCTAAGCTGAACCGATTCAATAGACCCCTTCACAGTTCCCCGCGCCATCTTGACGTGTAAATAATTGTCCAAGGTGTTAAAAAAGATCTCTATCATTGCAAGTTCACCGTTAGTATCTCTTCGATTCAAAGGCACGGCTACCTTTCAAGATGGCGCCGGGAACTGTGAAGGAGACTCTTACAATGTAGGCTACACTTTTGTAGAAGTAAATTCACTTCGCTCCGAAAGGAACTCTCAATCATTTAGCTGATATGGTCCTTGAAAGCTCAGAAATGCCTTTTATTGAATTACAACTTGCTTAGGGTGAATGAGTGAGTGAGTACCCCATGGTCGAAAAACGAAAGCACGACTTCATATAGCTGGTCATCTATTATGGCTAGAAAAAGCCATGGCCCGAGCTTTGTCTCCTGTAAAACGTACGATTGCAAACGATTACTTAAAAAATCGCCAATTCACTTGATTATATAAGGAATGATATTGTAAGTAAAGATTGGCACTGATCTATTGGATTACAAGCCCTTCTCTAATCACCTTAGGTCCTTAGGTCACTGTTTGTGACAATTAAGCTTTCACTTTATAGCAGTTTTCGTGTGGCTGTAAAAAGTCGGCCGGTCCCGTGCACGTGCCATGCCGCGAACGTGATGTTTTCTAGAATTTTAGATTAGGGGATTTTTTCTCGCGCAATGTAATTGGTCCTGCATTTCCGTGATTGGCCGTGTCCAGGCCCAGCGTTCGTGCCATGAGCTTTTCACAATTATGATATTTTCCTAATGCATGATATTTTTTGTTCCAGGTGATGAGGAGTCATACACACTCTTTGCTCCCTTGTTCGACGCCATCATTGAAGACTACCATAGTCCTTACAAACTTGCAAATGGCCACAACTCAGATATGAACCCAGAGCATGTGGAGGCCCCAGATCTGGACCCTGCCAACAAGTACATCCGATCAACAAGAATTCGCGTGGCTCGAAGCCTTAAAGGCTACGGCCTAGCTCCAGGCGTTACCAAGGCTCACCGCCTAGAAATTGAAAAGAAGGTTGTTGGAGTACTGACATCTTTGACTGGTGATTTGGCAGGGATATACCACCCACTGTCTGGCATGGATGAGAAGACGAGGCAACAACTGGTTGACGACCATTTCTTGTTTAAGAAAGGTGATCGCTTCTTGGAAGCTGCTGGCATTAACAAGGAGTGGCCTGAAGGAAGAGGAATCTTCCACAACAATGACAAAACCTTCCTTGTATGGGTTAATGAAGAAGATCAGCTTCGTATCATCAGCATGGAGAAAGGAAGTGACATTGGATCAGTGTTTAGCAGACTTTGTCGTGCTGTCAATGGGATTGATAAAAAGTTGGGCTTCCAACATACCAAGAAGCATGGTTATCTGACATCATGCCCATCAAACCTTGGAACAGGAATGCGGGCTAGTGTCCATGTCAAGATTCCCCATGCTAAAGAGCACCCTGACTTCGAAAATATCCTAACAAAGTACCACATACAGGCTCGTGGTATTCACGGCGAGCACTCAGAGTCAACTGGTGAGGATGCTGGTGTTTATGACATTAGTAACCGTCGACGCTTGGGTCTTTCTGAGGTTCGGTGTGTTCAAGATATGTACGATGGTGTCAAGGCCTTGATGGAGTTGGAGAGGGAAGCAATTGAGTAAGTTGAACCATGACATGTTTGTTTTGGAAATCGATCCTTCCTTCAGCAAACAAAAACGTACCCTGGTTTCAGTTTTTATTTTGACTTTCATTGTTGTTCATGCTGCGGCTCAAGGGCGTAGCGAGGTCTCGGTCATAAGGGGGAAGGGGCAATGCGGCTGCAGCATTGTTTTTGATACACCTATACAGTTTTTAAGCTGATAAAATGGTTATTGTTGTTTGTTACTAGATACTGCACATACTACTCGGATAGATGCTGCACTCGTATTTCAGTTCTGCTATTAATCCATACATTTGATGTGTTGATGGTTGTTGTTTTTCATTGTGTTGCTGCTTCTATTTCTGTTGCTGTTGTGCTACTGCTGTTGCTGCTTCTATTTCTGTTGCTGTTGTGCTACTGCTGTTGCTGTTGTGCTACTGCTGTTGCTGTTGCTGTTGTGCTACTGCTGTTGCTGTTGTGCTACTGCTGTTGCTGTTGTGCTACTGCTGTTGCTGTTGTGCTACTGCTGTTGCTGTTGTGCTACTGCTGTTGTGCTACTGCTGTTGCTGTTGTGCTACTGCTGTTGCTGTTGTGCTACTGCTGTTGCTGTTGTGCTACTGCTGTTGCTGTTGTGCTACTGCTGTTGCTGTTGTGCTACTGCTGTTGTGCTACTGCTGTTGATTTTGTAGCTGATGCTGTTCATGTTGCTGTTGCTGTTTCTATGCCTGTTGTTGTCGATGCTGCTGCTTTTGTTTTTGATGCATTGCCGTTGCTACTACTGCTTGTGTTATAGTCATTGAATACACTGCTTCTACTTTACTGAATCTGCGGAGCAGAGATGATGTCATAGTTTTCTGCCCATCTAACAGGGAATTTCCTCATTTTACAGTAAGAAACGTTCAGTGTTTCCTGAAGTTCTAAAGAACCCTGAGGTTAAGTCGCTACTACGAAAGTACCTCACCTCTGAATTGTTTGATTCCTTGAAAGACAAGAAAACAGCCAAAGGAATTTCCATTTACGACTGCATCAACTCAGGCGTCGAGAACCTGGACTCATCCTGTGGTGTGTATGCTGGAGACGAAGAATGCTACACTCTCTTTGCTCCACTGTTCGACAAGATTGTCGAGGATTACCACTCGCCGTACAAACTTGCAAACAAACACACCTCTGATATGAATCCTGAGAAAGTGGACGCGCCAAATCTTGACCCCGAAGGAACATACATTAGATCCACAAGGATCCGTGTTGCTCGTAACCTGAAAGGATATGCTCTAACGCCAGGACTCGCAAGGAACGAAAGATTGGACATCGAGCGTAAGGTAAAAAAAATGTAAACAGTCTAAATTTAAACAGAGCTTTTAATTGCATCCTAAAAAATATTTTTTTAAACAATAAAATAAAACAAAAAAAATCAACAAAACAAATTTTTTAGATGTTTTTTGTTGTTGTTTGCATTCAGTTCTTCTACTACATTAAATTGATTATTCTGCACTCTTTATTGTGTCTTGTTCTTGTGTATGATTACAAAAAGGATATGATTAAGTGCATGGAAATTGAACTTCATGTCGTGCAATTTTGGTCTGAAATCAAACTTGCAATTACAAATCGCACTCCCCCTACGCGGTCGTGCTATTTTGTAATCGCGCAATTGATTTCAGACCAAATTGCATTCCACTCAGTTCAATTACCATTATTAATTGGTTTTTTAATAAATATCGACCCTGGAAGGAAATTTAAAACATAAACAACATTACCAATAGCTCTTGAAAATGCTTTTTATGTGTTTGTTAAAGCGTTATAGTTTTCAGATAAGAACCTGTCTCATTTGATAGGTTGAAGTGATTCTTAGCTTGTACATAGGGTACTCATTGTCTGAATTTCAGCCTGGGGCGAGGTTCTTATTCCATTCGTTCTTTTAAGCGTGTTTTTACTCTAGCTAAATAAACATTTTTTTGTCGATTTTTAGGTGGTTGGGGTGCTTTCCTCTTTGACTAATGACTTGGCAGGCCACTACTACCCACTGACAGGAATGGATGAGGCTACCAGGCAGAAATTGGTCAACGACCATTTCCTCTTCAAAAAAGGCGATCGATTCTTGGAAGCTGCTGGAGTAAATAAACTCTGGCCTGAAGGAAGAGGAATCTTCCACAACAATGACAAGACCTTCCTCGTATGGGTCAATGAAGAAGATCAGCTTCGTATCATCAGCATGGAGAAAGGAAGTGACATTGGATCAGTGTTTAGCAGACTTTGCCGTGCTGTCAACGAGATTGATAAACAACTTGGCTTCCAACACACTGATGCTCATGGCTATTTGTCTGGCTGTCCCACCAACCTTGGAACTGGAATGAGAGCAAGCGTTCACGTCAAGATCCCTAAAGCCAGTGCCCACCCTGACTTCAAGAAGATCTGTGACGAATATCACATCCAAGCCCGTGGTATCCATGGTGAACACTCAGTATCTACTGGAGAAGATGCTGGTGTATTTGACATCAGTAACCGTCGACGTCTTGGTCTATCTGAAGTACAATGTGTACAAGACATGTACAATGGAGTCAAAAAACTGTTGGAGATTGAGAAGTCATGCAAATAGAAACATTACACAGTATACAAACAAACTTCGACAAAAAGTGTGACATATTCTTTTTGAAGTGAGTAAGAAGATGTGTTATTTTTATTTTGGCTTCTAGCAGCAGTGTGTTAACATGTGTGTGTGTGTGTGTGTGTGTCCTCTAATTTTTACGAATGTCATTAAGTATAATGAACCAACTCTAATGTTTCAGTTTTCTGTCTAAAATCTGCCGTATTGATCATAAGGTTCCTTTTGCGGCCTGCTCTTTTCGCCTCGCGATTACACGGAGAACTTGAATCTTCTCTGCAACTTGTCGCGCAACGGCGTTGCGACATACCGTCATCATTATCTCTCATTTTCAAGGGGTTTTTTTGATAGTCTCCTACTTCCCTAAGTAGCTACTTGGCTTCGACCGTTCATTAAAATTCTAATGGGCAATCAATTCACTCCTGGGGCCTCCGGTTCGGTTCCTGGACTCCCCATTAATTATGTGCTTTTCGATCTCCGTGTACCCCGGGTAGGTTTCTTCCCTAACAAGATAAAGCGAAATTGCTAAGCTACTGTTGTTGATTGTAGTCTCTAGTGATTGACTCTAGTTCTCATTCTACGTTGTGGTTGGTTAAGGGTGCACGTGGTTATCACTAGCGATGCCTGGAATCGGAGAAGGAAGCAGCTGATGACAAATTAAAAATCAGACAAATTCCTCTAGCATCCAAGCTATGTAGTGCTTTTTTACGCTTGTGGCGAGTTATTTTCACTTGTAATTCCATGTGAAGTACTGCTGCTTCCGACTTTCCACGCAACTAACAAGCCTTAACTGTGTGAATATTAGAGTTTTTGCTATGAGAGAGAAAATTAATGTTTTTACAGACTAAACTAGACATCAGTTTTCTAATTACTACTATGAAAGCAAGATGAAGAACGATCAATGAGCTATTGAAAATATCGATATAAGATTTCAGTAAGGCTACCATCACGCACAAATAATGGTATGCTTTGAATTTACAATTAAACTTCTTAGCTCCTCTTCCATTAGCATGTACACCTCTGGTTACGCCCTACACACTTTTTAACCCTTTGCTTAGTTATTTTGGCACTATTCTTTTAAATCTTATGATAGAAATATTCCTCGCAGACCTTTCTATATATTTACAATATATTCATATATTAACTTCAGCTATGTTTAATTCTAAGATTTTCACTCGTATTACTCTTTAATAAGACATCACACTTAAGAATTTACTATTTTCTTTAGCCAATCAAGACTCAGCGATAAAATCACATTAATTGTAGACTGACACATGTCACGAAGTTACTATAAATAGAGCTCATGTAATTAGTTTAAGTCAGAGAAGTCAGAAAAGAGTGAGAGAAAGTAGAATAAGTAGAATAAAGATCCCGGAGCTCGTACCAAGAGCGGTCGTCCCATAACATTTATATTTTAAAATTTCTCCAATACACATGTTTACAAAACCTCATAAAGCCAGCACTTAGAACAAGGCGATTATGGCCATTTTGGAAATGTCCGTTAAATTGGCTGGTTATTATGACATGTTTTTTTTGTCAGTTGTGTTGGTTATTGACCATCCTAAGACCATTGAACGTCTCTTGAATTGCTGGTGGCAAATTAAACACCCAAAACAAATTGTCCCCGTAAGAAATTTCAAATAATAGACTACTACCAAAACAGGGCCAGCTCACTTGTTGATAATAAAATAATGGCAAAAATGTTTTCAAAAGTTCTCGCTTTTCAACCAGTGTAAATCTGAATTGAAACCACTAGACTGAAAATCATATCCAGTTATTCCAGCTGTTCACTAGTACAAGACCAAAACATATTTGGTCAGTAACTGTGCACGCCACATGCTTCACTAGCTCTGCATGACTATACAAATGTCAAACTCATCTTTGAACTTTTCTACTACGACGGAGGACTAGAGTCCGAAACAGCAGTAACTGAGTTTTTTCAATCTTTTCACAGTGTAAAATTTACCCTTTTATCATTGCTATTTCATTAAAAACACCGACGCACCTCACACTTTTTCGCTAGTTATCTCTTCGATAATAATAATAATAAAGACTTTTTATGACGTGTCAATATATCTAGTGTACATCTTAAAATATAAACTCAGTTGTGGACACCTATCTACCTGCCTAGCAATAATAAAAATTATAGTATTATATACAATAGATTTAGAATTATACATTATACCCCTATCCCCTATCCCCTGAACACCCCTACCTCTATGACATACCCCCCCCCCCCAAAAAAAAACCTCCCAACACACTCACCAACCCTATCTTCGTAATATCTAACGTATATAATGATAATGATAATAAAAAATACCCTAATAAATTTAGTACAATTAGATAGAAAATATGTACAAAATATAACTAATTAGCACATAAAATACATGCAGTCTGACATTTGTCATCACGAAAAAGTGTTTCTTTATCGATTATTCTTATTTGTGACTTAAAGCTTGTCACAGATGGTGATGGTGATGGTGATCTTTTTTAGTTTAGCTTGCCCTGTTCATTTTTCAAACCAGATACTCTTTGACCTGGCTTGTCGACAATCGGTAATGCCAGGATCAAGGAATTCCTCTGAGTAATATGTATTATTGGAATCCATCACGACTTCCCAACAATTTTTTTTTGCGTATGTGGATGCTTCACAGAACATTGCTGCTTATTTATTAACAACCAACAGGTAACCAACTTATGAAATAACGATATGACATTTTCCGTTCCGTGGATTTGCAAAAAAAACACAATACTATGAAATACCGACATTGAAGTCCAAGGTAAGTCTTACAATCATGGTCATTTTAGTACCAGAATCTTGGCAAAAAGGACTAAAATTCATTGAAGGTTAGCTTCGTTTAAGCGAGTCTTATCAAGCGAGTCACATTCATCCAAACGATCGTTCTTTATTTAAAAATACTATACGTTGCCAATTAATTCTGTAATTTTCTAAAATGAATTACCATCTCTCAAGACACTATCACCTTCTCACGTACCGTCAAATCTTATCGCTCAGTACCCTCTTGGCTGATCAAAATCAGGGCGGGGTGCGGTTGACTCACAGATTGAATCTTAAATCAGATCGAATTGTTATTTGGACTTGTTAAGTTTGAGGGAGGAAAACCGGAGAAACAACCAGAGAAACCCCCATAAATCAAGGGTAAAAACAAACAAATTCTACTCATATCTGATGCCAAAGCCCAGAAATCAACCTCGAGACCCCAGAGGGTCCCATGACTCAATCAAATAAGATATCCTCTTCATTCTCTTCCTACGTCTTGATCACTGATACCCCTACAAGTTCAAATTCCTCTAATATGTTTCTTTAAATTCCAATTTAACTTCTTTGGGAGTCTCAAGTTTAATTGTGTTAATTAGGCTTAGCTATAGAATGAGAGCTACACAATTAGGATTTTGTATCAAGATATGAATACTAAGCCTCTAACTCACATTTGTGAATCTGCAGCAATCAAACTAAACTTCATCAAACAATCTGAGCCGGTGACTTTCCTAATGCTAGGGCTGAAGGACGTGCGCATATAATTTACCTGTAAAGCCGGTTGAATTTATTGAATTCTTAACGAGTTAAAACTCGTTGGATTTGACTGGGAATTAAGGGAAGCCATAGAACTGGAGGTAAGAACCTTGGAAGTACGCTCACTGCCTTACTCTCTTTTTTCAGCCGCGGGGTACGGATGGAATAAAATAACTGAATGATGAAGTCGACATGTTGGGCTTTTATACTTGGTCTGGCTTGTCTTCATGTCGCCAGGTAAGAATTAATATTCAAAACATGCGTTGGTCGATCATAAAAGAAAAATTATAATTATAAAAGAAAGGAAAAAGGAAAGGAAAATAAAAGAATATAAATATGAAAAAAACACACACGGAGTTAACAAGAAAGAAAAAGGTTTAACCTAGGATTTCCCTACAATATTATACCTGTTTAATCAGGGTAGTCCATGTTCGCAGCGAGGGTATGAGGACATTTTGACTAAAAACCACACAATTCCCTAATTTTTCCTGTTTTGTTGGGTTACCTGTGAATTTTTGGCGGGAATTTTCGCCCTAAAACGCGTGTGCCCTCCCCTCTTCTCTTACTCTCGCTACGTCACTGCTTTAGCGGTCTATAAAACTCTTGCTCGACCTTGCTCTGTTTCAACAGAGGGTTGCTGGTGCAACAAAATAAGAAGATAACCAGAAGAAATAAGGAGAAAAATGTCAAAGGTGAATATCATGCATCAATTCTTTTTACGACTTTAAGAAGAGGGTCCGGAAAGGATCGGGGGGGGGGGGGGGGGGGGGGGAGGGGTGGAGGGGGGGAGGGGGGGCTTGGGTGTCCAAGTACTATATTCCCAGCCCTCATCTTGACAAAATCCTATAGTCTCAGAGTTTATTTCAAATCTCAATCCTATTCCCATTATTTAATTTTTTTATTTTGTTTTAAATTTATGTTTGTTCGCTTTTTGTATTTTTTAGTTCTTTTTGTTTTGTTTGTTTGTGTTTTTTGTTTTGTTTATTTTTTGTGAATCCCATTCCCAGTGCATAAAATCCCATTTTCCCAGCCCAAAAATTGTCGAATCCCAAGCTCCCAATCTATCCCTTCAAGACCCTCTAAGGAAATTTTTCCTCGATTCTGATCGGGTAACGCTGTTTCCCTGATTAGCTATCTCTCTGTCATCTCATCTCGGATATTTTGAGCTTTGAATTGGGCTTCCTGTGTTAGAAATGAAAAGCCCGCTGGTCGATATCTCGCTGGCCAACAAATTGTTACTGTACAAGGACAACAAGGAACAATTTGAAAGCCTTAAAATATTCCGTTTTATTTCTGAATCCAAATGCGTGCAAACTGGAATAACATTGCTATTACCATTCTCTTCGTGTTAGTCGTCGTAGTCTTTTATAAATTAGCTAGCTATCCGCGAGTAAGTCCATTGAATAAGATGACTTCCAAGATGAAAGGTGAGAAACGTAAAACTCATAGGACGTTATAGCTCCACTTAATTCAGCATAGAAGCTTAATTATCTGGCTTAAAGTGTAAAATAATAAGGCCTTTCTAGGCCCGGGTGCTAAGATAACATTCAACTATTAATCAGAAGAACGTGGCGGTGGAGGATGAATGTATACATGTATACCTCTGAAGTGTTTAGCTAAAGTACACAGGTTATTACATATGGATTGGGTATATATTCACGAAGCATTAAGTGTATGCTATGCATACGTGGAACTAGATAGAACGAACATAGAGAAACGTGTAAAGATCTATGATCTCATGATGGCATTCATGGTTTGCGAGCATTCCCAAGAGAGTCAAAATGACTAAGACGTGTGGATGGCCATAATTGAAAATTGCTAAAAATAAAATAAAATAAAAAAAATAAAATAAAAAAAATTATGTGACATGCAAACGAACAATGGAAAAAAATTTCAAGAGTGATTGTAATATAAAAAAGGGGGAAATATTTTTGCTTAAAAAATTGTTTTCATAAGGAACTATGCAATGGATATATTTTTCTAAACTTCAACTTTAAAAAGCTTTATATCATTTTATCTATTTTTCTTATACTCGATTTTATCACACTCATAACAACATCTGGGCCAATCTTAAGTCAGGGATTAATTTAATGCCTGTTATATGCAATACTTACTGTACGTACTTTTGTCATTTACAAACATCTCCTGTCTTAATAGCAACAGCAACAGATGTTTCTTCGGAAAAGATGGATACTTCCAGCGATGAATCTTCAGTATTTAAAGCCAAGCTTATTCAGGCAGAAGCTAAGATCAAAGAACTTAAAACATTGTTATATCGGAATGACCGAAGCACACAAGAAAGGGAGATGAAAGAGGCTATTAAAGGGTAGGTCCGAACATATTGTATAACGTTGAATGAGGCATGGGTAGCATAAAGTGATAGTATTTCAGGGTTTTCATTCTGTTTTGGAGTAGTTGGTCATATGTCTGAAGTCGCTCACAGGTTGTGATCTGATAGAAGGAACAGAAGGTATTTTTTTATAGAAAAGAAAATGTAGCTGGCGGTTAACTTTGAAACAATTTGCAGGAGCTCTGGCATATGCTGGGTTATTCTGGAAGCCCTGTGTATACTGTTGTTATAGTGGCAGCATTGTTACAAGTGTATCCATTATTCTCGACTGAACCACACAAATGCACTCAATTATACAATCATTGTCAGGTTCAAAAACATAGAACATAGAAGCTCAGACCAAAATTTTACATGAGAAGTATGTTAAATCGTCGTATATATCTAGTGAGATATATCTCGTGGAATTTTCACAAATTGTTGCACTGCAGACAGAGCTGAGCACAGAGGCTAAATTTAACATGTTTCCTCTTGACTACAGAACAGCCAGTGTAATCTCAAATTAATACATCAGGGAACGTATCTGTTATTTTTTCGCAAAACACACCTTTCAATATCAGCTTCTATATGTAGCTGAGCTGAGAAAAAATGTTAGCCAAGCAGAATTGAGAAAGTTTGCAAAACTGAAGTGTAACTTTCCTCTTGAAATTGTGGATTTCCAGGTCAGCAATTGAAAAAAAATACTTTGTAAAAGAAGGCTAATAACAGTAACACAATGATAACGAATGAGTATTATATTTTTATTGTACAATGTTGGACAAGTTTTGATTTTTTGTTGGTCAATATTCACAGGCTTCATGACACCTCAGTTTTGCAGTGATTTCATTTCTACGTCACTATTTCAGATCAGCTGGATGTTCTACATAGGATTTTTGAACCCAACAATCAATTTACAAATAGATGATTTCTGAGATGCGAGACCGCTTAAATAAATATTGCAAGCACAGACATTAAAATGTGGCATTTTCAGGAGAAATACAAAAAAAAACAAAAAAACCAGCTTTACGATCTATAGAACGAGTTACAATAATGTAACAAAAAACCTTCAGCATCAAAAATAAAAAATATGAGCTAAAATTGCTTATAAATTTTAGATTTTCGGGTCACAAGCTGGTCCATCTTGATCTTAAGGGAGCTCCTCCAAAAATGCCTTATCTTCTTAAGGTATGTGATCATAGTTGATATCAGCTTCTCAAAAAAGTCTGATAGGTAAAAAGCTATACTGCAGTAGGAGATAGGTAATTAAATACAAGATCCAAGAATAGCTGGAATGACCTGTGTTTTTGCTTCAAGACACAGACCTTAGTGTTGAGACTGATTCAATCTTCTTTCTACCAACTAAAACATTTCCATGTCAGAATGACCAATTGGCTGTCGCCTTAATGTTTGACAATGACAACGTTTATTGAAATACTTCAGGTATATATCTTAATTTATTATATGACCGTGAATCTTAGAGCCTGGACACTAGCAAATCGAGCAATCTGATTGGATAGAACACATCGCGGACTGGTCTAGATTCTCCGGTATTAACCGGTCTGATCGCATATTAATCTTACGGCGAAAACATTTTGTCCTTTTCAATGAAAAGTGGTCATATAATAAAACTCTTATCAACCGAGCTTGGTCGGTCTGTACGAGATAATCTTGACCTCGGTCGAGATTATCCCGTACAGACCTCCCGCTCGGTTAATAAGATCTAAATATTAATTATCATTTATTATTATTATCATTATTATTATTACCATTATTTGTTATATTCTTTGCCTGTTGATTTTCTACAGTTGCTTCCATCTTTTAAAAAATGGGGAGCAACTGGCCTTCTGGTTGAATATGAAGACACGTTTCCTTACCATGGAGAACTTGAGATTATCAAGACGTCTATTGCTTACAGGTGAACCATAGCTCCGATCCACCAACATACTGTACTTGTACTTCTTTACCTTAGGCCTAACATTTTCTCATTTCAGAGCATGTGTCATTTCCTTGAGCATAAGATTCTTTGTTTGAGTTGCATGCATTCTATATTGACCTGTGTCTTCTCATGCTCAATAGTTAAACAAAGAAAGGATACTCTAGGGAATGACAATTGGTCTGAAATTGAAAACATTAGACCCAGTTAGGTAGAGAGGTGACCACTCTTAATTTTCTGGGAGAAAGAGGAAAATATAAAAGTATATTTTTAGTCATCTTTGTTTTGTTTTGCCCCATAGCAAGATTGCCGCAGTATCATCAAAGTACTTAGCCCATTGCATAGTTAGATTGAACTTTATACTGTATAACAAAGTTTGCTATATTTACTTTGATTTAGTCCCCAAGAAATAACCCATTTCTTGGAAGAATGTGAGCGCCTTGAATTGATGGTTGTTCCTCTGATTCAAACATTTGGTCATTTAGAGGTATAGTATTGTATAATATTATTCAGGTGGCCTGCAATTATTTGCCAGGATCATGCCATGTTTGTGCCAGGAACATTGACCAGAATGCACCCCAAAAACTGGACAAGAATTGCCTGGCAATGTCGTACAAAATCCTTAAAGATTAATAAAGATATATCCTAAAGGATCTCATGCAAGAGCTTGCAGGATCTTTCAGTGTTTCCCAGGGAAAATCTTGGCAAAACCCTGCCTCATCTTGCCTGTTCTTACCTGTCCAGATCTTGCCAAAGGGAAAAGCTACTGTAATTACTGCATGTGACAATTCACAAAATCAATTTAGAATTAGCATTATTATTTATCAAAATAACTAAAAATTCATTTATTTCTTTTTCTTATCAGTTTGTTTTGAAGCACAAAGAATTTTCTCATCTTCGAGAGACCAAAAAAGCACAAAATTCAATTTGTCCAAATAAAAACGGTAATAAATTACAAAAGCTTACTTTATTATTTTTGTTGTGTTTGTTTTCTCCATTCCGTCATTAATTTCTGTTTTCATCTTTTTCTATATAACTATTTTTCCATTCATTGAGCCCTAAAATCTAAAAACACCAAATGAAAAAATAAGAAGATATAACAATTCCAGTACAATTTTGAAATTGAAAAAATTGTACTAGAGATCATGCGTTTTTTTTTGTTTATAGTTCACTCAACAAAATTTCTAGTAACAAATGTGAAGCAACGCCGTTCATCTTTGTCTATTTGGCGACCGATTTTCAGTCCATCGCACAACTGAAATGCATAAAAAAGATTAGTTCGGCTTTAAAATCGTATTTATATGTTTTAAGTTAAGTACCAAAATGATAGAAAATAATTGTTTTGACATTGTTTTGGCCGTGTTGTCATAGCGACTTAATTCGATACTCCTACGGAGTACAATTACCGCTATAATTGTACTTCTCTCGACCAATCAGAGTTGAGTAATTTTGTAGAGTGTATTATAAATAAATTAATTGATGAACATTTTCCACATTGATTTCCTAGGTTCAATACCCCTGTTAAAGAAAATAATTGATCAAGTCCTTGACCTTCATCCAAGCATCAAATATTTCCATGTAGGGGGAGATGAGGTAAGTAGCCATGCACTACAACCTTTTTTCTACAAATCAAGGCAAATGGAGCTTTTTTTTTGAGTCATGCTGTATGGGCAAGTAGTTGTTTCTGTTATAAACTGACTGAAAAAGGTAGACTTAGAAAATTAAGTATTCAAGAACTGCTCAACAAGCAAGATATAATGCCTCCCAATTGTCTCAGTTGGTTGGGCACCTGACTATTCTCACTACAAATCAAACCAAAAGAGTTTTTTGACTCATAATAGTTGTGCAGATAGTAGTTTCTGTACACAATGACTGCATGAACAAAAGGTAGACTTGGGAAATCTTTCTGCTCAAGTTCTAACTGCTTCTAAGTTGGCTCAGATAGTTGGGCAATTGACTATCGTGTAGGAAGTCAGTGGGACCCAACACTAAGGGTCTTAACTTAATAAAGATAGCTTATTAGAAGGTGCTGCCTTTGCTCTAAAAAAACATATACTAATGGTTGTTATAGAGCTTCACTGTGGTTTGCCAAACCATTAACCACATAAAGTGGCATTCTGGTCTTGATCATTCAGAGATGATAAACATAGTGGGCCACTAGTTTATCAGTGCTAAGTTGGCAACTGTCACTCATCACCCTCTCTGTTAATTAATACTATCAATATTAATTTCCCCATATGTAGGTGTTCAACTTGAAGACTTGTCCAGTTTGTATGGCAGACTCAAGGACTAAGTCCCAACTTTTTGTTCATCACATGAAACCAGTATTGGAATATGTCAAAAGTAAAAAACTTACTCCATTGATGTGGGACGATATGATGAGAGAATGGACTGTAGATGACATGAAGGGTAGAGGAGGGGGGGGGGGGGGGGGGGGGGGGGGGGGGGGGGGGGGGGGGGGGGGGGGGGGGGGGGGGGGGGGGGGGGGGGGGGGGGGGGGGGGGGGGAGGTAAGGGTTCACAGTAATATGGTATTGCCTTACCTTTGCCTTACTCCATTGATGTGGGACGATATGATGAGAAAATGGACTGTTGATGACATGAAGGGTAAGGAGGGGGGGGGGGGAGGTAAGGGTTCACAGTGATATGGTATTGCCTTACCTTTGGGGAAGTTTTGAGTTACTAAATTATTTTTTTAACCTACGGTATCACGGTTTATGTGTCTCGACTAAATGTATGCTGTTTGCCATTTATTAGAAATCATCATCACACTTGCCATAACAAGTCCCTCTTTTAGTTGTCTACCAACTGAGTGCTCACTATTAACGTTGTTTTCTGTAGAGCTAAGTAGCCTCATGGAGCCTGTCGTCTGGGCTTATGGAGATAACCTGGAGAACCAGTTCCCTCCAGGTATAAAAGATGCATTAACAGGACATGAATTATTTCCATTTGTGCCCACCTATTTAACAAATCACTCATAGATTATCATTGACATCTGAGAATTTCAAAAAACAAGTGGAACCACGAGCGCAGCCAGTGGTTTAAATATGAGGTTTTGTTCCTGGTTCTCATACTAGTCCATCCCATCCCATCCCATCCCATCCCATCCCATCCCATCCCATCCCATCCCATCCCATCCCATCCCATCCACCATCCCATCCAACCATCCCATCCAACCATCCCATCCAACCATCCATCCAACCATCCCATCCAACCATCCCATCCAACCATCCCATCCAACCATTTAATGAATTATTCATTTATATTTATCCATACATCTATTTATCTATTCATGCAATTAATCTTATGCATCCCCATCCACTAATCCTTACTGATTAATTTTCCACACCCATCCATCTTATTCATCTATTCAGTCATCCTTTATCCATTCATGCCTATCTAATTCACAGCCATCTTCCCATCTGCATCCCCACCCATCCATCCATCCAACAATCCCATCCCACCTCATCACTCCCATCACTCCCACTCAACTAATGCCAATAATCATATTTGTCAAACACTAAATTGTCAATACAGGCGTAAATCACTTGTTCAAGCCCAGTGCTGTTTTGAATAGGTCAATCGATCATTTAACTTATATTTTAAAATCCACCCATAAATTATATATATATATATATAATAGAGAAACAATATCGCTCTGGGATCCTCACGAATACCCTACATTTCATATTCTGGCTGCGTTACCAGCGTGGTTGGTCCTTGTAGTGTAGTGGTTAACACATCGGACTAGAATACCGAAGACATGGGTTCGAATCCTGCCAAGGGCATTGATATTTTTCTCTTATTCTCTCTACTTCATTGTATACACACCGAACGCATAATTTATTACTACTTTACTATATATATATATATAATATAATATATTATAATATTAGCTAATATAAATTTATTACTAATATTAGACATGTGGATCAGATATTTGGCTGCTTTTCCCAAGATCTGGGCTGCCAGTGCTTTTAAGGGTAAGTCTCGCATCTTATACCTGACTTAGATCAGCCAAGAGTTTGTTTTAGGGTTCAATCTGTGAGTTAGCCATGCCCTGACTTAGATCAGCCCAGAGGTTGTTTCAGGGATCAGTCTGTGGGTTAGCCATGCCCTGACTTAGATCAGCCCAGAGGTTGTTTCAGGGATCAATCTGTGAGTTAGCCATGCCATGACTTAGATTTGAGCCCAGAGGTTGTTTAAGGTGACTGCCTACTTTTGGAAATTGATTTAAGCTTTATTTAAAACATCGATTTTCCGAATTGAAATTTAATGCTGATACCAAATCTGGAAAGGAAAATAGGGTGTCCCGAGCTCGTTTTCGAGATAATCAGTATTTAATGGAAGCCTACGCACGAGTTTTTGGAGTACAAATTGCGCCACCGGAAGTGATTATAATAAATTAAGATTCATAAGATAATAGTTATTTGCAGACTATATGATTGCACGAACGAAGGCTAGTCAATCCTACGATAATACATGGATATTTTCGACAAAAAGACAGAGAGATACATTGATTTGTCATATTTTGTAGTTTCGGTGCTCTTAAAAAATCTCATAAAGTCGAACAAAAATCTCTACAAAAATCTATTTTTTCACGTGTTCCTGATTTAAACTTTTCCTAAAATGTTGATATAACCTTGATTTTTAGGAGTTTTTTCGAATGAGCTATCAAAAAATATAGATTCCCGTGCAAAATTTGAGGGTTTTGCCCTGTTGAAGCTCAAAACGCGTATGGTCCTTCAATAAAATCTTGTAGATTTTTCAGCGGTTTTTGAGCGCGCGCTCATCGTGGGCTCAATTCGAACGTTCAAAAGTAGGCAGCCACCTTAAGGGATCAATCTGTGAGTTATCCATGCCCTGACCTAGATCAGCCCAGAGGTTGTTTCAGGATTTGATCTGTGAGTTAGCTGTGCCCTGACTTAGATCAGCCCAGAGGTTGTTTCAGGGTTTGATCTGTGAGTTAGCTATGCCCTGACTTAGATCAGCCCAGAGGTTGTTTCAGGATTTGATCTGTGAGTTAGCTATGCCCTGACTAGATCAGCCCAGAGGTTGTTTGAGGGTTTGATCTGTGAGTTAGCTATGCCCTGACCTAGATCAGCCCAGAGGTTGTTTCAGGATTTGATCTGTGAGTTAGCTGTGCCCTGACTTAGATCAGCCCAGAGGTTGTTTCAGGATTTGATCTGTGAGTTAGCTATGCCCTGACTAGATCAGCCCAGAGGTTGTTTGAGGGTTTGATCTGTGAGTTAGCTATGCCCTGACTTAGATCAGCCCAGAGGTTGTTTCAGGATTTGATCTGTGAGTTAGCTGTGCCCTGACTTAGATCAGCCCAGAGGTTGTTTCAGGATTTGATCTGTGAGTTAGCCATGCCCTGACTTAGATCAGCCCAGAGGTTGTTTCAGGGATCGATCTGTTAGTTAGCAATGCCCTGACTTAGATCAGCCCAGAGGTTGTTTCAGGGATCGATCTGTTAGTTAGCTGTGCCCTGACTTAGATCAGCCCAGAGGTTGTTTCAGGATTTGATCTGTGAGTTAGCCATGCCCTGACTCAGATCAGCCCAGAGGTTGTTTTAGGGTTCGATCTGTTAGTTAGCTGTGCCCTGACTTAGATCAGCCCAGAGGTTGTTTCAGGATTTGATCTGTGAGTTAGCTGTGCCCTGACTTAGATCAGCCCAGAGGTTGTTTAAGGGTTGGATCTGTGAGTTAGCTGTGCCCTGACTCAGATCAGCCCAGAGGTTGTTTGAGGGTTTGATCTGTGAGTTAGCCGTGCCTTGACTTAGATCAGCCCAGAGGTTGTTTCAGGGTTTGATCTGTGAGTTAGCCGTGCCTTGACTTAGATCAGCCCAGAGGTTGTTTCAGGGTTTGATCTGTGAGTTAGCCGTGCCTTGACTTAGATCAGCCCAGAGGTTGTTTCAGGGTTTGATCTGTGAGTTAGCCGTGCCTTGACTTAGATCAGCCCAGAGGTTGTTTCAGGGTTTGATCTGTGAGTTAGCCATGCCCTGACTTAGATCAGCCCAGAGGTTGTTTCAGGGTTTGATCTGTGAGTTAGCCATGCCCTGACTTAGATCAGCCCAGAGGTTGTTTCAGGGTTTGATCTGTGAGTTAGCTGTGCCCTGACTTAGATCAGCCCAGAGGTTGTTTCAGGGATCGATCTGTGAGTGAGCCATGCCCTGACTTAGATCAGCCCAGAGGTTGTTTCAGGGTTTGATCTGTGAGTTAGCCGTGCCCTGACTTAGATCAGCCCAGAGGTTGTTTCAGGGTTTGATCTGTGAGTTAGCCATGCCCTGACTTAGATCAGCCCAGAGGTTGTTTCAGGGTTTGATCTGTGAGTTAGCCATGCCCTGACTTAGATCAGCCCAGAGGTTGTTTCAGGGTTTGATCTGTGAGTTAGCTGTGCCCTGACTTAGGTTGTTTCAGGGTTCATTCTGCGATCGAGTTAACCATGCCCTGAATTTGAAATCAAAATAACTGTAACTAAAGATTCTTCTGATATCTTTATTTATATCAACTATCACAGGTGCCACTAAACCAAACAGTAACTTTGTGCCGATCCACTTCCACGTGAAGAATAACCTACAGTGGCTCAAGATTATATCCAACATCCCTGAGAGTAGTGCTATTGAAGGCATTGCATTGACTGGATGGAGCAGGTATTGAATGAATGGAACTTACTCTGAATAAGCACTCAATAGAGCTTGATTTTGCCATTTCCCTGAATACCTTTTGGTCTCGTCTTGTCATTATCATGACAACTTGTTTGTGTTTGTAGGTTTGACTACTATGTTGCTCGTTTGTTTGTTTTGCAATGCAACGGATAAGTATCATCACAACTTGTTTGTGTTTGTAGGTTTGATCACTATGCTGCCTTGTGTGAATTACTTCCAGCTGGTCTTCCATCTCTAGCTTTCTGTCTTGGAGCATTAAATAAAGGTAAGCGTGTATTTGCTTTGTGTGTGAAAGCCACGGCACGGAACTGACGACGACAACTGTTAACCAAACACAGTACACGAGACCACTGGTCAGG
This sequence comes from Actinia equina, assembly GCA_011057435.1. NCBI lineage: Eukaryota > Metazoa > Cnidaria > Anthozoa > Actiniaria > Actiniidae > Actinia > Actinia equina. Next base: position 574,390 of record WHPX01001440.1, on the reverse strand, counting down.
CAATCACACAGTAGGGCTTGTCATGTTTGGTAAAATTTTCATTGGCCATACAAAACTTTTTGAAATAATTCCATTAACTTCATTTCTGATTTATAATTTGAATTCTCAAAATAATCCACTGCATGTCCAGGGGGAGGGGGAACGGATATCTCTCGAGGAGGGGGGTAGGGTTGAAAGGGGAAAATGTTAACCTCATTTGGATGGAGGCAGGAGGCAGGAGAATGGAAAAAATGTCGAGTACAGTGCCAAAGTGCAATCATGCCCATGTTGTTTCCACCCATCTAATGGTAATTTTACAATAATTTACAAATTTCTCGCGCGCTGATTGGTTATTTTTTATCATCAATAAGAGGACATACAGATGAAGTTGTCGTCAACGAGCACGCGCGCTCTTTCCGTTGGTTGTTTTGATCGCAAAAAATGAGACGTTTTTAACGTTTTTGTTATTGTAAAAATCAAATAGACATCAGTTTTTTATGTGTCTGTCATCTTGTTATCGGCTACGCCTCGTGAATCCACACTACTTTGACAATGTGATGACGCAATTTATTGTCAATAAGAGGACAGACACAAAAAACTGATGTCTATTTGTTAATGGGAAATGTAAAGAATACAACATCGTCCAAAGATCACCTGATGTCTTACATGTTATTTCAAGGTTATATGAATGAAGCGGCACAGCTTCCAATCAAGAGGGAACTTGGCCTTCGTGATAATTTTGAGATTGAAGTAACAAGTTTCCCTAAGCGGTAAGTATATCTGTCACGTGATTTTTGTTTCTACACATAATTGATGCGTTCCTTTGAACCCAGACTTGCCACACAACCGTACATTTCTTTGTAATTTATAGCGTTTTCAAAAACGTCCTACTCCCAAAATAACGAACATATTACTCTCAAGTTTTCAGTAGTTACTAAATAAGACGTTTTCTTTCGATATCTGGAGTCGGTGCGCTTGTAGCTTGAATTTTTTATGCTAATGAGGAAAAAGCGTAAATAAAGATCGGCCTATAACGCTCTGCCGTCACTCGAATTCTGATTGCAAGTCAGATCAAGTTCTATTCTTGATCAGGATAACAGGATAACAGGATAAGGGATATTTATAAAGTCATATAATGGCGAGGAAGTCTGATGTAAAAGCCATCGGGCTTATCTGTAGAATCAATCAGACTTCCTCCATTTCTCATACTGAATCATAATCACCATTTTCCATACAACGGTTCACTGGTCAAACACAAAGCATTCAGTCGAGGTTCCAAGGTTCAAATTTGAATAATCCTTTGAAAGTACCTATGCGCCTCGCTTGAGCGCCTTGTGTTTGACCAGTGAACCGATGTATGGAAAATGGTGAATACTATCATATCGTTCCACAGATACACCCCTCCCACAGCAGAGTTTCCTGGCCACATGGTATTCACATTGGTCTTCAAACTGAAGAAAGCACTCTATCGATTGACAGGAATTGAGCACCTGTAAGTGAGCAAATCCCATGGAGTTTGTTTCTGTTTGTCAGTGGTGAAGATAAAGCGGAGAAGGAGTGCGATAGGGGTGGGTTTTTTTGATTGGTGGGTTGCACCTCGTACTAAGACTGATGTGACAATTATTTGTTTTATTTTGCCCCAAAATGCAGCCGAACATTTGTCTATGGAGACGTAATAAGTAGTAAAAAAGCCTAAAATATTGAGTGTGGACCTATTGGGAAAAAATAGGGCTCAGTATTGTTCCAGCCAACTTGGCTACTGTCGACAAAGAAAAGTCTATATTTGTCAGAATATTAGAAAAGCTCTTCATGACTAATTGGAGCTCTTTATTCCTTATAGTGTACTGGGTATGGGGTTTTGGCGGGAATTTTCGCGCCTCGTGTCATTCGGAAGCTGGTTTCGTGCATCCCTTTGTATGATATTATAAGGACAAAAGACGTGGCAGCTATGTTGGATGCCATAACAAAAGACACCAAGAGTAAATGTTTTGTCAAAGTCAACCAATGCTATGACGTCACAATCACCCCAATAATGGGAATTTTTTCACACTTTGTTTTGACCCCTTTTCTTTTTTCAGAGAGGATGGCTGGCTTCTTAGTCGTCAGTTGAAGACAAATTTCTTGAGTTATCAGCACGTTAACACTGCATTTAACTATTCAGAACAGTAAGTATCGTCCTTCTTTTTATTCCTACGTCTGCCTGCCTTTCTGTCTGTCTGTCTGTCTGTCTGACCGACTGACATTCCGAATGACGTCCATTATAGTAATGCAAACGGTTTGAAATTATCTCTCTTCGTGATCACAGGGCTTTGGAGATTTTGAAAGAATTAAAAGACGAGGTAGTTGAGCCTCTAAGCGAAGTGTTCGACAAGACTATCGTAGACGAGTGGGTGGAAGATAAGATTAACAGTAACATTCGTAGAGCTAAAAGACGGTATGACGAACTCAAAAACCTCGAAGCATCGTTTGGCTGAAACTTGGGTATTCCTCGGGGGCTTCATTACGGGGGTCGTGAAGCATACCTTTAAAAGGGCGGGTCCTAAATCATGTAACAATGGGGTCAAGGTATTTATTCAATGTGAAAAAAGGGAGGGGCTCAGATACTAAATTAAGGTGACTGGCTACCTTTAGGAAAAAATCGAAATGTTTTTCACTGACTGCGATTTTTTAAAGTGAAGGTTAATGCAGATACTAAATATGAAAAGAAAAAAGGGCTTTCCCGAGATCGTTTTCAAGATAGTCAGCATTTAATGGCCGCCTACGCTCGAGTTTTTTAAGCATAAATCATGAAAATTAACATAACTTGATTTTTTAAAAGAGATAACTAGCTAAAAACTAGTTTGAGCTGAAGTTGATTCAAACGTACTGCACTTTGGACTGTCTAATAGTCCTCGGCACCGATATTTAATATTTGCAGCCGAGATGCAGATCTTAATCACTGTTTCACGTCAGACTCTACCGACGAGTTTTTCAGTTGTTGGATAAATTAATGCAACAAATCAGTCAGTTGAAATTAACGGGATTAGGCGCGAGTCATCCAATCGCAACTCGGTTGCTTGCAAAATTAAGCCGTACTTTAAGTTTTTTGGGAAAAAGTCGAGTAGTCGATTAGTGGCAAGTCTAACCAGCACTGGACTCATTATATTTGTAGAGTGGCATAGCATAATACCTGACAAAAAATATATAAATTAGTCTACTGAGGTCTACTGAGCATACTAATCCGTGCAAATTTGTGCAATTTCTTACAACGTTTTCCATGAATATATGACATGCACTCTAAGCATTGAGCTTAGCTTTTAGCATGATCTATAGAGACTGCGGAAGCCCATAAGAAGTTACAAAATCTGGCTGAAGGCGCTGGTGCGGATATGTTTTTCTGGGTCATTTTAACCAGTAGGCAAACCTTTTTTTTTTTTTCTCATGCGCATAGTACTTTTTCTGTAGCCATGTTGTGCAGTAAAATGGATGGTTTTTTCCTTCTTGGGAATAACACTTTTTTTTTCAAAAACATAATATCTTTTTTGTTGCCATAAAACATGGCTGCCGGAAAATGGAAATATCAATCTCGTCCCTAGGCTACTCTCTTCGCTGTGTTGCATGGCGTCAAGCATGACATTTGTGTTAGCTCTAAAGCTTTCGCCACTCCATTTGGATTTGGGAAAGCTGATAATAGGGACTTTTTAAAAATTCGCTAAATCTACGACCGCGACGTCTACCGGAAGTGTAAATAGCTTTACTTTGAAGTTTCGCGCCTTAAAAGTTTGTCTTCCCTGTGGATGAGTTGACTTTAACGTTTTGAATAAAGGCTCCAATGAACAGAACCCCAAAAAGAAATTATTTACACTTCCGGTTGACGTCGCCGTCGTAGATTTAACAAATCTTAAAGTCCCTAATGATTTAACCTGAGGACGGGGTTAGATAAAGGTGTATCTATCTCAGCTTGCCTTGGCTCCTTTTGAGTATAAACCTAAAGCAGCCACAACTCCCTAGAAAACGGTCGTATGCTACAAAACTAGTCCTATAACTAGAATTTATAAGGAAAAATCTATGTTAAGAAAAGATCGGTTACTGCGCATCGGGCTAAAGTATGACCATATTTAATGTATTCGCATATGTCTATGCACTGGCCTGTTTGCTGCCAAACGAAACTTTACGCACCGTATTTGGTAAAACCAGCCAGCTTCACATCGAATAGCGCAGCGCAACCGTGACGTCATAAAAACGAAGAAAAAGGCGAAATTCGGACAAACAAACTTACAAGTTTACTTTCAGCAGATAATTTTCACAACCGATCGCAGTTGATCTTAGTTTACACGGGTTATTATTGTAACTTTAAGTAAAAATAATAAAATCAGTTGGTATAATCCTCGTAGCGGTTAAACAGAATGCAATGATTGTCCGAATCTTTAAGCTATTTTTAGAATCAGTGCGCTGCGCTATTGCTTCGGTTTACCGAACATAGAATATTCGAATGCATTATAAATGTGGTCATTCTTTTGCGGGTTGCGCTGTAATACTAATGATAATAGATTAACATTTTAATAGTATATAGTACATACTATCATAATTAATCTATTAACTATGATAGTATGTAGTATATAATATTTTTAGCATTTTAAACTAGATTAGAGCACAAACACTAAAAGTGTGCAACACTTTTAATTAAACAATAAAAAAACAATAGGATTAGCATAATTTAGCAGTATTTAGTGGTATTTATGTTACACCTATAGTGTTTGTACTCTAGTATTTAAGAAAATTATTGGATAATTTTAAATATAAAGTTTTGATTGCATGAGATGCATTTGCTAATAAAAGCTCTTAATTAATTACTGGGCTACCTGTGGTATTTAATTAGCAAAATTAGCAGGTTTTACAAAGAGATAATTTCACTTAGATTTCTTGTCATTTAATTTTGGCCATACTAAAAGTGACCTTAGAAAGATAATTTCATAGTTAGGTTACGTTTTTTTTATACGTAAACCAAATAGATGAACGGCGCTTTCGCTCTTAGGTCTTAGGGTTGATGTATTGAACAAAATGTACAACTACTTGCAAGAAGGTTGTCATACAAGAATAGAGCATTTGTAATTTAGTGAGAAAGAAAAAGTTCAGTTTTAGTGATCTTTTGTTTTTTAATATAATTCCTATCCCACTAAATCACTAATGTTCTATTTTCGTACGAAAAACGTTCTTGCAAGTAGGTGTATACAAAATCTGCGAAATGGAAAATTACCTGGAAACTGAATTGGGGACCATAGCCCAGTTGCGACGCTCGTTTCGCCTTTATGGGACAGGCTTTGGTTGTCCGCTTGGAAACGCGGATGGGATAAACATTGAGATGACACTCAGGTTGAACTAACAATGGCAAGCGTTAACCATGCCACCATTCACCTAACACTTTAAAGAGTACACAACCAAATAACACCAACTTTTTTCGTAGTTTTAAGGACAAGAAAGTTGATACCATCACATGGCAGCCATGATAGGAAGCATGGACAATGGACCCTTCTCAAAAGTGTTTTGGATGCGAGGCTTCACATAAAACACAAAGGAAATCTCGCTTTCTAAATGAAATTTGTGGCATTTCTTCCGTATTTTAATGCTAGCATCGCATTCAGGCCAATTTTAAGAAGGGTTCATTGAATCTGGCCTAATATGATTTAAACGAGAAAGAATTCAGAAGATATAACTGGTTAAAAACTAGTGTGAGCTGCGTCGGTGTTTCTAATGAAACAGTAATGATGAAAAGGTAAATTATACACCGTGAAAAAGATGAAAAAACTTACTGACGTTTCGGACGCTAGTCCTTCGTCGGAGTAAAAGAGAAGGAGGTGATAGAGAGGCGTGTATATAAGATAGATTAAGACAAAGGAAACCAATGAGCACAAGGTAGGCAAGGAAACAAAAACAACCAATTAAAAGACAAAAGAAAAGGTTAGTTGAAAGCAAAGCGTTCGTTAATCCCGTTGGGACAGAGAGTGCCCAATAGGTGAATAAGCCGCATTTCTTTGGTCTTGCGACAATCATTATTGCCGTTAATCAAAGAAAGACCGAAAACAATGAAGTCAGAAAGAGAATGATTAGCTAGGTTAAAATGCCGGGAAACTGGTTTGGTGGGATCGTTATTGCGAATATCGTAAAGATGATTGCAAATGCGATCACCAAGACGGCGGCCAGTCTCGCCCACATACAAAAGATTACAGCGGGTACATTTAATACAGTATACAACATTAGAAGTGGTACAAACAAAATGGTCAGTGATTTGAACAGTGCCGGATTTAGGACCAACAACAGAAGTGTGAGAAGCTATGTGAGGACAAGTGTAACAACGTTTACGAGAACAGCGAAAAGTACCAGGTTCTTTGTTAGAGGGAAGAACTCAGTTGACCTAGAAAAAAATTCAGAAAGAAAGAAAGAAATGTTGTGATGCCTCCTGTCATGGTGCCATCACGTATTCGGAAAGCTTCTATTCCTTTTCTTTTTCTCTCCCTTTCAGTCTATCCATTTTTATTCTGTTCCTTACACCAAAGACAAAACTTATTGAGAAACGTTCCTCCAGTTTTGGACAAATACAAAACACAAAATTGTTTTCTTTAATATTTGTTTATATTCACACATTTTCACACCAGTATACCACTTGAACTAGACGCTAATTCGAACCCATTTCGGCATTGTATTTGCGAGATGTTCCATAACTTGGCTCAGTTAATGATCTAGCAGTTGCAAAACTGAAAATTCATTTATATATAGATGTGGGATACCGCTTCTAATATACCATTTCAAACTGTTTGTTACTATTTAAAGTGCCTATAAACCCTAACTCAATATGTTCAGTATTGATTTTATATGAAGTGAATAGTTGAATGGCAAAATATTTTTATATGATGTGAGTGATGCATCTTGGAGATATTAAGGTTTATACTTCCAATATGTCAATGAGTGTGATGTCATAGGAAGTATTTGGGTTTTGTTTGCCATTTGTAAATTTAAACGCTGGTTACTATGAGTACGAAATTTCAATAACCTTTTTATAAACCCCCGAGTAAGATGTGTTATGTTTTATACAGGAAGTTTTACTGACCCAGAAACGTTTTGTATATGTTAATGAATGCATCCTATGACATCACATGCATTAATATTTTGAAAAAAATTTAACCTTGAGATTTGATGCATCACTCAAATCATAAAAAACATTTACCATTCAACTATCAACTTCGAGTAGAATTAATATTGAAAATATTGAGTTAGATGTGAGGGGCACTTGAATTCAGCATAATTCAAATATCTTTACAAATTCCCCTTGGAAAGCGTTCCCTGGAAAAATCCTTTCAGTCCCATTCTATACTATCCCAAAACTATACAATAAAACTTTGTTAACTAGGAAGTAAAAGCTCTACTTCGAACCTCACTCCAACAGCCACTATTCTTTCTCTCCCACGTGTCAGCTGAAATAGCTCAGATTTAACTTTCTATTAATTGTACTAAGCCTGTTCAATCTCCAACAGTTTCTTGACTCCATTGTACATGTCTTGTACACATTGTACTTCAGACAGACCAAGACGTCGACGGTTACTGATGTCAAATACACCAGCATCTTCTCCAGTAGATACTGAGTGTTCACCATGGATACCTCGGGCTTGGATGTGGTATTCGTCACAGATCTTCTGGAAATCAGGGTGGGCACTGGCTTTAGGGATCTTGATGTGAACACTTGCTCTCATTCCAGTTCCAAGGTTGGTAGGACAGGATGAAAGATAGCCATGAGCATCAGTGTGTTGGAAGCCAAGTTGTTTATCAATCTCGTTGACAGCACGGCAAAGTCTGCTAAACACTGATCCAATGTCACTTCCTTTCTCCATGCTGATGATACGAAGCTGATCTTCTTCATTAACCCATACAAGGAAGGTCTTGTCATTGTTGTGGAAGATTCCTCTTCCTTCAGGCCAATGCTTATTGATTCCGGCAGCTTCCAAGAAGCGATCACCTTTCTTGAACAGGAAATGGTCGTCAACCAGTTGTTGCCTCGTCTTCTCATCCATGCCAGACAGTGGGTAATATTTTCCTGCCAAATCACCAGTCAAAGATGCCAACACCTTTACAATCTTCTCTTCAAGTTCCACCCTCTCCTTCCTCGCCAGTCCAGGTGCGAGTGCAAATCCCTTCACATTCCTGGCCACTCGAATACGAGTTGAACGGATGAATTTTCCTTCCGAGTCCAAATTAGGGGCGTCAACTTTTTCTGGACTCATATCGGAGACGTGCTTGTCTTCGAGTTTGTAGGGCCCATGGTAGTCCTCTATAACAGCATTGAAGAGATCACTTAACATTTCATAACATTCTTCGTCACATGCGTAGACACCACAGCTTGAATCCAGGTTCTCAACGCCGGAGTTGATGCAGTCGTACAGAGTCGAGCCGCGGGAGGTTTTCTTGTCTTTCAAGGAGGTGAACATTTCTTCGGTTAAATGTTTCTTTAGGAGAGACTTCACGGATTCGTCTTTGAGTCCTGCAGGAAATTTGGATCGTTTTTCCCTAGAACGTAGAAGAAATTTAGTCAATAATTTGTCAACTAGTACTAAAAAGGCACTTTAAAACAATTGAATCTCATGTCGACAGTGCTCTTCCACATTTATCTTGAATTACAGATTAAATCCCAGTCCAAATGGTCAACATGGGAGAAACCTGTTCTGCCAATGCTATTTCTTATTTCCAGTGACAATTCAAATTTCACTTATCATAAATAGTTGATCCAGAGCAAAAATGTAGGCAATTTCTAGTCATCATTAACATAATTATCTATTCAACGTGGGCGTATTGTTTTCTCGTTTTAGACCGCGTGTCTAGCTTGTCTTAAATAGTTTTCATTATTTACTGACAACGCCTGTTAAAACTAAATGAAAAGTTTTGCTTACTGTATTGCTGCCTGCTCTATCTCCAATAGTTTTTTGACTCCATTGTACATGTCTTGTACACATTGTACTTCAGAAAGTCCAAGACGTCGACGGTTACTGATGTCAAATACACCAACATCTTCTCCAGTAGATACCGAGTGTTCACCATGGATACCTCGGGCTTGGATGTGGTATTCGTCACAGATCTTCTTGAAGTCAGGGTGGGCACTGGCGTGTGGGATCTTAACGTGAACACTTGCTCTCATTCCAGTTCCAAGGTTGGTAGGACAGGATGAAAGATAGCCATGAGCATCAGTGTGTTGGAAGCCAAGTTGTTTATCAATCTCGTTGACAGCACGGCAAAGTCTGCTAAACACTGATCCAATGTCGCTTCCTTTCTCCATGCTGATGATACGAAGCTGATCTTCTTCATTGACCCATACGAGGAAGGTCTTGTCATTGTTGTGGAAGATTCCTCTTCCTTCAGGCCACTCCTTGTTGACTCCAGCAGCTTCTAAAAATCTATCACCTTTAAGCGATAAAGTAGGGAAAAATAATCATAGGAATGGCATTTTGTGACATTGTTTGAGAAAAAATATACCCAAATACATCTTACATTAACAGCAAGCCATGAGTTACTAGGATCGACAAAGGCAAGGGACAACTGTCACGCTGAAACGCTCTTTTCAGATCAAAGGACTTTAATTACTTTTTCAAGCAGTCAAGATAGTTACGGTCATTTCTTTATCAGCACGTACGCTATTTTGGCCGGGGATTCTCTCTGTTCGCGATAGCGAGGTGTTTGTATTATCGCGGTGTCAGCAAGGTGAATGTTGACTACATATTCTTATTGAACGAAGCCAACTATCTCACTGGCCTAGCAACTAGGCCAGTGAGATAGATGTCTCGATAGCTCTTGGTATCACGCATTCAAATAGGTGTAAACAGAGTGGATATCTTTGCTTTACCTTTCTTAAAAAGAAAATGATCCTGGACGAGTTGCTCTCGAACATCTTCACTCATTCCTTGTAATGGGTAATACGTCCCAGACAGATCACCGGTCAAGCTGTTTAGTACACCGGTAACCTATAGGAATATACAAAGTTAAGGTTATTTCAGTATTCAATGCCATGCAAATGTGACGACCGTAATAAATGATGTGACAGCCATAAAGGCCGAGGTACCGAATTATTCTATGTTTGAAGTGAAAGCTACGAAGTGTGTTGAAGTAGGGAAGTACTGACTATAGATGACGTGGCGCATAGCATGATATGAGATACAGACTGAATACAATGGAATGCAATAACCGGCGATAAGATAAATTATCACATTTTGCAATAAAGTATACGTAATATCTTTGTGCCATTATTGGTAGTTTACGTGGGACTGTTAGCCGAGTTAGCAGGAACTATACCTTTTTTTTCGATTTCGACTCGAGCTTCCTTTGATACGGCCGGTGTCAGTGCATATCCTTTAAGGTTACGAGCAACACGTATTCTCGTTGATCTAATAAAAAAGCCATCGGGATCAAGATCAGGCGCTTCTACCTTCTCCGGGTTCATATCAGAGGTATGTTTGTTGGCAAGTTTGTACGGCGAGTGATAATCCTCGATGATCTTGTCGAACATGGGAGCAAAGAGAGTGTAGCTTTCCTCGTCTCCTGCATAGACGCCTGTGGATGAGTCCAAATTTTGAAGACCAGAATTGATGCATTGGAGGAGAGTTACTCCATTGGATGTCTTTTTATCTTTCAGTTCATTAAACATCTCTTGACTGAGATGCCTTTTCAAGAGGGACTTCACTTCTGGACTGTTGAGAACTTCGGGAAACTTGTCAGGGTCACATCTATGGAACAACATAAAGTTAGGATCTGATAAAACACGAGAATGCTAGCTTCAATTTAAGGGTTGAAAATCTCGCGAGCTTTCCTCACTTGTGATGAAAGATGTCATTATCAAAATAAGATAAACCTCCAATGCATTAAGGTGAATTTCATTAAGCGTAAGGTGTCCCAAGTTCTAGAGATAAGTTTTTTTTTGTCACGCTTTCGTCTTAGTAGAAGGCCAAAATTCAAAGTCAGTAATAAGCTCTGCAGTAGCGCTAACCAATGACTTTATTCAGACGGAAACTGTAACTAAATTTCTATTCAGTATTGCTACTTACTGTTTTTCAGCGGTTTCGATCTCCAACAGTTTCTTGACTCCATTGTACATGTCTTGTACACATTGTACTTCAGATAGACCAAGACGTCGACGGTTACTGATGTCAAATACACCAGCATCTTCTCCAGTAGATACTGAGTGTTCACCATGGATACCTCGGGCTTGGATGTGGTATTCGTCACAGATCTTCTGGAAATCAGGGTGGGCACTGGCTTTAGGGATCTTGATGTGGACACTTGCTCTCATTCCAGTTCCAAGGTTGGTAGGACAGGATGAAAGATAGCCATGAGCATCAGTGTGTTGGAAGCCAAGTTGTTTATCAATCTCGTTGACAGCACGGCAAAGTCTGCTAAACACTGATCCAATGTCACTTCCTTTCTCCATGCTGATGATACGAAGCTGATCTTCTTCATTGACCCATACGAGGAAGGTCTTGTCATTGTTGTGGAAGATTCCTCTTCCTTCAGGCCACTCCTTGTTAATGCCAGCAGCTTCCAAGAAGCGATCCCCTTTCTTGAACAAGAAATGGTCATCTACAAGTTGTTGCCTCGTCTTCTCATCCATGCCAGACAGTGGGTAATATGTCCCAGCCAAGTCACCAGTCAAGGAGTTCAGAGCGTCTACCACCTTGAAAAAAAAAGGAAAAAAAGAAGTTTTTAAGAATGCAAATATTGATTGACTCATCGCTGAAGACATGAAGCATCAGTAAAATCACCATGCTACACTTGTGCGTTGCCCATTGCCACCAATAATTGCCTTTCAAACTTAGGGAAGAAATAACTGCACTGAGCATGTACATGCGGTTCATGGTTGGTTACATAGTCGGGAACCCAGAATTTTTAGCTTTGGGTCCTCGAGGATGCAGCGGTTGGTTATTCTTGCGGTGCAAAGTGAAACCAGGCCAAGCTGTTCTTGAGAGCAAATAATAAACCTTTTGTGACTCCAATAATGCATCCTTTTTAAAAAGAATATGCATGCAAGGCTAATAACGTGAAAATGCAAACGAAATCTTCCTTGTTTTGATTGAATATATGACATTTCTTTTGTCCGTATTTACAATGTTAGCTTCGCATTAAAAACAATTTAAAATAGGTCCATTTGGATACATTCTAGTCTAGCTTCTACTGTACAAACTACACATGCACTACTTATTTATGCGTGGTGTTGTTTGTACAGTTTGCATATACAGCCAATTCAAAAACCGTTGTCGTCGACCGGCTCAAGCCTACGCGACTGGACCGAAAGGAATATGGGTAAAAATCACTGAAGCGGTTAAATATTCGTTCTGAAATAATTGTTCCTGCTAGTAATAAGATATTGATGAACCCAACAAAAATGACCGCTCGCCAACAGGATTGGTTTCATAGCTCAGTTGGTAGAGCATCGCACCGGCATCGCGGAGGTCATGGGTTCGATTCCCGTTGAAGCTTGAAATCACTTTTTCAAGTCTTTCTTTACAGCGTTCGCTTAGATCGCTCATTCACTGTGATGATCAACACATCTATCAGAAAAAAGATAATAATGGCGAGATATAATCCATCAAATGCATGCCTTTGGGTTTAGGGAAAGAAAAGCAAAATAGTTATGATTCAGTTCATAATTTCGAAAACATGAAGGCACAAAAAAAACGTCTCCTTCAACACTTCCCGCTCGCTTACAAAGCCGTGCTGTAAACCAGGCATAACTAGTCAGATAAAATTATGGAGTCAACTCGGCTTCAATTATTGCTACCCAGAGTTCCTTTCGGTCCAGTCGCGTCGGCTTGAGTTGGTCGACGATAATGTTTTTTGAATTGACTGCAAGACATGATAATCATGGACAATAGTTCGTAACCATCTTCGTTAAAAAATTCAAGCGCGTCGCTTTATAATACTTCACCTTTTTCTCCAATTCTTTCCGTTCTTCTTTTCCAAGAGTGGGTGTCAGGCCATAGCCCTTGAGATTCCTCGCAACCCGAATGCGTGTAGATCGTATAAACTTATTCTCAGGATCCACGTTTGGTGCGTCAATTTTGTCTGGGTTCATGTCAGAAACATGACCATCCGCAAGCTTGTACGGGGAATGGTAATCCTCGACGATTTTATCAAAAAGTTCTGCAAACTCTTTGTAGCTCTCTTCGTCTCCAGCATAGACCCCAGTGCCAGAGTCCAGGTTTTCGACTCCAGAGTTAATGCAGTCCCATAGTGTCACCCCTCGAGACGTCTTCTTGTCCTTTAGGGACTCGAACAACTCCCGAGTAAGGTATTTCCGCACGAGACTTTTTGGGTTGGCTTTATCGCTTAGAAGTGGTTCAGGAAACTTGTTCTCATCTCTCAGTCTTGAATGATAAAACAGATATGAACATCAGTGAAGTAAATGACAATGGTCAATCTTGGGGAAAGCCAAAATGACACGTGGTCTGAATTGGGAAAACATTAATAAGACGAAACTGAAAAGTTCTTTTACTAATAATATTTGCTAAGCTACTTCAGGGTAATCGTGATCCTGGATCTACTCGTAAATTTTATACATATCTTACCGTTTGCATTCTTTCGCCATCGGGGCATCACCGCCACTGTAGCATATGAAAAGAATATATCTTTCAGTTAATGCCTTGATATTTCGGAAGCTAACATTGCTCGTTTTAGTATAACAACTGAAAATTATATTCCCCACACTTATTGCAGCGTGCCTGTCATCAGACACGTAACAAAGTGTTGTTAGTCGGTCAGCCGTAAGGCACTGGTCGATTGTAAGAATGCACTTTGGCTTCCAACATCGTATTATTTATGAGAATGATTTTCAATTCCACTGTTCAAAACAGGGTATGAATCAGCTTTCTATTGCTTTAGTAAGGGGATATTAGCACCCCCTCCCCTCCCCCATGAGCGCCTTAAATATTCCTCTTTTTCTAATGAAATGAATAGTCATTAAGCCAGCACCAAGTCCTGTTCGCTTATACATTCATGGAAACAAATCAGTATTTTTTAATCAAATATAAATCATTTTTATGAGTTTTGGCATCTGAGGATCGGAGGAAACCTTTTCAAAGTCACACTGACATTGTAAAAACATTTTAACTACAGATTCATATGAAGTTAATCATTATAAAAATGAACTAAAGAACGTAAGCACGAAACGAAGTTATCCGATCAGAAAATTAGCATATTTGAAGTTGAGTGTCTTTTTAATAAGTCTCTTACACAAACACTTAATCCTCACTTTGTCATGGCAAACATTTAAATGTTTGTGTTTTAATGTTTATGTCTATCAATATTTCGTTTCTAAGCAACAAGAAAAAATATCACAATGATATCGTGGAACTTTTTTGGTTCCAGTTGAGTTTAAAATACCTTAAAATGATCAAAAAGCGTGATTATAAAACTAGAAGGTTATTTTTCATGGAAAACTCCCGAGTTTGGGATTTTGATGCAAAAGTTTGAAATAAAAATTAATTGATTTGCGAACAAAACCTTATTATATTTTTCCAAACAAATGTAATAATTAGCAAGTTTACAGTTTTCTTTGATGAATTTGTTATTTTTTTGAAAAGATACTTAGATTTACGACATTTTTTACGTACCACAGTGAAACAGTTCAATGTGAAACGGGTTAATATTCGTAGTCACTAGACAACTAAGCCGTACAGGACTAGCTAATCATGGCGTATTTTTAAGATGCCATATTATCTCAATGCACTCATGCTCAATTATAAGAAAACTAGTTTACACAAGCCATAAACAATCATACCTTTTCTTTTTTTTGGATGGAAAAAGACCCATAATTCAGGAAAGAGGATTGGAAGTTAAGTGTAAAGGAAGCGTAGAGTTCGGGCCTACCAAGACTCGACGGAGTTAAGTAAGACTCGTACGGAAGACTGGACACATTTGCATGTTTTATATCATTGCATTGTTAACCAGATTAAATTCACATACAAAAAAATCCGATAAAAGTCAACCAATGGTAAGAATGACAAAGTTTCACAAGGAAATAACATCTAAAATTAATTGGTAAGAAAAAAGAATGGCCATTTCTTTAACTGCAACACCATAAATACTTTTTTCGACATTTTTTCGCTGCGTTAATAAGAAATTCTTTATGGTAGTAGTTGTTCACGTCAACCGAGAGTGCAGAATTTTACATTATGCAATGAAAAAGTTTGCATAGAGATGGAAAATATGAAGATCATTTTTCTGGGCTAAATCTATTGATAATTAAAAGTTTGGTTGGCCGGCATTTATAAAGGAATCCTCACATGAGAAATGGTAATTCATTTCTAGGACCAATATTAGTTTAGAGCAGCTTAAAACATAGGCCAACACTTTGCCAGTGATTAACCAAAATTTCAAGCTTTTTGGGGAATGATTACCTGGCTTGTATGTAACCTAGAATTAACGTTTATGCATAATTTAGTCGATCGGGCATAGTTAAGATTAACTATTAACTATGATGCGGGGAGAGGCAAAATCAAGAAGGGCAAACGAAGCTGTTTTAGGACCAAGGACTAAAATAATTTATTTATTTATTTTTTGGGTGGAAAGCGGCACTGAAAAATATTTAATGTTCGAGCGGGGTCCAATACCAACATGATTTTAAAATGAAAAATCCCCATATCCCATAAACTTTGAACGTTTCTAATCCATCGCCGAGTGTCCCAGCTAATTTCGTAGCTACACAAACATTTGATAAACCTCTCAAGACTAAATGTTAATTATATATGAAAAACTCGGGAACTTAAAAATCTCGATGAAAATTGTAGATCGAAGAGGGAATAACACTAAATGATAAGTTTTGGGCTGAGCGCCGTCTGAAGCTGAGCGGTACGTGTTGAAAAAGAGAAGAATATTCGGATAATGAGCTTTTTAACTATAAGGTATTTTTTTTAGATTCACGGTCGACGACAACAGAAAAATAATAACCAATGCAGGAATATCAAAATTAGTTGAAGTTTGAGGAAATTACAGAGTTCAAAACTCGCGAAGGTGTGATTTAAAAAAATTAATTTTGTCAACAACTGAATGTTATCATACAAAATTTCGGTTTCGAAATTAATATCTTCCGGCGAGTTTTGAGCCGACTTCCTTCAAGAACGCCACATTTTTAATATTAATTTTTACAGATGTGATATTCTTCTGTCCTGTGAGTTTTAGAGTCAACCCCTTGAAAGTGCGATGATAAAAGCTTTATATATTGCAATTGGTAAAAGTCTTCTAGTTTCTTTCTACGAATTATTGTAAAGCTTTTAAGGACTCTTTTTTATGGATCGATTAAGCAATCTTTGATTGACCCTGGCCGGCCCTGTTAAAGTCAGATAGTGTTGTAAATAGGCACTTGAGAGACCGAAGCGAAAGATCCCGTAATCCGATGATATGTTTTCCGTTGTCATGACAACTGGTACAGCAAAATAGAAACTCACAGAGTTATATCTTCTTAGAAACTCACAGAGGTAATGATAACCATAAAATACTTCTATGACGATAAATATACATTCTACTTTTGAAAGAAGGCAATATTTGGGTCGGTCAACTTTTTAAGAATTTTCTGTCAAGATTAAAAATTGAAAATATTGCCCCAAACCGAACTTAACTTTGCATTATCGAAAACAAAAGCTCCTTGGAATCTTCACCGAGCGCCAAGAGCAATTGTTTGCTAACGTGGTTTAGATATGACTCTGGTATTTATATTTTTCCATCCTGAAATTCTCTTAAAATTTTGCTCCATGGAAATGTTGAAGAAGAAGTATAGCTTTCTCAAAGTGTACAAGACCCTTCATTCAAGCTATTTAGAGGACTACTTTTGACATGAAAACCCCAGAAATTTTATGACCGAGTTGCAAACAAACAAATTTTTAAAAGCAAACACACAGTAGAAATTTGTACTTTCAAGAGCATTTTACTGGTGCCAGAGCTTTCTTAAAATTAAATATCCTCAAATTTGAATTTCCACTGCTGGAACCATTAAAATGTATATTGATGTACTATTCATCTCATTTTGGGATTTGATAGAATGGTATTCAAGGCCTTCTAATACACGTGAACGTAGTTTGATAAGGTATTTTTATGTTACGATGACAGTGAAAGAAATACATGGCTTCTAGAGCTACAGCCTAATTAGTGTCGGTTCTAGCTAGCTTTTTATACTATAAAATAGCCCGAGGAAAAGTATACCGCAAATAAAAGCGAGCGAAACGATTTTTGATTGATTTTCCGACCATTAACGGGCTCAACCTAAGCACGATAACTTAACCTGACAATTTGAGCCGAAAATTTTAAATTTTCAAAAGTCCATTCAGGGCCTACTACCTATTATGTCAAATAATCTGACAATATTTTGCCTTGAGAGGCAATTGAAACCATTTTTTTCCCCTCAAACGGTATTCATGTTAACCTGGACATTCGATAATGCAGGTCATGAGTTTGAGCAACGTGAAACCGAGCGGTAAATTTCGTGCCGGCCAGTTCATTCACCCGCGAATGGAATGACTTTTCCAGGACACCATTGTAAAAATCTATCTTGGTTTTGTTTAGTTTACGACTCAGCTGGTGTAACCGAGTGAAAGTGGTATCTCATGGCCTCAGCAGTACACATATCGAGAACTTAGTCCAGCAAGCTTTGGCTTCTCACAGAGATTTAAAAATTCATGCGGGGAAAAAGCCTTTTAAAATTTGGTACCTGATTTGAGCTTTCGCCTTGTTTCTACTCGGAAATAAACCCATCTTTTGACGTCTGTGGAGGTACAAAGCATTAACTGGTACGACGCTTTTATCGTACGAAGAATAGTCCGCCTAGTCAAGAAGACCTTTACCAGCTCGGTTGACCTCAGTAGTGTGGGCTATGGTAATTTTTGTCATCACACCATCTAGCGTGACAAGTCTTGGGACACTCCGGTACAAACTAATTTGTATGCAGGTTTAGTCTCGAAACTGACAGCTTTGGTCGTCTATATAAGTGAAAAGGATTATAGACGCAAGTCAGGGTTTGTTTCATTTTTCTCGATAATGAATCTTGTTGAGAACCATCAGCTTTGCGATTGGTAATGGTTTGAACGAAAAACGGTACCAGGAAAAATGCAAGCTATGATGCTATCATGGGGAATCTCAGCAGCACAAAATGAATAATTAAATGAAACAATTAGTTTTCAATAGTATAGTAATGGTTTTGAGCAAAAACATTTGTTCATAGGGTCTAAATAATAGAAAAAAAGTGACTTGATATTAAGTGTCCCACGACCTGAAGTCTGTGCTGGACAAATCGTTCGCATTTACTCCTCAGAGATACTGATTTCTCTCAAAATGATGACCTTCAAAGACATTCTATTTGGATTGAAAGCAAAATTCTTACGTCCACAAGTATGAACGTCAGAAATTTCATTAGGTCATAAAAAACAGATGTCCTATCAGCAAATAGGAAAAGGAGCACTGAATTTTATTTGAATAATTCACGAGCGACTAACATAAACATATGGCATGATAAAATGTGATAGTATCGAAAGAGATTGAGACATTTTTCGTTTAATCTTGCAGTAAAATAAATGGCATTTTGTTTTACGAGATTCCCTTACTAAGCAGACAAATCGAGGTCAGCCAAATTAAAGCACAAATAGACTATACGTTTAATATTTTATGACATGATTTTTTTCAAACCTGGAAAACCTTCAGTTGCTGCATGCTCCGCTAATAAAATTGCTGCACTATCCTGCCTATTTTCTTAAAACATGTGCATCTTCAGGGGAGTGACCTTGTTCAAACCGTTGGGCAGTGCTCAAATTACCCATAAGATTCCAGGTACTTTTCAAAAATCCATTCTCCATCACACGCTTGAGGGCAAATGGAAGACTACCAACTCAAAGCTTGCCGGAATTTAAACTCTTGGTTGAAATTAAACATAGCTAACTATTAACTATAGTTGAAAGAGGGAGTTGAATCTACAGATACCTAATGCTGCAGCTGAAGTAAAATTTACTAATTTTTTCACCTCAAGCCAGCTTTTAGTCTCAAAGTTTTGTCTCGCCGGTTCGTTGTCGAAATCTCTCGAAGTAGACATATATTTACAAGCAATTAATGTTTATAGATGATCCTCTCATATAATATACTATGCGAATCTTAACGAGAGTAATCGTAAACTTGAACTAAACAATTAGGCAATACTTAACTGATCAACACTGTACAACATTACTCTCACACAAACACCATATATTGGTAACTACGAGATGCAAGTGTGAGTTGCTACGGCTTAAAGAGTGACATTCTTTGGTTATTTCAAACTCGATTTCAACTGACAACAAACCTGAAATATTTCGCAGTTTCAGCGAGGAGGTAGAGTGAGGTTTGCATTTTGCTTTTTAGATTCTTGATCACACCGGCTCGGAGTATTTTAGCGATCACTACAAAGGGACGCCTGGCTTAGATGAACATGAAAATACGCATGTTTATGTTAATTAGCAGCCGGTAAGTGAACCATGGAGACACTAGGAAAAAACGTTTGCGCATGCGTGCACTTCAGCACGTTTTCTGAGAATTTTGAAGAGTTTGAATGAGAAAATAAATGTTTGTTTTCTCCAACAGTGTACGAAAAATTTCGCTAGTATACTTTTGTCAGACCAACATACTGTATTAAAAAACACAAAATATAAAAGAATTGCCCTTAAGTTTCAAGCATGGACACTAAGTTTTGGCATTTTTCTTGAAAGTCAAATATTACATATGTTTTGAGTAATTTGCATACAGAATCAGAGCATGCGCAGACGTTTTTCACTCGTGTCAACCATGGAACCAATCTCGTATATGATTATATTGGGATTCCGAAAAATTGCGCATGCGCCAAAAAAATTGATCATGCCAGAGCCGACAGAGTCCACGTTCTTCGCCGCAGGCCAGAAAAAACCATAGCTCTGGGTACGAAATTGAACCAGAACGATACAACTAAATAATGCGCTACTTTGCTAGAATGATTTTCTTTAACCCGTGAAACAGTAGTATAGTACGCATGATAGTTAGAAGTAGAGTCTAAGCCTATTGTTTTCTTCTATTTCACTTATTTTCGAGGTATCTTTAGGTGCCGGGGTTACATTCCTGGATTTTATATCACATATGTATGTAGCGCGATTTGTTATAGTCAGGCCCACGGTTGATTCGACTGAAGTTTATTTTCTCCTGGTTCTCCGGTTTTGCTCTATCCACAAAACCTTATAGGCAAAACCAATATTGACCCGTGAGTTAGCCGCCAATGAGTTTTTTGAGGTGTTTATTAGATTGCTTTGACCAATAGAATTAGTTTTTTGAGGCGTTTATTTATTTATTTAATGTTTATTGTTATCATTCTACTTTTAGATCTTATTAACCGAGCGGGAAGTCTGTTCGTGATAATCTTGACTGAGGTCTGTGCCCGACCGAGGTCAAGATTACTGATCCCGGCCGTACAGACCGACCAAGCTCGGTTGATAAGAGTTTTATTATATGACCACTTTTCATTGAAAAGGACAAAACAATTTCGCCGTAAGATTAATATGCGATCGGACCGGTTAATACCGGAGAAGCTAGACCAGTCTGCGATATGATCTATCCAATCAGATTGTTCGATTTGCTAGTGTCCAGGCTCTAAGATTCACTGTCATATAATAAATATATTTAATTACTATTTTTGAGGGGAGGGCCTTTATTTTTTGGAAAATATCAAAACACGGAATAATTATTGCCTTCTCGATTTCCGTGCGTTAGTTCACTGATGACGAAATTTTAATCGCCTTGTCAGTCGTAAAATTTGATTTTATCCGATCGTAAAAGGCAACAGCAAGCCTTGAATAAAGATTACTACAATTACAATTATGAAGGTCATTTATTTGTATCATTCGCCATATTTGTTTACTTATGAATCCGCGCATGCACGTCCACACAACAGGAAGACCAGTCAATTAAATTATTTATTTATTTAGTAACATTGCACAGGCTGGGAAAAGACTCAAAGTCCACATGAGCTCAGCCTGAGACAAGATACATGTACATATAAACTACATTTAGACAAAAATACATTAAAATATAAAATGAAAGTAAAGCTAAAATGATAAATATAACTAGAGGTGTCAGCGACAACAAACAGCTGAGAGATATTAGTGGATCGGCATTTGGAACAAACGGTTTTATAAGATCTGAAACGATCAGGGTCGGAAAGCAAAGAGAGAAGGATAATGAGATCGCAGCAGTGTTTTAAAAGACGAAACTGAATTAGAAGAATTAATCATAGAGAGCAGCGAGTTCCACAATAAAACGATGCGCTTGAAAAAGGAATCCCTGTCGGTAAATGTTTGCATGAATTAACCTCATAGTCTGTACTGAAAGTGCTTCTAGTCAGATCTGAATGAAAGCGAGCATGGGGCAACATAACTAGATATTAACCTTAAGTTAAGGCGACACTTGAAAAAATATAGGAGATCTAAACACTCAAACCAGTAAGACAGTGGGAGTAGATTGAGTTTGACAAGCATGTCTTATTTACCACAGGAAGACCAATCAACAAATATATTTTTGTGAAATTAGTTTTTGTCACTCGGTAAAGATCTATATGTTAAGCGTATGCTACATCGAGTGTATAAGCAAATTTTTTAATCTGCTTACACACTCGATGTAGCATACACTTAACACTGATATAAATGTATTTCTGTTTGAGCGCCGCCATCTTAAAAAAAAGCGAGAAGAGAAGGCCCTGGGACGAGGTTTCGCTCGACATTGAGATTGAGCTTGGGATGCCTGTGGTTTGTAAGGTTTCTGTAATAACAAAAGTCAAGATGGTGGATGTCTGTATTCCTGTCGTGGACTTCAGTCCTCTCTCTTTAGATAAAGATGAATTACGTTTTGATACAGATAAAAAAATACAAGAAGTAGCCAGTCAGATTTGTGAAGCATTCAGCAATATTGGGTTCGTTTACCTCAAAAACCATGGCATATCTAACGAAGAGGTAAATTGGGAGTTGTTTTATCCTAAAATAATTTTGTATTTGTTTTTTTTTTTTTTTTTTTTAAATCCATTACTCGGTATTACTGTGGTTAGGATGAATATTCCTTTGATGAATGTTAATTTGAAAGCTATTAACTTATCTGGTTGCTAAAAACATGTCTTTTCTAATAAATCCCACCGTTAGATAGCTAAAGTGAGAGAAGTAGTTGACAAGTTCTTTGGACTACCAGTAGAGGAAAAACAAAAGTGTTCCAGACCTACTGATGGTAGTGGTAATCATGGATGGGTTGCTTTAGAGAGAGAAAGGCATGTATAAAATTAACCTTCTAATGGTACTATATAAATGAGACAAATTCTACAAATCCTGGTTGAGATTCTGGCGGACTATTATTACTGATAGACCACTAGTAGCATTAAGTAACTATTACAGTAACTATTACTGTTTTAAAAATATAAAAAAACCACCAGATTTCAAATTATATTAGGCTATTTCATTAACTTTTCGTATCGACCCCCCCCCCCCCCCCCCACCCCCCATTGAGGACAGTGGAATTCTTCAGGGGTCAAAGGTGTTTTTGTGATGGAATTCTTCAGAGAGAATAGCAGAGACAGCAGAGAATTCCACAGGGATCTTCATGTCCCCAGGAATTTCTTTGGGGGTTCTTAAAAACTTAGGTCCTCAACTGGGGGGGTAATGAAAATTTTATGCAATAGCCCATTGTTTGTATCCATCAATTTGACTGATAAGTATCGGTTTACTACTCAATAGCCCATTTGCTTGTGGTCTATTTAGTTCCAAAATTTGGAACATGATTGATTTACAATATTTAATCAATCTTATTGCTCTGTAACAAGGTCAAGTTGAAGAGTAATATGACATGCATTATGCAATGCAGAATTTCTTATTTCAAATTAATCAACCCTTTCTAGAAAGCAGGTTCTGCAGTTTTGACGCTAATATGTCATCTGTTCCCCTCCCCCTTTCACGATACTAGGTGATCGCTCAATGAAATTGATCTTGTATTAGAAGTTGGAGTAGGAAGCTGTCTAGGGGTGCAAAAACATATTTAGGTTAAACTGGAACTGGGAATAAGCTGATCCCCCTATTTGTGAAATATAGGGAAATTTGGGAAAGATTATCTATTATTAAAAATAAAAGTAATTTTTTTTTAAATAATTAATTTTACAGAAATAGTTAAATTTAAGTTTACTTTTTAATATTTTTCAATTAACAGCTTGAATCCAGAAAGACCAGCAGATTTAAAAGAAGCTTTTAATGTTGATAACATTGAATTCAAAAGTGAAAGTGAGCATGTGGGTACTGATTATATTTTATTTATATTCATTCATCCATCCATTCATTCATCCATCCTTCCATCCGTCCGTCCGTCCGTCTGTCCATCCATCCATCCATTCACTCATCCAATCATCCATTCTCAATGCACCATTTTCACTCTCAGAAAACACCAACCTTATAATCCTATTTACTTCTCTCAATAGAATTCAAAATGGCCAACCACCACTGTTCCAGAGATGGAGTACACTGTGAAAAACTTGTATGACCAATGTGCAAAACTTTCTTTCAGAATTCTTCAGGCCATTGGTATTGCTCTAAAAATAAAGGTAAAGATAAAAATAAAAAATTCAGGGCCATTCAAGATTACTGTATCTCATAATGGTGTGGGGGCCTTGTGGATTGTGAGGAACACCTAGGGGGAACTTCTCTTTATAATCCTAACTAAAATTAATTCCATACTAACTTCTTATTTATTGTATTTCATTAACCGTACTATTAGTAATTTAGTGTTTATGGATATATTTCTCTTGTCTTTTTGTGTTATTAACAGGGCTTTCAGTAAAGAAATTGTTGAAATGAATAAATAAATTCGGAGTTTGCCTTTGCTCAGTCTTACCTCAACTGTGTGCAAATATGTTCTTTTCTTGTATTACTATAAGATCCATTGTATAATAAGGAATGTATGTAATACCAAACAATAGGCTGAGCGCAGGAGAACTAGAAACTGGAGTATTATAACTTCAGACTGCTCATGCTCAAACTGTTTGTTTGTTTTATTTTTTATTATTACACAGAATCCAAACTTGATTGCTGAATCGCATAGCCGTTTGGGAAAGGCTGGTAACTCCACTGCCATGCGCATCTTGTACTATCCCCCCATTCCTGACAGTTCAACATTAAAGAAAGATCAAGTTCGTTGTGGAGAACACAGTGATTATGGATCTATTACTCTGCTTTTCCAGGACGACCTAGGTGGATTACAGGTACTATTATTACAGGCTTTGCACCATAACACAATGGCAGCCATGACAAGAGGCAGGAACAATTGAATCTGGTATCATCTAATTTACATGAGA
Source organism: Actinia equina (assembly GCA_011057435.1). Taxonomy (NCBI): domain Eukaryota; kingdom Metazoa; phylum Cnidaria; class Anthozoa; order Actiniaria; family Actiniidae; genus Actinia; species Actinia equina. The sequence goes on along the minus strand of WHPX01001440.1, from coordinate 550,053 downwards.
AATAATTCATTTTCACAGGAGAAAAATATTCTATTAATGTTCCCTCTGTCATAGCTGCCATCATGGTGCACAGTGGCGGATCCAGGGGAGGGGCGTAGGGGGTGCGCACCACTCCCGGGTTTAACTTTGTGCCCCTATACTTCAAAGATAACCAATACAAAAATAATCTTTTTTCCCTTTGATTCTAAGGGGTTCACCCCTCCCTGGGTTAACTTTGTGTGCATCACCCCTCCCTGAACAAATTCCTGGATCTGCCCCTGGTGCAGAGTTTCTATAAATTACCTCTATAAATTAGAGAATTTGATAGGCAGTGACTGCAGAGAAAGAAGGGCTTGTGGTGGCATGGTGGGGTCGGGGTGGAGGTGGTGGGTTTGGGGGGGGGGGGGTGGAGGTTACCAAATTTCAAGACTTACCCCCCTTACTTTCAGTCTTTACTACTAGCTTGTCTCAACCCCTGAATTCCCTAGTTTCAGTCTTTCATGAGAGAGGCTTCCCTTTCAGGTGGATATGGCAATAGGGTCAGAAAGTCAGAAGTTTCTAGGGGAAGTTTTGAAAGTCCAAACCAAATCCTGTAAAACTTAATTATGCTATGGAAATCAGTAGAGTGGTAAAACAGAGCCCACAGATCTGTACCGCATGAAAGATTGTTATCTGTTAAACAAAATGATTGGGTCGGAAGGATTGGTACGAATAAAAATTCAGCGAGAGAGAATGTTTTACAGAGATTTTACAACTCTAGTAATTTCTATAGCTATTTTAAAGCAATTAACAGCTGGAAAGGAATCTGTATCTGTGAAATCTGTGAGATCTGACTAATATTTGGGGAGTCTAACATATTAAATTAAATGAAATAAAAGTTAATTGAAATATCCCAGTTTTATTTTTGATTCATTCTCACAGGTCCTACCAGTTGAAGGAGAATATATCAATGCTCCGTCTATACCTGGCTGTGTCATAGTCAATATTGGTGATCTGATGCAGAGATGGACTTCTGACAAGCTACGATCAACAGTATGATCTTGATTAGCCATCCCAGTGCATTGTGGGGCTGTTTGAGGGGACACATTTCCAATTTGTTATGGGCCAAATTAGAAACCAGTTCATTAATTATTTACTGGATTTGTTTAATTTAATAAGTAAATAGTAAGGCGTTTAAAAAACGTATATAAAGTAAAACCTTTTGCGCCTTCAAACCAGTGGTAAAACTTAATTTTAAAACGAAACAATCAATCCAACAACCTTTTCAAGTTCCAACTTACCGCTGTGTTCCTTGATTACAGACTCACTTACAGAGGGTTAGCCTCTTATCAGTGCCAGGCTAAGTATTCACGAATACCAACGGTAAAGTAAAGAACGCGCAACTAATAAAAACACTTTGAAATTTCACGGACCTTTGCTAGAAATATAAATAGAGAGAACTTGAAACTGGAGTATCTTTTACCTCAGGTACTTTTTTTCGTTTCTCTTAGAAACATCGTGTTCTGATCCCTTCGGATGAAGTAGTTCGCAACAAGCCTCGCAGATCTCTGGCATTCTTTGTTCATCCCGATGATAAGGTGTTGATCGAGTGCCTGGATGGGTCAAACAAGTACCCTGGTATAACTGGCGAAGACTACCTTAAAGAGAGGTTTGCGGCCACATACAAAAGCGATTAACCAACTTGCAAGATTGATTTTTGAAATTTTAAATAGAGTCAAAACAAATTCCATCGTTTTCATTTGTTTTACTTGAACCGTAAGTCACATATCATAAGTGATATTTAAAGTAAGATCACTCAAAACCCGTGAACCAATTACTATACACTTGGAGCGCTTGGAGTGTTTTTACTTTCGCCCGTGAAACAGAGTTGATAGTTTAGTGACTAACAGTCCAGGTAAAACAAAAGAAAACAATGGTGCAAAAATCTATAAGTTCTATTAAGGTGGCTTCGTACCACATAATTTTATATTAAATGCCTCCATTTGTAGGGATTTTTAAAAAGAGAGATATTTGAGATTCTTTCAATATAGTGCCAAAATTAATAATTCAGAGCTATATATTCACAAAAGTCATTGGTCATGTAGTTTTACTCTGTATCTAGTTTTAAAAGAAACATTTCGAAGGTAATCGACTTATGCAAATTTGTGGAAACGTATAATGCATAAGACGGGGTAAACATTTCATGCGCACTTGTCATCGCAGTTTTCTAGTCATATTCTAAAATTCTCTGATCATTTCTCTTAAAACTACGTCAGGATACAAATTAGAACTTAAACTAATACTACACAAAATTGACTATTGGACTCATTTAAAGCGATCTACGAGAAATACAGAAAACATTGATCGTTTCCCAACGATTTGGTGCTCTGAGAATTCTATTGTTTGCTAATGTGAGAGGGTTGAAAATCATCCTCTCAAAAAAAAATCATTCAATATTTCCTCTTGAAAGAAGTTTAGAGATAAGGTATCTATGACAACTGCATGGAGCTGAGAACAACATAGTAATGTTCCTAATAAGAACGATAGCGCTTTCTATTGTTCTGTGGCATATCGCTTGCCCCACAGAATTTTGAGATTTTCTATTTTATAAATATACATGTATAGGAATAAGAATGTACCTGAAATGGATTGGGTACATGTATAGGAATAAGAATGTACCTGAAATGGATTGGGTACATGTATGGGAATAAGAATGTACCTGAAATGGATTGGGTACATGTATGGGAATAAGAATGTACCTGAAATGGATTGGGTACATGTATGGGAATAAGAATGTACCTGAAATGGATTGGGTACATGTATTGGAATAAGAATGTACCTGAAATGGATTGGGTACATGTATTGGAATAAGAATGTACCTGAAATGGATTGGGTACATGTATAGGAATAAGAATGTACCTGAAATGGATTGGGTACATGTATGGGAATAAGAATGTACCTGAAATGGATTGGGTACATGTATAGGAATAAGAATGTACCTTCAATATTTTATTAAAGAACCTTTTCAGTTAAAACTTTTCACGGCACTAGACAGGAGCCCCTTTGCAAAGATGCAAAAATAGATTCGACGCCTCGTAGTATAACCCTGCGGGGTCGTTGCGGGGCACAAAAAAGGTTTTCGATAATGGTTGTCGAAACGTTGGGATTCTATACACTCTACAAAGAGGGCAGTCGTGGTAAACTCTAAATTCTTTCTTCTTAGGGAATCTTAACTCTCTCCATGCGTGTCCATTATGTTGGTAAATAGTAATTGGTGCGCCTCTACCTCCGTATTTATGCGTTCCGGGGTAAATGTACCCGTCTCTGATGTCTTTGACAATTATGCGCCTTTCCAAGGCATGCAGTTTCTAACTTCTTAATGTTATCTATAGTCGCACCGTCCTCGTAAGCCGTAGCATGCTCCCATTTTCTTATGGCTTCTTTTCTCTTCAATGTAAGCTTACCGCCGGGGAAGGAGTCTTCGAAGAACGCTCTTACGAGCTTTGCTACGCAGTTACCGGGGTGTCGCATTGGTTTGAGCTTCTTAACGTCTGGCTTCTTTGTTCGGTAAGCAGCGTAAATAACTACTGTGATTGGATAGGCAACCTCGTAAAACATCATCTATATTCCTACCAAGGCTCCAGGTCTGGTGTTCTTGTTCAGGACGGAAAGCCGTCCCTGCTTGCCCGACGCCCGAATGGGGTTGCGCCCCTTTTCTATTATCCATTGATCGTCTGAATACTTTATGAAAGTAAGCTGCAATCGGTAATCACCGTCGGGTATGGCTATTATCTTTTCAGCTCTATCATCATCCATAGTTTGATCTGTATCTCCTTCCACAAACGTTGTAAAGGCGAAACCACTATCCAATGATCCAATACCTGAGTACGTAGTTTCCTAACTGTCTTGTTGCGAATGCTTGTGATGGTGTCCGTCTATATATAGGAAATATCTTAACCTTAGTTTGTGACATTCGTTTCTTCGCACATAGCATATAGGACAAGCATTGCATTACTTAGTAATCAATAACGCGGTTTGGGCACGTGTTTTGAGGAATAATTAAAAATATGCCTAAAAGCCCGTAAATTTGGCTCGGATAATACCCGCGGGTAATACCCGTTTTTAACGCATATGCCATCCCGAGTCCCCGTACCTGTTGCTGCACTTTATATCTTAAATGCATCGCATGAACCTCTAGGAATAAGAATATAAGTGTTAGTGGTGTTGTGACCAGATGGACCTTAAAATACTTCACGACTTAAGCAATCTATGGGAAGCTTCAACATTTGATTTAGGAAGCATTACCTTGAAAACTTTGCACGCCGCTTTTTATCTTTATCTTTTAATTCCCAAAAGCAACAGATAAAAAACAGTATCGCGATTCACTTAAACAGTCTTATATTTTTTAAGACGACAATATTTTGTGGTATTGACGTTTTAAAATTAAGGTTTCTGATTGGCTAACGATCGACGAAAAAGAAAGCTTGAGCGCACGCGCGTCAAATTTTTACGCTTGTCGTTTTTCACCAGTGTCGGTGGCTGTCTACTCTTAGACGTTCGATTTGAGCCCACGATGTGCGCGCGCTCTAAAACCACTGAAAAATCTACAAGATATTATTGAAGAAACATACGCGTTTTGAGCTTCAACAGGGCAAAACCCTCAAATTTTGCACGGGATTCTCTATTTTTTAATAGCTCATTCGAAAAAAACTCCTTAAAATCTAGGTTATATTAGCATTTTAGGAAAAGTTTAAATCAGTGATACCTGATAAATAGATTTTTGTGGGAATTTTTGTTCGAATTTATGAGATTTTTCGAGAGATCACCGAAACTTTTTGTCTTTTCGTCGAAAATATCCATGTATTATTGTAGAATGATTGACTACTTACTTTATTACTTACTTTATTATTATTTGGTACCTCAATTTGATATTTACAAGCCATAGATATATAAATTAACAAGAATTCAGGCACAAGCTACCTAAAATTTGATAGTCGAGAGAGGTATATTAATTCTAATTACAATATAATTGTATTCATATAAGGAAAAAATGTTAAATATATTACAAGAATTAAATAAATAAGCAGCAAAATAATCATAGAAAATATACAATAAATAAATAAACACTAATATTAATAGATCAGAAAAGAAAAAAACGTGCAATACGGGCAATCATAGAGTCTGCAAATAACTGTTATCTTATGAATCTTAATTTTTTTCTAATCACTTCCGGTGGCGAAATATTTACTCCAAAAGCTCGTGCGTAGGCTTCCATTAAATGCTAATTATCTCGAAAACGAGCTCGGATATCCTATTTTTCTTTCCAGATTTGGAATCAGCATTAAATTTCAATTCGGAAAATCGAAGTTTTAAAAAAAGTTTAAATCAATTTCCAAAAGTAGGCAGTCACCTTAATCAAGAAAATCGGTCAGTTTTTTTTTCCTTTTTTGTGTGTTAAATTCTTTAGAATTTCTTTAGACCAAAATTCAGCGTTTTTAATTGTTCGCAAGCGGTAAAACGGATTGTTCTCCAAATAAAATATAATCAAGAAAGCGTACTCAATCCCTAAAAGTAATCATGTTTATCAATCTTTGACCAAATATTATGAACTAATTACGATTTTGAGACGACAATACCACGAAATATTGACGGCTAGTTGGGAGAAAATATATTCGGTACTTCGCGACTCCGCCCAATACCTAATATATTTTCTCCCAACTAGACTGAACTTGGCCTTTTATATTGCAGTTTTGTTGTTGAATTAATATATTTCCTATGAGAAGCTTCATTTTTGAGTAAAATTGTAAAAATGGTTTAGTAAAAAAAAATTTAAAAAATGCTAGAATTCAATGAATAAAGTGACCGCCGAAGAAAGCTTGGATTATGATGTCACACCTGCAAACCAATGGGCGCGGGAGTTAGTTTTAGCCTAAGCTATAGCAATCCGATAGGGCAAAAGATGGACTTTCCTAGTAATTTTCTACTGATTATCCTGCATAATTCATGGAAGGTGCATTTTCTAAATGAGATTTGTGCAAAATGTTCGTATTTGAGAGATTTTTTCTACTTGTGATGACAGAAACGTGACTATCGAACAGCTATTTGCCATGTATCATTAACATTAAGTGGACTTGATTCATCATCGCACGAACCGTTTCCAACTGGACTAGCACTATTCGAGAAGTGATGGCAACGAAAGCCATAACCTTCGGCATCCATGATTGCAAATGGACAAGTGGAAATGCGCAAACCCCCGTGCCACTTAAATGAACCCCATTTGTTCACCGTAGTAAGTTCAGTTTCATCTTTCCCCCACAATCGACAGTTCTTTGACAAAATAGAAGTGTCCTCAGGCAACGTATCAAACGAACCACAAGCTTCCGGGAAGTCAACTGTTGCTTCTGGACTGGTAAAGTAACGCACTACAGCTTGTCCAGCGGTGTTGTTCTTGGTCATGATACTCACTACTCGACCTACTGATTTCTTGCGACAATAAAAATGAATCTGGTGGAATCCCATCACTTGAAGAATTTCTAACATGGCTCGTCCAGTTGGGATGTTGCTTTCACTGATGTTTTGGCCTCCTGTAATAGCTGCGTCAAAGCTTGTCAAGGGGTTGTTAAATGGTATTAAAGGAGTCTGTAGATACAGCATTTTCAACTTTGTCCATCCTCCTGTGGAAAAACACCCGAGCATTCTTATATACCCCAGCAACTTAATCATTTTAAGAAAAAGTTCAAGGGGATGGCAATAGTGCGTGGGATATGGCGTGGCGTGGAGTGGCGTCATGGTGTGTGTGCATACATGTGCGAGTACGGTATGAGTCTACTTGCCTCCATCAGTGGTCATGTCACAGAATGCCTTAATCGGATTCCCTGTGTTATTTGGGTCCAACCAATATTCACCCGTGCCGTGTGAGTAACCAGTGTTCAAAATGCTCAAACACGATTTACCCGGTAAAGCCTTTGTACCTTTCCCTAAATAGAGAGCAAAACTGAGACGTGACAATACATAAGGCTGCGTTCATAATGTATGGCAGAGGGGGGATTCAGTGGGGATCGGAAAACGTTTTACCACTATAAAATGGGGTGGTTTGAAACATTTTATCAGAGAATTGGGAGGATGCAATTTTTTTAGAAGAAGCTACGAGAGATATACCCGGGGGGTATAGTTAATTTTTGTGGAGGACTTCAAGAGGGGATCTTAAGAATTTAATATCAATAATAATAGAACCTATTTACATAGTGGCCTTTCTATTTATAATCAATAGTGTTTAATTTTGAAGCGTGAATTTCACTGGATTGGCGCACGTTTATACAATTTACAAACAATTTTTTTGGAATGCACCATTCAGTATTCAATATTCAACCTTTTTTGAAATAGCTGTATATTGAAATGAAAAAAAAACCCGTATCCGCTACATTTTATAGCTTAATAATGTTGGCCGTCTTCAGGACCCAGTTGTACGAAGGGTGGCAAGCGCTACCCGACGGATAGATAATATCCAACCGGTCCTTGCACGAAGATCGCCAACATGGCAGAAAGCGTGGCAATAAATTTAACCTATGAAGCGGTGTGGGTACGGCTTTTCATTTCGAAAGTACAGTAATTCATACTTGAACGACAATCTTGACCACTTCTCTCGTATCCAGCATGACAGCGACATTGAGAGGACCCTACGGTGTTCAGACATGTACTGTGTACGGGGCAACTGCCGTGTGTCGTACACTCATCGATATCTGCATAAAACAACAACAGCAACTTTATAATACTTTAAATAAGCAATGTGCATCAAAGCTCACAAAGAACTCTCTCAGAAGCCAAGTACTGCAAAAATGAAACGAGGAATTCAGAAAGATATCAAAATATGTTCGTCTGTTGAAATACTTCTCTTTTAACCGCCATCAGGTTGGGTCAGTTGGTTAAGCATCGGGACTCTATATCCCACAGAACACTCACGTTCATTATCTAACCCCTTACATATTAGGTATAGTCGTACTTCGTGTACATTAGTGTGAAGCTGGAAGAGCAAAAATCCTTACCAATTTCACATCTTACGCCAGTAAAGCCACTTGGACACAGACAGTTGAATCCTCCCTCGTATGTGAAGATAGCTTGACAGGTCGCATTGCCAGTACACGGGTTGCTTTGACAACCATTCTGTAACAAAGAAATGCGATAAAGAACAGGACGACAAAACAGTAGTTGAGCAATTTTTCTTCCTTCTTTACATTTCAATCTTGTCTGCATGCTTTTTCCCCTACCTATTTTCTTTAATTTCTTTCTTTCTTTCTTTCTTTCTTTCTTTCCTTCTTTCTTTCTTTCTTTCTTTCTTTCTTTCTTTCTTTCTTTCTTTCTTTCTTTCTTCCTTCCTTCCTTCCTTCCTTCCTTTCTTCCTTCCTTCCTTTCTCTCTCTTTTTTTTTCTTTCTCTCTTTCTTTGTTCCTTTCTTTCTTCATCTTTCTTTCATTCTATCATATTATCCCTTATTCACCTTGGTTCCACCGTAACTATACCCATACATGTTGACCAAGTCTTCAGGATTTTGGAATTCATCAGAATCATTGGTCTCACACGTGTCAGTACTCTGATGGAAGTTATAATATAAACACTGCTTGTCGCTGAGATAACACATGATTTTACACATGGTCTGAGAGGAGACAGTCAGCTTCTGGATGGTGTGATTACGGAGATAGCTGTCAGACTTCTCTGGGAACCAAATCGTGGTTTTACATTCATCAGCTTTTCCTTTTGTAGAAAAGAGAAAATAATTAACTGGTAGTTTATCATCAATGCTGCTTTCTGATTGGATGAGCTATTACAAGGGTAAAATTCATATCCTACTGGGCCGGGTTGTTCAAAGCTGGATTAGCGCTAGTCCAGGATTAACACTATAAGTCTTATTAAGAGTTAATCCATGCAGGATTAGCACTAATCGGGCGTTGAACAACTAGGCCCTGGTGACTAGTGGCGAAAGGTGCCGGCTTTGAAAACCAAAACATTTAATTTAACTTTAATTTAAGCCTTGTTTATTGCATCTATGCGTTTGACCAACTAGTTGGACCAACAAGGACTGATTGCCAATTATAAACTTTACCAGTACTTTTGACAATTCTGACACTAACTACGTATGCACATTAGCATGAGTAATAAATCGACCTTTTGTGATAAACAATCTTATCACTCATAAACCAATAAAAAACTAAGGCCTCGTCCACACGTGTCCGCAATATTTTGTGTCCGTATCCTCAAATTTTACGAAAACGGACACGTGTGGACGGTGAAAACGATTCGAATACGCTGGGTGTGGACGCAAACATTTTCGTATCCGCAAAAAATAATTCGCAGATACGAAAATTTCCGGATACGTGTGGATGGGGCCTAAGGTTCCTTTTTTAAAGTAAAGCTCGAAATTAAGGTATTGACAGTTGGACGCCAAAATTCTCACTTTTGGACAAGGAGTGAAAAACGTCTACCCATGCTTTATCCGTATGCAATTAGTAGAAAAGACTTCGTGCTAATTGTAAAAATATGTATATTTGACTTTCAAAAGGCCAAACCCTTTTATACACTTGGAAAAAACAAAAATATATTTTATCCCTCACTCTAAATTCTTAGAAAAATTGCCGAACTGCACTCACGCACAAACGTTTTTCTCTAGTGTCAGAGACGAATTTACCCAGTGTGATAAAAAGAGGTAACATAGATAAAAATTCCTGAAAAAAATTGTCTTTTAATATTGAAATATTAATTGATATTTAAATATATAAAAAATTGTGCTGTTAAGTCAACGCCACCTGCTAATCGAAGCGGTTTGACAAGACGACAATGGCATCTTGATTCATCGTCATTTCTTTCTGACTAACATAAAGAATATAAAAGGAACTGAATAATTCGGAAATTTCAAATGAATAGTCTTAGAAATATTACGAGTTTACTGCTCTTATATTTAATTTCATAAAACTTTGAAGAAGAAAAAATAGCTAATTAGCTTCTATAGAAAATGTTTAACAGGAACTGCGAAAATAAAAACGTTCGATACTTTGAAATGTTCTCTGAAACAAAACTGCTAAGTTATTAAAGTTAATATGTTCTCAACACATATAAAAGATATCACACGGTGGTGCAAAGATATGAAGTTTAATGAGCGCAGGCAAAAAGAAGAAATATTTTTCAACACGAAAATATCTGTTTTAGCATAACAAGATATTATCAAAATGTCAAACACCTTAAAAACAGTGGCATGGACTCGTACTTAATTTATATTTTTTTATGACAACACTCTTTCAATTAGCTATGAATGAATTTTTTTTGAATGGACTCAGTTCAGTGCACTAAATTAATGATTAAAAAGAATTAAATTTTCGATAATTGGAATCGCTCTTAGGCGTAAAGTAGGCCAAAGCGGAGTAAACGTTTCAAAATATCGAGTTGTGTGTCTACTGTACTGCTATAAGACGTCGTTATGTCACAGCCCATTTCTTTTGATTTTTGTTCATTTGAAGCTTTATTTTCAAAGGTGTACAGAGTAGTTTTTCATTGGTTACTCTTGACATCCTGCCCCCCAGTGGACTCCAGGGTTTTCTTTGATATTGTTATTTGACTTGTTATTAAGCTTGACGAAACTTGCAATAAAAGAAAGGAATTCTCTAAAAAAACTCGACCATATACATATACACCTTATTCAAAAAGCGTTGTCATCCTACGTATAGCCATTTCAGCTATTTTGGATCTTGGAATGACCTATATATTTCCTATCGATTTTCGCTCCCAGTATCTTTTTAAATCAGGTATAAACACAAGCTTTCGCTTTCATTAATCATGACGTAGAAAAATTAATTTTAGCCGTTAATAAGCCGTACAGAGGCCCGTTTATCGTTTATGTTTTCATAGACATTTTAATAGCGGCAGTTCAAACTAAAACTATACAAATTAGCAAGTAATCACGACTGACTGTAGTCAAACTCTATCTTCACATTCGATACATACGTTTTATATATCGCTATAACTTTATCATTCTCAAACTCATTAATAATTATTTTTCTATTTACCTGATTAATTGGCTAACATTTTCATTTTATCTTGAACGTCCAAAACAGGACTATTACCTTAAATCATTTCTACCTAAAAGATCTATCAAACTATGGAACTCGCTACCAATACACTGTAAAATGAATTATAAAATAACTGTTATGAGTGTCGCGTTCTGATTTGCTTGGAGCGCCTGGTTTATTGCACGGTCGCGCACTTTCCGCCAGGTTGCGTTATTCCTATCTAAAATAACGGTTATTGAAATTTGTATTTCATAAAATAAATAAAAAACGTGCTTGCTGTGCTGTGTGCCGTTATAAAGCACTTGGGGATTGGCAGAACACTCGAGAAGTGTCCAGAGGCACTCAAGTTTAAAAGAAATGTATATGTGAAAAACTAAAGTAAACTGAATCTTTTACAAAATGATTAATTGTGAGAGGTACGTAGATCGTAATCTATGAAAGCTGTTCCAACTTCAACATTAGGAAATTTCAACACTCTACTGGCTTGCCATGCAAGCAAAATACCTACATACATACACCATTTATCTTTGTATTGGATCGATTTTGGCTTTACATCATGCATTAAACTAGCCTAAATAAATATATATGTTAACTACGGACTTACCTCGAAAACATGTTATTAGAAAAAGGAACAAAAGCTGGCCAAGGCATACGGTAAATTTGGAACACTTTGGACCACTTTGGACTATCTTGGACAACATTTTTCAGGTTAAGCTTTACCTTGTCTCTCCAGAGTAAAACTCAACCGATCTGAAATAATAACAACCGTCAAGTTTAGGCAAGAAAGAAAATGGTTCAGCTGACCAATACATACCGATTCTTTTGAATGGAGAATATAAATATCTAATCAGCACATATACATGTAATGCATACAGTTAGTTCTGTCAATCGCAATAATATAAGACACAGAAAATTGTTCCAGTCCGCCATGATGGTGCACCAACTTGGAACACCAAGATGGCCGCTCCATACATTTTAACCAACAATTGTGTCATGTTTACTCGCCTATTTTTCCGCAACTAAATGCTTTACAGCCTCGAAATTTGGCCAGAATATGTAGTTTGGACCACTTTACAAGAATATAAAACTTTTATTTCATTATAATGCGAATTTACGCTTTTGAAATTCATGATGACGTAGGAAAACCAAGAATTGAGAAAATAAATGTTCGTTCCTTCGAATATATGTACAAATAGATTTATATTCTTATATAATGATGCTTTTCAGAGACTTTTCATAAATTTCAAAAATGGCTTTTAAACAATTAAAAGTTAAAGCAATCTTTTTAAGGGAATATTAAATAACGGACGAGTCCATGTCCGTCATGTTGTTGACTATACAAAATAATGACAAAACTTGTATATCTAGTTGAATTTGACCAAAATGAAGATGGAGGCCAGATGTTTTAAACTGTGGATGGTTTATCGAAAATTAATTATTAAAAAGAGTGCATTATCAAGCGAAAACTACTTAGTCCGAGATGAAAATTTTTTAAATGTTCAAAAATGGTTTGTATGTGAAAAAACTTTTTTGTCGTTTTGTGTGTGTGTTTTAAAATTTTTATTTAGGGCTTTTTTAAAAGAACTGATCAAGTTCAACTGTTCCAAACCGTCTTCAATGAAGCATTGAGTTCACACAATACACACAAATCGGAATAAATCTTATTTTCAATCGATTGACTCAATGGATAATTTATAGTATGTATTTCGAAAGAAAAGTGAGAAATAACTCGAAGTGTTCACGGTCGCGATAGTGTCCTGACTTTACGAATATTATGAAATACCTTGTTTAGTAAAGCATCGCCACTAGGGCACTAAATTGCCTTTAGGGCTTCTAAATATTATGGCTTTTTCTACATTAGTTTATTGCCACGTTTTATTCACTAATAAATGTGAAAAAATCATCTGACTAAATCTAAATCTCATTTTTATGAATATTCAACTGGATATTTCAGCACTTGGGTGAAATTATAGCATCATAAAACTGAAAATAACATTAAATAAATCTCGAAGATTGCCAAAAAAATACTTGAACACGATAAAGGATGCGCGGAAGTTCACGGCTCTTGAAGCGAGACCGCCATTTCATTTGACTTCTGTACTTCATCATTATTATTAAGGACTACAATAACACGTCCTAGTTGTTAAAGGGTTTCTCTACGTCAACAGAGTTTTTAAAATCATGTTTCGGCTAGAAAGAATATTTCTAGTGTTGGTGTTTAAATAATATTGATTAAACTTACTGGTTCCTGCTTCGGTTTTTGTCCGGAAACACAACACAACGCATAAAATGGTTAAAGCGAAGCAAACATGCAAAGCATTTTTTACATTAGCCAGTCTATTAAGGACTGTCAAAACATATTCTCGGGCACGCTTTGTTGGCTGCTTTATTGGATTTCACGGGATTGAAGTTAATACCACGAAAACTGCCTTTTTGACGCTTTTCCAAACATTTTTGCTTTTTCATAACTTTATTCTAATAATATTTTCCTTTTTTCTTGGCTGTATTAAAAAATACATATATTTACATTTCCTATCCTATTAGAGTCCATAGAATCCAAGTTGTTGTTCACGTTAATTACTCTTTTTTCTTTCTTTTTTTTTGCCTTTAATACAATAAGATTATATGTGGAACGCCTCGGTTTCAAAGAGCAATCCGTTTTCTTTCATAACATCACGTATAAGAGACTTCATCTATCTTTCCCAGCAAGAGATGCTTCAAGTTAACAAAATGGTAGCATCTAGGTTAAAAAAGAACACAGATTCGGTTTAAAAAGATTTAAAAAAAATAAAACAATTGAAATTTAAGATATCAAAGGTACCGCACTAAATAGGGAATGGTCGGTCATCGTCAGTAAATTACGAAGACTAACATTTTCATTAAAGATAACAAAACTGAAAAGAGCTTAGAAATTGGAGAAATAGCTTAGGTGAGCGGAATGTCCTTTGACAGTGAATTGCGTTGTATTTATGAGTTCAAAATGTCGACTAAAATGTTTCTTTCTTGACAGACTGTGTGTTGCCTCTCTAAGAGACAATAGATAATGCATCTCGCATACCGTGTTGAAGAGTGACCGTTTTTAGAAAATTCATAATAATTGACCAAATGCCGGATGCAAGGAGAATAAACTTTAAGTCACGTCCCACGCAGTTCATTTTGCATTGTTTTTTCTGGTCGTTTATGATTGGTTCCCTGTGGAAAAATTGATAATTGTGATGGGTTTGTTGTTAATTTGTTAAAAGGTCGAGTTCAGGTAAATATAACAGGACTGAGTTGAGAGTTTGATCCATTCGGAAGCTACCTCGAAAGACCACCACAGCGTGTATCAGCCGTACTCAAGGTTAGTTTGAAAACAGGAAAAAAATATTCTTTCTGCTTTTCTTTAATCGTCACTTTTTACTTTCGCAGTAAAAATATCGTAGTAAAAATAGTTAGATATTTTTTCAGTTGGAAAACTTTAAATTTCGTAAGGATTCAGCAACGGGGTGTCAGCGCATGATCGACATTTTCCACAACCTTCATAGTTTCTAACTATGGCATACCTCGTTATTGCCTTTTTGGATGAAATGTTTTAAGAGAGAATTCTTTTTGTATTCAAGCAGTGAGCGCCAGGGACTATTTTCTCAAAGAAACGCTGTTGTACAAGACTAAAATTGTTTGAAACTTGTTTGGAAGTGGAGATGACCGATGAAAGTGGAATCAAAATGCTAACCGAAAGCAAAAACTTCGAAAATGAGGTTTAGGCCTTCATTTGCTTATTTCCCATATATTTGCTATACAAAAGCCTGAAAAAGCAGTATTCTAACACAAATGCAACAAAACATCTTTCAATTATCATAGTACATCAGTTTCTAACCGTTTAAAATAAGATGAGAATATGTGGACCGCGTAGCACTTATGAAGAAGATATAGAAATATAGATAAGTTATAGTTCTTGTGAACGAGGTTATTCCGGTTACTTAACCCGGAGTAACCCTGTTCCCAAGCACTATAACTTATCTATATTTCTATATTCTGTTTAAAAAAAGTTTTGAGTGTTAACCCAAAACGAAAATTGGGATCAAAACTCAAACAAAAGTCTAGTTTTTGGCGCTTTTTGCCATTATCGCTCATTATTGAAAAAAAGTTCCTCTTAATACATTACCGAAGGATATTCCCTAATCCATACATTCGCTTTAAGTTGGAAAATTAATCAATTCGTAATTGTCTGTCATGAAGTTCCTTTCAGTATCGTCGGCATATCTCATAGCTTTAATAAATCTAAATTGAAACTTCAATGTATAGAACAGTTCTTCAATGTATTTTTCCACTGATTGCAATCAATTCATTTTTAAAAGCGAATTCACCGTTTTTCATTTATCGTAATCTTAATCACAAACTTTTACTGACAAAAAATATCCAACAACAATAGCTGCATGTCTTTAACTGTTGAAACTTTTATTTGTTTGTTATAAAAAAAATTTAAGAAGCAATTTAAGTCGGAAATACAATTCTTATCGGATATTGAAGCAATTTGCTCCAGATTTCATGGAGCTATAATCTGTACACTAGATATCAAAGATATGAGATTTTGTTTGCGGTTATTCAGTACTACCAATTCTTGTGCTATGCTAACACAACACAACACAACACAACACAACACAACACAACACAACACAACACAACACAACACAACACAACACAACACAACACAACACAACACAACACAACACAACACAACACAACACAACACAACACAACACAACACAACACAACACAACACAACACAACACAACACAACACAACACAACACAACACAACACAACACAACACAACACAACACAACACAACGCCAAAAACCAACAAAAGCAAAATCACTCCTGCTCGCCACAAAATGTTTCCAATGAATTTTTTTCTGATAGAACTCAGTCGTCATTTTTACCTTTCTGTGTAGCTTTCATTTGGTTTTGTTTATCTTTAGTTTAACATGGTTTATTTACACAGTACTTCGCTTTGTAAATTTAATTCCTTGATAACACAGAATTCAGGAACTGAGTTTGAATTTTTCTTCATTTAAATTAACCTGCTTTCTTTCTGGTTTATTTGCATTTAGTAGTTAATTTCCCTTCAATTTTAACACTTAGCTTTGAAAATCTTTTTGTTCGGTGACTCCAAATTCCGGACAAATTTATGTCCAAATTAATTGCAAATAAAAGCTTTTTTTTAAATAAGGAGTCGCGAATGATAAGGCTTCAATTAAAAAAAAAATTCGCTAAAATACGACACAAGCTGTGAGCTAAAATGGAGAATCGTCCTTATCACGGTATCGGCGACTAAATTTCGCTCCTTTGCTTTTCAAAACTTACCGAAATCTCAACAGGAAAAACACTGTTAATAAGCCTGAAGCGAGATCACGTTTTACCCCCGACTCTATACCATAATAGTTTTTATACCATAATTCTTTCATATTAAGATTTTTGATTCCTTAAGGCCTATTTACACGGCACGATTTGCCGCGCGCGACTTGACGTATGCGGCAAATTTTTGTACCATTTACACGAGCACAACTTGTCGCACACGGCATGAAAAAAACGCGAGCAATTTACTCGTCATTACAGCGAATGTTTCTCGTAAAATGCCACCATACACAGTTGAGAAGTGCAGTAAATAATCATGTCTACCTTGTTATTTGATGAGATCATTCAGAAATTTTGCACAGTCTTGTTTAATTACCGGTAAAGACGTTTTCATGGAAATCCGCCATTTTGTTTTGAAATCAACTAGTTCCATTCCCAATCTCGGTCAATATCGTCATATTACGTTATTTTCCTACGGCATGTCGTAGAGTTTTAAGCCAAAGTTTATAATACTACGACAAATCTTGAGGCCGTGTACGTCTGTCGTAGGACCATTTACACGACCTGATTTTGAGCTGATTTTGCCGTATACGTCAAGTCGCGCTCGGCAAATCGTGCCGTGTAAATAACCCTTTAGAGAATACAGGAACAATGTCATAATTAAAGAACAAAAGCAACGTGAAAAGGATTATGGTCTAGAGACGGGGGTAAAACGTCATCTCGCTTCAGGCTCATTAAGCAAACGAAGGCAAAAAAGGTACTGGATTCCGGATCAGTAAACAACCATTGAAACGCTTTAAAGCAGCAGGGAAACCTAACAAAAGCCGAAGACTAAAAAGGCTGTTTACGAAACGGTAAAAATAGATGTTTTTCTCTGAAAACTAGACTAAAAGACATGAAAGACTATGCCATGCAACAAAAAAATCCCTTCAATAGAGGATGTATTAATTATCGACTGAGAGATTTATACGAATACCAGTTAGGCAAATACTGCACTATATTATAATTCAAATACCCAATATGAACCTTTTCAAAAGTAATCCCACTCTAACGTCACACTCTCAATACTGCCAGTAGATAGTAAGTTAAGATCTAGAATTGTCCATATTAAATTTAAAGCGCATCTAAAACAGATTTTCTTCAGACCTAAATCATGTTTTATAACACCGCTTAGCGAATTTTGGCTCGAGTCGTTGTGGTAAGTTATAAAAGGAGTCCGACTGTTCATAACAGCCAAAACCAGAATAAATTAATTAACGTGTTTCACCTAAAACCTTGTTTATCAAGGTTTGCTATATATATATATATATATTTTTTTTTTTTTAAAGTAATTTATCATTATTTCATAGGTGAACGTTAACCTAGTTTTTTTAGTTTTTCACATTAGTTTTTCGCTAGTTATCTCTTCTAGTTTTTTAGAGTAATTTTATCGTTACTTTTTAGAAGCAGCTCCGAGGCCAAATTAAATTAGTTACAGCACCTGGAAGAGCTTCGGGGAGAACCTCCTTTTAAAGTGATTATAAAAATATGAGCAATCACTAGATAACCCCGCCAAACCATCAAATGCTTAATTCTAATCTTGGCTCAGCCGGCTAAAGAGATGATTAAAACTTTAATGTAATAAGGAGTGAGGATTATGAATATCTACTGGGCATTCGTTTTCGTGTCTGTTCGTTATTGTCGACAATTTATCGCACTTTTGAACGTATTGCTCCAAACAGAATTACAATACCTCACTCCGCGTGCCCTTAGGCCCTAGCTAAACGAGGAAACAAGTTTCCAGAAACATTTTTACCTCGTTCATGTTTCCTCGATGTATCCCAGTTTAGCCACATGCGAAACATTGCTGCGTGCAACAAATTTTGCTTCCAAGACGCAAAAAATGTTTTTGCTGTACGACAGAAACATTTCATGTTTCCAAGACGCATGGAAACAATGTTTCCCGATGTTTCCTCGTTTAGCCAGGGCCTTTCTATTGTTAGTCACTTCAACAAAAATTCAAATTCTCACCGATACAAGACAACTATTTGCAGTTACATAATCGATAGGAAGTAAACTGTCACATTGGTCTGTTAGTCGGTGAAACTTAAACTAACAAAAAGAGAATATCTTTATAAAGAATATTCGTTCTTTCGAAAGAGTCAACTTTCGTTTTAAGTGTTCAAATAACCATCAAAACAGAATAAAAAGAAATTAGAAAAATCCTAATAGTTTCTTTGTCGAAAAAGCCTAGATCGGCGCCTTCCTGCTTAATAGGTTTTTTCTTTGAATGGAAAAGAGAAATTAAATTTTAGATAAGTTGAATGATAATTAAAATTTTACTAAATGAGCGCATTAAGGAAGTTGCTTTGGTCATGTTAGATATTACATGTATTAGGTAGTATTATTATAGTGAGGTTTTTTGTTTTTTTCCAGTGTGAAAAAGTTCAAGTATTTTCGAAAATAAAACCAGGTGAGCGGTGAACGCGGCGCGCAAAGCATGAGAGGGCAAAAAGACCGGCCCTAAGCATTTTTTAATCTTTAAGAGGAAATTTTTTTCAATAATTAGAAACAATGACAAAAAGCGCCAAAAGCTAGACCTTTGTATGAGTTTTGATTCCAATTTTCGTTTTGGGTCATTAACACTCAAAACCTTTCTTAAACAGTTAGAAACTGATGTACTATGATAAAATGTCTGTTTGAAGCGGCATTCTCAATTGCACAAAGATGTTTTGTTGCATTTGTGTTAGAATGTTGCTTTGTCAGGCGTTTTTATAGAATATATATGGGAAATAAGCAAATGAAGGCCTAAACCTCATTTTCGAATACTTTTTCTTTAATACTTTTATTTCACTTTCATCGGTCATCTCCACTTCCAAACAAGTTAACCTTTCTGAATAACAAGATTTTAGCCTTGTACAACAGCCTTTCTTCAAGAAAAAAAGTCTTTGGCGCTCATTGCTTGAATACGAAAAGAATTCTCTCTTAATACATCAGCCAGAGGTTGTTACAGGATTCGATCATTGAGTTAGCCATTCGCTGACTATAAAAGCCCATACGTTGTTTCAGGGTTCGATCTCAGTGACGGAGTTATCTGTGTTCTGACATTGATCAGCCAAGAGGTGTTTTCATGGTCCAATAAGCAATATGAATGTATATAGAATAATGAACAGCCAGGGCCTACGGAGAAGAATAGTTATACCTAGTTTCACATACCTTTTTTTTTAATTTGCAGCACTGCCAATATCTTACAAAACATGAAGCTTCAAATCATCACCGTTGCTTTACTAGTCATCGTCTTCCAAGGTACGCGAAATAACCTAAACTAGCAAGTAACTGTCGCACTCACTCCTATCCCACCCAACCCTAGATCGATATACTACGTATACTCAACTTCGTGTCTGATTAACTTTGATTAAGGGGATATATAAAATCAAATCGTGATTGACTATTTATTGGGTTTATTTTTCAGCTGATGCTCTGGTCTGCCCAGAATGTTTTAGCAAGGTATCAGAGGATGACTGTAACGCTAGTGCCGAACAGCAAAGGTGTTCCGGACAGTCGAATGTCTGCACCTATTATCGCATCAATCAGAAACACATGCGATACTGTATGTCTACTGTTTTGTACGAGAACCTTGACTATGGTTGCGCCAATTCCGGTACAGATTGTGAATTAAGAGCTTGTCAATCAGATTACTGCTTTGCATGAGCACAATTCTGAGTATTAATGTGAATATCTGCTAATAAATAATAATGATTCACAAAAAGAGTTTACGTAGTTTTTCTTTGGATGATAAGGAGCCCAAGCTTAGTATTTGAGCCAGACATTATTTTTGAGTTTCATACCGTGAAAGGACTGGGTCAAAACTGGACAGCAGTGAAAACGATTTTGATGCCATTAACATCTCCATTATTTCCTAGTAATTTTTTATTCATTCGGTCACAGTCGCGGGCGGCATTTCTCTAGCTTATTGGTATTATATACAATGGTATATCATACGACTACATGCATTATACACTTTTCAAATGTCTTGTGGGTCGGAAAACAAACCTAGTAATTAATTTCCTCGAGAGGGACCAGACATTATTGAGAAGTCAGTTTACGAAATAAGGGCTTTATTTAGCAGGCTAAATACAAAGTCTTATTTCTTCTCTAGAAAGACAGGAAAATGTATTTGTTTTGTGTGTGTGTGCTTTTTTTCGGCTTCGGGCTCCATTACTGGAAATTCCACTGACCAAAACACCTGTTCCAGCTTTGTTATTTATGATTGGTGCAAAATGCCACGCCACCAGCGATTTTCACGTTCTGATCACGTGCACTGGTAAATTTTCGCCATCCTTGTCACGTGCAACTTATTTTCTCGACTGAACTTATTCCCGATCGGGATACAATTAGATTTAGCTAGTGTCATATGTGAATATTCTTACTCACAGTTAAGAAAATAACTTTTTTCTATTGTTGTTTATCTACCTGAATATTTAACATCAACCTCGTTTTCAAGTATGTTTTCAAAATGGCGGCAAGAACTGTGGCATGTGAATGTGGGACTGTTTAATTAAAATAAGGTGTGAAATGATCTATAATTGCCATATTTCAAGCTACTAGATTTCTAAATAGATTTTCTTCTCAACTGTCGCAGCCTGTAGCGAGAGTCATTAGAAGCCAAAACTGATATGATCAGGTGAAAACTGATAACTTAAGACGTAAGACAAAAGCCAGACGATAAGCCCTTGAAGATCTCACAGCAGGTGTCCTACAGTGAACAAAGACTTTTGTTTATATCGTTTATGAGAAGCAAGGAATACTTAGCGGACTGTATGAGTAGACTTGCTGGTTCTCTCCTGGCTTTAAGGGATTTCCTCCTGGTTCTCCACCTTCAACATAAACCAACTTCTAAATTCCAAATCGAGGAACGAAAGGCACAGTTTGTTAGTCACGGTCAAGTGCTACACCCTCGTAAAACAAGAACGATGTTATAGTATGGTGTGAAGGTAAAGGCATGCAACACAGGTACTATTCATTCATGGTACACTTCTTATGTTATACGTGGAATCAAACACCAGTTGAGTCTTTAAGTATTTCATTACTTACATATTTGTACTAGAAATCATTGTATATACAAACACGATTACACTAATAGCTAATAAACCAGTCTAGTTACGGACGTCTAAAGAACAGCATCAGAGCTGATCGGCATACTTGGTAAGCAATTTCTGATTAGGATTATTTGCACTAAGGTTTTCCAACTCAAAGTTATTTTTTTCTTAATGTTTCGTCTGTTTAGTCTCGTCTGCCTAACTCCTCAGTTTCGCATTCAAATTTTCCCCATATGTTCATTCAACATTAATTGATTTACTTATTAAGTAAATAAGTATGACTTATATAAAATATTGTTTTTATGATAATTTAAACTACACTTTTCTAAAGTAATATTTAATGCTGATTCCAAACATGAAAAGAAAAACAGGGTGTCCACAGCTTGTTTTCGAGATAATCAGCATTTAGTAGATGCCTACGCGCGCGAGTTTTCGAAGCAAAAATTTCGCCACTGGAAGTTGCCATTACAAAGCTAAAACTGCAAGATAATAGCTCTTTACAGATTCTATAATTGCACAAATGCCAGAAAATGAATCATCGTACAATACTACAGTACATGGATATTATTGGCAAAACAAAAAAGAAATGCGTTGATTTGTAATAATTCGTCCTTTCCGTGCCATAAAAAATCTAATAAATCCGAACAAAAATTCCACCGTCATCATCAACATTATCACACCAACATCAGAGTTATTCTTGTTATATCCACAATCTTCTCCACCACCAATACCACTATAACTACCACTAACAACAATCTTCTCCACCACCAATACCACTATAACTACCACTAACAACAATCTTCTCCACCACCAATACCACTATAATTACCACTAACAACAATCTTCTCCACCACCAATACCACTATAATTACCACTAACAACAATCTTCTCCACCACCAATACCACTATAACTACCACTAACAACAATCTTCTCCACCACCAATACCACTATAACTACCACTAACAACAATATTCACCACTAGCAACAATATCACCGCCATCATTGTTAACCTCATTATATCCACCATCTTCATCTCCACCACCACCGTCATCATTACCATCAACATTATTATACAATTTACTCACTATCTCGCTTCTCATTGGCTGAACGCCTACAGGCAATCCATGATTTCCTGTAAACTCGACATGTTAAATGCAATATCTGTAGGTTTTCCCGCAAATGTTACTTACATGTCAAGTTCATTGCAGGTCATAATGGAGATTGAAATTTTTACAATGACTTACAAATTTCTCGCGCGCTGATTGGTTATTGTTTTATCATCAATAAGAGGACAGACAGATAAAGCTGACGTCAACGAGCGCGCACTCTTTCCGTTGGTCGTTTTGATTGCTAGAAATAAAAAGTTTTATTGTTTTTGTTATTGTAAAAAACGAATTGACATCAGTTTTTTATTAAATGTTTACTGTTTCTTTGAAAGCAGAATTAAATATCTATTTAGTTTACAAAATGTATAATAAACGATTATTGGATGAGGTTGAGCATAATATCGTAAATTATCAAGACCGAGGCTGTGTTATCTGTCGAAGCTGAAGACTGAGCAGATAACACAGCTGAAGTGTCTTGAGAATTTACGATATTATGCGATACCGAATTCAATAATCGCTTATAATACATTTTGTATACTGGAAAAACATTAACATGAACATTAAATTATAGAGACAAGAATTATGAACGCCATGATGGAGCGTGAAAAATGCAACATTCTTAATTCAGAAATATTTCAAGAATTCTTCATAAAATATATGAAAATAAGTTAAGGATTCCATAGATAATTGTTTTTGTACATAATTCTGAAAATAGATACATATAATGAATAAAAACAAAGCTACCACGGTGTGACTTTGAATAAACTTGACATGATAAATGTATTATTTGTAGGAAAACCTGAAGATGATACATTTATCATGTCGAGTTTTTACGATATCAGGGATTGGGTGAGGGCTCTCGACCAAAACGATTCGAGATACTTAGTAAAATGTATAATAATATTATCACCACCAACATAGTTATCTTCACCACATCCTCGTTGTTTCTAACTAATTAATGTTAATTCGATTTTATTTCGTTTTTATTTATTTCATTTCTATACTCTAACTATCTATCTATTTATTTTTTCATATTTTTGAAACTGATTCAGTGTACTAAGAATATTTTATAAATTTGCAGCAAGACGATACAGTATCCTACAAGTCCGATGACGTTTCAATTCATCATCGCCACCGTTGCTTCACTAGTCATCGTACTGCATGGTAATGCTAAAACACCAGTTACCCATTCTCCCATATTTCTCCGCATGCACAGGGAGCCCAGTCTCAGTTTGTTTTCTGAATAAAAGTCCCTTTTTATATATATTTACATGTGCTGCATGTTGAAGAATTCCCTAATTCCCATCCTCTGCCCCCGAGGACTCCGGTAAAGCCAGTACGAGTAGATAAAGACAGAACCTGCCTATTTTGTGGTATAAACTTTAGTTTGACACAACGAATAAATTTTTATAACGAAAAGACTTTATAGTGTCTTTACCAACTGTGGACTCAAAACATATTTAGCGGTTGTCTACATTTGCTCATGCCTACTACTTATTTCCGATTAAAACCGGTTTCAAAACTTGTTTGGTTCGTCCATGGTCGTAGACGGCGGTATATCAAAGACAACGGCCTAGACCGGCAGTCTCCCATTTTCTCCACCAAAAATCGCCAACAAGTTAAGGGAGACTCTTCTTGCAGGGAAGTTGAAAAACGAACCTCATGAGCATGTCAGCAAGTGGCATGTCAAGGACGAAATAGACGCCATCTTAGAAAACCGTCCCACAATGGAATGTGCTGCCAACTCGACCTAGCTTGTTCCTTGCCCTTGGGATGGCTAATAATTTATTACTAAAAGATAAGTTTAATTGTTTGAATTCTTTAACAGGCGCTTATCGGGATCTAGTTTGTCCAGGATGCCACAGCAAGATTTCCGAAAGTGATTGTAACGGTCATGTGACGTTCAACGGAACGTGTCCAGAGTCAGTGAAATGCCTGACACCTGTTTGTATCTTCTACCGCACGGCAAACACGAGTTACATGCGGGTAAGTGTCCCTAAAAGCACATATGAACACCTCAACGCTGACTGCAACAATGTAACTTTAAAAAAAGATTGTGAAGCAAGAGCTTGTCAAACAGATAAATGTTTTGCTTAAACAAAGTTCACAATGAAAATATGTGCAACATTTGCTAATAATTGCCAATAAAAGCCTAGCCTTTAGCGTACTTGTTTTTGGTGGGAACTTGAAGACCCTAAGAAACTTATAAAACTTATATTTTACAACCACCACTCCCCATGCGGGGCTCTTCCGTGAGGTTCCCTCCACACACACTAACACTACATTCTATATTTACAACATACAACACTCAACTCACGACTATAAGCTACCACCCCCAGACATACAATTGCAAATGCCTGTAAATTTGTCAATGAATTTTTAACTAAAGTTTTCTCGGCCGATAAAACACCTGACATGCACTCTTTCCAGTCTGGTTATTGGTTTTCTAATTTAACGCATTTCAATATTCGGCTGCCATAGTTTTTACAAAGGGTCTTACTAATTCAATAAAATATTATAGTTTTATACACTTTATTTGTATAGGTTCCCAATGACGGTCGCGAGTACAGTCGTGTAGTTGCAATTAAATTATTTTCATCAAAAGGTTTTATAACTCATTTCCAATTCATTCCAAAGTAAAATCCTAGCAAGCAAAGAGCAATACATTACAATCACGACAAACATTAGCGAGTAAACAATGAAAACATACCAATGAAGAACGTATTATACACACGCAAACACGTCACAACGCCATCAAAACCAAAACAAGCACATGCACGTGCACACAGAGCTACAGCAATATCAGCCGCTTACCGGATTTACACTTTACAACACGGCGGGAAAACACATAAAAATTAGGTTGTTGTTGATATGACCTCAACATCATTCTTGTTTGCACTCTAAGAGGAAATAACTCGTCGTTTTACTGATTCTTTTACTATTTGACCAAACTTCTATCGCTAAAATCCAATCAGATATAGGGCCGATACAGACACCACTAAACTTGAATTTCACAATCTCCAGTTTGTTTAATTGATAATTCAAAAGCTACCACAATAAATATGAGGCTTAGCAGGATTAATCTCTATTTTTGTGTCCCAAATATTGCTGAATGCTTCCCTCCCAAAAAAATCCCGATCAGTAAACCATGCTTTGCCGTTTGCTTTCCCTGATGAAACCGGGCAATAGAGGTTTTGCACCCACCACGTGACGGCAGCCATGTTAGATGGCAGGAACAACAGTTTTACATAAGAAAGGATTCAATTCCCAAGAGCGAGGGATTTTATTGTTCTGCCATTTAACCACAGGAAGCAAAAGCAGTATTATGGGATGGGCACGTGATGGTGCAAAACCTCTATAGGCGTATTAATGATATACGAGGCCAATTGATCTATAAAACGACAAATTCTCAATAAATCGAAATTCCAAGTTCTTAATATTTTTATTTTAGCCGCCTTCAACAGAAATTTTTCAAATATTTTTACTAAGACTGACTCTTGCCTCCAAGTGGAAAAACGCTTTTTCTTTACTCTTTTTTTTCATTGAGTCAGGTGATTACCACTCCTTTCGTTGCTACGCGCTGATCGAGAGAACAGTCGCAACGGGGAAATACTGAGCAATCAGAGAATATAAAGTAACCAACATTTGATTGACGGAAGTGTATAGCAGTGAGAAGAGTGAAAAGCGTAACCTGACCGATTTTAAAAAAGTTGTCGATACCGGATCATAAACAAGATCCAAGAGGGCGCCGGTTCGTAGTTTACTGACAATTTGCCAAAAATTAATAGTAGTAGTTAACACCGAATTAACTGATATACACTTTATTATTTTGGTCCGAATATTATGGCCACCGCTCAGTAAAATTATTACAGTTAGCCGATTGGCACCCTCATCCAAGGATGTAGCTGGAACGGCTTGTGTTTCTTATTATTATTCTCTTCAAGAACGTGGAGGCTGAGAGTTAAGATGTATTCAGTGTTGCTTATAGTCGACCAAACGAGTTGCCATGATTCCTTACTATTCGTATTGGAATAAACCTTTACCGATATGTATACGACGGCCATCTTGAATTCTATTTGTTTTAATGGAGACATTATGGGATGCTGAGGGGGCAACTATTGGAAAAATAATTATAGACTGTACAACTGTCAGAGTATATTTTCATATAACTTTGCGCTTTTTATAGAGAAGCAAATCAAAAAAGCAACTATTTTAGTTGGAACAGTATTTGAACACCAAGACTGCAAACTATTTGAAAACATAACCCACCTCTCTATTCTTTATAAATTCAAGATGGCCACCATATCAGACGTAAAAACGTCTCGGTTTTCTCCTTTTATCCAGAGAATCTTTAATTTTTAAATAGTCTTACTAGCAGGATTCTTTTGCTAAAACGATAGTTCAGATACAATGTTATTTTTGCTTATTTATTTATTGAGTATTATTACTTAGACTCTAAATAGTTATAACTGTTTTATTTCGTTTCTTCTGTTGTAAATGTGTTGTATTGCCTTTCGATATAGTTTAAACTTGCTCCACCTTGCTTATTTCGTAAAGATTACCTAAACTCTAATAGTTATAACAGTTTTTTTGTTGTACGTTTTGCCTTCTAAAATAGTCCAGGCTCGCTTCTCAACTCTTTAGTTGTTCTTTCTTGGGTTATCTCTTGAAACTCTATCACAATTGAGCTTACTTGAAGCTTCACAGATCGCTTGGATGCTTTCTCTCACCTGTAAGAAAACCCGATAAAACGATATATGTTGACCTTATTTAACACATCTCAACCTTATATTCTGTTTGGTTTGGTTTGGTTTGGTTTGGTTTGGTTTGGTTTGGTTTGGTTTGGTTTGGTTTGGTTTGGTTTGGTTTGGTTTGGTTTGGTTTGGTTTGGATTGGTTTGGTTTGGTTTGGTTTGGATTGGTTTGGTTTGGTTTGGTTTGGTTTGGTTTGGTTTGGTTTGGTTTGGTTTGGTTTGGTTTGGTTTGGTTTGTTTGGTTGGTTTGGTTTGGTTTGGTTTGGTTTGGTTTGGTTTGGTTGGTTTGGTTTGGTTTGGTTTGGTTTGGTTTGGTTTGGTTTGGTTTGGTTTGGTTTGGTTTGGTTTGGTTTGGTTTGGTTTGGTTTGGTTTGTTGGTTTGGTTTGGTTTGGTTTGGTTTGGTTGGTTTGGTTTGGTTTGGTTTGGTTTGTTGTTTTTTGTTTTTTGTTTTTTGGTTCGTTCGTTCGTTCGTTCGTTCGTTCGTTTGTTTGTTTGTTTGTTTGTTTTTTAATACTTAACATAGAAAACATGGCGCCCCTTTTTATCCTTGGCCAGGTCAACGATTTATCACAAGGATATTATAATTGAAAGGTTCTTATATTGTGTAGCCTCACACTCTCGGCGCGCTTCTGAAAAAATCTATAATATAATCTACTCACGGAATTTTTGTGCTTTTATGTTTTCTGGTTAAAATGCGAAAAATCACAATCCTAACAAGGGTTGTTATTCTTTATATTCCAATCCGATGCATTAGAGCGGTTTTCGCATGACTGTGAAAAGCGCAGTGTCATAAGCGTGCAGTGCCATAACCGTGAGTTTTTAGAATTTTAATTGGCTGATTTTTTTTTCGCGCAATGTGATTGGTCAGACAGTGCCGTGACCTTGGCGTGTCCGTGTCTGCGCCGGTTTTATGCCGTGTTCCGGGTATTCGATTGGATGGAGAGTAAATTCTCGTGCAAAGTGATTGGTCTGGCGTATACGCCTTGCCGCCGTGTCAAGACCGTGTTCGTGCCGTGAGCTTTTCACACAGTCATACGAAAACTGCTCTAGTATTATCATTTTTCAGCTTCGGCTACTCAGTCTCAGGTTTCAAAATACATATCTCTGATCAACAACGTTTTTTGAAATATTTAGGTGAATACCTTAGTTAGAGCGATGGACTGTCTCTTGCCTGACGGTCTGCCAGGTAATGGATAAGTGACCAGAACAGCATCACTTTCAAGCAAAACCATCTCGAGAACCAACAATATGAAGAAGGAGGTTGCGATTCTATGGGAAGACATCGTGAATAGCTACAATGATTACCACCTCTTCTCACAACGGTGTACATACTACTCGCTGCCATTTATACAAAACAATTGCTGAAGAAAATACCTCTTAATTACAAGTCCGAGGGATCTCCAATTGTGATTTATTTGGCCTCCTAGTGATTTACCTAGAAGGATAATAAATGTCCCACTTTAATGAGCATTTCATGCTGTTCAGGTAAGAATGGTTAGAATTACGGCCGTTCATTTTACGGCAGTTTAGATGCAATACCCTGAATTGTACGTAGCCTACTAGCCTAAAGATTGTCGAACTAATAAGCAGACCTTTAATAGATGACATCTCCGTTTTCCTTAATGTGATTAAGGACTACTTTGCTCAAATGTCTTTTCTAAAAAAACCTCATTCCTAACGTACAAGATAACGAGATGGAGCAATTAGAATATCAACTCTGGAGTAAAAGGAAGTTGAAGTTCTTAAAGGAAATAAATAAAATACACTGCACTTTAAAGGCTATTATACTTGTCTACACACACTACGTGAGTTAGAAGCCATTTGTAAAGTTGCACTTCTGTGGTCTGTATCATTCCGAATGAACAATTCTGTAAAACTCGGTCTATCGATTGAGGTAATCCACTTTTCCTGCTCGCTCTTTTCGGCTCTTCCGTTAAACTGAGGTGTTATCCGAATTCAAAGTTTCCCGCTCTTTTTTCACTAATAGAGAGTTTTAGATTGACTTTTTCTTCTCCCCGCAAACGGCAAACGTACACGCGTGACCACGTTTTTCATAGTTTTCCTGTATTTTACTTTACCTTTTACAAACCTTCTCACCAAGAGCATAGTTAATAGAGGGGAATGGTTATGAAACCTATTGTATATGTCTTTGTTCACTTTTTTCAAGCGTGACCGTGCACAATCCTTTGTTTTACCATTGTCTTACGATTGTTGGCAATGGCTGAGTGAACAGACCAAAATCTTTCTTTTGGCTGCTAGTTCAAAATACTTAAAGATTTATAAGAGATATTTGAATATTCCTTACAATAATCCCATAGGCAAAGCTTATGTTTACTTATATTTTGCAATTTTGGACAAGCAAGAATCAAACATTGTGCACGGTCAAGACCGGTTCAACATCACTAGCGAACAAAGACCTGATAACAATAGGTTTCCTAACCATTCGCCTCTATTAACTATGCCAAGAGCAAATCTATTGTTTTTCTACTACTTGGACTTTTTTACGTTTTTTTCAGTAATATAAAAGAATTTTTTACTGGTCAACAGACGTTTCACGTTTGCCGTGAACGTAAATCTAAAACTCTCTAATAACAAATGAGTTTCACACCGGAGGGTTTTGTAAGGTAAGTATCCTTTATGTTAATTTGTTTATATCATTAACAGTGACACCATTGAATTAAGCGGGCAGCTTCAAAATTTTGCCTGTTGTCTGAGGTTTCTTGCACAGTTAATATATTACGGGAAAGGGCAACTACTTGCTGTTCCTTTTAACAGAGGGTGTCCGTTTGATAAAAAGATTCCAGTTTATAGAGGTACCACTGTATCACTTTAAAGATTATCAATACCCTGCAGAGATGGATCCATGGTGGTGGACAGGTGCCTAGGCACTATCCTTTTTACTCAAATTTCTAAGTAATATTCTTAGTAAGCCACCTCCTTTTCCTCGCATTCCTGGTAAAACCTTTGTAATCGCCACTCCCTATTAAAATTCCTGGATCCCCCATTGCCCTGAAACAATATCTGCACTGACCTAAGTAAGAGCACAGATAACTCGCAGACCGAACCCTGAAACGATTCAACCTCTGGGTTGATCTAAGTCAGGGCACGGCTCAATCACCCCGAAGAAAAAAGGAAGAAAGAAAGAGATAAAGACGATTGGAAACTTTTAATTTTCGTGCTCTTTGAGAGATAAATGTGTGTGTCGTTATAACTTCCCACATCGACCCCAGACAAATGGAGCCAGCACAGC
Organism: Actinia equina; assembly: GCA_011057435.1. Classification (NCBI taxonomy): domain Eukaryota; kingdom Metazoa; phylum Cnidaria; class Anthozoa; order Actiniaria; family Actiniidae; genus Actinia; species Actinia equina. The sequence continues at coordinate 519,517 of WHPX01001440.1, read as the reverse complement.
TTGTGAGCTCACCACCTCATTCAAGCATTTTATGATTCATGCATTAAAACTAATTTTGGTTAAATTGAATCTTTGTTGCTGGTTAAATATTGTATTACTGGAAAATGGATAGCTAAACCATTGTCCGTTAAGAGATTTTTAGGACAATTAAGTTAGGTTAAAAGGGTCTGTTGTTACGCACACTCGGCCGTCTGTTAATCATCATTTTGCATTAAAAAAAAACAGTTGTTCTGTCCATTAAAAATTGTCGTTGATTATGATGTATGGTAAAATGGAAAAAGCTACTGTGTATTCTGTGTAAGTATAATATTTTAAATGAAGTCAAAAAAAGAACAGAACAGAACAGAACAGAACAGAACAGAACAGAACAGAACAGAACAGAACAGAACAGAACAGAACAGAACAGAACAGAACAGAACAGAACAGAACAGAACAGAACAGAACAGAACAGAACAGAACAGAACAGAACAGAACAGAACAGAACAGAACAGAACAGAACAGAACAGAACAGAACAGAACAGAAAGAACAGAACAGAACAGAACAGACAGAACAGAACAGAACAGAACAGAACAGAACAGAACAGAACAGAACAGAACAGAACAGAACAGAATGGATTGCCTGTTATACATTCAGTACTAAAGAATCTTTCACAGGATGGAAATTGTTCAAAAATAGCCACAAACCCCGCCTGACGCTTTTACATGACCTTGTAATGCAGACTATTGTAAAAGGACAGTATTGCATACTAAAGCATCTAGCTGATCTGAGAAAACATTTTAGACAATCAGATTTGATAAAGATTATCTTAACTGAAGTTCCACTTTTCCTCTTGAAATAACGGATTTTCAGGCCACGAATTGAAAAGAATATCAATGCTTATACGTGGCACAACTAACTAGTTATATATTCTTATTGCAATGGAGCGCATATTTTTATTTTTCGCTGTTCAATTTTGATATGCTTCATGACCCCACAGTTATGCAGTGCTTTATCGCCAAACGAAGCAAAATCGCGTGATCAATTTTCAATCAACAAAATGCTAGAAGTTTGGACAGTAAACGAAGATTGAAAATTAATTCAGTCTACATCGCTATTTCAGATCAGTTCAGATGGAGTTTTCGAAACAAAACTGAAAAACTGAAAAAATATTTTTTATTTTGAAATAACGTTCAATCAGTTGGATAAACCGTCCTTCGACACGAGTACCTGAGTCAGTGAAGAACCGTTTACGCAAGCTCTAAATCTGTCAGGAACGTCACTCTCATACTCAGACCTCCTCGGTTTCGTTCCATTTGAAAACCAATAGTATGCATCATTCTGATCGTATTGCAGTGCATGGGGCTATTTTAGATCTTTCAGAGGACTGATAATATATTTCATCTTGGTAGCCCAGTTTTCATTTATCCTACAGCATCGGCAGATAACCTGGGTCTTGATATTTTACGATAATGTACTACCAAGGAAATGTTAACTAAGAAAAGGAATCCTACCTCTATAGCCTTGTAACCATCATGTGCACAGTTTGATGCTAATTTTAGCTTGGAGATACTTTGAGCGAAGAAACTGATTGGTTGATTTCTTGAGGGTAGGCGGACGTGGACGTAACGAAATATGGCGATTTTCGTGTCCTAAAACGAGGCATTAAAGGGAAGCATGATTATCGCGCGGGCATGGTAACGAGTTTAAAATTTGCATCAATGATTCTAAGAATAGCATCAAAGTGTGCACATGATGGGGCACGGGGATTCCTTCTCTTAGTTCATTTTCTCTTGGTATGACTGATTCTCTTTAATTCTCTTCAGCAACGTTCTATTTGTCTTGATTGAATGCGCATTGTCACCTCTTCTAATCGAAAGTGATCAATTAATGGCAATAAATCAACTTGACAACAAAAAAAGATAGATCGTATAATAGGATTACTTGACTGATCGTTGGCACGTACAAACGACGATCTTTATCGACATATTTATTCACTCATGTGACAAGGCAGCCATCAATAAATTAATAAATGAAAGAAATATTTTTATTTAAGTGTCTAGCCGTTCTAGCGCTTTCGCACTAATTGGGGACACTTTTCGCTCACACGCACTACCACTACATTCAATATTCTATGCACACAACGCTCAACTCACATGTTGATTTTTACGGAGGAAGGAAACCGGAGAACCCGGAGAAAACCCTCGTAGCATAGGAGAGAACAACACATCAAACAAACTCAATTCACATGTAACGCCACCCTTGCTACCTTAGCTATTTTGTCGTACCAAAAATAGAAACTTTCTGCACAGTTTTTGCATAAAAAAAAGTTCAATTCCCGGAGGATAGAAATTGTTTGCATTGTTTTGGTACCCCAAAATGACACGATGTGACGTCAAGTGGAACTCTCTATATCCTCTCTCCTCTGGCATCATTCAGGATAAAAACGATTGTTCGGATGTTTCGTAAATGTTGACAGACATCAAAATGCAAACAATGATTGATGCTAATAAAATGCTAATTTGTTAGTTATAAGTGCATACCATATATTCGTGAAAACCTTTGTAAGTTCAGTAGACCTCAGAGAAAAACACGTACACTGTTAAGTACTGAACATTTCCAATACTTTTAAATTAAATTATTGAAAGACATCATTGAAACAATTACGGCAAGTGGTACCTTAGTCAGCTTTAAACAATAGACTTTGACAAAGATTTTGCACTGTTTCCTTTTAATTATCCCTAACTTTTCATATATTTAATTGTTTTTACGGTCATAGAAATTATTTTAAATGTCAAGATTCATGAATTGCTGCTAACAAAAAGATGTATATTGGCATGCAAATCCGGCTTTCAGAGTAGCGTATTCCTGAGCCATACCTCACCTTTATGCTATTTAAAGCTTAAAGCTTAATCTAATGTTAGCACGATTCGCGACGATGATTTTTCGCTATGCGACTTGTCGATTTGTTACACAAGTCAACTTTTCGCGCAACGTCGTTTGAAAATCAACATGTTACAGGGGACGATTTTTAGCAATTTTTAAAAGCCGCCATCTTGCAGTTTGTTGACATCGCCTCGCTTCTATGAGAGTATTGAACTGCATTTTGAGTATACGTTGCGCGAAAAATCGTTGATGAAGCTCAGTGTTACACGAATGAGTTTTACAAGAACATTTTCGACATCGTGCGTTGCGAGTTTTTGAAGCTGAATCAAAAACGCAACGACGTATCGCGAAAAATCGGCGTTGTGAATCGTCTCGTACTTGAGTTTGGTATTTTTTATAAGTTTTGCTACGTACTATACATCCTCTTTCGGGAATATTGCCAAACAATAACATGTAAAAGTTATTACGTTATAAAAGCTCAAACTACGTATAAAACCTGTTTTGTTCAAACATGACGAGTCGAAGAATTCTCTAGATAGTTTCATTTCATGCGCCATATTTGATTGATGAGTTATCCAGAAATAAATCAAATACTTCAAAGATAAAAAAAATTCTTTAGCACAATATTTTTAAATGGAACATTCCTTTGAATAAGGTTCTCTTGTATTGATATGACTTTTGTTAAACTGATAGACACGTAAAACTAAGTGATCACAAAATTAATTTCCATCTAATTATAAGTAAGAAGTTTTGAAAATAATCACTCAATTGAAGGGATTAAACTTTGGAAATTAATTTCTTTAATAGTCAATCTGAGAACAAACTAGATACGCATGATGACGTTGATAATAAAAAAAGCATTAAATGCTCCGCTGAATAATTGCTTTTATACGTATTATATTTATACGATTAATTATCGCTAATCAAGCAGAAGTTTAGGGTTTCAGATTTTTCTTCAAATGTCAACGCTTTTTTTTTCAAGTAAATTTTGCTTTGATTATTACGAAGTAACCTTTAATCCTAATCTCTTTTTGACATACATCCAAATAATAGTATCAAGGGTAATAAATCACATTTTACGATTATATTAAGTTAAAGAGATCACTCTTCCATTACAGTCTTAGAGGTTTCAGGGTCTGTTGAATTTCGCGCAAGATATTTCTAGCAAAATCTGCACTAAAGACTGTGTTTAACATCGCTGCAGTTGTATAAAGCAAAATTCTTGCGTTAGTTTGAAAGTGAATCTGAAGGGAACAGAAAGTTAACTGATTTTCGAAGTGCAAAGGGAAGAGAATCAGTAGAAGTGTGCAGAATTGGATGCGATAACTGGCGTGAGAAAAAACAAGATATTCAAGTATTAACCGAAGAGAGCCGTTTGTGAAATTGTGAAAAATCAGAAAGACTGGAAAGCAGTGTCCAATCGATCAAGCCATGGAAACTCCACTAGTAATTGCTTTAGTTTGTGCTTTGGGAGTGATTTTTATTTGTCTTATCATTCTTCTCATCTTCTGCTGCTATCGCAAATACAAACAGAACCAATACGTAAAGGAAGATTTAGAGGAATCCGCACTAGATAATAGTGTCATATCAACGCCGAATATCATCATGACTCGCAAGGACCGTACAGAAGATCTTTTCACAGGAAAAAGAATGCCCTTTGGAGTACACAGTTCTATGACAAATATCCATGATGAAGTCGAGAACGAAGATAAGGAAAGAAACGTTGATAGGAATACGTTACAGCCCAATGGATTTCACAAACTACAACAGTACAACAATCGTTTGAGTGCTCGACAGAACTCAACGAAATCAAATGCACCTTCCTTTAGTGACCATGCCGGCGAGGATAATTGCTCGATTCACTACTAGCAAAGAAAAATATAACATAAAAGACGAAGAGGGATTTAAAGATTATTGACAGCTACACGCGAATATTTGATTATATTAGACTGCAAGTAGCTATTTGCTGTTTGCAATGATGAATATTCTCGTGGTGGCACTACTGGATGTTTCCGAGTACTGCGACTAGTTGGCTAGAAGTTTCAAGGTAAAAAGGGGATATTTTTTGAAGCTTAAACCTGGCTAAACCAAAATGCTTTGTATAATGCCTGTTCGTAGCCAATACGTCTTTTTTTGTATGAATACAAAAAAGTTGTATATATACCGATTTGCAGCTCGATTTTTCGCTGTTTATAAAAGGCCTTTTATAAAGCAAACCGGCTTTTTGCCTATCATAGCCAAGTATTCTCTTTTTGTATAAATATTTATATTTACTAAGTTTGTCTTAAAGTTCAAATCAATGAGAAAAACTATGTAAAAACTCACATCAAGAAATGTCCTGACTAATTAGCACCAATTAACTGACAAAACCATTAAAAACAATGGAGCTAAATACTACTAAATTGTGCGGTAAAAACCTTTGTTTTCTATTATTGATTTAAAATTGCAAGTCTATTTAGCTATTTAGCACTTAATAGTTCTTTTTCGAAGGTTTATTGTTCGTATACTCAATTAGATTTTACTTGATCTATGAAAAATAGGAACTAGAATATATGGTACTTTTAACGCTATTATATTCAATTATATTCTTTGGCTGTTAGTCACGTACAGTTTATACATTTTTCTATCATGGGCCAAGTAGTCTAAGATCACTCTAACTAATTAGTACCATTTAGTTAATACATAGTTAATAGAGGCGAATGGTTAGGAAACCTATTGTTATCTGTCTTTGTTCGCTAGTGATGTTGAACCGGTCTTGACCGTGTACAATGTTTGATTCTTGCTCGTCCAAAATTGCAAAATAAGTAAACATAAGCTTTACCTATGGGATTATTGTAAGGAATATTCAAATATCTCTCATAAATCTTTAAGTATTTTGAACTAGCAGCCAAAAGAAAGATTTTTGTCTGTTTACTCAGCCATAACCAACAATCGTAAGACAATAGTAAAACAAAGGATTGTGCACGGTCACGCTTGAAAAAAGTGAACAAAGACATATACATAAGGTTTCATAACCATTCCCCTCTATTAACTATGGTTAATAGATTATTTTACATTTTTTATATTCGCACTCGAACTACGAACTTGGATGTGTTCCCGATTACGAACGCATTGTCGTCGAAAACACTGCAAGCTTCGTGGATACTGAATGATGTACTTAGAAGATGTTCTCTCTCGCTCTCTTGAAAAATGTATCTGATTGTTCTCTTTGGCTCAGGATAAACATCGAACTGCACAAGAGCCCGTACCTAATTTTAAAAATGGAAAACAAGGCGGTTTGTTTTATGTCATTAGGTTCGGCTCATGTGAATTCGACGTTTGACGTCCTTAGTCTTTTGGGAAGCTAGTGCATTTTCCTTATATTGTACATACTTTAGAAATCAGTTTCCCTTGATATTGAGTTTATATTTGCTATTTCTATTATTAGAAAGACTATAACACAAGCAGCTTTTATGTTAGAGTCAAGTATCTTTTATATTTATAAGGATTTTAAGTATGGTCAAGAACAACAAGTAGTTTTTCTTCAGCACACCATCAAACCCTTCTTTCTTCAATATATTGTAAATTGATTTAATTTTAACTTTGATGTGAATAAACTATTGATTGATTGGTTTATTACTACATGGGTGCCCTATGTATTATATGGTGATAAGATATTTCGGACTTATCCCACGCCTGAGGAATAGCATCACCCAATTAGGGTTAAGACTCAGCCGAGTATGGAGTTCAGTGCAGCTCCTTCTTCTCTCCTGAGTCTCTCGGTCTCTCGACCATCGAGGATGCTATTTTAGGTCTTCTTTTCTCTTCTCGCCTCGATTTTATCAGAATATTCATGTTCCAATGAAGTCCAACATGTCCGTATTGTTTGAGTTTTTAATTCTTTACTTTACCGTTGGTATTTGTCATTGGTATATATCCTCCAACTCATCCATAATTCATGAGGATAAAACAGAGAAAATAACTAGCGTAAAGGAGGCTTGACGAGGGTGGATCCAGGAATTTTAGAAGGGGGGGGGGGGGATGACTATTACGACAAAGTTTTTTTTTTACAAGGAATTCGAGGGAAGGGGGGTGGGGGGAGTGTTACTAAAGATATAGAGAAATTTGAGCAAAAAGGGGATGACTAGTCATCTATATTACCACCTTTGGGCAACTGATAGTTCGTATCACTCAACCAGAATACTCTTTGCACAAAAAACACAAATTGGTCTCTTATGTATTTGTCTTTGTGTAGTGAATGTTCTGGTTGGGTGATAGCAACTAAATAGCTACTTTTTGTCAGTATCAACTTTTTTTGATGGTTTTACTGCATGCGCTCTAGTTGGAGTTTGATTGAAAAACAGTGATCATGGTATAGAGCGCGGGACGACGACTATGATGATCGTACGCGTACTGATTATTGGAGGTCAGTTTCATTATAAAGATAACAGTACGTTATTAAACGCCTAACGACATATTAAACCGTCTGCGCATGAAAACGTCCTGCCTACCACCCCTCCCCCCCTCCCCCCCCCCCCCCCCCCCCCTCCCTTTTCCTCGAATTCCTTGTAAAAAAACCTTTGTCGTAAAGTCCTCCACTGCAATGTAAAGCGCATTGAGACCATTATGTGAAATGCGCTATATAAGCATCCCCATTATTATTATTATTATTATTATTATTATTATTATTATTATTATTATTATTATTATTATATACCAATTGACGACTTTTAAAACTCCCACAGTACATGCGGGCTTAGCCTCGAATTCAGGAGTTCCTAGTCAGTTTATTAGTCCGATTTTTGCTTTGTTTTACCGACCTCGAAAAAGAGGCATTCACTGGAGCAGACAAGAGTCGTCAATAGTAGATTGATATTTGTAAAACTCATGAATAATTAATGAGGGTCTAAGTCAATCCCCCTTTAGAGATCAGGTCACATGAACTCCATGTAACCCCGATACAAACCTTACAATGAAAATGCTAATTAGATACAACCACTGGAGGATGTATACTGTTCTGATAAAGCACTAGAGGTTGTATCTAATTAGCATATGAATTTAAAATGTCGCAAAGGTGTTATGAACTTTTGGTGGATTTCCATGTCGATCGTGATTGGATAACCGAAACGACACGGCCGCTCATGTTGTAAACATTGCAAATTAAACAACCCAGTCCCCAACCCAGCCCCCATAATTAATCAAGTGTGTTTAGAGTTATAGTACTGGTAGTACTGATAACCCTGTCGACTAGCTAACCCTGTTTGATCGATCCGGGTATGCTATATAAGGACAACCAAAGTCTTTGATCGATTTATCCAAGGAACAAGGACTAGATCTGAATAGCTGACAACTTGACCTAGGGGCCCTTACGTACTTCGAACCGAACGAATTCGATGTATGATAGGATATAATCATACTATAGTACGTATCAGTAGGACCTTCACTTAGAAGACATTATCGAATACAGTAATTAATAGATTACTTTTTGTAGAGACATATACTCCATGGTACAAGAGTAGGGTGTCTGTGTTAACACATTGTACAAGAGTAGGGTGTCTGTGTTATCCCATGGTAGAAGAGTAGGGTGTCTGTGTTATCCCATGGTACAAGAGTAGGGTGTCTGTGTTATCCCATGGTAGAAGAGTAGGGTGTCTGTGTTATCACATGGTACAAGAGTAAGGTGTGTGTGTTATCCCATGGCACAAGAGTAGGGTGTCTATGGTTTCCCATGGTACAAGAGTAGGGTGCTGTGTTATCCCATGGTACAAGAGTAGGGTGTCTGTGTTATCCCATGGTACAAGAGTAGGGTGTCTGTGTTATCCCATGGCACAAGAGTAGGGTGTCTATGGTTTCCCATGGTACAAGAGTAGGGTGTCTGTGATATTCCATGGTTAAAGAGTAGGGTGTGTGTGTTATCCCATGGTACAAGAGTAGCGTGTATGTGTTATCCCATGGTACAAGAGTAGGGAGTATGTGTTATCCCATGGTACAAGAGTAGGGAGTATGTGTTATCCCATGGTACAAGAGTAGGGAGTATGTGTTATCCCATGGCACAAGAGTAGGGTGTCTATGGTTTCCCATGGTACAAGAGTAGGGTGTTTGTGTTATCCCATGGTACAAGAGTAGGGTGTTTGTGTTATCCCATGGTACAAGAGTAGGGTGTGTGTGTTATCCCACGGTACAAGTGTAGGGTGTGTGTGTTATCCCATGGTAGAAGAGTAGGGTGTCTATGTTATCCCATGGTACAAGAGTAGGGTTTCAGTTAATATCCCATGGCTATGGAACTAAAATACTAGTTTAAGTGGTTTAACTTGTGCGTTTATTTTAACTACGCTATATTTTTAAAATCAAGTTTGGCTTTCCACTTATTGCTTAAGTAAACCTTGGAATAAGAATTGTTCTAGCTTGTATCCTACTGTGCTTTTACATTTATCTGAAGAAGTTTTTACCAATAGAAATAATCATTTCTTTAATTTCCTTATTGCCTTATTGAAAAGTGGGGCCTCAAATTAGCTCATGGTCACATATAGCCGAGATCCTTCAAAATGTTGGAATTGAAAAATACCATATCTTAAATAATAAGCGGTACGTTGCTAATTCGCTTCATTTAGTTAAAATCCCTAGCTGCAACAGCAGTGCTTTTTGGATGTGAAAGTACCACTTGTTCCCCAGTTGATGGCAGACTCATCAGTACTAGTGTCTAAATATTCGCAAATACCAACGGTAAAGTAAAAATGCACAACTTCAACAATACGAACACTACGAAACTCCACGGACATTGACTGGAACACACACAGTTGCACTGAGCTGATCTTGATCCACGTTTCTTGGTAACAACCAACGACTTGAAATACGACGAAAAAACAAACATTGATGTCTAGGGTTTATATTATTCATGAGTGATCCACGGGCCTTACAGGCAGGGGGTTGGGCTGTGGGCTTATCCCCTGCACCCGGAAAACACCACTGATTATGGAAAACGTCACGAAATCACAGAACCAGCTAGCTATGGCCTAAATGTGGAGGAGCTTTTACATACGAACGGCTGAACGTTTAGCAAACATAGACAAGTCTAAAGAATGAAACATAAGACATCGGTCGGAACGTTCCGATTGGATTCTTGATTATATTTGTGGAGGATGTGGAGGAGCTTTTACATACGAACGGCTGAACGTTTAGCAAACATAGACAAGTCTAAATAATGAAACATAAGACATCGGTCCTAACGTGCATTGGATTCTTGATTATATTTGAGTAATATCTCACTCGGCTTTAGAAAATAATTTAGATATAACACGCACTCTGATTGGTCAAAAGAAACATGTTCGATGAGAGTATCATATCAAACAAGCTCATGTCATTTTTTCCATTATACGCGCGCTCTGAATTGATCGTGCGCTTGTTATTTAGCGGAGAAATGTTTAACAGTTTCCCGTGTTTAATACCTTGTTCAAAACACTTGGGATATTGAGAGAACACTTGTTCTCGCGTAGCGGAGTCCAACGCTTCTCAAGTGGTTTTTCTACGCTTCTTTCAGCATCCCTCGTGTTTTGATCAGAGTACTATCAAACACGGAAACTGTTCTATATTCGTTCGATAAGTATATAATTAATCATTTGAGTCTCCCCACACTTCATTTACTCGACATTTAAATGCATTAGAGCCACAAGAAAACTGTCAAGGCAAACATTGGTTTGTGTCAGCTGGTTGGCTTGATGACATTCCAACAAGTATGAACACGAGCAACGAGAAAAATTAGATATTGACAACGTCTCTATGGCAGCAATCAGGGATGCCACGAAACAGCTGCCAACGTCTACCCAATCATTTGCTCTTTCCAGTAAGTTTATATTTGGGATTAAGCTGAGGTCAGTCGAAGCCACAACGGTGACCAGTTTCTTATTCCAAAACAGTTACATTATGATTAAGTGTTTTAGTTTAATTTCGATTCCACGTTGGCAGGTTTGAACGTGTTTTAAACACGATTAACATATCATTACTAGTGTTTTCATAATAACTCGATAAGTGATTTTACTAAATGCCCTTGATCATCGACCGACCAGTCTTGTCTAGTACCTGCTGGTCCATGTCATATCCCAACAGGTACTTTGCCTTATTGCTGATCAATGATCATTTGTGACACATATGAATGAGTCTTTAGCTGTCCTTCATAACATTCCCCGTCCATTCTGCTAATTATAATTCGATCTAATTCGATCCTAGGAGATGTTCATGATAGGGCTAACCTCAAGTTCTCCTTTCGCACTCACTGATGCGAATGAATTAGGGTTTAGTGTTCTGCCTGTTATTTTATCCTTGCTGAAAACGTTGAATTATCATAGCCAAAAAGTTAACGTATTGGAATAAAGTCTTTTCCCCAGTCAGTGTCATCTCGTTTATCTGTATATGCATATATATATATTTTTCATATTGGACACGTTCAGATTACTTTGTGATGTGACTATTGTATTATAAATAGCGTAAATTGATGGTCGAATATTATTATGAAATTAAATTATTATTATTATTATTATTTAGCGTAAAAAGCCCTGTCAGCAGTCACTAACCAACCGCGTTTGGGATCCCCCCTGACTCTTTAGTACATGAATATCTGAGACAAATAGGCTATTTGCGTGATGGTTTAAATTTCCCCATGAGAATAGTAAGACAATTGGTGCTAATTAACCGAACAAAAGAAAGTGTGCAAGGGATTCTGGTAGTTGTAGTCATTAACGGCTCAAAATAATACCACAAAAGTCCATGGTTGAGCAAATTAATAAAGACTCCAGCATCAGCACAAAATAGTGTGTTTTGATGACGGTATTATAACGAATCTATAAACAAATGAATGAAGTGAATGAATAGAATACAACAAGAGAGAGAGAGAGTGAAAAGGAGTGGTTAAAATAAAGGGAAGGATGTAATAGATCAAAAACGAGTGGGATTGTTTGATCAGGGCATCCAAAAACCGAAAACGAGATGAAAGCACGAGGCCGTTAGGCAGAGTGCTTTTGAGTGTTTCGAGGTGTTTTGATGCCCTGATCAAACACGACACGAAGCACGAGTTTTTGAACTTACTTCTCAAACTCATTAGAATTTATTTGTTCTTGAATCTCGTGAGACTAAAAAAGTGATCAGTGTTTTAATCAGTGTCTTAATCCGTTTTTGATCAAGTATCAAGGTGCGTGCACGTGGCTACAATGCACAGTCGCCATTGGTCATCGACCTCGTGAATTATTAATGAGTTTGAGAAGGAGAGTAGGAAGGATGGTTGGATGGACGGCAATTAATAGATGAGTGAATGGATGTCAACTGAGCCATGGATGGGAAATTGCTGATTAATATACTCCAGAGAAAAATGAGAAATTAGGAAAAAAGAAATTAAAAAGTGCACGCGAACAAATGAAAGAATGAAAGAACGGAAAAAAACGTTGTTTTAGTTAATGGATTCATGTGGCAGCACCTTTGATGATGTCTATCGAGAAAGGCGAGACGTGATGAATACATCATCCCGTTAAGATCAGCTTTGAGTTGAGCGTTGTGCGTTGTGTGGACGTTTAATGTAGTGGTAGTGTGTGTGAGTGAGTGAGTGAAGTGAAGTGTCCCCAATTAGTGCGAAAGCGCTAGAACGACTAGACTAGTTTTATCATCAAAGCGATAAAGAAAGAAAGAAGTGAAATTAACTCAAAGAACGTAAACGAGCCATAAATTTTTTTTCGAAGAAAATAAAGGAAGCCGATATATAACTCAAGATAATATAATAGTATAGAAACTCAATCTATTCATGTGGTATGAGTTTCAGGCCTTTGTGGATAGTCTTTGGTTATAGCTCCACCTTCTGGTTCAACATCTTATTCTTGGCCCTAGGGCTGATTCAGTCTTGACTTCCGAAAGTGCTGTTCACCTGGCAACTCAACTATGACAGTTTCGAAACACACAACATGTCATAGCAACTGTTCATGATGTGACGCTTTTTTCTTGACCATCATGTTTAATGATACAAGTGTTATTGCATTTACTTCCTTAAGCAACCCTTACAGCTAATCATAATATATATTGCCCGTTATTGCAGGTCTTTTTATTCTGATGCCGGCATGCATGAATAATGCCATCAACTGATGTTGCAACCTTCATTAACTATAGATAGCCCTACACGTTGGAAAACATTTTAGTATTCATTACGTGTTTTTACTGTAAATCGCGAAATAACTTCCAAAAAAAAAAAAACACTTAAGACATCTCGAAGAAAAATTTATTTTCTTAGCACAAGGTTTTTGATTAAACCTGTTTTATATTCATAGCCAAGGTTTTTATATTTCAATTCTTCTGGTCGTTTAAGAGAATCGAAATCGATAAAGATGGTCTAAGCGGCTTGAAACAACAACAAACCGGCTTCAGCAGATTTTGAGTAGCAACTACAATCATGTGCTAGAACGTAATCCCGCCCAGGAAACAAAGTCCTTTGATCAGAAATATTTCTCAATCGATCATCATACTAATTTGAAAAAGCATTACATGTTTATAAAAAATAAAATGAAATAAACACTTCAAAAATAACTTTTCTGACGTTAATGGAGGGGAATTTCAGGGTATGAGGTAAGATGAAGTCAACTGAAAAAGTTATAAAATATTTTTAATGGTCCAATGGACAGATGGAAGTGCGATGAAAAAGCGCGCGGGTTATTCCTTATGAATATTCATGAGCAGCCATTACGTCACGTGGCCACCATGTCAATGGAAGAATCCCAACATGCGGCCGCCATTTTGAAATGGTAAACTGTAGCGTACAGTGGTTTTTAAATTCGTTTTTTTTTTAACCCGGGAACCTTTAATATCAGCCCAAAATGGCCGAAGGAGGCTCGAATGTGACTCCTGAAGATACAGACGAAGAGACACTGTTTATGATATGTGGTGTTTGCCGTAAAGCTTCGGTGGAGTCTAATCCAAAGCTTTTGCCTTGTCTTCATAGTTTTTGTCTTACTTGCTTAGAAGAACGATATAAACAGCAACTACAGGATCAAAAACAAACACCAACGGCCAATACTGGATCTCAAGGGCTTTCCAGGCTAAAATGCCCTACTTGTGGGCAAGAATTTTTGGTTCCACAAAAAGGTATTATCGGATTTCTCGATAACCAGTTTATGTTGGAGTCATTGAGTAAAATATCTCGTAAAAAAGAAAACAACGAACGAGTTTGTACTTCATGTGAAGACAAAAGCCCGGCAACTTCCTACTGTTTAGACTGCACAGACTGGCTGTGTGATGCGTGTGTACAAGCCCATCAAAGAGTTAGAGTAACGAAAGATCATACGATACAAACGATGGAAGAGTATAGAGCAAATGCCACCTCTTCTTCCGAAGATCAGCGGCCTATTTTTTGCACTACTCATCCTCACGAACCATTGAAATTATTCTGTGGTAATTGTGAGAAGCTAACCTGTAGAGACTGTCAACTTCTCGAGCATAAGGATCACAAATATCAGTTCGTAAAAGAATCGGCGTGTTCCTACCGAGAATATCTAAGGGCACAGCTTAATCGTCTATATGAACAAGCTCAACCATTAACCGAATCTATCAAAGATATCGAAAAGGCTGCAAGGGGGCTACAAGAGAGAGAAGAAGTAATCACTACAGAGATCCACAAAGCTTGTGAGACATTGATAAAAGCTGTGAAACAGAGGGAGAGTGTTCTGATCACGGAGCTGAAAGCACTTGTTCACTTTAAACACAAACTGTTAGCCAAGCAGAATAAAGATTTGCGCTTGATGCAAAAGATTCTTCAACATAACTACGGTTTTACGAGGCATGTTTTAAAATCTAGCAGTGATATGACCCTACTTTATAGTAAAAAACAACTAAGTTCAAGAATCCATAACCTGTTGAGTTTAAAATACAAGGTTAACCCTGTGGCACATAGTGATTTGAAGTTTTCAATGGATGCTGATAAAATGGCATCGTTTATTGGAAAAATAGGTTCAGTTATTACTCCTGGAGACAAGGCAGGAACAACAGGTAGCCCATCAGTCAGACTTGAATCAGGTTTCAGGCCTGTAGCTAGTACTAGCGGGATCCAACAGGTTAGAACATCAGCTGTACAGGACCCATCAAACACCAATCGTGTGAACCCTTATGAGGTCTTGTCTACACTCAACAAGCGCTTGCTGTCTACCGCTACTAGCACTGTCGTTAACAACATAACAGTAAAGATGGCAAATGGACAAATGAATCAAATTTCCAGTTCAAGTAGTAATGTTGGGACTAAATACCCTTCAAACGGAGGTTTATACCAGGTTAATAACAAGGTTGCCATGACAGCATCACATAGCCCAAAGCTCAGCCATGTTGGTTCACCCAATCTGTTACCCAAAGAACAACTAGGACTCCAAAGTCAAATGAAATATACAAGTCCTTTAACCAATCAGAGCAGTGGAGACCATATAAACACTGTTGATTATAACAAGACCAAACCCTTGCATCACTACTTAGGTGGATCACCCCCTCCGTCCTCAACAGGTAGTAGTACTGGCATGGATAGTCGGAGTTTTTCACCTCAAAGTCAAAATGGTTTTGGAGGCATGATCACCAATGTAAGAAGTCTGAAAAACTCGTACATCAGAAGATCACCTTTGATGAAGAGAAGTCATAGCTCATCTGGTTTGCAGACAAGCCCATCGCAGATAAGAATAAAACAGGAGAGACAAGACTCGGTAGGGGAATATTCTAGCTGTACTGGAATCAAGAAACAGGTATGTTTTTCATTACAAGAATTTTTCAGTTATATTTACCTTATGGAATAAATCAGTAAGACTTATTCTATGTTATTGTCCTCTTTTACTCCGACGAAGGACTAGGGTCCGAAAAGTCAGTAAGTTTTTCATCTTTTTCAATGTGTATAATTTACCTTTTCATCATTACTATGTTATTGTATTATATTTTGGTATCATCACAACACCATCAAGCAAATGCTACCTGGAATAGTCTAAATTTCATAGTATATACACTTGTATTTGCATATTTATTATTTGTCTAAAGAAAGCTTAGCAAATTTCAAAAGACATCATCAAGAAAGCTAAAATTGAAGGGATTCAGAATAGTAATATTCTGGTTAATATTTTTTAAATTTTGTCAGGTGTGGGATACTGTAGATGTGGTGTATATAGCCATATAGCATGATAAACATGCAAAAGAAAATGTTTGCAAAACTAAAAATATTGATTGCTTGGGTGTTAATGTTGACTTTGCAAGGGAAATTTGAAATAATCGTTGACTCCAGTACACATACATCATTCTCAATAAACCTTGTCTGTTGAAAATGTCATTAGACCTTTCCCGACTTTGCTTGAGTGGCCACTAAACAATGACTCCAAGTCGAGTTTGTTCTTGATAAAATACAGTAAATGAATGAACACATAAAGTCCAACCTCAACATGAAGCCATTGTTTCAGCGTCACTAAAGCAAATTCACCTGTTAAGGAAAACACAGGTGGTGTGGGCTGGTAATGCATCACATCTCATCAATTTGACACAGGTTTTATTCCTGGGCTTGGTATGGTATGAGTGAAGAGGCTCGTTTATTTTTTTCTAAATTGTAACTCAATAGTTTTTGCCTAGTATGGTGCTTAGAGCTCTGTTGTGACTGTCCTTCTGTGATAAAACAGCCCAAGCTAAAAGTTCAAATTTGATGAAGACAAACATAAGACAAATGCATGTATATAGACAAATCACAACTCTAAGTTAACTACACTGTCTGGCACAGTCATGTTACAGAGAAAATTGGATATTTATTATTATACTTCTAATTTATGAAAGATAAAAAAGAACTCATTCTGTAAAAAGCTATCAAATATCATATTTGATTATAATCCTTTTCCCCTCTGCTCTAATTTCATTCCCAAGCTAATAAAAAAGCCTGAAAAATATGACATGTTGCCTTAGATGTTAAACTTCAATTTTCCTTCTGATTTAAATATGGTGAAAATTATTTATTCCTTTCTTTGATGAAAACCCTTCCCTTTTTAAACATTTTTTATAGCATATTCAGTACATCTGTTAGTTACATGTTAATTTTTCGTTTCTTCGTCGTATGATAAATTTTATCATCACTGAAATAACTAATAATTTATGCTCAATTATTTTATTATTAGAAAATCATTTCCATTTAAACATTGTAGGATTTTTCTTTTATAAAATAGAATGCAAACAGACGGAGGTCTTTGTTTCAGCATTAACAGGCGCTGTTCTGTGCCAAGCATTACTACAGCTCTAGAATATGTGTATGTAAATTATGCTTTTAGCTATATATTTTATCAATTTTTACGAATATCTCTAAATGGTGTTTTACTCTAGAAAATATTTAATTCTAATATCAAAGGCGTAAGAGCTCTCTCTTACACTGTATGTAAGCATGTAGAATTTAAGGTCTACAATATTATGAGCTTATATGTTTTTAAAATTCTTTTACTGAGCCATCTTTAGCATCTAAGAGTACTTATCAAAGCAAGAGTGAACCTTATTTAAAACATGTAAAGAATCAAAGTAAAAAAGGTTTGAAGAATTAAGAATTAGCTAGGACGTATCCATAACATTTCAACTACCAGAATCCTTTGTACACTTTCTTTTGTTCAGTCAATCAGCACCAATTGTCTTAAATTTCTTAAAAAATTGAAAGTTTGTGAAGTAATTAGGTTTTGTTGATTGAGCTGATTCCATGATAAAAATGGATATTCAAAAAAAATATGAAACAGCTGTGTTTAATATTGAAATTAATGGTAATACAATAATCATATCCTGTGTAATTGTTTCCACGCTATTTTTCCTTGAATATAGATTAATAGATTAGTAAATATAGATTATTTTCCTTCCTTCCTTCCTTCCTACCTATATTTTTCCTTTTAAGTGTGTAACATTAAAGTTTCATGTAACTCAGTTTTGATTTAAAGAATGGATTTTTTTCCAAGAAGCTGAGGCTCATTAAACATTCAACTTCACATGAGCCGGACCTAATAACATCAAAGAAGACCGCCTTGTTATCCATTGTTTCAATTAGGTTTGGCTCATGTGAAGTTTGAAGTTTGACCTGAGTCTTATAAACCACCTTTTGTGTTAGAATAAAAGTTATTTTATTATGAAACTAAAGTTGACTCATCAGCCTTTAAATAATTTTATATTTTCCTTAGCTTTCGACCGACACGGGTCACTCAATCCAATAGGATAACATTTCAATCGTTAAAAAAGAGCAAAGATGGAACCAAAGAAAGTGGCTGGAAGCATGCGAGATATCAAAGCAAAAGAACTTTATTTTAAATAGAGACAGTGGCAGAATTCTGCCAGCAAATTACATAAATCTTTTGTGATTTTCAGTGCTCATGCTTTCAGGTTTGTGCACCTGATTCTTTTGCTCACGCATATGTACAACATTTGATCACATGGTTTTTGTTAATATTGTATTTTAGTTCCTCTGAGGAAGACCGTGTTGGTCGAAAGCTAAGGAAAATATAAAATTGTTCAAAGGTTGATGAGTCAACCTTAATTTCATAATATGAATCCAACCTTCGAAAACCTTTAGGACTTAGTTATTTTACTGTTGTTTCCTTCCTACTTGTCTCTTTTCTTTTAAAAATGTGTACCATTTTATTTGCATATAACCCTGATTTTTTTTAATGGAGTTATTTTCAAGAAGCAATGAACCAATTTTGTCATTAATTGAGTTATTATATTGTACATATAGTCCTTCCTTCCTACTCATTTCCTCTTCTTTTTTATTTTGACAAATGTGTACCATAATTTTGCATTTAACCCTGATAAAAGAATGAAGTTATTTTCAAGAAGCTAATGAACCAATTTTGTTGTTAGAATTTTAAACAATTTGTAATATTAAAGAAAAAAGAAAGAAAAAGTTTCTTTGACCAAAATTCTCTCCAAAGAGCAGATATAGATGCACTGTATTTGTGGCAAAATGTGTTCTTCACCCATCTTATTTCACTTGGTGAAAAAATTAATCAGATTTTTACAAAATTATCTAGATGTCCAAAAAGTTGAAGATAAAAAAAAAACAATTTAAATTGGACAAAATTACTATTTTATACCTTGAGAAGATGAAAGTCATTGGAAAAAGGGCTTCAACAGGTTTTCCTTTAGTTTACTTATTAAGCATATCAAAAAACATCAAAACACTTGGCAGGTGTCTAAAAATGATAAATTTATCTCTTTAGTTCAGGTTTTAAGTTTAATAATAGAACACACAGTTAGTCTTACAGAGCCTGGAAATTTCAAAGAATCAAAGAATATTTAAAAAATGAAAAAGAAAAAACCCAGGAACATTACGGTTTAGAAGACTGTATTTTTATAGACCTTTAATAAAAATTCAGAAAGATTTTAAAATCTTGAGATTTTATCCTAAATAGATTTTTTTTAAAGTATAACTTTGGCTTTTTATTATTCTTAACTTGTTTTTATCCACATATTGTAATTATACATTTACTTACTTTAGATGTGTATAATATTTTTCTCTCTCATAATAATGTAACATTGGTTTGTTCTCAATCAATGAAATAAAGATATTAAATATTATTTATTATATAATTACCAATGAAATATCTATTTTTCTCCTTTTCGAAAAATTGATATCTTCACACGTGAAAATAACATGTTATTTTCACGTGTGAAAATAACACCATTGCGATGGCTATTCAAAAATACACGGAAAGAATTGCCTGAAAAAGCCAAAACATAGTTCATTGATCATTATATAATAAACAGAATATTACATGGGCGCTTGGAGATACGAAATTTATCTTCTCGTGTTGAAAATCTCTCACTCGTTCGCTGTGCTCACTCGTGAGAGATCTTTTCAACACTCGAAGATAAATTTCGTATCTCCGCGCGCCCATGTAATATCCTCTATATATGTATTTTTAAAGGAAGTAAAATCAAATATCCTTCTGTAGAGTGTAAAAAGTTCTACAACCTAATTGCACACGTGCTGCTCGGTTTTCAAGGACGTTTTACATGCAATAACAAAAATTAACTCAGTAAGTTTAAACACTTGAAATATGCCATAAAACTATAATTTATTCCATGTGTGTTCCTGCATGTTAAATTCCGTCTTGAACTATAGCAAACAGTAGACCTTTACAATATAAAACAATACAAAAATAATTATAAATAGGATCACTAGATTACTGATTAACTAAGATTCCAAAAGCTAATGATAAATTAATTAAAATCAAAGGTTCATGCCAACCTATTAAATTAAATCAACAAATACTTTGAATTTAAGTTATAATATTCTATACAATTAAAATATTTTTGTACACAAGCACGCAAATTGTAGTTGTAAAAACAGGGCTCCACCTGCGTTAATAGAATGTCGTTTTATATTTAATAAAATAAATGGTCATTTAATTAACGCAGATATTTTTACAACATACAATATATTCCAGTAACAGGAAGTTATCTGTTTTATTATGTCTACAGATTTGACTGTGCTGTACAAGAAATTCCTGTTATCAACTTGAAATCGACTTGAAATAAATTAAATTTACATTTCAATCGTTTTTTATCAAATAATCATAAGATATGAAGTGAATTCTTGTGAATATAACATGTTTAAACAAGAATAATATCAGTTATGGTGGAGATCAGTTTAAACTTAACTGCTTAATTATTGGCCAATTATGATAATGAGCTCTTACGTATTGGACTGGAAAATTTCACATTTTATGAACAAACAATCATAAAATCTTACAAAAACTAGACTTCTTTTTGAATTGAGAGACGCAAAACATTTGTACTAGCTAGAGTACATGCATGAACTTAATTATAAGTTTGGTCTTTTAGCTTAACGTCTTAAAATAGAAAGCTAATATTGAGAATTACAATCTATGAAAAAAATTATTATACAATAAGGTCCACTATTGGACTGCTATTTAAGTTTTCCATCTTCATTATTTCTCATACATGTAACTCCATGGTTCAATTAAGGCCTTATTGCACATGTAGTTGTTAACATTCTAGCATTAAGATAGCAAAGTTTCCACTTGCCTCTAGAGGCCATAAATCAGTCATAAATTACTAAAAATTTGCAATAATGTCATTGTATTTAGCAAAACTGTGAAGTTGAATATCAGAACTCCTACAAATTCTATTATTGCTAAAGAATTTTTAACTAAGGTAACCATAGCAAAATCAGGCTTTTTCAATACAATTTAAAATTGAAAAATTACATTACGGCATTACGGGAACAAGGTTTTGTAAACTACAACCCCAGCCTCTAATTTAAATGTTTGCACTTACAAAATGTCATGATTTATAATATATCAAGTACCTAAATCAAATTTAAGAGAGTGCCAAAACCATGTTGTTATTATTAAGCTAAACAAAGTTGAACAATAGACTTTTATTTTGACAAAAGTATTCCTAAGCTGTCATTAAACTCAATATTCTAGCTAAACCACTTGACTAGTGACTTCAAAATGATGTTTCGTGAAGGATTTTCCTGTTATGAAAGAAAAAAGCTTGCATTTGACCTTTGAATGTCTTTATGATGATGTAATTGTGGTTTTACATGTGGTCCCCACCTGTCCTGTTTATTTTATACTGTCATTTATTAATAACTAATGTAATGAGTAAGATTAAATGAAAGGTCATCACTATATCTTAATCTTTAAACAAACCTGTTAAATTGAGTGAGTATCTTATCGTAAAATGAAGTAAAAACTAGAGAAAATACTTGTAACAGAGTGTTTGTTTATTGTCTGAGAAAAATGATAATATATCTGAAAAAGTACTACAAACCAAGTACTATTTAATACTGAATACCAAATCTGATAAATATATATATATATAACCAAGGGTTTTATTAAGTGTCAGAGATCGGAGACATCTCTGTTAATTAAGCAAATTCTCTGGCTTAAACTAACCATGTTCTTCTCCTATTATTTTAAAACTTAATGAAAACCTTGGGGGGAAAACAATAGACCTTACACTATTATGTAAAGTGCTTTATTACCATGACTCTGTAAGAAATTTCACAAAGTTGCACAAATTAGTAAGTTCAGTAGACCTGAGTAGACCATAGACGTACAAAACTTATTTATTGTACAATTCAGTTAGGAAATTTTTTTCACAGATAATTATAATGGAATGCACTTTACTATAAATGGTATTTAGTGCAAAACAAATCATTGTTTCACAGTGTGAGCATATTAACCATGTAACAGTTATTTTCATAAGAATGGAGTCATTTTATCAATCAATATATTTTATAAAAATTAATGAGAATAAAATTATCTTTGAAAGATTTTTTTTCGTTCTCTTAACTATAAAAATCTTAAAATATAAAATGCGTCGTTTGATTTTCAAGTGATTTCACTTCTCTCAGCCCAAACTAATTAGCCATTCAGCAAACAGTTTGTTCGTAGATCAATATTTCCTACATGTAGTTCCAAGTTTCGGCTTGAAGACAAATTACCCCAAAATCAAGAGAAGAAAACTCAAAGGTGAACACATAGGTCAACAAATGTCTTTTAGAAATAGCATTTTTTTTTGTTAGTGGTGGTGGTAGAAAAAGTATTTTGTTTACTAAATACTTGGAAATTTTCGCTGTTGTAACAAACAATGCATTATATGCCTAGATTCCAAATCAACTGGTTTAAAATATAAATGTTTTGATCCATGACCACAGATCTTCCTAGAAATATGTCAAAGGGAAAAAAAAGTATTCTATTTACTATCATGGGATTGCTTCAACAACAAAATTCATCCACATTCTTATGCAAAATAAGACTGAAGATGTATTTTCACATAATTTGTTTCGTTTCAGGACTCGATTCATTTATATTGACAATAGCTTGCTAAAAATTAATTGGCAACCACATTACAATGCTTTGGGTTCAAATCTGAGCAGTTACGTGGGCTATAGAATATCATAATGCAATGCACTTTGCTGACAAGGGCTCCTAAATATTGATTACCACCCACAACAAAATGCTTAGGACCCAAATGGGAACATTTCTGTGAAATTCGGGACCCAGATTGAAAAACATCCCTGATATTGTCTGGTCCCTGGTCCTCTAGGTTGTAGATTGGGCACACAGATAACTACTCCACCCTGTAAAAAGTGCAGTGTTACAGAATTTTTTATTTTATTTTAATATTGATACAACCCAAAATAGTGTTACAGAAACCAACATATTTTTTAATTGATCTGGCCCAAACTAGCTCTGATTGCTGCCACTGAGACAGCAATGATGGCCTTATACACCTTCTGGTGTGAGGAATGATGATGACTAAGCAACATTTTAGATTATTGAAATTCTAGCAGAATACTGAGGCTTTCCAGATCATAATGCTCTAATTGCATTACTGCAATTTTCTTAAAGATGCAAACACTGTTTCTCCAAGTTGCACACTTAAATCTTGTTCCTTGCTGTTGCCAGTCAAAAGTATGAAACATACCGACTGATTAGGTTTGATTGACAGCAGTGAAAAAACAAAGCTCGCAGACACAGATTTCGCATATTTGTGAAAATCACAGTAAACCTCACAAGGATCAGTAGATATAATTCTGTAGATTTGATTATAATATTGCGGAATAATGCAGAACCGACTACTGAAATGTTTTTAATATTGCCAAAGAGTAGGAACATTATATAATAATAATATATCTAATTCATACCAAAAAATGTTTTAATTTGGTGACCCGCGTGCGTGTACTATACATGAAGTACCATTGATTAATGGCTCATGATCATTTTGCTTATATCAGTTATATCTGGTATCCTGTACTAAAGCTTCCATCTTTGAATTTCTACCAGCAGCAAGAAGACGCAGCAAGTGGTGAGAGCGGGATAGATGAGGAAAGCACCAATGAGGACTGGTGTGCGGTGTGTCGTAATGGAGGAGAACTGTTGTGTTGTGACACCTGTCCACGTGTGTTTCATCTGCAGTGTCATGTACCTGCTGTCACTCAGACACCAAGGTGAGGAAACAGATGATAACAGTGATGGTAACACTCCAGTTTCAAATTCTCTGTTCTACAGGGTCAGCCTTGATTTTGTACAGAATAGGCCTTTTGCAACAACAAGTCCAGTGACCCTGTACCCCCCATATAAAGAGAGGTTGTGTCAAAATGAACACCAGAAATCGAAAAAGCCCTAAATATTTTAGTAAGAAAGGAAAGTTTTAGCCAATATTGTTGACTATAGGAGAAATGGCATTGAATATATAAATGAATGTTTTATAAGGATTTGTGTGACATTTCCCCATACAAATCCTTACAAAATATATGATTTTGTATTTAAAGCCATTTCTCCTGTTACATGTTATAAGCTGAAACTTTGCTTTCTTACTAATATTAAGGTGCTCTTTTGATTTCTGGTGTTCATTTTGATAAGTCTCTTTTTGAATATTCATACAATTAAGTGAGGGTCGGTGGAATTTCAAAGTGTTTGTATTGTTGTATTTGTGCATTCTTTACATTACCATTGCTATTTGTGAATATTTAGACACTGAAATAAGACTAACCCAGACCCTGTAATAATAATCAAGTCTGTGATCAAGGAACACATCAGTTTTTGACTAATTTGAAATTAATGGTTTATTCATTTTATAGTGATAGAGCATTTTTTTATTAGACTGTGAAAAAATTATCTGCCCTATGCTTGCCTTTTGATGTTCTCTAAAATTTTGATTGACAGATATTTTAAATGCAAAATGTGATTGGATTGGCATATTCCTGCCTGGCAGTGTCATGAGCAAACTCATGCTGCGGGGAAAAGTTCATGCTGCAAACTTTTTACAATTATATGAAAACTGCTCTAATCCTAATTAATGACTCAGTAAAGGGATGATGATGATGATGATGATCTTGGTGATAGTAGTGATGATGATGATGATGGTGATGTTATTAATGTTGACACAATGTCAAAATGATGATAAACGATATGGTGGTATGGTGGAGATCTTGATCACCAAAATTATAGTAATGATAATCAAATAATGATGGTGGTGGGGGATGGTAGATTTGGTAATGATGATCTAGGGCTTAGAATAAGGATAATTAAGTCACCAGTCATGATAACAATCCAAATTAGTTTTAGCTCAGCCATACCTCATTTCTGGCTCAACTTTACTGGTCAAATTTACCACCAAGGCTGGATTTGACCAGACAAGTTCCAAATCTGGGTGGATATTGTCCGATGTCCAGCTGTTATTTTAAGCCCTGGTTGTGGTGTATTTAGTGATGAAGATGAAGATGAGTATAGTAATGTAAGTGGGTTTCGAATTTGAAGCAGAGATGGAAAACCAAATGAAGCAAAAAATTAATTCCAGATATTTCAAAAATAATAATAAAATAATAATAATGAATGATTTTTTTCCTCCACTTTTTAGTGATAGTTGGAGCTGTGGTCTATGTCTCCAGTTAGATGCCAAAACATTACAAGGTAATTAAATTATTCCTATTCACTTTAATTAGCTGATGCCCTGAAT
This sequence comes from Actinia equina, assembly GCA_011057435.1. NCBI lineage: Eukaryota > Metazoa > Cnidaria > Anthozoa > Actiniaria > Actiniidae > Actinia > Actinia equina. The sequence continues at coordinate 494,184 of WHPX01001440.1, read as the reverse complement.
TTAAAGGAATTGGTTACTGTATGATGGAGGCATTGGATTTTCTTCTTAAATGTTATTTCAAATCTGTTTAAAGGATGTCCTAAAAGACATTAAACTTGTGAATGAGTTGATGGCTTTGAAATTGTTAGATTTTACTGATTTCTAATTAACCTGTATTTTCCCCTCCTATATAGGCTGCGTAGCGGCCCAAAGAGAAGGGAAGGGCCACTATGCAGGCTATGGAAGCTACCTCCTATAATGATTACAATGTAGGCTCTCAAACCTTTAGCCTTAGTCCTTTATGATGAATAATTCATATTAATTAACTCTTCCATAGACCTTTTCTGACATGGCAAATATGGTGCATTGCAGTCTAGCTTGGGTGCAAACATGTTTTATTCAACATGGCCTTATATGGTGTAGTTTGTACCCAAGCTAGACCACAATGCACCATGTTAATAGAACTCACAAAAGGCCTATTGCCCATCATCTGATCGTGTATGTGAATGACTGGATTTGTTTTTATTTTTATTCATTTATTTTTTTTTCATTAAAAGCTGAGTCAGCAACCTCATTATTACATGGTCCAAACAAACGACGAACATCTTTATCAGGACTAATGGACTGGGAAAGAAAGGTATTCAGTCTTATAAAATGATGATAATAATAATAATAATAATAATAATAATAATAATAATAATAATAATAATAATAGTAAACTTTTATCAATTGGCTGACTTTACTGGAATAAAGGAATTTTTTTAGATGAAATCTTATTGATATATCAGAAGTAAATGGTAATATAAATGACTGTATAAATAATAGGTATAGATAATAGGTATAGATAATAGGCCTTTTGCAACAACAGGTCATGTGACCCTACCCCCTGTAAAAACAGACATTGTGTCAAAATGAACAACTGAAATACATGTAGAAAGAGCACCTTGATAGTAACAATGTTCGCACAGGCCTTGAAAACTCCTTTAAAATGCATTCGGTACTTGAAAACTCCTGGAATTCTAAAATTTTGATTTTTGTCTTTGAAAAATCTTGGAATTTTGATTTTGACCTTGAATAATTCATTTTTATCCTGGAATTTCTTGGGTGCTATCTAAAGTATAATTTTTCATCTTTAGAAAGAAGAAAACCTTGGTTAAAATTATAAAAATAATTAGAATATTACATAAAACAGTAATTTTTGGTTGTTTTGCGGGTTTTGCGGTATGGTGGGTAATTTTCAAGATGGCGTAGGGCACCTTCAAATTTGGTAATTAAGCTACCCCCCTATCCAATGCTAATTCCAAGTAATCACAAGGAGAAGTTTGAATATGGTTTTTATTTCGCTTCACTGGTTCTTTTCTGTCCTTGTAGTCCTTGAAAATGACCATTAAGTCCTTAAACGTCCTTGCAAAGCCCTGGAATTTTTTTCTTAAATTACTGTGCGAACCATGTAGTAAGAAGGTAAAGTTTCAGCTTATGACATGTAACAGCAAACTATGCCATCTAGCACATTTTCCCACACAAATCCTTATAAAATATTTAATTTTATGTTTAGTGCCATTTCTACTATAGTCAACATTATGAGCTAAAACTTTGCCTTCTTTAGACACAACGTCTCTTTTTACGGTGGTTAGGGTCATGTGACGTGTTGTTGCAAAAGGCCGATTAGTGTTGTTTTGATAGTAGGTCTCAGTTTCCATTGTCTATATTCTGTATCAAAACCAACATGTATCAAAATGACTCGCTTTTGCTTGAAAAGTGCAGGTTGTCTCAGTTTTGCAAATTTTCTCAATTCTTATTGGCTAAATTGGTTTCTAAGTTCAGCTGGAAAGTGTGCAAATAGCAAAAAATGAATCATAATAATTGTTTTAAATCAGTTATTAAAAAAGAAAGGATTAAAAAATAATCTACATTTGGTATGTTTGTCTACAGATATGTGAGAAGATGTTGTTGGAGCTCTTTTGTCATGCTGATAGTATACCATTTCAACAGAAAGTCAGTAAATCTGTAAGTACTTAGCAGTCTATTCCTCTTTAAACATCCTAAATTGGACCACTCTTATAAAGTTAAACAGTCATAAACAGTGGCGGATCCAGGAGAGTGGTGCAGGTGGGTGTGCACCCCTCTCTCGTTCAACTTTGTTTCCCTACTCCAAAGATTTAACCAATACAAAATAATGTTTTTTTCACTTTGATTCTAAGGGGTGCATCCCTCCCTGGGTTAACTATGTGTGCTGCATCCATCCCTGAACGAATTCCTGGATCCGCTCCTGATAATGAAGAATGAAAAGCAGTGTTGCCAATTCACTCAGATTAGCTGGGAGTCTCCAGATTTTGGACCTCGTCTCCCAGTCATTTTTCCCTATCAATTTTTTAATTGAACAGTTGGCAGTTGGCAGTGTAGTGTTTTCCCTGTCTCAGCAATCCATTTGCCATCATCGGTAATAATGTGTATCTAATCAGCATTCCTTTTTTTAGTATGTCGTAAATAATGATCTTAATGAAATTTATTTTTCCAAATTTAATTTCAAGGGCTTTTGCCCGGAATAACCTTGTTCCCAAGCACTTTAACTTATCTATATTTCTATATCTTCATGAATTTGAACATGACCTATTGGATCAAACAAGTAATGGAGAACACTACACTGAAACAAACTTTGAACTTTTGTTTGTTCAATTGAAATTTAATATACCTTTTACTTTGATTTGTTGTACCATATTTTGGCTATATTGATCTCATAATCTCATAAACATTTTGTGTGTGTAGGTCCCCAACTATTATAAGGTCATAGCCAACCCCATGGATCTGTCAACCATGCGAGCCAAACTCCAGCCCCAACACTTCCAGCATTACTCAAGTATCACAGAGTTCCTCAGGGACTGCAAGCTTATCTTTCAAAACTGTCAGACATTCAATGATGTGGGTATTATTTTCTCAAAACATTATCCTTACTTTGGTTTTCATAACATGCACTTTTTAGTCATCACTAGTAGCTCAGCCATACAGAGTGCAGGCTTTGTGATAGACCATTAGTAAGCTTAGACTTCAATTCACAGATATCCAGGTTTTTGGCTTCCTTCATTCAAAAAATTTTTTTTCCAGTTGTCTCTGAATTATCATCTTTATGATCAATGGAAAGCCAAAGACCCAGATGTCTTGGTCTATGTCGCCAGGTCGATTACCACTGTTGTTATTGGTGCACACTCAATGAAGTAAACAATTCCTGTGCAGCCCCATGTACTCCTAATGACTTATTTGATTGACAGTAGTCTATTGGTTTATATCCCTGTTAAGAGCAACATTTGTCTCAATCAGCACAAAGTAACAATGAAAACAGGGGTGAATGTCAACAAGATAACAGAAAGGGTTTTTTATCTTAAGCTCATCCTGATACTTGGAAAATGCATTTACATTTGCATTAGATTTTTAATAATGCATTTTGCACTATATAAATAATAAAATTATTCAAATTTTAATTATTTGCATTCATCGTATTTATAGGAAAATTCTGAAGTTGGTCGAATGGGAAATAACCTTGAATTGTATTTCATGACCATGGTCCAGAAGTACCTACCAGATGATATTGAAGTACCTGATCTAGAGCCAGTGATAAAGAAGAGAAGAGAGGATCCAAAAGCATTCATACATAGCTTATGAAGCACCTAATCAAGGACACCTTTTATAAATCTAATTATTGATAGTAACTTTACAAAAATTACATTTCCACAGAGCTGGTCTTATCAAATTGTTCAATAGTGTACATATTCAGAATGTTCATGGAAGTAGGGCTTTCACAAGGTTTTTTTTTTTTTTGGTTTAGCATTGTCACATCATTATGTAGTCTGTTTTCTTACTAACATTGAGAGTCCTTGAAAGGAGGGCGGGGGACGGGAGAGCAGTTGCCAATTCCATTTCCCACTCAACTTTTCACAAATGCCACTTGCCAGCTTCCAAACTTTTTTCTTTAAAAACATTTCCCATTTGTTTTTTGTTTTTTTGTTCTTTTCTTGTTTTGGTTTGGTTTGGTTTGTTTCTTTTCGTTTCGCTTCGCTTAATTTCGTGTTTTTTTGTTTTTTGTTTTCTTTTTCCATTCCCATTACCCTAAATCGCATTTCTCCCGAGGACAAAATAGACCAATCCCAGTTTTTACCCTTTCAGGACCCTCTTTTTGTCTCATTCACCCAACTTTGTTTTTTCTGTTTCCAAGTTATTTGCCTAATGTCTCCTAGGCCAGCCCTCTTGATGATGGTCCTCAGATTGATGGGTCACATGCTGTTCACTCCAATGTGGCTGGTCAATAGGTCAGGTCCAATCATTATAAAACATCCTCTGTTTTTAGCCCTCATATATAGAAATTATTCAAAGGAAAATTCAAATGAGTGTATTCAAGACTTTTCCCCATTTATAATAATAATTGTGTTTTATTATAGTATTTGTCATGAATGAATGTGTAGTCATGTCAAGAGAAGGTGAATTGGACTTTTTTTACCCATTCAATAGACCCCTTGCAGTACCTCAGAATGCAGTGCAACTGCAATTCTCTGGAAATTGAAATTCGTTGCGTTTCTCCTCTCATGCTTTATCCTGCTTTGATGTCACATGCAAGGAGTCTGTAGGTTCTTTGCAGGGCAAAGTTTTTTGACTGATACTGACTGGCAAACAGTTGTAATAGAAGCTTCGCACCAGCACATGATGGCCACCTTGCCCAGTGGCAGGAACAATTGAATCTGGTCTAATCTGGTTGACGTGAGAAAGAATTCAGTTTCCCAGGGGAAGGCTGCCATCATGTGATGATTCAAAATCTGTATTTGTTTCTTATTTTATCCTTTTTGCTGATCCAAATTAGAGTGTGCATAACCGTATATCCATGAAAATGTTAACTAACAAAATCATACAAACTAGTGCAGGCTTACTGTTTAATACACTAATTTCTTTTAAACATTTTTAGGGATATATATGATATGCACTCTGCTAATGTGATCCTTGTTAATAGATTCATTTGTTATAAGGGTGTAGCATGAACATGTGACTGTTCAGTGCTAAAGGGCGGAAGCAGACTGCTAGTACTTTTTAGGTTCTTGTTTGACATTGCTTGGGAAAAGTGGTGTTATTTCAAACATTCAACCCTGATATTTTTAGTGCTAGGATGTCAAGCACAATGGATCTAGTGACTAAGTTTATGTTTTGTTGAAGTCACTTTTTCCAGAAGTTTAAAAGATTACAACTTTAAGATCTTCACACCAGACATGTAAATATTACGATAAATTGTGAATTAATATTTGTTAAAGAATTCAGAAGAAACTCAAAGTACACTGTAGACTTACTCTATCATTGTTTTATTGTTTGTTTTTGTTTTTTTCAATGTGTGGGTTGCCTGTGTTAAGATGGGACGGCAAGTTAGGCTGCGTTCATAATGTATGGCAGGGGGTGCAGGTAAAATAAGGGGAGGTTGGGAAAGAAATTTTACCAGTAAAATGGGGGGAGTTTGAAAATAAAATTTTCCGAGAATAGGGGGTGCCCAGGTGATTCTCTATTGAAAATTTTAACCAAAAAATGTTTTTTGCGACATCACTTATCGAGTACTCTATTCAGCACCGAGCAAAATCTGGCAAAAATCCCTTTGCAGCTCAGCAATTACTAAATAGCACAATTTTATAGAAATTCCATTGTTTAATTAGCACTATTTTGTGCTATTTAGTAATTAGTGTTTTACGGATTAATTGCTTGCACTCTATACTGTGTCCACTCTACCCAGTCCAGGAATCAAACTTGAGACTCCACAAAGGATTGAGGGAAGTACTATGCTACACCACCCTTTATCTGCATAGTGCCCCTCTGGTGTTGGGGGATTGGGGTGAGGGGAAAGGGACAATATTAGTGGGCCACTATGCAGGCTAAAGTACAACACCCTTGATCCCCAAATGACAACAACATCAAGTAGGTGTGATTGTTTTATTCATTTATACAAAGACCAATTTGCTTATGCCATGAGTACACAAGCACCACCAACTGCCTTGATTTTATCTTCTGCTCGCCGACTGAAAAACTTGGCCTTGACAATGACTGGTTGTTTAGGAAGAAGACCTTTGCCGAGGACCTTGAAGTATCCCTGGTAAAAACAGAGAAGTATTGGTATGAAATACATTGACGTCAATGGGTTATTAGACATTCTGAAGTTCAGTAAAAGATTGAGTTGAATTGGATTTTAAATTCCAACCAACAATCAATCTTAAGCAGTAGCACAAACCTTCTTCACTATCTCAAAAAGTACAGACCTTCTATCCTTACTCTGAGCAACAGATATCTCAAAACTGGAGAATTATGAAAAATGTGTGCTTATTTCAACATTTAACTTCGAAAATCATATGGTACACAGGGGTTGCGTTAAGGTTTGGGGATCAGATTAACACTCCAGTAAAGGAGTAAAATTCTCTGACCTAAACTACCATTTATAGCTTAATAATCTGTAAAATGTTCGCTCAGACTCTTTGCCTAGTTCAAGACCTTCTATTATTTCAAAACTTAATGAAACCCCTGGTACACCAACAGCAGTTATCAAAATACTTACAGCTTTGACGACATCAATGACAGGTACTGGGCCATCCTTTTTATTCTTGTAGTTTTGTCTAGTCTGTTCACTGACTAAAGTCCAAACACGATCAAGATTGATGGATGGCTTGTGGTAAACATTCTTCTTCAAGTGGAAATGACGCATACCAACTTTGCCAAAATAACCAGGATGGCTAGGAAATATTAAGACACAGCATCATTAAAAATTGTGTGCAATTTTGTTCAACAGAGAACAGTACACAACAGTTTCAAAACAATAATAAATAGAGGATATTACATGGGTGCGTGGAGATATGAAATTTATCTTCGAGTGTTGAAAAGATCTCTCATGAGTGAGCGTAGCGAATGAGTGAGAGATTTTCAACACGAGAAGATAAAATTTGTATCTCCACGCACCCATGTAATATCCTCTATTTATTATGTAATTATCAATGAAGTATGTTTTGGCTTTTCCAGGCAATTGCTTCTGTGTATTTTTGAATTGCCATCACAATGGTGTTATCTTCACACTTGGAAATAACATGTTATTTTCACGTGTGAAGATATCATTTTTTTAAATAGAGAAAAATAGATATTTCATTCGTAATTATATAATAAATAAAAATATTAATGCAGCTCAATTTTGAAGATAAAAACAAAATAATTTCAATCTCCTAAGAATAGGCCATTTGCAACGACAGATCACGCCCTACCCCCCCTAAAAAGAGACATTGTGTCAAAATGAACACCAGAAATTGAAAGAGCACCTCAATATTAGTAAGAAGGCTAAGTTTTAGTTTATGGTGTTGACTATAGGAAAAATGGCATTGAGTATAGAATCAAATATTATATAAGGATTTGTATGGGAAAATGTGCTGGATGGCATTAAATCTTATAATTAAAGCTGTTTCTCCTGTGTTAAATATTATAAGCAGAGTCCATGTATGAACCCAGAGCACACCTCTAACCATTTTGAATAAGTTGAGGTCAGTTTGAGTGTAGAGCTAAAAAACTGGAGATATGTAAAAACCCTTGTAGTCAGAACAGACAAACCTACTTAGCTTCTATGGGGTGAATGGGATTCAAACCCTTGAACTCAGAGTTGAGAGGCCAGCATTTTAACATTTGGACTTCCTCAATCACCTATGGTAAACTGAGTATGATAAACTAACTAGAGACCATCTAATAGCCTAGCTTATAAAGCAGACACTAATTGGAAACATGGAAAGCCAAAGTTTTCAATGTGAGTCAATCACGAACAAGCAAAAAGCAAAAAAGGCAAATATCTGGTGATATGTCTGATATAAAACTTGTTATCAAGAAAATCAAACAAGTATTAATTCATTACACTCTTGTAACTTTTTTTTCTAGTACTAATGAAGAATTAATTACAGTCGAAGATATAGAAATATAGATAAGTTGTAGTGCTTGGGAACGAGGTTATTCCAGGCGTAAGCCCTTGGAATTAAATTCGGAATAATTAATTTCCGACCTCGCTGGGATTTGAACCCACGACCTTCGGAATTGTACTACCGATGCTCTACCAGCTGAGCTAGATGTCATAGACACTTGAGCAGAAGGTATATAATAGAGGAGTTCCATGGAAAAATATTATAAGGCAGGGACAATGCGATTGATGGCTTTCACGGCCGCCATGTTGGATGAATTTCACAAAAGATTCATTATTAGTCTCTCTTGTTATATCCTCCAACATGGCCACCATGTCTTTTGTAATTAAATTATCTTGGAAATGATTGAAAACCAGCAATACTTTTGCATTACTCAAAATAGAATATTTTCCAAAGAAGAAAACTTCTATTGTTCTGCCCAACAACATGGCAGCCACGAAATAATCTATTAAGGTATGAACCCTGCAAAACAACGACAAACACTGCAACAGAAATGTTTTATATTTTCGGGAGAAAAAAAAAATTATTAGGCTTTAATGCCTCCGCTGGTAAAAAGCGAAAGGAATGTAAAATTAAATAAAGAAAATAATTTATTTACAAAACCAGACTTACTATTTATCGAAGTTTATTCGGTGGTGATGTTGTCCACCAGCGTTTCCTCGACCTCCGGGATGTTTGCGGTGCTTTCCTGTTAACAATTTAACGTAACTATTACTCAAATGCTCCTAAAAATATATAGCAAACGTTAAATACACTCACCAATACGGCCGTGGCCATGGCTCACATGGCCTCTAAGCTTTCTGGTCTTCTTTAGACGGGCAGTCTAAGGAAAAGGTTAGATTGTCATTAATTCTAAGTTTATTGCATGAAAATATTAGCATCAAATCATAGAGTAGTTATCAGACTTTCAATATGAATTGCTTTATTTAAGATATTTTAAAATATAACAAAGATGGAGATGGATGTAAAGTTATGAATCTATAAACCCTCATTACCCACCATTTTGGAAAGGGAAGAGAGGAAGAGGGAACTAACTGCGCAGACTCGAACTCAGTCCCCCTCAAATTTATCAGTCGATAATTCTCCGCTTACGAACCTTTACGAGTTTTTACGAACGAGGTACGAATTTCAAAATCTTCAAAAGCTTCGACAAAGGTACATATTTATCATGGCGACAAGTTGTAAAGTAGCTTTAGAAGATCGAAAAAACCAAGCTTACAATTTATGCAAAGAATATCTTGGAGGCAGCTGGAAAGAGGTTTCTTTTGAGGAATTTCATATTAAAATTCTCTCGTAAGTGTTGAATAATCATCCGAAGCTTACGTGTTCTGCAAATCCACTTTGGAGGGATGACACAAAATAAAGAACAAAATGAATGGATTTTAGGGCATTTTTAGTCAATAAGAATATTCGTATTTCTTAGCTTATAAGTGTGTATATCATATTGTTCAGCTTATTTGATATTTATGTTTATTGGTAGATTAGAATTTAGATTTCCAGCTCAGGTTACTAACAGTGTTATTTCAGTGATGAAAATATCTAACTGTTAGCGATATACGATAACATGCACTAACAGGCCACGTGACCCAACCTCCCTTAAAACGAGCAGTTGTGTAGAAACGAACTTTAGCCATGAAAAGAGCACCTCAACATTAGTAAGAGAGCAAAGTTTCAGCTCATATATGTACTTATAGGATGAATGACAGTAAATATAAAATCAAATGTTCATAAAATATTTAGAAGAGCCCTAGGGTCACGTGACCTGTTGTCTATTAGACCTTGAGTCTGAATGGAATATGAGTGAATTTCAATGATTTGATTTTCAAAGATGGCACCTTTCGATACTAGTAAGTTATAAGCCTAGTAGTTAGCTCTTCCAATCAAAAAGTAGCATTGATGATAACCAGTAGTTGGATTTGACTTAATAGATATGTAGAAAATTGATAAAACAGGAGAACCCACATAATAGCATTCATTTGATGAGTGTTTTAAAAATATTAAAAATATATACATTTTTTATTATATATAGTTACGAATGAAATATCTATTTTTCTCTATTTTGAAAAATTGATATCTTCACACCATGAAGATAACTTTATTGTGATGGCTATTCAAAAATACACGGAAACAATTGCCTGGAAAAGCCAAAACATACTTCATTGATAATTACATAATAAACAGAATATTACATGGGCGCTTGGAGATACGAATTTTTTCTTCTCGTGTTGAAAATCTCTCACTCATTTGCTACGCTCACTTGTGAGAGATCTTTTCAACACTTGAAGATAAATTTCATATCTCCGCGCACCCATGTAATATCCTCTATGTATCATGTTGTACTATCTATTGTATTTGGAGTGATTCATTGTATTAAGGGACATAGCAAGGGTGGCCAAGGAGGCCCAGGAGGCACTGTAAAAACTTAAACATCTATAATGTAATCAGATCATGATACAATTGACTTAGCGGTGTTTTGAAAATTGATGTGTTACCCCTCCCCCCCCCCCCCCTCTCCTCAAGATTCTGGCTACACCCCTGGTATTTTTATTAATAGATTACATATTCAATTACTGCCTGGTATGTAGCTGCTACATAGGCTCTGCCTTGATAAAACAGACATATTATATAGAAAACTCAGGAAAAGTTCTGCTGAGTCCTACTTGGAATTGAACCATTCAATTTGATTTGGTTCAATACTCATCTGGGTCCCCCTACGTCTGCTTAATCAATTTTCTATATACATGTATCATTATTAAAATAACATGTTTTTTTATGAAGCCGTGAAATACACCCTAGCCTAATACAAATTTAAGTAAGACCCTAATATTCCATTGTGTTCTTTGGTTGTCATTTCACTGTCACACACTAACTAATGGTATTTGTTTCAAGGATTTATGAGAATCACTCTAGCATTACAGTGTATGTTAGACTTATTATCATATCTGTTTGACAAATAATTTAAATGACATCCATGTTCTATACAGATCTAGTATAATTTGTATTGAATTGTAGGCATTGTGTTCGATAAAAAATTAATGGCTGAGTGTTTTACATTAAGACTACCACCAAATACTATGCTACCTCTATTACAGCTTGGATAGTTCATAGAATAACATAGTTTTGAGAGAGCCCATGTAGCAATCAAGCAGTTGATAAGAATTAAATATTTTCACACAACCCTTACATATTTTTTTTATATTTACTAGTGGTGGCTTGTCCAATGAACTCTTCATATGTTCGCTACCAGATAACTATCCCGTCAATAATACAGAGCACAGAAAGGTGTTACTTAGGATCTATGGACAGCTGTATGGAGAATTAGTAAATGATCTTCACGCCCTTGTGTCTGATGTCATGGTCTTTGCCTTACTCGCCGAACGAAAAGTTGGACCAAAACTATATGCAATTTTCCCAGAAGGGCGTCTTGAGGAGTTAATACCGGTGAGTGTTCCTGGGTATCTGCAAAATGAATCAAATCTTTCATAAATTCATAAATTCATCCATCCATCCATCCATCCATCCATCCATCCATCCATCCATCCATCCATCCATCCATCCATCCATCCATCCATCCATCCATCCATCCATCCATCCATCCATCCATCCATCCATCCATCCATTCATTCATTCATTTATCCATCCATTCATCTTAGATTGTGTTAATTTGGGAATCAAGGGTGCTGTAGCTAACACCTTCAGGTGTTAGGTCTCTCTATTCATTCAAGGTTCAAGGTCTTTTCTCTGAGTTCTCTTGTTTTTCTTCCCTGAAGTCCTCATCCAAACACTCTAAATTCCAATTCTGTGACTTATATAGACGTGCCCTGGCTTGGAATTGATCATTCAAGAGGTCATTTCAGGATTTGATCTGTGATGTTAGCAATGCCCTGACTTAGATCAGGGTTACAGGGTTACAATCTATGCCCAGACGTTGTATCTAGGTAGTTATGCATTGATCAACTTTGATCAGCCCAAAGGTTGTTTCAGGATTTGATCTGTGAGTTAGACATGTCTGTGTTTGATAAGCAGACCAGAGGTTGTTAAGAGGGCAAGGGTACAAATTTACTAATTTTTTTTTTTTCTTGAGTTTGAATAATTTTTATGATTATTAAATTTTGTAATAATTATTCCTGATTTTAGGCAAGAAATCTCTCCAGTGAAGAACTTAGAAGTCCTGCCAATTCAGTCAAAATTGCAAGAAAGCTCAGACAATATCATGAAATGAGTCTTCCTTTATCTAAAAAACCAAAATGGATGTGGGAATTTATATCAAGGTGAAGGAATTTCTTTGACTGTTTGTATTAAAACAATCTAGAAATTATAATATGATTTATCTGAATTTATATTCTTATAGTGCTTGCACACATTGTGTTGTCCCAGAAATTATCCATACCCCCCTCACACACACACAGAGAAATTTGGCCAAGAGGTGGAATGTCAGAAAAAGAACAAAAAATGACAAAGGTGGTAAGGAAGAAAATTGGAAATTCTGGTGGTGAGAGGTGGGATCCTCAAAAAATCCTCCATGGGCATGAGGGGAGGGGTGGGGGCAATTTTTTTCTGGAGCTACACATTGTGTGCTCTTTTACTCCGACGAAGGGCTAGCGTCAGAAATGTCAGTAAGTTATTACCTTTATTTTTGATCATGGTTATATCCTTTGTTTCCAAACCTTAGTTCACCATGATATTAAAAAACTCTGTCATTGTGACGAAACATGTGTCCTATTCGACTCCTGACGGCAGGTTGAGAAAAATTTAAAATGCTGTGTCAATGTTTTTCACTTTACACAGACTTTTAGAAGATATTGATGAAATGATTGAAAGTGACTCAGACTCAGTTGTACAAGACATTTGCAAAAACTTTGATCTTCACAAGGAGCTTCACAATTTGAGGTAATTATGAACATTTGATGAAATAGTCTTATGTATAGGACTCTTACATTTTTAATTTCTAGATTATTCTCTATTAGGGAAAGTATGTTTCTTATTATTAGAGGAGGAGAGGGATATAGGGCTTGAAAAGAGAGGTCCATCAGTAATAATTTGAACATTTTTGAAGGGTCAAACCTATTTTATTTTGAAGAAAGCAAGTTCCCTGTTAGCGTAACACTGAGGAGGTCAAGTAGAATTTAATGATAATGATAATAATCAATTTATCCAGGAGACCTACTCGCAAAAGCAATTTTCAGTAGGGTCCTGCAACAGAAAATATTGTTAAAAATATATACAAAAATAAAATAAGACAGATTTAAATTGCAGATAAAATACTAAATGTTATATATAAATTAAAATTGTCATATAATAAAAAGAGAGAGATTAAAGTCCATTATAAAATACTACTAACTACTGATTTGAATTGTAATAAAGATGACGATTTTCTGATGTTAATGTCTAAACTGTTCCATTCATTACTGGCTTGATATATAAAACGTTGCTGTCCAAAGTTAGAATGTGAATTCCTAAGGTGTATATTAATCTTAGATCTAGTGTTATAGTTATGGTAATCTGAGTTCAGTTTTAATTCAAAGTCAAAGTCAATTCCACCATTCAAGCACTTATATACAGTAATTAAACGGTGCAGTTTTCTTTTCGTCGATAGGGGCTTCCAGTTTAAGGTGGCCAGCGCATCACTTACAGAACTTCTTGGAGGGTGGTCCAAGAGAGTCTTGGCAGCTTTATTCTGTAGTACTTGTAATTGCTTCATGAGGGTTTCATTATTTTTGCCTCCCCAAATAATATCGCCATAGCTAGTCAAAGAGTGGAGCAATAAGGCTGTTGTATAAGGTTATCCTAGCATCAAGGGGCACAAACTTTGAAACTCTTCTGATAACACCAATCCTTTGGTTGATCTTCTTCGACATCAAGTCCACATGATTAGCCCAGGACAAGTTCTCATTAAGTACAATACCAAGGTATTTGTAGCTTGTCGTTCTTTCCAGAGTTGTAGCATTCACCTGAGCCGAGATGGATTAAGCACTTTTAAAATTTGCAGATTTAGGGGTTCCAAAAACCATAAATTTGGATTTTGAAATGTTTAATGTTAGGTGATTATCAGTGAACCATGAGGCTAAGTTTGACAGATCTCTGTTGATGTAACATTCAACGTCCTTTGTAGAACCCGAGAAATAAATCACAGTGTCATCAGCATACATTACTACTTTACAGTGTTGGAGACATGTAGGAAGGTCGTTTACAAACACTATGAATAAGAGAGGCCCCAAAATACTACCCTGTGGCACTCCTATTTTAACTTCAGCAGCAGATGACTTGCAATTTCCAACTACAGTTACTTGTTGTCGATTGGATAGATACGATGAAAACCAGTCCAACTCTTGATTACAGACTCCGATGGCGCTCAATTTAGACATTAGCAAGTCATGATCTACTGTGTCAAACGCCTTTGACAAATCGATAAAGGCAGCGCCAGTTACACGCCTTTCTTCAAGGTTATGCAATATACTATCAGTGAAATGTCAGCCAGTGCGGTAGTTGATAATTTGGAACGAAATCCAATAATTGTTTTGATGACAAAATCTTATAATCGCATAAGTAGGTATACAACAGTTGATGCACTGCTCATTCCAATATCTTACTCACTGTAGGTAAAACTGTTATGGGTCTGTTAAGTTGTTACTGTCTAAGCGATCTCCTGATTTAAACAGGGCCGCCACTTTACCTTGCTTCCAGATTTTAGGGAATGTTTTTGATTCGAGTGAACAATTCAGCAGCGCTGCAAGAATTGTAGATACGACTGGAGCAGAGTCTTTTAACAGACGTGCAATGATTCGATCCAACCCAATCGCTTTGTTTGTTTTGAGATGAAGAAGTTGATTTAGAACAAACTGTTCGGTAACTGGTTTAAATGTAAACATAGCATCGGTGACTTTCTGGACTACAGGTGAAATGACTTTCAGACAGGTTTTAAATTTGTCTGCCAGTTTAATTGCAACAGTTGAGAAATGCTCATTTAAGATTCTTGCTATTGATTTCTGGTCGCTGTGAAAAATGCCATTGGATTCGATGGATGATATTGGCCTTTGTTGCTTTCTTGATGTTATTTCATTTAACGTTTTCCAGAGAGCATTAGGATTCTTTTTGTTCTCCTTGATCAATCATGAGTAATAGTCTTGTTTACATTCTTTCAGTAGTTTGTTGACAAAGTTCTTTTTCTTTTTGTACATTTCCCAGTGGCGTGAAGATCTTGATTTAGTAGATTAGAGTAGAGTAGATTTTCTAACGTTTTTTATTGCTTTTTATTTTTTGTGCTAAATCACAGATATATATATATATATATATTTTGCACTCTAGCATTATTTGATTAATTAGTGGGTTCTATTTCATTTAGAAACTACATTACATCCAAGTCTTCCCAGGCTGCAATTGTATTCTGCCATAATGATCTTCAAGAAGGTAAAAAATGGATTAAAAATATGTCATAGGACATGGCCGGTGTACAACATGCATGCATTTTTTTCCATCTACATCTGTTTTCTACATCTGTATTTTAATTCCTTTCTTTTTCTTCCTTCATTTTTTTCCTTTTTTCTTCTCTCCCTACCTTCCTTCCTTCCTTCCTTTTGTTCACTCATCTATCCTTCTATATTTCTTCCCTCCCTCTCCTCCCCTCTATCATTTATTTTGTTATGTATTTATCCCCACAGGAAACATTCTAGCTGTTCCCGAAAGTACTAACAATGACTGCAAGGATGACTACAATTTCCAATTTATTGATTTTGAATACAGTGCATACAATTACAGAGCATATGATATCGCTAACCACTTCTGTGAATGGATCTTCGACTACACAGTCAAAGAACCACCTCACTTTGGGGTAAAAGTGAATGACTTTCCAACAAAAGATGAACAGGTGATTGCAAAAGAAATTAATTATCTTTCCACTTTTAAAATAACTAGACTGTTAATGAGTCCCTTGGTCACTGTTCTGTATTGTTGATTTCTTATCATGACGGGAGGGAGGTGTCAGTAGTTAAAGGGCAAAGGAGTACTTTGTCAATGTGGTAGCCATCTGGAATTGTTGGGCATTCCAGGGGGCAAAACAAAGCAAACATGCTGCAATGATGACCCCAATTTCATATTTTAGAACATTTCCTCACCTATATATGGAACTGTCCATTTATTTTAAAAATTCATGTCTTGTTGTGAACCATAAATGTCAATTCACCTCTTTGCCGCTAGCCGACATGGGCTATAAATTGTTTGAGATTGTGTTACGGTCACCGACATTGCTGTCCAATTTCTGTACAAATGTACTGACTCTAAATACCGTGAATGATTATTTTTCTAATTTGATTAAAGCTTTTATTACTGCTGTTAAGAAAGCTAACTAAAGAAATCTACCTTAATTTTCTCTTTAAATCTTGTGAATTTGTATCGAAATCCGAGAACGATGTCCAAACATTTTGGTGACCATAGCACAATCCAAGCTTAAGTGCCGAAAATGTCAATTGACAACATTTTTTTTTTTAAACTTGTATATTTGCCCCCTCATGACTCTTAATGCCTTCTGATTCAAGATGGCTAACACATTGTAAAAATAGTCTATTGATTGGGTGCAATTGGAGCATTTCAATAATTTTTTCTCAGCTTTTTTTGATTTCTAGAATACAAGGTATCATTTCACCAAAGGAAAAGTACAACCAACCCGTGTTTGCTTTGATTTTCAGTTAACATTTATTAGAGCATACCTTGAGGAAGATAAAAACTGCCATTTTGATAACATTACTTCAGAAGAACAGGAAATCCTAGATGAAGTGAAAATGTGAGGCTCTTTCCTCTCCATTCCTATTTTCTCCTCTTCCATCCCTTCCACTCTTTACTTTCTTTTTTCTTTTCTTAAACTTCCCTTTCCTTTTCTTTACTTCCCTTTCCTTTTCTTTACTTCCCTTTCCTTTTCTTTCCTTCACTTCTTTTTTCTTCCACTTTTTTCTTCCCTTCTCTTTCCTTCACTTCCTTTTCTTCCCTCCTCTCCTCTCCTCTCCTCTCCTCTCCCATCCCATCCCAGCTTTTCTTGTCTTGTTTTCTTTCTTTCTTTGACTTCACTTAACCTCACTTCTCCTCTCTTATTTTTATTTTGTTCTTCATTAGATTTACAATGGTTTCACATTTCCTATGGGCTGTATGGGCAGTTGTACAATCCAAACTTTCCGCTATAGATTTTGGATTTTCGGTACGTATCAAAGTAATTATTCGTGTGGAATACCAGCTACCTAATAGTCTTATGGACAGTGTTAGATAGACTGTTTACTTACTTTAAACCAACCTATGATTTAATATCAATTATCAAGAGATTATGATTTTCAATTTGTTTTGACGCCCAGATTAAATAAGAACTAGGTGTAAGGAGTCTATTGATTTTTACTTTTCTTTTCTTTTTGATTCATTTTCTCCTAGGAATATGCCAAAGTACGATTTGAAATCTACGTCCAACAGAAGAAAATCCATGGGCTAAGTTAGCTAACTCGAATAAATATTTCTATATTTTGGAATAAAATTGATTTGGGTGCACAAAAGACAATAAGAAAAAGCATTAGCTTTAGCTCTCATTAGGGGGTCTTACCTATTTACCATGGAAAGGATTACTAGTTACTATGGAAAGGATTAGAATATTTAAGAGCTTTTTCTTATGTTTTACGCTCATACATAAAACCAATTCGTGAAATGAATTACGTCATATCACTCCATATTTTTATTTAAAAAACAAGCGTGCATTTGGCTGGTTTGACCCAAAGATAACCTAAATTAGACCCTAAATTATAGCTGAGGGGAATTGGAACAAAGTTTTAAGCATTCTTTTGGAAAGGCCAGGCTACCAAGTCCATGTTGAAAATTTTATTGTAAGATAACTGTTATGAATGTCACGTTCTGATTGGTTGAGAGCGCGTGCTTTATGAGAGCACATAGCACATGCGCGCACTTTCAGTTGCGTCATTCCTAATCTAAAATAACGGTTATCGTAATTTATATCTTATAAGATAAATAAAAGACTTGGTTGCTGTGCTGTGTGCATTTATAAAGCACGCCAAGATTGACAGAACACTTGAAAAGTGTCAAGAAGCAGTCCGCTACGCGTTGTGCTTCTCCTAACACTTCTCTCATGTCCTGCCAAACCCAGAGTACTTCGTAATAACTGCACACATGACGCGTGCATATTTTCTATTCCTTCGTATTTTCTCAACAGCTTAACGCAAAGTGAAACCCGTTCTTAAGATAAGTCAAACGAGTATAACGTTAATTTATTCCAATAATCGAAAGGAAAAAAAAAATATGGAAATCCAACCACAATCGGTGTCCTAGTCCCCTTGCTTAAGCCCATGCTTAATTAACTACGTCACAATTCATCTAAGCTATAATTGTTCATTTCATAAGATTATAAAATTTAATTTTAGTATCATTACGCAATTCAAAGCCACTTAATTTTATTAAAGTTTGCCTTTTTAAATATATAAAAAAAAGTCCGTTAATATCATTATCTACGCAAAAAATCCACTTCTAAATTCCAATCACTCCCTGGTCTTCAATGAAAAAGTAAATTCATATTTTTCAAATTTCAATTATTATCTATAGAAAACAAAAGATTTGTAATTCATTCAGTATAATTAAGAGCAGTCTTTCAAAACTTTAAATGATTTTACTATTATCGATGTGACAAATTTGAAAGGAAACTCCCTTTTCTGATAATAAAAATATCTTATAATATATGACGCTACATCGATTGAGGTCACAATTTGTATATTAATTAATTAATTTGTATATTGATTGATAAACTTGTCATTAATTAATTTGTATATTGATTGATAAACTTGTTATTAATTAATTTGTATGTTGATTGATAAACTTGTTATTAATTAATTTGTATGTTGATTGATAAACTTGTTATTAATTAATGTGTATGTCGATTGATAAACTTGTTATTAATTAATTCGTATGTTGATTGATAAACTTGTTATTAATTAATTTGTATGTGGATTGATAAACTTGTTATTAATTAATTTGTATGTTGATTGATAAACTTGTTATTAATTAATTTGTATGTTGATTGATAAACTTGTTATTAATTAATTTGTATATTGATTGATAAACTTGTTATTAATTAATTTGTATATTGATTGATAAACTTGTTATTAATTAATTTGTATATTGATTGATAAACTTGTTATTAATTAATTTGTATATTGATTGATAAACTTGTTATTAATTAATGTGTATGTTGATTGATAAACTTGTTATTAATTAATGTGTATGTTGATTGATAAACTTGTTATTAATTAATTTGTATGTTGATTGATAAACTTGTTATTAATTAATTTGTATATTGATTGATAAACTTGTTATTAATTAATTTGTATGTTGATTGATAAACTTGTTATTAATTAATTTGTATGTTGATTGATAAACTTGTTATTAATTAATTTGTATGTTGATTGATAAACTTGTTATTAATTAATTTGTATATTGATCGGATAAACTTGTTATTAATTAATTTGTATGTTGATTGATAAACTTGTTATTAATTAATTTGTATATTGATTGATAAACTTGTTATTAATTAATTTGTATATTGATTGATAAACTTGTTATTAATTAATTTGTATGTTGATTGATAAACTTGTTATTAATTAATTTGTATGTTGATTGATAAACTTGTTATTAATTAATTTGTATGTTGATTGATAAACTTGTTATTAATTAATTTGTATGTTGATTGATAAACTTGTTATTAATTAATTTGTATATTGATTGATAAACTTGTTATTAATTAATTTGTATATTGATTGATAAACTTGTTATTAATTAATTTGTATATTGATTGATAAACTTGTTATTAATTAATTTGTATGTTGATTGATAAACTTGTTATTAATTAATTTGTATATTAATTGATAAACTTGTTATTAATTAATTTGTATATTGCATTGATTGATAAACTTGTTATTAATAAACTTGCATATTGATTAATTAGTTAACCCTTTTCGATATATTATTGTATTGTTAGCTTTCGTAGAGTTAACTTTTCATATACGTTCTTTTAAAACACATGCATCCCGTTTCGTTATCTTCATTGTCCAAAATAATACCAATTTATAAATCTGACGATGAATGTTATCCTAATAATTACAGACCAATTTCTTTACTCTCAAAATATTTGAAAACATTATTTATTCAAGAATGCAGTTTTTTTAGATGATAAAGAATTGCTTAATCCTTCCAAATACGAATTTAGGAAAGCTCATTCAACACAACATGCTATCATTGATATCGTAAATACGATTCAGACAAATATGGACAAAAGTTTGTTTTCGTGTGGCATTTTTATTGATCTAAAAAAGGAACTTGATACTGTTAATCACAATATTTTATTATCAAAACTCGGGGAATTTTCGAAACAATTTCGGGGAATAATTAATGATTGGTTTTCCTCCTATCTTGAAGGCCAGACACAGACAACTCACAGATGGGTGCGAATAGCAACAAGAACTTGCAATGAATGGATTAAACTGAAAAGACGATAAAAAATCCCAAGGCTTTTTTAATTTCAAGGTAAAGGTGTTTTGTTTTTAGGAAATTAGATTGAAAGAAACCAAGGTGCTTCAAGGTACTTCGACATTTGAACACGAGATTTTTTATGACATGAATTTATTTTCTCTTTTTCTGTAAATTTGAACATTACAGTTGTTTATAATTAACAAGGGAGTTGTAGGACTGGAGTCGACGTCACCGATGCTACAATGTAACTGATCAACTCATATCATCAGCTGCACCGGATCAAAGCCTCATCATGATCAATATCTTAATAATATCGTATGCATACACCCATTTCAAAAAGCAGTGTAAGACGGAGATTAACAATTTTTTTCTTTTTTGTGTCTTCTGGGTAAAATAAAGAAAGTCATATTTCTAACTCGAAGGTCAATATTCCAATCTAAAAGAAAACATTTTATGAACGAGTCTTACTTGTATATAATAGACCTTTTACTGATATGGCGGCCATTTTGAATTATGGGATACCGAGAGGGCAAACAAAGAACATTCATAAAGCATAAAGTCTTAGCGTTTTGCATATCGCTACAACTACCAAAAAAATCAATTGCTTTTTTAGGCGTGCATCTCATTTAAATGTGTTAAATCATCGGTTTAAAAAGACACCCTGACAGTTGTGTAGTATTTACATCAGTTCCAATAGCTGCCCCCTCGGCATCCCATAATGTCTCTATTAAAACAAATAGAATGCAAAATGGCCGTCGTATCAGTAAAACCGGTCTTAGGCGAATATCGGGAGCCTAATTTATTGTATTTTTTAAACAAAGAGAAATATTTAAAGCATATTTTTATTATTTTAACTGCACTTATTAGGCAAGGACGGCGCTTGCTTTCTGTTTTTACTGATTAATTGATTTCTTTTTTGGATCCCATGCGAACGATAAGTACGATGGCGCAGATAATGCCAAGAATCTGCAGGGAAAAGGAAATAAAAGTAAGAAAGTAAGATTAGAATACAGACAGACAGACAGACAGACAGACAGACAGACAGACAGACAGACAGACAGACAAATCAGTCAGTACAAAATATTAACTTAAAGGCAGCAACCATCAAAAGAACAAATAAGTTAAGGTACATTTTCATTGTTGGGATGTGAGGGCTGGTTCTTCGGCTAAGGCAGGGTCATGATCATCAAAAAACATATTTGAACTCTTGTAGAGGGTTCAGGTACTGAGTGAAAGCTGGACACAACAACTGTTAAAACGTTTACTGCGAAAAACCAAAACATGAAAAGAAACGAGCAAACTAATAAACACGCAAATAACTGATAGTTGCATAGCATTAAATCGTAAATACCAATGTGTATTGATTGGTTTTGTATGAACAAACCTGAATGACGAGCAGTGCAATGGCCACTCCGCCAATCGCTCCCATTATCTTTTCATTGTCATCCAAGACGATTTGGTAACATCCCTTAAAACAAGAAGTATACATTTAGAATCCACTCCACTCCACTCCACTCCACTCCACTCCACTCCACTCCACTCCACTCCACTCCACTCCACTCCACTCCACTCCACTCCACTCCACTCCACTCCACTCCACTCCACTCCACTCCACTCCACTCCACTCCACTATATTCTATTACCTACCCTTTGATTGATGTTTTCTAATGTCTTGTTGTTAGCTAGAGGAGAAAGAGCGCCCATTCCGCATGCCTTTGTGACCTTCTTGCAGCAGGAATCGGGAACGGATGAATTCTTTCTATACCCATCGTTAGCATTCCAATCTTTGTAACCATTAGCACCACAGCAGTTGAGCTGTGAAAGAAATTTATATCGATTAGTTCAGGTGTGCTGTGCTGTGCTGTGCTGTGCTGTGCTGTGCTGTGCTGTGCTGTGCTGTGCTGTGCTGTGCTGTGCTGTGCTGTGCTGTGCTGTGCTGTGCTGTGCTGTGCTGTGCTGTGCTGTGCTGTGCTGTGCTGTGCTGTGCTGTGCTGTGCTGTGCTGTGCTGTGCTGTGCTGTGCTGTGCTGTGCTTTTATATACGCTTTTGTTGTTGCCTGTTTTGCTTGAATGATATGAGCTTCCAACTGAGTTTACGATGCTCTTTTCGCCGCGCCTCACCCCGTTTTTTCAATGTTTTCACCTCATTGTCGTTGCTGTGGCGGAAATTGACCCTCCCCAAAAATACCTTGAATGCGAGGCTAACATGAAAATACAAAAAAACTTTTTCTCGATGGAATTTGTGAATTTTTTCTTTTGCTTTTCCATTTTAGTCTCGCATTCAAGAAAATTTTAAGAAGTGTACATTCAAAATCCACAGTCTAAATATTTCTAAATTCAAGAGATTTTGGGTCCAAGAACTTTGATTTAGCAAAACAATGATGATGATAATGACGAACCACTTCGTACTACTCTCTTTATAGCTCTCTATAAATCTCTAAACATAAACTAAGATGGCGGCTAGCAGAGCGATTGATGTGAGCCTTTTTCAAAAGCAATTTTTAAAAGGAACACTATCTGCATTTTTGAGCTTCCCGGTTGATGTTCCTTGTCTTTAAAATGACTGATTTTGGGGTCGGCTGTCCTTTAAAGCGGGTGATCATGATCAGTGACAACTTATAAACGTGTGGCCTTTTATGTTTAATGTCTCTATATAGAATGGAGTAAATCTCGCCATTAAATCGTACGTGGTCACCAGAGCCACACTCTGAATGTATTACCATTTCCAGTCATTTTTCGTGCAAAGGCAGAACCTTCTATTCAAGTATTTTAGTTTTAGAGATCTAGCCGGCTTGGTGTTCATTCTTACGGCTGAAACAAGCCTTGGTAACAATCAACAAAAGAAAGTTTAGACGGTCATTATAAGTGAGCCGACATACCTTTTCCTGGAAGTCATCAACATCTCTGTCCCCTGCCTTGTACTTTTCAATTTTGCTCTTTATTTCCTTAGTCAAATCCTTCTTTAGCTAAAAACCACAAAAAAATACTCTTCTCAATTGTCGTTGACGGCAGCGCCAGCCTAAGTTTTGGTGAAACGTCAATCAATATGCAAAGCGTTTCCATGACATGGGTGGTGTGCGTTGCTAATGCGTCCTTTCCCACAAATGCGACCCGGGTTAGTTGAGGGTTTTTCTCCGGTTTTCCTCTCTCCTTTTAAATAGACCATCCCACGGAGATGGCTACCATTTAAAAAAAGTTTATATGGAGACAAGACTGAAGTTGACTAGTCATCAAGCAGATCTGTACCAACAGCCAACAGCGGGGGTAAATAGTCGCAGGTAAATAGTGAGCTGATTTGGAAAGCTTTGAAACATGTATGGCGAAAACCATTTCTCCAGAGAAGACATAGATTTGCCTAAATGTAGGGGTTAAACACACACGTGACTCAACTTCATATGAACTGAATTTGATTTATTCATCAAATGGTTTCACAGGTATCCGATACACACACGTACAGTAAAATCCTAAAACAAAGAGCATTACATTACGATGGTACAATACAGCAAGCAATGGCAAAGAACTTACCAATTGATGAACACGCGTACTGCACGAGAACACAACACATGAAGCTGATGATCACATTATACTAACACTACAAAATGACAACGTGCACACGACGTGACGCGACAGCGACATTAACTGGTTAGCGGACTCACACAGCACAAACGGCGGGAAAACAGGAATTCTATGCTGTTGAGCTAGTGGCCTCAACAGTAAACATGTCTCAACCTATGGACTTCAAGTCTGTTCACGATCTGTGTATATTTTTTTAAATTCTTATAATGCTATAAGATTAGAAATATAATTAATAAGAAAATTTCTTGATTTTACTTGATGATGATGACAAGATGTCAAGGAATTGTCATAACTTTTCGTAACTAGTTTTTCTTCTACTTTAAAATGGCGCGCTCTCCGTAAACTAGTCTATTCGATTTTTTAGTTTTCACCAAGTTTGGAGTTGCTCTGTTGTGATTGTGAAGGAAACTTCAGTGCAAAGCATTATTGTAGTTGTAGTAAAACGAAGACCAGTGGCAAAGCGAGAACACCAGAGTTTAAGGGGCGAGCGTTTTGGCGGGAAATTCCGGCCAAATTCCAGAAATTCCAGAATTCCGGAAATTCCACAGTTAGCCCAACGATATAGAAAAGTTGGAAAACTTTTAGTGAAACTCGCCCCCTCACTACGCCCCTGACAAAGTCATAATGCAAACGGTCTATTTAGAACAAAAATGGCGCGTTCTGTGTTCATGCCTTGGCGCCGGTCATGAGTGACGCCTTTTTTCGTGATAGTAAGCTATACCTTGTCTTTGTTGTTGAATGCCACTGCAGCTGCCGCGATCTCCAAAACCAACAAAATGACCAGAAGGACGAGGAACTGAGGATAAGATAATGCCAACTTTAATAAGTGATCTATTACTTACTTGAACATTTTTTATTTCCTTCCGTGTTTTAGTCTAGTCTAGAACTGAACTCAATTTGAAGATTTTTCTCCGGATCCTCCGATTTTTCTTTCTCCACTAAACCTAACAAGCTAGATTCCAACTAGATATGTAAGCTAGCTGTGCCTAGCTCAGAGGTTGTTCTAGGGGTTCGATCTGTGAGTTATCCATGCTATGACTTAGATCAGCTCAGAGGTTGTCCTAGGGGTTCGATCTTTGAGTTATCCATGCTATGACTTAGATCAGCTCAGAGGTTGTTCTAGGGGTTCGATCTGTGAGTTAGCCATGCCATGACTTAGATCAGTCCAGAGGTTGTTCCAGGGGTTCGATCTGTGAGTTAGCCATGCCCTGACTTAGATCAGCCCAGAGGTTGTTTCAGGGTTCTATCTGTGCGTTAGCCATGCCCTGACTTAGATCAGCCCAGAGGTTGTTTCAGGGTTCTATCTGTGCGTTAGCCATGCCCTGACTTAGATCAGCTCAGAGATTGTTTCGTAGGGTTCGATCTGTGAGCAAGCCATGCCATGACTTAGATCAGCCCAGAGGTTGTTTCAGGGTTCTATCTGTGAGTTAGCAGTTCCCTGACTCAGATCAGCCCAGAGATTGTTTCAGGGTTCTATCTGTGATGAGTTAGCCATGCCCTGACTAAGATCAGCCCAGAGATTGTTTCGTAGGGTTCGATCTGTGAGCAAGCCATGCCATGACTTAGATCAGCCCAGAGGTTGTTTCAGGGTTTGATCTGTGAGTTAGCCATGCCCTGACTTAGATCAGCCCAGAGTTTGTTTCAGGGTTTAATCTGTGAGTTAGCCATGCCCTGACTTAGATCAGTCCAGAGGTTGTTTCAGGGTTCAATCTGTGAGTTAGCCATGCCCTGACTTAGATCAGCCCAGAGATTGTTTCAGGGTTCTATCTGTGAGCTATCCGTGTTATGTGCTGGTATTGATTTTTCAGTCACACAGTTAAACGTTTTCTCATTCGAGTTTTCAAACTTACAATGATCAACATGCATCTGTTCTCTTTCCAAGCCCCACAGCAGCCGAAGAACGACACAACAGTAATGATGGCCCCAACAGCAATCAGTAGTCGTGGTCCAGTGTTGACCCCATAGTTATCCAGCATCGTCAGCTCAAAGTAATCACCCATCGTCAACTCGCCCCATATTCCAATCCCAAGAAGAATCAAGCCAAAAACCTGGAAAAAATTAATCTTTTAGTTGTGTAATATGGAGTAAATAATGGTTACGGTGCAAATGAAAGAAGTCCTTGGGGCCTTAAGGGGCTATTCCAAGTCTCCAAGCAAGCATGTCCCGATTGCGCTGAGCAACCTTTGAGCATTTTTTCGAGTTTGGAGTTCTATTTTAGAGTGCCCTTTAGGACTTTTCCGCATTTTGGGCAACATTATAGAGAAAAAAGTTGAACTCTTAACATCACCACTGTTTTCAATGCTACATGTTGATCGAGACAATAGTTGCAACAGAGAAATGAGGCAATAGACTGCAGACCATCAGTGTATGTAAAGATACAGAACATTATTACCATGTCATGACTGTTGTATCGATCGTAGTAATGCACTGTAAATCGGAAAGAGCTGATTTAGCCCCAAAAGTCAAATTAGCCCCAAAAAACAATAGAGCTATTTTGACCCATGTGGGGGTCATTTTGGTCAAATGGGGCTAAAACAGCCCCAGGACAGTCCAATTTAGCCCAATGTCATTCTGAAATAGCCCCACCGTTTTCCATATTGATCCTATTATATGGTCATTTTGGGTAAAAGGAGCCATTTTGGCCAAAAGCAAAATGGCATAACCCTAGCCTGTTTAACCGTCTAAAAAATGAACAAGCGCTAATAGCTGACAATCAATTCGGGTCCTTTCTTAGTGTCTTTTTTGGCTCTATTTGTACGGCGTTGTTTGTGTCGAAAAATTGGATTTTTTAAAACATGTTTTAAAGACAGAAAAATATCCTATTGCTTGGATTTTATCCATCATGTGCAAACGTTGGCAGGAACGTGTATTCACACGACTGATACTGAGAGTTGGATCCAACTTTTTCAAACGCTCCGAATCTTGGCTTGAAAAGCTTGAATTTCACCCAGATGCAATAAAAAGGATTTTAGGTAAGCATTTAAAAAAAAATCTTAATGTAGATAGCGTCAGTAGACGTCCTGAGATCAGTCCACACCCTCTGAATGTTTGTCCTTTTTTTATAGTCGCCGAGTCTCTGGATGGCAAAGATCTTGTATCTTCATATAAAGATAATGGAGAGACTTTAAGAAAGGAGTTCGTTTTAAGGAGGCTGTCTCAACAGTATTGGGAAAACATCGGTGAGTTGCAGTCCATGCCTTCACACAATTTTTCAGCGGTTGCTGCCATTACGCATGCGCATACTTTTAGGCGCCAATAGAGATGCAACCGTTGGTGATTTTGGTTTACTGTAGTACAGATTCATGGAGTTTAATACGGGAATTTACTTACGAATATATCTTTTAAGCACCCTTTTTTCTCATAGCTATTTTTCCGTTAATTTTAGGTTTTCATTTTTGATAATCCGCTGTTTATTCATTCCTTTTCAGGCAACAGCAACGTCAGAAGTGCCTTCATTTGGTGACAGTCCAAAAATATTCGCAAGTGTACTCCATCTTACCCTGCGAGCAGAGTCTCCTTTGAACTCCTCTACGGGCGAGAGTAGTTCAAAGGAGACTCTTCTCGCAGGGTAACTCCATCTTTGAATATTTTGTCAAATATTTCCAGAAGTAGTACACCCTCGACTGGAGAAACTATAATTCTTGAAAGTGATAATGTAAGTATGTATTTCTCACTGATATGTTCTGTAATTTAACGAAAGTTATATGTAATCATTTCTTTTGAAATAATCCAGGATTAGACTATAGGATATAAGACCCAAGGCAAAGCCTTTGGTAAACTTTATTTTAACTCCGTTCCGACTTTTTTACCTGCCTTAGTAGAAGAACTGTTTCGAGATTACCAAAGTGATATAACTAGTGCAACAGGTACAAAGTGCATTATATGTGCATGTTTTATAAGCTTTTTTTCATAAATTATGAGAACATGAATTTTATATTCGTACAAAAAAGCAGGGAGAAAGAGCCCAGAAAGAATCTAGGACTGCTGTTTTGTCACTCAAGTCAAGAGAACTCATCATTAGCCTATCATAATGTTCATGAATGCAAGGCATAGCTGCCCAAAACTTCATTGATTGTTACATTTTTTTACACAATCATTTCTTCATTGAAATCCTTATTTGTACCCAAGGTATATGCATGATGTGTGCGAGGCCTTGAGTCACGGTATCACATTGTAAACATATGTATTGCTTGGTTATGGGTTTGGCTTCAGTGTTCAAATTTTTAGTTGTCCAAATTTGTGACTGAGGTATGTGCATGATGAGTGCAAGGCCCAGTGTCTTGGTATTTCATTATACAAAATATGCATTGCTTGGTTTACAAATTAGACAACTGTGCAAAAATGTAATAGTGTTTATATGTTAAAGCATTCATACTTAATGGAGGTATATGCATGATGTGTGCGAGGCCTTGAGTCACGGTATCACATTGTAAACATATGTATTGCTTGGTTATGGGTTTGGCTTCAGTGTTCAAATTTTTAGTTGTCCAAATTTGTGACTGAGGTATGTGCATGATGAGTGCAAGGCCCAGTGTCTTGGTATTTCATTATACAAAATATGCATTGCTTGGTTTACAAATTAGGCAACTGGGAAAAATTAATAATTCGAGGCCAAAAAAGTTTCATTCTCACTAAATTACTAATGGAATTTTAAATCCTCCTCTAGAAAATTATTTCAGTTGGTGAGACAAAGAGAAGAAGTGCTAGGCACAAAAAGCATTAAAAAGGAAATTGAAACAAAACATTAGAATGCATAGTCTTACAAACATGACAAAGGCCTGTAAATCTCTAAAGCCCAAAAATAGTGACATTCAAAAATCATTCGATACAACAGTTTTGTCCAAATGACAGCTGTTCACCAAAAGTATGAAATACTGATAAACTTACTCGATGATGTTCAATCAAAAATTAAAGTATCAAATCAACCTATTTTAAATCTATCAGATATGACCAACTTTCTTAAGATTAACGATGAATTTGGTTCTAATTTGAATTATCTAAAAAAATTTCATAAAGATTTGCTGACAGAAATTCTTTGTTTGGTATTACAGTAATCATTAGTCTCAATCACTAGTTTAAGCCAGTTACAGGAAATCATCTATAATGCTCCTCTCAATGGTAAGCTAAACCCCAACCTTCCTGAAATAAATAAGTCTCCTGGGGAGAGGGGT